>OV884045.1:21100017-22300017 GCA_930367265.1 Catocala fraxini
ACGCCTTTGTTGCTATAGCAAAATAGTGTAGTTTTAGAGAATTCACGAAACGGACAGAATAGAATACTCTAAACAACCTAACTTTGTACACAATTCATATACAATTAATTGACGTCCATTTATTATACATGTTATTAAATATAATTTAGTCTTCTCTCTTAGCCTTTATTATTCCCAAGTCACTTGGGTCGGCTTTTCTAATCTAACCGGATTTCACGGAACGGCTGCCACCTGACCTCCGCAACCCGAAGGCTAACGATACCCTAAGGCTAGACCAGTGTCAGGATATTAGAGGGTACTGACTTTCCCAATAACGACTGCCATAGATGTTCATGGCAGCCGGGATCGTCGGCTTGAGTCAGGGAGCAGGCGATAATTGTCAATCAGTACGCACATAATTCCGAAAAGTCATATAACTTACCCGATACAAAGTACACCCAATATTCGGAATATAATTTGTGGATACCACATGTACATATGTACATACATAGATTCACGCCTGTTTCCCAGAGGGGTAAGCAGAGAGATCCTGACCCACTTCTCTGGCTTCATTCACTTTCATAACATTCTTCATACACGCTCGTCGGTTAAAGGTGCTCTTAACCCGGCCTTTACCTATAACGTCTCCGATCTAATCAAGAAACGTTCGCCTAGGTCTTCCCCTTGCGACTATTCCATTCACACTAGCCTTATAAACTTTCTTAGTCAGTCTTTTCTCGTCCATTCTTTCTACATGCCCAAACCAGCTTAACATACCCTTTTCTATTCCCGTCACTATATCCACTTTCATACCGCATCTCTCTCTAATCACACTATTCCTTATTCTATCTTTTAGAGTCACACCACATATATTTCTATAATATATATATTATATATATAATGTAGCATATTTTCAAAATATAATTATTTTTGCAATAACTGACCATCATATAATAAAGAGAGGATAAAAGGGATTACGAAATTAAATGTAGTAGTAAAGCGACAATTTTATAGGTAAACTTGATTTAAAAAAATATAAATGAATCTAATGGAAAAATAAATAAATAAGTGCGAGAGACATTTTGGGTACCTACTGTTCTGCAAAGGCACCGTGCCAACATCTGCAAATGATTTTATTGCAATGTAGGTAAACGACATTCATAAATGATAAACTTTATCACATTTAGAAATACTTGGAGTTTTACAAGACATTTCAAAGTACACTAATTTTGAAATAAAAGTTTAATTTATCCGTTAGTTATGTTACTAGGTTTTGCCCGCGATTTCGCTCGCGGAAATCTGGGTTAGGTTAGGTTAGTAACGGTACTTTTTCTGGAGAAAAGTACCCTATGTCCTTCTCTGTTCCCCTGATAACGTGTATACATGCGAAAGGGTCTAGCAGGATAAGATAGGGTCAGCGGCCCCAAAAAGAGAATTTGGAAATAACTTGTGTGGTAACATTGGCGAGGTACAAACTTACCATTGACACAATTCCAGCCTCTCATTTCGCTGCATTCTGGAGATAATTGACCAAATGTTTCATTAGTGTAGCTGTAATATATTATGAAAATACAGTTTTGAAAAATACCCGCTCTAGCGTCTATTTGATCAAATATCTCTAGAATGCAGCGAAATGAGAGGCTGAAATTGTGTCAATGGTAAGTTTGTACCTCGCCAAAGTTACCACACAAGTTATTTTCAATTTATCTTTTTGGGGCCGCTGACCCATCTTATCCTGCCAGACCCTTTCATGATAATCGGTCGAGTAGCTAAAGCGTGAAAGCATAACAAACGAACTTACATTCGCATTTATAATATTAGGTACAAACCACAACCTAATGTAAGAAAGATTTAACTTCAAATGTAAGTAGGTATACCTACTCACATTACACTGCAAGCTTAGTGCATTACTAAAATGTTGGGTACACTACAAACTGCCAAAGTACGGCAGTAACGAGCGTGAACCCATACGGCACAAAACTTTATGTGCTCTATTCATACTTGTTCTAAGTTAGTTCGTACTTTGCGCCCCTGACTTCATTGTTTGTAAAGCTTACCGTGGTACACAAGTTTTTCACTTGTGTTAGAGCTAAAAATCTTATTGTTTTCTATTATTCCACTAAATATATAATCATATATAAGTATATCCGTACGCACATAATTTTCGAAATTATTTGCGTATTGATTGACAATTATCGCCTGCTCCGTGCCTCGGAGAGCACGTTAAGCCGTCGGTCCCGGCTGCCATGAACATCTATGGCAGTCGTTATTGGGAGAGTGTCGACACAAAAGATCCCACTGGGTCGAAGTGTTGCCGGTCTGCACTGACTGGCGTCCACATAAGATACATATCTATAAAAACGGCTATATACGATATGAAATATTCTTGTTATGAAATGTTCCTACTACGGGCGTTGTATGTTTTTAATTCTACTGTCTTTTGTTCGCGGCTCGAGAATAGTACTTTTCTATATGAAAGGCACCCTATGTCATTTTGTGTACACCTTTCTAGATAAGAGGTACCTTATGTACTTTTTTGTGCCCCTGACAACGTGTATCAGAAATTTCATAATGAACGATCGAGTAGTTAAGGCGTGAAAGCCTAATAAACAAACAATCTCACTTTCGCATTTTGAATATTAGTTAGGATTAAATCATCAGCCCTGCTTTTAAACTCCTTTAATGCTGGTGTGGGTTGCCAGAAACCACATACCTTTTTTTATACTGTAATAGGCTTGCGTTTGACCGCGATCTCACCTGATCTTAAGTGAAGATGCAGTCGACGATGGAGCACGCTTGCCTAGAAGATACCTATTCACTCGTGACTTGAATACACCCAGATTGTACTCATCGGGAAACACAGACTTAGGTAGCGAATTCCACTCCTTAGCGGTACGCATTATAAAAGTGGAAGCAAAGCGCTTCGTGCGTAAATGTGGTATATCCACCATGTACCTGTGTCGCTGATCTGATTGTCTGGTCGTCCGTTGGTAGAATGGGGAAGGAGGAATCAAATTATATAGTTCCTCTGCACGAAAACATTATATATATCTTCGAAAACATTATATAGAACTTGTAGACGTGAAAATTTTCTTACGAAGTCTTTCTTCACCGTAAAAGCGTTTGCATAACATACAAATATTTGGTAGGTACATCTGCAACATTACAAGAATGAGATGAAGGTGAATGGTGCGAGATAATCATGTTAGGATAGACTACCTACCATTTTAAAAAACAAGCTTCAAGTAATGTAACAGTAGTTTTGACACAAAAGCAAGCATACCGTCCAATTTGTCTGAGTGGCTTGACACCTGGTAAAGCTTTGACGAATGATTTTAAAAGCATCGCTAGTAATCGATTCGAGTTTTAGCTGCAGTCGTACTGGCATCAACCCGAAACACTAAGTACTTACATCAAAGCCAAATCACAGAATTTATGCCTACTGCACTGGTACCGGAGGGAACTCTCTGCATCAGAGTAATTTTCCAACTGTGGATGTGGATGGCCAAACTCAAAATTCGCGTAACTATAAGCATCTAGCTTAGTTTAGAATTATTGGCGTAGGTTAATGCTACGGGAACGCATTACCGGGATTAAAAGTAATCTACGTGTTGATCCAGGACATGGTCTATGTGTGTGCTTAGTTTTTTCCAAAACTGTAGAGTGACGTACTCGTGATTTAGTAATAAACATTTACATAAAGTAGGATAGGATAGCGCAAAATACATTTAAAAGAATACTCGGAGCTTATTTTGATAAAAACATGTGTATTCTGACAAATATGTTTTTTGCAAACTTATGTGTTTAGTTCAAAAAAGAAACTGTATAACTAATGATGCTCCCACACTGCTGTTCAAAAATGTTTACAAACATTATTTAACACTAAACATTTACCAACAAATGTGAGAGTTGTTACATTATGTTAGAAACTGTTAGATGTTTTGAGTGCTCCTACATTAACGGAAAATGTTTGCAAACATTTTTTAACATATGAAAACATGACATTGGCTCGCAGTTTAGATTTACGTTCCGAGGCGTCTACACGAAAATGGAAGGAGATTTGCTCATTGTATTAGCTTTTATTACTTGTTTCAAAACAAAGAAAAAGCGCTCTAACTGGATGCGCCAATCGCCATACACTAAGACCTAGAAAAATTTATGTTTACGAACAAATGAAAATAGATGTTACAATTTGTAAAGAAATGTTTACAAACAATTTTGTTTAGAAATGTTTAGTAAACATAGGTAATGTTTACTAAACATGAAAACATTTTCTAACTTTGTAATTAAATGTTTTAAGAAAACGTTTACTGATGTTTGTGAACATTTTTTAACAGCAGTATGGGAGCACCATATTATAATAGCAAATAGTTTCGCTTATAGGGTTCAATTGACTGTACTACAGGGACTATGACCGGGATAAAAATTATTCTATGTGATAATCCAAAATGTGGTCAATCTGTCTGGCCTATATCGTCCAAATTCCTTTAATAGTTAATGAATGATTACAAAGAAAATATAATGATAATGATATCTATATAAACACCAAAAATTTATACATTCAAATGTTTTACAAAAGCAGAAAAAACATTAGAAGTTTGACTGTATATCACACAGATACTGACACTGATCAAATTTAAGACTGCGCCGAGCGTATGACAGGTAATAACAAAGCTCGTGCGGCGCATATTCAAATCGGCGCACGGCCGCCATAGTAAAATTGTATGGAGGATTTGAAGTGCTTTTTTGATAAATATGTAGATACATATTTATCAAAAAAGCACTTCAAATGCTTGTAAGTTATTGGTTGACAAAAAAGTTAAATATTTGGGACGGACAAATTGTAATATAACTATTTATGTTTCGTTTAAGCTGTAAAATAGGATAGATTTCTACTGTTATAATCTAAAAATCACGTAACACGAGCTTAAGTTTTTGCATTTTTCGCATTTTTGCAAATTTACGTAATTTTGTGTCGAAAATATTAATTATTTTAAGTTTTTTACACAGAGTTATTGTAAACACATCCATTGTTATGGTAAATGTATATTTTATATTTGTATTAAACAAAAAGTGTTTATTTTATTCACTTAACTGTGACCACCTGTTTTGGGATACTTTGCTCGGCGCAGTCTTAATTTTGATTGAGTAACAACCATTTAAACATTTTCACAGACTTTCACCGTTGTAATATTAGTAGGAAGTAGGACGCACTACGTTATTTTTCCTTTCGTTCCATACTTGTATGGATTTAACGGAGTGCGATATATTAATTAATTTTGACGGATGCTTGCTTAACCGTGCAAATGAAGAGTTAATTGATTAATTAACTGTTACGCATTCAATGTCGCGTCATTACCAACACATTTAATGTTTAATTTTAATTTGTTATTGCGCGAGTAATATAACATAATTATAAAATTACGTTGAGTTACGTTTAAATTTATTTACCGCATGTATTTTCTTAGGGCCAGGAGATATACCGGCGACATGTTAAAAAAAAGTAATAACACTAACGTTTATTACTTCATAACAATTACACTTAAACTAGGTACAAACTATAGGGCTTAAGGTATAGATTTACAAAACTGGAGAACCTGACTTCTAAACTAGGTATGGACCTACATACATATATCTTAGAAGCCAGTGCTGATAGTTATATTTATATAAGCCTCACAAATGGTTACAATGGAAAAAATATTGACTACAGATTAGGGCTAGTGAAAATGGAGAAATCTTTTTTTCTTTATTGTATATATTATGAATCTAGCACGATATTAACTGTAGTTCGATCCATTGTGAATTACTGGTAGGATTTAATGTTAGCCTTCTTACATGCCAGTTACCAATCAGTTTGAAATCAATTTCAAGCAATTATCATGCTACTTCAATAGTATGCGATTTTCAGGCTTGGTCGCTCACCAATAAAGTACTTATTATATAGTTTTGCTAAACCTGTTGGGTTTTATTTGGATGACATCTGTCGCAGGACCCAAGATATAGTTCACGCAGTATAACAGAAAATCTAAATAAAATTTCCCGATCCGAGCAACCAATTCCTTTTTTTTATACGACTTAAGCAAACAAGCTTACGGACCACCTGATGGTAAGTGGTCACCGTAGCTTATGGACGCCTGCAACACCAGATGCATCACTTGCGCGTTGCTGAACCTTTAGGAAAGGAAGTGGGAAGGAGAAGGAGCGGGAGGGGGGTAAGAAGGTGATTGGGGCTCCGGCATTCATACATTCAATATTCATAGAAATAAGCGTAGAATTATGCCAGAAGAATACGAATTAGTAACTAATACATATTATTTTATTGCAGGTAAAAACTACATATTGATACCACTGATCGGTAAGCCAACACTTTAGTTCGCAACTGTACTTCGAAGTATCCAAACAAACCTATCTAAGGCATAACGGGGTCACTTAGAATACAATACTATTGTTTGCTTTGACTTACTTAATATTCTTCAACCATTCATAAAAGAAAAACAATATTTGTCATGCGATTATAAACCCTCTCACCTTGGAATAAAGATGCAGACAACACGCGATCATTTATAACCGATATCGGTGATCAAACTATTTCTTCTCATAATTTTCGTATTACCTTAAAATAATAATAGACTTTATTGCTATTATAATAACTGTTATTTTACTATAGCATTTTAGGAGATACTTTTCGTGGATTTCGGATAGTTACAGTCAAGTGATAGTAAACGGTAATGCTATATTAATAAGGGCTATTATTGTATAAGGCTTGCGATGTTTTTGACTTGTGCTATTGTCCGACAGGATACGATGACTCAGCAATGACTCAGATTCGGAATTCGGTATAAAAAAGTTAGTGTTAACGATGTTTTTGTTATACAGTCTATCAAAGATCCGTACTAATATTATAAATGGGAAAGTAAATCTGTCTGTTTGCTATATCTATTTATTAACCCCTATTGCACCTTAATAAAATTATTGGAAAGAGAGTTATAACAATGGGTTGCCGCCAAGTGAGGCCTAATTCCTTTCAATATAGCAGTGCACCTTATTAAATGTGTGTTTGTAATGAGGCTAGCTAAGATATTAGGAAAGGAAGTCTAGTAACAACAAAAGTAGTACTGAACTCAAGCACTGAAATAACGAATATAGTCCTCTAAGCCAGCACCGTGAATTGGCATTACATAGGGCTATACGAAATAACAGAACCATATAGATCTGTTCTTTTGTATAGGCTGTATATTTTTCCCGCGGTTTGATATAGTGACAAGAATAGAAAAGGGTATGTTAAGCTGGTTTGGGCATGTAGAAAGAATGTACGAGGAAAGACTGACTAAGAAAGTTTATAAGGCTAGTGTGAATGGAACAGTCGCAAGAGGAAGACCTAGGCGAACGTTTCTCGATCAGATCGGAGGCGTTCTGGACAAAGGCCAGGTTAAGAGCATCTTGTACCGACGGGCGTGTATGAGGAATGTGATGAAAGTGAATGAAGCCAGAGAAGTGTGTCAGGATCGTAGCTAATGGAAATCCGTAGTCTCTGCCTACCCCTCTGGGAAACAGGCGTGAATCTATGTATGTATGTATGGTTTCACCCGCGTTAGTCCCGTTCCCGTGTGAATATCGGGTTTCATCCCTTTCACCCCCTTAAGGGTGGAATTTCCAAAAATCCTCTCTTAGTGCTCCCCTACACTCTCCAAGGAACATACATGCCAAATTTCAGCTTCTTGCGTTCAGTAGTTTCGGCTGTGCGTTGTCTGTCAGTCACTCAGTAACGGAAGAGTTTTATATACAATGTGTTTGGTGAGTGGTGTCGGAGATTTTAATGGCATAATATATGGTCATTTATATTTACAATTCATGCTTCAGTATTATTTTTTATGTTACTTGGGCGAAATGGCGGCCATTTTGTTTATTTTGTTATCTAATCACGGACACACGTGGTAATTTAGCGATATCGTCGCTTGTAATAATCCAAAAAAAAACAAAAAAGGTCTTGTTTTACAGCTCATAGTATAGCTAACATGTTTACGATAAAAATTTTTTAGAATCTATCTCAGTTCAATTTAAAAAAAAATATGACAACAGAAAATTAAGAAAATTTTTGCTGTTATTTTTTTGTTATTTCACTTTTTCACAAAAACCAAGCTGTCAAGGTATTATTTTTTTAATGTTTTTAGATACTACATAATATCAGCTAACCATGAGTACTAAAATCATTGCCGTAAGTAAGATACTTTTAAAATGACGCTCTTTAGAACTTGACCCCTTAATAGCGTATTCAGGTATTAAACAATTACAAAGCCGCTTTATCACAATTCAAGGAACTACTAAACCCGTTTTAACAAATGATTCGAGCAGGTAAAAACCTCCTTCGTCATAAGTGTGAGCGAGACAAAATAACATTTGTTTCCAGAGATTTAGGAACGCAATACAAAGCTTATCAGTCGTCCCTCGCTCTGCGTTGTGATCACATTCTCTTTTTGTTAACCAATTTGCTGTGCGCTGTTAAAAGTTTTGTTACGTTTTCGTTATTTTTACTGTTGAACTGTTTTGTTAATCTTTTTAAAATGGAAGACAACTATTACTCCAGCCAACATGTTGCTGACATCCATTTTGTCTACGGACTGTGCAACGGGAACGCCAATGCTGCTAGTAGAGAGGACGCCAGAAGATTTCCCAACAGAGTTATACCCAATCCTCGCACGTTCGTCAGAATCCATTTGAGGCTTGCCGAAAATGGAATTAGAAGACCTGCTGAAGAACGTTCTCGTTTGGTGTCACCACAAGACGAAGAAGAAATATTGGAATTAATTACCCAAGATCCCAGATTGAGCATACGACGGATTGCTAATAGATTAAACCTTACCATATGGTCAGTGTGGAAAGTGTTAAAGAGAGAAGGATTGCATCCGTACCATTTTAAAAGGGTACAAGAATTACTGGAGCCTGATCATGCTAGGCGATCAGTATTTTGCTCGTGGATCCAGCGGCAAGTACGATCTGTACCAAATTTCTTAAAAAAGATTTTGTGGACAGACGAAGCCACCTTCACAAGATCGGGATACATAAATCACCGCTATGAGCATCTGTGGTGTCACGAAAATCCACACGCTACTAGGACAAGTACTGTACAGTATCAGTTTGCCGTGAACGTTTGGGCAGGAATCATTGACGACGTTCTTGTTGGCCCCATCATTTTACCAGAGACGATGAATGGTCAACGATTTTTGGAATTCCTGCAGACGGATTTTTATGACGCCCTCATCGAAATACCACTCGTTAACCGGAGAGGAATGATTCTGCAGCTCGATGGTGCACCCGCACACTTTGCAGTGGCAGTGAGGACATATTTAAATCAAAATTACACGCAGTGGATCGGTCGCGGAGGGACAGTTGCTTGGCCACCGCGTTCTCCGGATTTAACACCCCTGGATTTTTTTTTATGGAGTACTATAAAACAAAAAGTTTACGTGGAAGTGCCAAACACCCGAGAGGAATTGATTCAAAAAATAATTAGCATCGGAAATGAATTAAAGGAAAACAAGGCGATGATCCGACGCTCTACGCAACACCTGGCTGTACGGGCGACAGCATGTTTGCAGCAAAATGTGACCACTTTGAACAATTTTTATAAAATTTGTGACCAAATTATTATTAATATTAAAGCTAAGTGAAAAAATATTGTGTTTTATTTCTGTATTTCCTAAATATCAGGATGATCCTTAAATTGAGATGGGTTTGTAATTGTTTACTACCTGAATACGCTATTAAGGGGTCAAGTTCTAAAGAGCGTCATTTTAAAAGTATCTTACTTACGGCAATGATTTTAGTACTCATGTTTAGCTGATATTATGTAGTATCTAAAAACATTAAAAAAATAATACCTTGACAGCTTGGTTTTTGTGAAAAAGTGAAATAACAAAAAAATAACAGCAAAAATTTTCTTAATTTTCTGTTGTCATATTTTTTTTTAAATTGAACTGAGATAGATTCTAAAAATTTTTTATCGTATACATGTTAGCTATACTATGAGCTGTAAAATAAGACCTTTTTTGTTTTTTTTTGGATTATTACAAGCGACGATATCGCTAAATTACCACGTGTGTCCGTGATTAGATAACAAAATAAACAAAATGGCCGCCATTTCGCCCAAGTAACATAAAAAATAATACTGAAGCATGGATTGTAGATATAAATGACCATATATTATGCCATTAAAATCTCCGACACCACTCACCAAACACATTGTATATAGATTAGTAGCGAACAACGATAGGTACATTAACGTACACAGGGTCATTGTCTTCCTTTTATGTCTATTCTATTTATTAGTAAAAGAAAATAGAACGTAATAAATTATTAAATATGGTTTTCGAATGAATTGTTTATCAAATAAGACAGTCTTCGAAAAAAGGCTTGTCTATTTATAAAAAGAGTTTTAATATATCGCACCTTTGGGAACAAAGGGTCACTTCTGCAGGTTTTTACAAACATACTGAAGTGACCCTTTGTTCCCAAAGGTGCGATTATGTTACAGAGATGATAGTCGGATCATTAAGACTTTGATTTTCAGCATTACTTTACAGCACAAAGCTTATTCAGTGTTGGAGATAGTTTGAAATTGTTTTCATACTACCAAGATAACAAACCTGCATAGCCGTCTATGGTCGGTACGGTCGGTGATAAACAATTACTGAAGCCTATGATCGCAGTAGCGATAGTTTAGTGGGAAACCGATGGACTGCCACGCAGAGGTCTCAAGTTCGATCCCTAGGCGCGCATCTCTGACTTTTTGAAGTTATGTGCGTATCAAATAGTTAATTATCGCTCGCTTTAACGGTGAAAGAAAACATCGTGAGGAAACCTGCATGTCTGACAGTTCTCCATAACATTCTCGAAGATATGTGAAGTCTGCCAACCCGCACTGGGCCAACGTGGTGGACTATAATAATAATAATAATATTCTACCACATACACACAACACCATCTAGCCCAAACTAAGCAGAGCTTGTACTATGGGTTCTAGACAATGGATAAACATACATAGATACTTTTTTTTTTGTAAATACATACATATTATACATAGAAACACCCAGACCAAGACAAACATCCATGTTCATGCACACAAATGTTTGACTTGCGCGGGAATCGAACCCGCGACTTCAGGCGTGGCAGTCAGTTACACTAACCACTACGCCATCGAGGCCTAACCCTTCTCACACTGAGAAGAGACCCGTGCCCAGCAGTGGGACAGTTTAATACATGGCTGGTATTATTATTATTATGATCGCTTGCAGAACGAGAGGTAACTATTATTCACGGGATCCTAAGACAAAGATATTAAAGATGGAAGGAGGGTACCGGGCGAAACGTAGTAGTATAACTACTCTCCTTCCGAGTTCCTCCTTTCCTTATCGAGTGAACTGGCTTATTAGTACCATAATCAAATAATTGCCAACGGCTCTTACACTTGAATAATAACGATACCGAAAAGAAAACCCTAATACTATTTCTATTTATTTAAATAAATTATGATGAATTCCATAAGCTTCATGTGTCTAAATATATTATTGTTCATTAGCGCCTGCAGTAACTTGACCCCTTATTGCTTCCATATCGAATAACCTTTAATCAAGCTAATAAGTTACATGCTCAAGTTTATAAGAAGCACTACAATACTTAAATTAAATTTTCCGAGAATTGTTCGATACACTCGAATGGTGGCGAAACGGCATTTGGTGATGCGTCACATGTTCTCTTAAACAAAAACCAACTTTATTTACAATGAAATAGAGACCAAATTCGATAATACGATTAACCGAAAAACAGATTGTGAACGAAGACTTGTAATTACTTTAAAAGTTTACGAATTATTGAGTAGAAGTTCTATCCCGACATTACAATCAAAATATGGTCGGTCTGCCGTGTTTTAAGGCGGAACTTATTTATATTATAATTATATTAGAATAGGGAAACTTTTGTTCGAGATGAGGCTTTTGTTTGATAAAGTTACTAATCTCTCTCTCTCTCTTAGTATAATAAGTTAGTTAGTAAAAGGTATAAGACAGGTATATTCACCCTAGAAAAATCGCTTGAAGTACCTACGTGTTTACAACGGCTGCACAGCAGTATAATCTTTAAATTATCGGATTATGGATTAAAATTGTTATTACGACGTACTAAATCTTAAAATCCTTAGATTTCGTAAATCTTAACGATTCAGGATTGTATTGATTAGTTATGTAACTTAGTCGATGAAGAGTTAAAATAGATCAAATTTTATAGATAATTGAGTGTTTTTCAGTGATCCACAAATGGTTGTTCTGAGTGTGGAAGTTTGTGTCAGTTGTTTGTGTGTTTGTAAAGTTCCCATCGACACAGGAATTATCCCTACAGCAGGAGTAGCCTTTTTACAAAAAATAAATAATTAATAATAATATTCTATCACATACACACAACACCATCTAGCCCAAACTAAGCAGAGCTTGTACTATGGGTACTAGACAATGGATAAACATACATATATTCTTTTATTTGGAAATATATACATATTATACATAGAAGATGCGTGACAACACAAATTGTGACAAATTGGGTGCTAAGAGACAGTCGACGGCGACGGGCAGACCTAAACAGAGATGGCAAGATGACTTGGACTTCTTCTTCTTTTTGACAGGGAATGTCTTCAAACAGAGTGGTTTGGAAGTCCAAGAGAGAGGCTTTTGTCCAGTGGGAAAAAACAAAAGGATAAGGAAAAAATTTAAGATACGGTACAGAGATTTAACTTTATATCTCTGGATGCATTGAATAAAAGCTTATTAAACATTAGAGATCAAGTCATAGAGAGACAAGCAGCCATTTATAGTTTATTTCAAGTTTAAACGATGTCTGATATACATGTAACAACTTAATATTGTCTTCTGTTTACGCGAATATTATTCATTGAAATTAAACTACTATATACGGATTTTATCGCGTTGTTTATTTGACACTTTATTACATAATTTTGAAAAACTGTTACAGTACTACTACTATTAAACTTTACTAATTTTTAAGCTAATTGAATTATTATTAAAACAATTTAAACTATTTAGATTTAATTTAATAATTGCGATAAAATCCGTATATAGTAGTTTAATTTCAATGTAACAGCTTTCTACCTACAATGTATCCAGTTGTAATTGTTCAAAAGTTAATGACCGATGGTTTAATCAACTTGTCGCTTTGGTCGCGAATGCTCTTTTTATTGTTCAATAATAGTAACTGCTGTCCACTGTAACTGAAAAAATTGCTCAGCGTGAAACTGTTGACTTTTTTCTTAGTTAGTAACAAATATTGTTACTTTCAGATTCTGTTTCGGAATCGGGCGAAGTATTATTAGGTTTTTTATGAAGATATCCTCGGTAACTGCACGGAGTTTAAAAATTGTGCCCGGTAAGCGTGAACAGATTCACTTATTATTACATGTGACCAGAAACACAGTTGGCGAAATGTGGGTGTAATACTCGTTTGCCTACCCCTTCGGGGTTATAGACGTGGGGCTACGTATGTATAAATAATTACGTTCAATGTATATACTATACAAGCTATCACTATGGAACAGTACTTTTTCCTGGAAGAAAGGTACGCTACGCGCTTTTCTGTACCCCTGTAAATTTCGTAATGATCGGTCGAGTAGTTAAGGCGTGAAAGCGTAACAAACAAACAAAAAATCGCATTTATAATATTATATTAACGAAGTCCCTTTTGACACTTCATAGCACGGAACTTTGCACATTTCATATAAATTGCTAAAATAAACAATGATTACTTATGGTACTAATGACTATTTAAAAATAATTAGATTAAATATTATAATAAAAAAACATGATGTAATTGTTTCACAAACATAATCAACTAATAATTTCTATTGATATTATTCTTAAATAATTTAATCATCAAAATGAAATAACATTTTACTACAATACCATGGTTACGCGCTAAGGTAATTTTTTTACTTGTGACTGATTACAGTGATTCGACAATATGATTCGGATAAAATCGAACTAATTCGCGGTAAAATCAATTGGACGAGAAATACTTTTGTAAATTTGTATTTGGTATTAATTATTATTACATTGCAACGTACCTTAAATCCCATTCTGCAAATCTTTAATATACATTCCTTATTAAAAAATGGATTTGAAGATGCGATATTGGACGTATGGTTTAAATATACCATAGATTGTAAAGAGTAGTCGTCTTGAAAATCAAAGTCACATTTATTTCACCATAATACTAAGTACGGAGTAAGTATTTGATACTAGGAATTAGTCAAGGATAAGTCCAGATTCTTTTTGACAATTAAGCACGTTATATATATCTCTGATGTAACTATTCTTGCGATATGTCAAACTTAGATAGATTTCTGTTTCTATAATTTTTGTTTTGATTCTAACCCACTATTACAGTTTGTTTGGAAAATTAATCGGTAATCGATTTCGTGATCGCTGTTCAACGATTATCTGTCAAATGGGACTTCGTATTTGAAACGCACTATACTCTCGATACGAATGAGCTGGCTCTCCCGGGTGAGTAACATATATTTACAAGAAACCTGTACGAGAATAGTACCACTAATACCACCATTTATCCGACAGGTAAGAATTCTGGAGGGTCACTTACCTACCATAATCAAGCGGAGGTAGCAATAGAAAACCCATAGTACATGCAATTCAGAAGTAGGTTCGAATCGCACCCATTGCACTATTGACGTGTTAACAATAATACCTACTAATAATTTGCAACCCAATTGAAAGTTTCTTTTTCATAATTTCGTCCTTTAATTATTAACGCTGGGCACTGATGTGCCAATTATGCCTTCGGTGTATATATATATATATTATCCTAGGCTACGATAAACGCTTACCACCAAGCAGGCCATAAGCTTGTGACACTTGATGTCCAAAAAGCAATGACACTTGGCGACTTTCAACAATGACCAAAGCACGACGGAAATGTAAGCGCTAAAATCAAAATATCATTCGTACATACATTTTTGATCAATGCATATGAACATAACAATATGTAATACAAGACTTGAAAGTGTTTTCGGTGAATTGAAGCAGTATTTCAAAAAATTGATGCACTCAATGTGACATTCGAACATATATATGTCTTAATCGGGTGCATTGACATGAATTTTACGATCTACTTTTTCTATTTGACTACATAAAACTGCAATTTTTTGCAGTAATATTCAAAATTGAAGCTTTCATAAAATTAAGTTGGCAGTAAAACGAAAATGATGTCTTATAACTTTTAGTAGAGAAGAGAAACGGTTAAATGGAATTGTTTTTCAGTTACAACTAGGTGTTTCAAAAAGTTTGTAAAATTGTGACTGGTCTGTCTGACATAGGATATATTGAGGAAAAATAATACGGGAGGCCTTTATAAGAGCTGTAGAATAAAATTATTTTTTGTCTGCCTGTATGCGCATCACTCGAAAACTAGTGCATGATTTTGAAGCGGTTACTACAGTTGTATTGCTAGTCTGACTTAAAATCTGGTGTTCTACGGTTATCTTATCTTATCTTATCTTATGTGGGGGTCAGTCAGTGCAGACCGGCGACACTTCGACCCAGTGGGATCTTTTGTGTCGACACTCTCCCAATAACGACTGCCATAGATGTTCATGGCAGCGGGGACCGACGGCTTAACGTGCTCTCCGAGGCACGGAGCAGGCGATTATTGTCAATCAATACGCACATAATATCGAAAAGTCATATAACGTACGAAAGTCAGAGGTGCGCGACGTGGGCTCGAACCCGAGACCCTCTGCATTGCAGTCTGTTGGTCTCCCCACTGAGCTATCGCTGCTCTCCGTTCTCCGCTCTACGGTTATGTATCGGTTCTCATGTTTCACCTTGATACATTGGCTAGAAGTAGAAAAATATAGATAGGTGCTTAATTCTTACGCGTACAAAGTCGCAGGGAAAAACTAGTACGTAATATAACTAACTCAAGAAAACAACATAATGTCGTGGTTATGTCTGGTATGTCGACTGGTGAAATACAGAATATGACAACTACAGTCATATTCTGTATTTCACCAGTCGTGTTCTTTGTTTAAACATTTTTTGGTACTACTATGGTGACAAACAAGCAAAAATAGCAAGCAATATATTGCTTGCTGCCTTGATAAGGAAATAAAAGAAGCAAGTAAGAAGAAGGAAGTAAGAAGAAGGAAGTAAAAGCATAGAAGTAGGAGATATACACCTGTAAGACTTTGGCAATCTTATTTACCTGGCGAAATGTGGTTACTGTTTTAACACCTATTTTCTATAAAAGGGTAGTATCCATGCGAGCCGAGTCATTTTCATTCCGCAACCAAATAATTGTCAACGCCGGTTTCTTTAACAGAAACGTGAACTTTTTTTTCAAGAGAAAAAGACAAAACGGTACCTTCACATTTGAAGAATCAATCTGCCACTAAATACTAACATTATTGTAGGGGGGTCGGCGCGTCTCCCCTATTTATCTTCAACCCGTGCCGACGGGGGGCGAATGCAAATTACCTATAGTCGCGCCGCCGCGCCGCGCCCGTCTGCGTTATATAAATAAACTTGAGGATATCTCTGTTTTTAATGCTTTTATGCTCGTGTAGTACCGCCGCTGTATGAAAGCGGAAGATAAATATAGCTTTTTGTGGTGAATGTTGGTGCAAAAGTCAGCCGACGTGCTCCGAAATAAATTATAATTATTGTTTTATGCGACTACAAACTTTTACTTTATGGATGCAGTATATTAAATGTAATTGCAGCGTAAGTAAACCGCCGTGGTTTGTAGTTAATTAAATTATTGTGTTATGTGATGATAAACTGAGATTACGTGAAGCGTAGTGGTTTAAGGTTGGCTTTGTCGTTTATAAGTCTGCTGTTTTGGGTTTGGTTGCTTCTTGTTAAATATACTTTATGATAGAAAATACAAGTAATGTCGTCTCAGGCATTATAGTATTCAGAGATTGTAATACACATCTATCTAGGCCCTCAAGCCCCAGGCGTGATACTATGTAAAATTTAACAATTATGACATACGTTGAAGCATAGCTATTGTGACGGCAGTCAACCCGCTTTAGAGGCGTGGTTGACCTAGGATTTCAATTGAAATAAAAGATGAACAACGCGATCAACAAGCATATATTTTCACTTACAACAGGTGTATATGAATAAATAGAACTACAATTACATTCGACTAGATATTTAGTGGTATTTCAGGGCGTGGTTCAAGATGAAGGCTTGTTACGTGGTCCCGGGTGAAATGGACCACTTAACTTCAGTAGGCAGCGCAGCGGAAGGAGGCAGGCACAATATTTTTTTTGTTTTAGTTTTTGTTAGTTGTTAGCCTCAGATGGCTTTTACAACTTTACGCGGACTGTGGGTGAGCGCAGAGGGCTACCAACCCGTTCGAGGCAGGCACCAGGGCGCGTTGCCAATATATAGGGCCGCCGCTGGAGAGGAGAAGCCGATGGAGGGGCGTCGCGAGCACGACCGCTCAGCAACGACCGGTCCGCGTCACACTATAAAAACTCAAAGGGGTAGGCATACATACATTTAGGTATTATATATATTTAGGTCTTAAGTCTCAAGTAAAAGAGGCCAGCCTATTATCGTCTAGCCGGTACATTTCCAAACTCGATGACAATATGAAAATTTTATGACAGATAATCCTAATAATACTGCCAGACTCGGGAGTCGAGCTCGGGACTTTTTGATTAGCAGCAAGTGTAGGTGCAAAATTGGCTACTGGATAGTGACAGTGCAGTTATAAATATAATTAGAAGTTATTGGAGTAATTACTTAAAACTTAAATTATTATATAAACATAGATCTATAATATTAATTTGATTAATTAAAAGATATGTTTCATCGAACATTTTCATTAGTAAAATGATGGCTTTAATTTTATTGCAGGCATCACTGATTTATCTGATTTGCTCCGATACTCACTTTTATTTTAGACTGGGTTGTGCACGCATTTTTGTCTGCATGGAGGCGGCAAAGCCCTTCAAATTCTAATTAACAAAATAAGACGAAACATGCTCAGATTTTAAGTTAAACCATACTGTGAAAACCACATGAAAATCTACTTAGTGGTTTTTGCTGCACGCAAACATAAATACACATACACATCCGTAGCTTCACGCCTGTATTTTCAAAGAGAAAGGCAGAGATATGTTCTTTTTTCATCTGCAGTAATTTTCGACAGATAGTATATATAAAAAAACAATAACATCAATATTTGCTAAAATAAGCAGCTGTGACAGACAGAACGGCAGTCTTTTTTCAGTTTAGGGACCATTGCCGCATGCCACTCTACAAATAATTCCTGTGTCGAGTGAGGTCTCTAAAAACATTCAAACAATGGACACAAAAACTACCAGACTCAGAACAACAATTTGTATTCGAAGGTTTGTCCTGTGTGGTGATCGAACCCAAAACACGCGGTGCAATAGCAATGGCACAATATCATTTGTGCAATCGCACCATTTATGGAATCAGTTTGATAATTTTTATATGGAACCATACAAAACAGAAAAATGTAGGTACGTAATATATCTATATGTTACGCAACGACATTAACACAACAGTTCAATACATTCCTTTCCACGTACGGCAGTCGTAGTCAAGTTACGAGGATTAGTGTCATATTGCCTCCCCCAGTCCCACTGATGTGTTTATCAGTTTAGTATGTTTATTTTGCGTGCGTTTTGTGGCTATATTGGGGCAATATCGATTTATGTTGGCGTTTTCCACCATCTTGAGGATCCTAAAGCGTATGTTATCGATTAAGACGTACATTGATAGACTTACTGTTTCTTCATCGACACTCTCCCAATAACGACTGCCATAGATGTTCATGGCAGCCGGGACCGACGGCTTAACGTGCTCTCCGAGGCACGGAGCAGGCGATAATTGTCAATCAATACGCACATATTTTCGAAAAGTCATATATCTTCCGAAAGTCAGAGGTGCGCGACGTGGGTTCGAACCCGAAACCATCTGCATTGCAGTCTGTTGGTCTGCCCACTGAGCTATCGCTGCTACCTTATACACTAACATATACACCGTATATAGTACACGAAAAAATCAAATATAAAGGTGGATTTAAAACCAAGAACCAGTAGTAACAGAAGCCTGTGTTTGACGCGCCAGTCTTCTCGTGACTACGTGTGGTGCAACCTGACCGAAACGTTCAGCGTCCCATAAGGTACATGAATACATACTGGTCACATTAATACTCATTTTTTATTACATAAAAGAAAGCAAGATACAGATAATAGTTAAATACTAATATATTGTTTGTCAATCCTCTCAGCTCAGGCATCTGCCTTTAATAGAACTCAATGGCTACATTATATGGGACATCGAAATAACTAGCAGCTCCCGTTAATACTCGTCTCCATCCCATTTAATATTGGGCAATATCTTCAGTTCATTGGCTTCATTATATCCATTTTTATGTCACGTCTCACACTCCATGACTCAGCATTCATCTCGCACAATTTAAACACTCTCGTATAAATCTTTTAGTTGAATAAGCATTACGAATAACAAAGCAAAACGTTCACAATGGAGTGTTTGTAAAACAATACCAATGTGTTAAATAATATTATGTTGAAGCGAAATACGTACACTTGAATGTAATGAGGCTAACAACCTTTGAGGTTCCACACCACAAGCGTAATGTTTCCTTTTTAATGAATTTAGAATTTCTTAGAGTGTTCTGTTTGCGCCAGAATCAGATTAACGAAGAAATTAGATTAATTAATAAATAACCGCAAAAGTGATTTATGGAGCGTTACATAGAATTAAGTAGATTACTAATTCTTGGCCTTCTAATGGGCGTGTTTCGCTTAGTTCTCGGGACGTAAAAACGTTGTGTTGTAGGTATTTTGAAGCTAAGTGAAGAGATTATAATATAAAACACTTTTGTAAAGTATTTCAGGTAATTATGAGATAATAGGGCATTTGGTATTTAGTAGCACAATTTTGTCCGTGTAGTCCAAAAGTCATGCTATCAAATGTATGGCTCATATCTTAACCAGAAGCTTATATTGAAATTAAACTACTATATACGGATTTAATCGCGTTGTTTATTTGACACTTAATTACATAATTTTGAAAACTGTTACACTAGATTTATTAGATTTAGATTTAATTTAATTTTATACTTTCCCCGACGTTTCGGTTGCTTTTCAGCAGCCATGGTCACGGGGAGACTAAGATGGTAGTTGTCTCAATGTTCCAGTGTAGTTATTTCAAAGTACCCGAACATAATTTAATCATTGGTGTTTCTATTTACATAGAATATATTTAATATAAATATTTTATAGAAGCTTATAGCTTTCATGTTTATAAACGATCTCACCGCTTGATTCTCACTATTAAAACATGAGTGTTTAGACCGCGAAACCTACCAAATCGGCCAAAAAAAAGTTTCCTCACTATGTTTTCTTACACAGCGAATACCCATTAGGTTTTAATTTACATATATCTACAAAATATCATAGTTGCACCAATTTAAGCATTCCAATTATATCGCTACAATGACAATCCAATACCTACCAGATTATTGCAGCTTATAAATATATACAAACAACCAAAATACTTCGCAGTCCCTAAGATTTCCTTGCTAACTGTTCCCTTTAGCACAATTTCCCGAACTTTGATTAGATTTTCAAGGAATATCGCCTCTTATCCTTTTCCTAGGGTCTTCCTACATTTGGCAGACTAGTACCATTGACCTATATGACCGTAGTAACCATTAGCCTTAAATATGGACGAGTTCATAGCCATTTATCGGACGAAGTGCCGGTCGTGGGCAGTTAAAGAGTACTGTAGTGTCAGTATGGCTTCCGAATTACGTACTGGATAGAGCGTCGACCGGTGTCAGTGTTATTGGTTAGCTGGTTCTAGTTTTCAAAATCAGGGTAAGTATTTTTGTTGTATTCGGAGAAATAGACTATGTACTGATCTGATAACCTAGTTATTGTGATCATTTCGTTTTTCTGTGGCGCTAGTGAAATGCTGTGCATGAAGACTCGGGTTAGATGCCGGTCGGGCAGCACGGAGCTTGGAAATATGTCAGGCTTGCCCCTTATTACTTGGGACCTAAAATATGGCCATATATAGGTGTAGTATATCTCTGCCTGCCTCTTTGGGGATACAGCCTTGATAGTGCTTGAGAGCGCTGAGAAATATATGTGGTGTGGATATAGTGACAAGAATAGAAAAGGGTATGTTAAGCTGGTTTGGGCATGTAGAAAGAATAGACGAGAAAAGACTGACTAAGAAAGTTTATAAGGCTAGTGTGAATGGAACAGTCGCAAGAGGAAGACCTAGGCGAACGTTTTTTGATCAGATCGGAGGCGTTCTGGACATAGGCCAGGTTAAGAGCACCTTGAACCGACGGGCGTGTATGAGGAATGTGATGAAAGTGAATGAAGCCAGAGAAGTGTGTTAGGATTGTAACAAATGGAAATCCGTAGTCTCTGCCTACCCCTCTGGGAAACAAGCGTGAATCTATGATGATGATGAGGTATGTATACATTTATACGGCGGGTGTAGTGCTACTCTTACGCTGGATTTTTCTAACAGAGCGATATTTCCTTAGGTAAGCCTACTTATTTGAACCGTAATAACCAAATAATTGGCTAGATTGAGCTCATATACTTTAAAAGACTAAAATATAATTTCGTTGTCGTGGCCTGAGGCCGGTCCCAAGCCTCCGTCAAATAATTTTAAGAGGCACATTGAGGATATAATTATAACTGGCAAAATATTCGTATTCTTCAGTTTAATTTCTACCTAACTATATAAATTAACACGAGTATGATAGAATATTACATAACATTTCTCAATAACTCGCTTTGTATAAATACTTATTGAATAACGTATTCCTTGGAAAATTGCCAATCGTTCTTCAAATATGTAGAAATCATATCAGAAGCAAATAATTAATTCGTCTCATATTTATATTAAAAGTTAACACAACATTTTCTTCTATTTACGCGAATATTATTCATTGAAATTAAACTGCTATATACGGATTTTATCGCGTTGTTTATTTGACACTTTATTACAATATTTTTGAAAACTGTTACACTATACTACTATTAAACTTTACTAACTTTTAAGCTAATTAAATTGATTAGTTAACACAACATTATTTTATTTATTCGCGTACGTATATTATTATACAGTGTAGGTATATTCAGCCAGCCGAACTATTTTTAAATATTTTTCTTTCCTTTGAATGTCGTGAAGTCTAGATAATTAGAAGTTCTTTTAGGATCACGCTGTTGTCAGTTTGTTTGAAGTGTTCTCTGTAACAACGTCTGTAGGCATATATCATGCTGATGTATATCAAATAGTTCTAAGACTGGAATTATTTGATCTCATGCTTGTAAAACGAAGACTTAAAATAATAAGTCTTACAATATTTTATGCGTACCTTATTATATAAACCAAATAATGAAGTATGTCTACAGTAAATAGCGATTTCCAGAGTCTCTTTAGGAAGAGCTAAGTGTTATCAGGCAGACGAGTAGTTTTGTTGATTATGCTGACAAAATATGAGCCTTTTAAATCATATCATTTATTCATAAAATGTAAGCTTACAGTATTCACAACCAAATCGCTTATATCTATACAAAAGACACAAATTAAAATACACAGAAAACTTAAAATCAACGTATTACAAACACAACAATTTTATTTATAGTGAGATCTTTTTCTGTACAACAATCCAAACTTAATTGCCTATACCTTTATTAATTCCTACCTTACTATGTTATTTAAGAAAAGTATCACATTTTTATATATTACGCTAGGTTTGTCAAAAAATATAACACTTTATTAGTCTAACGGCTCTGGAAGTAGGACTGTTATCCGTGTGTGGGGAGCGCCACGCTGGCGGACGAGAGATGAGTCTATGCTCAATGCTGCCGCTTACCAATGCCTCGCAAGTCGCATGTATTGGTACGGTTAGCAACACGCATTTAATACACTCATACACACTTCTGTAGCTTACAGACTTTTCGAAATTATGTGCGTATTGATTGACAATTATCGCATGCTCCGTGCCTCGGAGAGCACGTTAAGCCGTCGGTCCCGGCTGTCATGAACATCTATGGCAGTCGTACTTATTTATTCATACTTTTATAGTAACAGAAGTATCCAAAGGTGTACATAATTATGTATATATGCCTCACGTAAGAGTTTAGTTAATTCCAATTAGCGAGTCTCTGATGAAAAATATATTGTATTATTATCATTGAACTCAATTTTCACATTACCAGATTTTAAAATATTTGTCTAGTATAATTTTGTAAAATATTAAGAGTTATCTTCGCCACAGGTCTCACAAAATCCACTAGACGACCACACCTTATAGTGACACGGTGTATAAACAAACAACCCTTTGTCTCGTCCAGTTATTGTCATAACAACAGTTAATTATAACAAATAGCGTTTTAACAGGCAATCAATCGCAAGGCCGTATCACTCTACCGAGAACCGAAGCATTCGCGTGACAAATCCAATCAACACCAACAATTATACCTACAGTACTGCTTAGCCCCCATTATATGGTGCTACACCGTAATTAGAAATTGACATGTTTGGTATAGTCATTATTTATAATAATAATGTTAGCCCTGTATTTAACTGTCCTACTGGTAGGCATAGTCCACCACGCTGTCTCAGTGCGGGTGGGTTGACTTCATATATCTTTGAGAACATTATGGAGAACTCTTAGACATGCAGATTTCCTCACGATTTCTTCATTCACAGTTAAAGCAAGCGACAATTAACAATTTAATACGCACGTAACTTCGAAGTCACAGATGCGCGCCTTGGGATCGAACTCGAGACCTCTGCGTGGCAGTCCCACGGTTTCCCACTAGGTTATCGTTCGTTTTGTAGACATTATGCGTTACAAACGCAAACACATTATGATAATTCGTACTTCTTGTGATTTAGGTGGAATGAACGGTTTAATATCGAATGTTAGCGATTTGATATTGATCATTCGATGGTGGATAGCGTAATGGCTTAAGTGCTCATTTCGCCACTGGTACTATACTGAGTGTTGTGGGTTCGATCCCCACACGGGCCATAAAATATGTGTGGTCAATAAATAGTTGTTTCAAGTTTTAGTGTTTTTTGTGTCTGTTGTTTGAATGTTTGTAAGGCTTCTTGAGACATAGGAACTATTTCTACAGCTTAAGACTGCGCCGAGCGAAATGTGCCAAAACAGGCGGTCACAGTAAAGTGAATAATATCACTTTATGTTTATGTTTAATACAAATATAAAATATACATTTACCATAACAATGAATGTGTTTACAATTACTCCGTGTCAAAAACTTAAAATAATTAATAGTTACGCCTACAAAATTACGCAAATTTGCACGAAGAAAGCAAAAACGTAAGCTCGTGTTACGTGATTTTTAGATTATAACAGTAGAAATCTATCTTATTTTACAGCTTAAACGAAACATAAATAGTTATATTACAATTTGTTCGTTCCAAATATTTAAGTTATTGGTTGACAATAAAGATACATATTTATCAAACAACCACTTCAAATCTTCCATACAATTTTACTATGGCGGCCGCGCGCCGATTTGAATAAGCGCCGATTTGACGAGTCTAGAATAAAGGTTACGATCTAGAAATAAATAGTTTAGTATGCGCAGCGGTAATAAATGCGACTGCTCTGCATGAGGTCTCGGGATCGTTCATCTGGTCAAGCAAAGTGTTATCAGCTTTTCTTTAATAAAAAGAAACTCATAAGCAGCACGGTACCTGTTTTTACGTGCTGTGACGTATATTTCAGCGCGGGGTCAGGCGGAGGGTTTATGTCGGGCTTACCCGAGGAAAGATAGAAAGTCCCGAGTCCTACGACTAAACCTACCACGGTGTTTCTTCACACGGTGTTTGGCCGGGGTGCAGGGATCGCTCGCGCATTCATCCTGCAGCCCTGGCAGAGCAGCACGATGTCTGAAACTGTGTGCAGTAAATTGCATAAGGCTCACCCATATAACGCGGCACTTAAAATCATAGCTGGCTGGGATATAAGCAGAGGACTGTGTATGTTATATAAAAATTAGAAAAGGCAACCATTTGTACAAACATGAAAACATAATGCCTTATTCATAGACTTACATTTGCACTTCTAACTCAAAGCAAATAGAGTCACAGTACATTTTCGCTCCGCTCGCTGTGAACTGTCATACTGAGTCATCTCGCCTTCGGTGCACTTTAAAAAGAGCCTTGCCTTTCTTTAATTTACATGTAATCTATTCTCATGTAATGCATCTTGTAAATTTAAAATAATAATAATATTCTACCACATACAACACCATCTAGCCCAAACTAAGCAGAGCTTGTACTATGGGTACTAGACAATGGATAAACATACATAGATACTTTTTTTTTTGTATTACATACATAATATACATAGAAACACCCAGACCAAGACAAACATCCATGTTCATGCACACAAATGTTTGACTTGTGCGGGAATCGAAGCCGCGACCTTAGGCGTGGCAGTCGGTTACACTAACCACTACGCACGCCATCGAGGCCGACTAAATCTTTGTCGTTAGTTACAGTCTCACGTATAGCTTGAAAACCTTCCTGTGAATGCTGTGCGTGGTCGTACGTCGTATGTTATCTTGGATTTGATTCCTGGTCGGGCAAAGTATTATTTTTGAATTTTATATATTTACAGTCTTACGTATATAACTATAAAAGCTGCCTTGGTGGCGCTGCAGTAGTGAATTCGACTGCTGTGCATGTAGTCTCGTGTTTGATTCCTAAAAATAAAACCATTCCCGAAAAGTGTTATTGGTTTTCCTCAAGAATGTCCCTTTGAGGACACAGGCGTATGACTATATTTAAACTTCTTAATCTTTTTGATCTATTCATACGACCTTATATATTTATTTATATAATATTCATAATTATTGTATGTCTCGAGGCGCTCATAGCCAATTGCACTCACTGATCGGTAAACGATTAGCGAGGTTTAGCAACGTTGGGTGCGGTCAGTCTATAGATGGGTGACCGCTTAGTGGTATATTATCTGAGCGTCTCCGTGATTCGGAGGGCACGTAAAAAGTCGGTCCCGGTTGTTGTCAAATTGACAGCAGTCGTTAAGCCATGTCAGAGGCCTACAACGCTTGAGCAACTCTTGACAACAGGTTGGCCACTAACCACACGAAAAGAAGAAGAAGATTGTATGTCTCATATTGTTTCTTTTACAATACACACTACATATTTACTTTTAATATGTATATTATTACAATACTTGAAACACTTGATTTTAATTTCTCATTAATTTTTGTATTTATCATTTTTTGTATTATGTTATTGTTTTGGGTCTTCACGATACAGGCTTGCCTAGTGTAAAAACCACAGAAGTAGTTTTGTTTAATATTGCCAGCGCTTGGCAAATTAATTTATTTTATTTATAAGGTGTTTTAGATTGATAAGATTTTCTAATTTGTTAAACGCTGTAAATAAACAATTTTTCATTTTCACTTATATGGTGCGTCTAATTCTAAAAGTAAAACTATATATCGATGGTACAGTGAGTTTTGTGGTCAACTCTCCTCGACAGTTTCTAATCCCTGTCCGGAACATAAAATATATTTGGAGCAGTAGACAAAGTTGTGGTACACATAATTCGCCTCCTACATATGGCACTTAATCATATGGCAAAACAGGACGGATATTATTATTATAGTTAGTTAGTTGGACGTGTGTTATCCGCACTTAGCCCCACAATTGGGCCATTGTGCGTAAGTAGCCGACGCGAAATATTGTTCGGTTACTCATACCACCTCAGCTCCGTCCAGAAAGATAATAGGAGACCGATGTTGCGCACTACCTCCTTCATCGTTTCTGGACTGTTTAGAAGTTTCGCCCGTTGGTTGCTCACGCTTTTACAATGTAGGAGCACGTGAGCCGATGTCTCCTCGGTCTCCATGCAGCCTCTACATAAGGGACTGTCAGTGATGCCGATGTTGAACAGGTGCTTGTTAAGTGAGCAGTGGCCCGTTATTATACCCATTAGGTGGCATAGGTTTTTTCTTGTGGAACGTAGCAGTCTGCGTGACAGATGTTTGTCTAAGGATGGAAGGGCTTCCTTCGTCTGTCTACATTCTTTTGTTTCTTTCCACTTTTTTTCGTGTAGTTTCGTGGTTCTATCGCATAACCATGTTTTGAGTTGGCTGATTATTATTATGCGAGAAATATAAGCAATATTAATTTGGTTACCATCCAAGTTCATTGACACAAACGCAGACACAGCCAACTCAGCTATTTATGGCTTACTCTCGTTAGCAATATTTCGCGTGGAAATTAATGTCAAGTGTTTATACTTAAAATAATATATTGTGTTCAGTCAAAACGAATACGTCGGTTAAACACTGCCATGTTCTTTAATCCTACCTAATGTTATAAATGCGAATGTGAGTTTGTCTGTTACGCTTTCACGCCTTAACTACTCGACCGATCACATTGATATATATATCAACTAGCTGTCGCGAAAGACGTTGCCCTGTACAAAAAAAATCTAAACCATTCTCGAATCCACTTGAACACACTCAAAAAAATTCCTCAATATCGGTCCAGCCGTTTAGGAGGAGTTTAATTACAAACACACGCACAGAAGATTTATATATATAAAGATGACCGATCATCATCAAATTTCGCATACACGTTGTCAGGGATAAAGAAAAGTACGTAGGGTAGGTTTCATCCAGAAAAAAGAAATATTACTAACCTCAGCTAACCTAACCATCATTTACGCGAGTGAAGCCGCGTGGAAAGTCTAGTATGTGTATGTCATAAATTGTATGCAAATGATAAATCATTTATTGAAACACCCTTGGTCTAACTTTTGTTCAGCAAATTTAATCAAACTATCTAGCTATTCGGACCCTAGTTTCAAGACCCTCAGTCGGACTCCAAGATCTATATGTAAGAAATTAACTTCCTTGAGAATCTAATAAGATACCAGATGTTTCATTTCAAGCCCACTGCTTCCAAAAGCAACTTTATGTAGAGGGAATATTGTCTATTATCGTATGAAGAGCAAATCATTATGGATGCACCCCAAAAACGAGGGTAACGACTCAAGTTCCCAATGGAGGTAATTGGGGAACTTCATGCAAGAAACTCACGTTTATCTCAGACTAAATGTTAGTTTTATTAGAGCCTCTCTCTTTCTACATTAATCTCTATTCGTTCGTTTAATCCATCCATAATTCGCCATCTGCGTAGATTATGGGTTTCAAAAGCAATTTTCAATAATATAATTATATAAAACAAATGAGAAACGGCCATGAATTGCCGTAAATCTTAAGAGTTCGAAAAAATGGTATCACCTAACCTTGAGGTCAGAGGTCAAAGGTAACATAGTCAGTTCGGGGGTATATCGACTATGTAGAGTCGAATGGCGTTGACCGCGAGTCTCTGGCTCTTACGGTTCTTGAGTTGAAAGTTGTATAACAGACGGACGGACGGACAAAGCTGTTGTTCTAACTAGCGTTTGCCCGCGGCTTCGCTCGTTTAAAAGTAGGTTAGGTTATGTCAGTAACAGTACTCTTGTTTTTAAATAAAATATAGCCTATGTTACTCAGTGATAATATAGCTTCCTAATGGAGAAATAATTTTTTAAATCGATTGAGTAGTTTTGTCTCCAATCCTTACAAACTAAAAATCAAATTTTTACCTTTATTTTATTAGTATAGAAGTACCTATTAATAAATAATTTCTACTAAAAATTGCAAAATAAAATTATTTTTGTTGGGATCACGTTATCGTAAACGGTTTTGATGGACTACATATATTTTAACGTCACACGTTTGTAAACGTCATCTGTCGTTATTTGATGCCCAATGTTTATTTACAAACGTGTTACGTCACTTGGCGACTCGACGCCGTATTGCCAGTGTAAGCATTTTGACAGGCTATATTATCAGTATTAATTTATTTTCTACGGAATCCTTATTAATATTATAAATGCGAATGTGAGTTTGTCAATTTGTTTTTGTTACGCTTTTACGCCTTACCTACTTGACTGATCATCACGTTGTCAGGTTACAGAACAAGACATAGGACACCTTTCATCCAGAAAAAGAGTGGAATTCGCTACCTAAGTCTGTGTCTCCCGATGAGTACAATCTGGGTGTCTTCAAGTCGCGAGTGAATAGGTATCTTCTACCTAATAATAATTAAGGTGTTTTCCAGACATTACAGTTAGTTTGCCAATATACCAATGTACCACGCGCGACTCCGCCCGCGTGGTACCTTCATCAATAAAAAGCCTATGTCCTTCATCAGGTTTTAAACTATATCTGTACCAATTTTCATATAAATCGGTTAAGTGGTTTATCCGTGAAAAGGTAACAGATAGACAGAGTTACTTTCGAAGCTTTTTGCTAGTTTGTTTTTTATCTTTTTAAACGATGACTTTTCAAATTACTAATTTTGATTTAATCACTCCAGCTAAGCAAGAATGGTTGTGTTATGTTCACATCGTTAGAGCAATTGGTGGGTTCATAATATTAGTAAGGATAAGGATTTATAATAATATGATTATAATTATGAAGTAGTCATACAGCTTATTAAAATGTTGACCGGCCACTTAATATTCAGTTCAGTAGTGCATGAGTATAACAATGAAGTTTTAACGTCATTCCAGGAAATTGCATTGCATCTGTTACAGACTCAGTTTGAATTCGTTCGTGAGAAAATTTTCTTAAATTAGGCTTTGAATATATCTAACTTTATTTTAAATTCTATGTATATTAAAGGCTGTTTGTGTAACTTCGAATAAAATAATATTGTGGGTATATTAATGTAAGAATATATTTATGTCACAATAGATTTTGTCCGCGGCTTCGCTGGCTTTAGTTTCGGTAAGCAACAGTACTTTTTCTTGATAAAATACCTTTTATAATATTGTCTTCTGTTTACGCGAATGTTATTCATTGAAATTAAACTACTATATATGGATTTTATCGCGTTGTTTATTTTACACTTTATTACATAATTTAGAAACTGTTACACTACTACTACTAGATACTATTAAACTTTACTAATTATTAATAATTGTCTCCCCGTGACCATAGCTGCTGAAAAGCAAGCGAAACGTCGGGGAAAGTGTAAACTTAAATATAAATAGTTTCAATAGTTTTAATAATAGAATTAGCTGAAAATACCTTTATCCAAAAGGGTACCCACTATGTCCTTTTCTGTCCTAAAAACGCGTTAGCAAAAATTTCATGATGATCGGTCGAGTAGTCAAGGCGTGAAAGCGTAACAAACAAACTCACATTCGCATTTATAATATTAAAGTTAAGATAGTTTGGCTTAAACAGTAAATTTACAGGTGTTCTTGTTTGTTATGATATTTACATAGTCTATTACGTGTCTATTTTTGTGAAATGTTTTGCATTAGAGTTAACAACAAGAATGCACATATAATTTAGTCATAATTAAAGTTGTACTGTAATAATTATGTATTATTACTACGTTACGTGTATGTTACATCGAATAATTAAAAGAGAAATGCAAATATCAAAAAAACCTTTTCATTACTGAAGTTTTCCATAAGTTGCAGTCTTGTACACAAATATTTACGTTAGGGATAGAGAGTATGCAAAATAGAATTAAATACATACAATGTTTGTTTGTTAGTTGGTCCTTCTTTTATGCAGTAACGGATTGGCAACGTATTCTGCTGAGATGTATTATTTACTAGAATTTGTCCGCGACTTGGCTCGCAATAATCTAACATTGTAAATTTTTTTAATGCCTCAAAGATAGTGATTTTTTCTGGATGAAAACATCTTATGTCCTTCTCTGTACCTCTGAGAACGTGAATGCGAAATTTCATGATAATCGCTCGAGTAGTTAAGGCGTGAAAGCGTAACAAAGAAACAAACTTACATTCGGAGTTATAATATTAGTTAAGATTCCGAAAAAAATATTGTTTTTATGTATTTATATTTGGAGCAGCAAAGCCGCTTGTATAATCTAGTAGTATAGTAACAATAATGTGCGTATTGATTGACAATTATCGCCTGCTCCGTGCCTCGGAGAGCACGTTAAGCCGTCGGTCCCGGCTGCCATGAACATCTATGGCAGTCGTTATTGGGAGAGTGTCGACACAAAAGATCCCACTGGGTCGAAGTGTCGCCGGTCTGCACTGACTGGCCCCCACATAAGATACATAGTAATAATAAAAATAAATTAGCTTAGTAAAACAAATTAAGGTTATGTCAAACCGTTGTGAAAATTTTCATCGTGATATTGGCAGCCTGATGGATTGGGTCTCAAAGGAACCTTTTTTGTCCCTCTACGTTTCTATAGACCAAATAATGTCGTCTAAATGTCAAGCTAAATGGAAATGTGGTCGCGAATAAATTAGTCGCTATGAAATATACAATGTGTTACACAAATATTCCCGAAAATATGTATATATATTCTACAGAAACATTTTCGCAATTGATTTTTTCTAAAATATCATCTCTAGCCATAGAAATAACTCCTGTGTCGCCAGGAACCTTATAAACATTCAAAGCGACGAGTAGTACAAAACCTTAACAAATTGTACACCTAAACCTTCTTAACGAATCACTCTGTCTATTGGTGTAAACCGCATGGAAATCCGTTCTGCAGTTTTTGAGTTTATCGCGAACAGACAAACAGAAGCGGCAAAGGACTTTGTTTTATAAAATGTAGTGATATTGAAGACACGGATACATCCCCTCTCTCTACGACTAGGCCAGTAGCGTTCCCCTACACCAACCGTCAGGTTATAATAGTGGGAGCCGCTGTACCTTCCAGTGCCCGAGAGCACCTTCCGAGACCAGTTATAGACAGGTCTTGTCCCCAAATCTCGATTTTTCCATCCTAACTCCAGAGATCCGGTTCTCGTAAGCGAGCTACCTCGTGCCCAAGTGGCACTACTTCTCCAGATAGGTGCCGGAGCAATAAAGCCACTCACCACTCGCAACTTTGGGAGTTGCTAACGAGAACCTCGCTAAAGCCGATGGAGAAGCCGCCTCACATATCTCCAGTATGGTACCGGAGCTGTATAAGGTACGCTCACTTCCCGACGTACATCCATACGCCTACCTAAATAGGCCTACAAGCCGGGTGTGGCCCGAGTCACTCCAGCTATGACTCTTGCTTGCTGAGCAGGCAAGCACCCGAGATGCGTTGTGGCAGCGAAACCACGCTGCCACAACAAGCTGAAGACACGGATAGTAAGTATACCCGGACCCGGCACGGCTATATGGGGATCACTAAAATGATTCTTGTGGTGGTTGAACCCACAACACTTAATGCACGTTGCATCACATGTTTCGCCAGTGCAGAGATACTACGTAAACCACTGTGCCACTCGTGAAATCAAAATTTGTTACTAGATAGTTTTTTTTAATAATTACTTTCTCTATTACTGCCCTTTAGGAAGGCAGAATTGACGATTTTTAAAAAATTACTTCGGCCCTGTTCGTAAAGTACTATATTTTGCTTTTTATGCACTCCTGACAACCTGTACCTATGCGGAATTTCATGATGATTGGTCGAGTAGTCAATGCGTGAAAGCGTAAAAAACAAACTCACATACGTATGTATAATATTAGTAAGGATTCTACAGTTGAGCGGTTATTGGCAAACCGAAACGTATGTCAGACGTTATCAAACGTCAGAAAATCCAAGATGAATGTCTCTGCAATGATAATGTCGAATAGCCACCCTATTAAACCATTGATACTTTCACACATATACTGGCGACACATTATATTTATCAATTTTCAACAGACGATTATAAACAAATGTGAGTTTGTTTGTTACGCTTTTATACCTTTACTACTCGACTGATCATCATGAAATCTCACATACACATTGTCAGAGGTACAGAAAATGACGATGACACGAGCGAAGCCGCGGACAAATTTATTGGGCAACCTAATATGATATAAAATACAGTGCACACGCGTGCCAAATTTTATCAAAACCCGAACAACAGTTCCAGCGTGACTGACTAACAAGCATCCACACATTAAAACTTCCACATTTATGATATTAATAGCATATGAATTAGCCCCCCTGTGCATAATGATGGACTATGGAAAGTGGGGGCACGCCTCTTTGTTGCCCCCTGGGGAAAACCGAAGGAGTTGGCAGACGAAATAGTTGGTTTATGAACAATTATTATGTTATTATTACTAATTTACGTACAAGGTATAATTTGAGCATTTATTCCGACGACTATTCGGAATTGTGTTGTCGTGACAAAAAATATAAAGGCATAGTGTAGAACATTGAACCAAGAATTAAATATGCGAATGGGTGATAAAGAAGATTTCCATGAACATCTATGGCAGTCGTTAGTGGGAGAGTGTCGACACAAAAGATCCCACTGGGTCGAAGTGTCGCCGGTCTGCACTGACTGGCCCCCACATAAGATAATAATAATAAGAGCGTATTTTTGGAAATTCCACCCTAAAGGGGGTGAAAGGGGTGAAACTCGATATTCACACGGGAACGGGACTTACGCGGGTGAAACCGCGGGAAACTTATTTTTTAGATATATAGCTTTTGCAAATATACTGACTATACTGCCTTGCAGTGTCTTACATAAGTATGCAAAACAAAACCAAATATGGGTACGATACATCTATTTTTACCTCTTCGTGGATATCGGAGTTAGTCTGTATCTGTATGTTCCATGGTTGCGTAGACACTCGCCTTTATAGTGCCAGAGGATAAGCAGAGGTATATTGTTAAGTGCCGCATAATAGGGAGCGTAAACACAGCGACACATCAACCTAGACTGTTTGAACTTTGAACTATTAAAAGTTGAACGCTGCGAATCGTGCGAAAGAATGCGTTATATATTACTATCCTTACCATTACATCGACACCACTATCCACTGTCCCTTGCCGACAATTCCCTATTTTCTAAGTAGCGTAGTTATGCGTATATAAGGTGTCTAACTTGATGTGTAGCCGTGTACCTATTGCATGTTATCGGGCATCTAACTACGGCCATGCGCAGTAATGCAGCAACAAGTCATAGAAATAAAGACTGCAAGTATATTGGTTAAATGAGTATAGCCTTCAATAAAAAATTATTGTTTTTAATTTAATAGGTGTTCGTAATGACGCCAGATGGCTTTAAACCAGTAAAGAAATTAATGAAAATTATCTACGCATATTCACATGCAAACATAACAATCTTTGTATGTTCGGCATTGTATATATTTATGGGCAAATGGCAATTTGACAACCATCTTTTTTTTTTTTACTAATTATTACCAATACTTTAGCAGCAATAGCTCAGTGGGGAGACCAACAGACTGCAATGCAGAGGGTCTCGGGTTCGAACCCACGTCACGCACCTCCGACTTTCGGAAGTTATATGACTGTTCGGCATTATGTGCGTATTGATCGACAATTATCGCCTGCTCCGTGCCTCGGAGAGCACGTTAAGCCGTCAGTCCCGGTTGCCATGAAAATCTATGGCAGTCGTTATTTGGAAAGTCAGTACCCTCTAATATCCTGATACTGGTCTAGCCTTAGGGTATCGTTAGCCTACGGGTTGCGCAAGTCAGGTGGCAGCCGCTTCGTGTAAAAACTGATATCCAGTCAAATCTGGTTAGACTAGAAAAGCCGATCCCAAGTCACTTGGGAATAATAAAGGCTAAGAGAGAAGAAGATTACCAATACTTTTCAATCCTAAAATATGACTACACGTAACTGTTACACGCTGTATACTACAAACATTCCCCAGCATTTCTTTAAACAACCCCGTTTACTTTGATATTATACATATTAAAGTTAATGCGGAACAGCGCAACCGCGTTAGCCATATAATAACAACCAGACATAGGCATAACTAGGAACGCGCCTCTATTGCCTCGCAAATTACCCTCCCAATGTAGCCGAGGCGACGTAAAATAGAGAGATACGGATGACCAGCTTAATACAACGCTCGAAAACAGACGTAGCAGTTTAAGGCCCGGTTCCTATATAAAGAAACGAGTCGTTTTACTTACGGACAGTTCATTTTTGACATATCGCACTCTTAATAAAACAGCTACTTAACTCGAAATTTGAAAGTAAGGCAATTTGAACTCTAATTGTATATGTTTAATTCTAATATTATATTTGTGTTAAGTCATTGCAATAGAGTTCAAATTTGTTTGATCCATAATACTGAGATAAGTCTCTGTTTTATTAAGAGTGCGATATATTCTATGAAAATACGTCAAAATTTAACTGCTCGTAGGTAAAACAACTCGTTTTCTGAATATTGGAATTGGCCTTAAGTAGCAAATAGCATGTCGATCTGAGATCGAAACGTGGATTCTTTAGAAGCAATAGATCAATTAGAGATACTCCATCGATTTAGTGAATCGATTTGAGCATTCTCCGAATCTGATTGATTCAAGATATCACGTAAAAATAAGCTTAGATAAAAAAAAAATACTATAGATTTCAAAGCCGCGTGAGCTGGATCACCAAATATCACAATATACCACTATATGTGATCCAGCATATTTCATTCTATTGCCTCTCATTTAGTATGGAGCCTTAGATAAATATAGCCTTACATTCTTCCAAAGTTGGAATTTAACGATTTTATATTTTTTAACCTTTTGTTGAATCGAAAGATTTTTGGTAATCGGCTTGGTTATAGACAACTCGATACAATTCACAATTTACACGCAATGTGCGAATGTGTTTGATTTCGCGTCGTATTTTAACGGCCATCTGTTTATATGTAATTTGTGGATCAAGCGTGGAGATAGCACTGCAGACGTTTGAAATAACTGGCTTTGTATGTTGGTATGTAACGCTACTGAGTATCTCTGCAGTTATGTTTGAATTATGTATTTATAAGGGCCTCTAGTATATAAGGTAGATATTGAAGCTTGTCAAAGTCAAAGTCAAAGTCAAAAATCATTTATTCATTTAGGTCACAAAGTAACACTTATGAACGTCAAAATATATAGGTTAGTGAATTTACTAAGTTACTGAAGCTACATTTAGGTTAGTTTCTAGGTTCAGGCAAATAGTTGAGCCTTTGAGAAGAAACCTGCAAGAAACTCACGGCCACTCTTTTAAATCGTCAATTAAATATAATTTCAGTATTTTACAACTTAGATTAACAAGCTTGTTTTAACGTCGAGGGATTAAAAGTGACGATTTGCTATATTAAAGAGAATTAATAAATAAATGAACATCCCGTGCTATTCTGTTGAAAATCTATATCATATTCCTTATCATCTTAGCCGTAGCCATAGGCAACATTTATTATTGCCATGGTCACCGTAGAACATTATATTTTTATTACCGACTCGAATATAGTAACATTTTTCAGAATTGCACTGCTGTATATGTATGTAATGGGGTCTTGGTCTGTTTGAATTAGCGAGTTTTAAATGACATAGCAGAATACTTGTTTGTTTTTTTTAAAGACGATTCTCGCACGTTATAGTTAATGTTTTTTAAACAACGGACAATATTTTTTTTATGCGACTAAGTTGGCATACAATCATACGGCCCACCTGATGGTAAGTGGTCACCGTAGCCTATGGACGCCTGCAACACTAGATGTATCACTTGCGCGTTGCCGACCCTTTAGGAAAGGAAGTGGGAAGGAGAAGGAGCGCGAAGGGGAAAAGAGGGTGATTGGGCCTCCGGTACTCTCACTCACCGAACCAAACACAACAGTAGGAGTACTGGTATTTCACGTCGATATTCTGTGAGAGGGTAGTCCTTCCCAGGTCGAGCCGGCCCATTCATGCTGTAATCAGCGGGGCTCTACTACTCATAAACTATTTGTGGATCACACAATTTTTTATCCCATGTAGGGATCGAACCAACAATATTCGGCGCAAAGGTAGTGGCGAAGTTACCATTTTAACCACTACACCATTCGTGCAGTCAACAAGATAAGACTCTGCGGGTTGCTTGAAAATCTAAAGGCTAGTTACTAAGTAGGTACATTAATAGAAGTCCGTCCGTCTGTCTCTTATACAACTTTCAACTCAAAAACCGTAAGAGCTAGAGACTCGCGGTCAACGTCATTCGACTCAGCATAGTCGATATAACCCCGAAATGACTATGACGTTTGACCTCTGACCTCAAGGTCCCCATCACGTGACCTTTGCATATTACTTGAACTATTTTTTTTAAACTCGAATGTGTATAAATAATATTGCGGTTTCGAGTCAGGCAGTACTATTGAGTTATAGTGTCAAAAACAGCGATGGCCTAATGGGAGACGGTAGAACTACCACGCAGAGATATAGACGTATTTTATAGTTAATTAGTAGTTTTAAGTCCCGTTCCCGTGTGAATATCGGGTTTCACCCCTTTCACCCCCTACGGGGAGGAATTTCAAAAAAAACCTCTTTTAGTGCTCCTCTACACTCTCCAAGGAACATACATGCCAAATTTCAGCTTCGTGCGTTCAGTAGTTTCGGCTGTGCGTTGTCTGTCAGTCACTCAGTAACGGAAGAGGTTTATATATATACATATATAGATTATCGCTTCGCTTTATCAGTGAAGGAAAACATCGTGAGGAAACCTGCATGTTTGCGATTTTTCCATAATGTTCTCAAAGATATGTGGAGTCTGACAACATGCACTGGGCCAGCGTGGTGTTTTATGCCCAAGCCTTCTAACACAGAAGAGGACTGTGCCCAGCAGTGGGATAGTTTAATATAGAGCTAATATTATTTATATTTATAATTTAAACAAAAACCAGTAGTAGTACGCAGTCTGATACTGTATTGGGTTGGCAATATGCTCTTGTATCAATGCTTGTGGAAACTGGAACCTTAATATCAGGGATTAGCTTTCCGTCGTGAGAAATTTTCCTTTAACGACGCAAGGGTAATCTTTAGTGTGGGAGTTCATGGCTTAACAACAGTCTCCCCGTGACCATGGCTGCTGAAAAGCAACCGAAACGTCGGGGAAAGTGTAAAAATAAAAATAAATTAAATCTAAATAGTTTAATAATAATTTAATTAGCTTAAAAATTAGTAAAGTGTAATAGTAGTAGCAGTTTAACAATTTTCAAAATTTTGTAATAAAGTGTCAAATAAACAACGCGATAAAATCCGTATATAGCAGTTTAATTTCAATGAATAATATTCGCGTAAATAGAAGACAATATTAACAACAGTTGTTCATTATTTTCTATATTGCCTTTATATATACCTCTTACTCATTATTAATCCCATATTTTATGTCTTTCACCTATTGGTGTCGGCGGTCCTTCGCTGCTGCCACCGATTAGTAACAGGTGATTTGTACCGACTAAATGCTTGATTAGCCGGTACCGTATTACCTGCCAACGTTCGTTGACAGTTTTAAACAGATTGTGTGAATTATCTTTTGTTAGACTATGCTATATTATGAAATCAGACACAATAGTTTTGACTACTGTATCTGGACCCAAAGCCCATAGCGTTGGCCTAGAGGAATATATCTGTATATATCCATACAGAGATTAAAATCTTAGATGCGCCCAGCTACGTTTAGATGAGGTCACCTTGCTAGGCGTTAAGTTATCATTAGACACGCAATACCAATATGACATCCGACTGCACATATAGGATAGTGGTTTAAGTGGTCGCTTAGTCACTGCCACTGGGTCGAGTGTTGTGGGTTTGAATCCCACACAGGACAAAAAAAAACTGAGATCCACAATGATTGTTGCGTGTCTGGGTGTTCTTTGTGTCCGTTGTTTAAATTCTTGTCAAGTCCCTCGCGACACAGGAATTATTCTTAGTGCGGCAGCTGTCTTTTGAATAAGGAATTAGAATTATAAATATAATATTATCACGTTCACTCATATAAAAAATTGAACTCTATGGTACTCTATCATGTACATATGATGTGTGAGTTTACTTTTATTAGTGTGTACACTGTGTTGTGCGATAATAGCAGCGATAGCTCAGTGGGGAGACCAACAGACTGCAATGCAGAAGGTCTCGGGTTCGAACCCACGTCGCGCACCTCTGACTTTCGGAAGTTATATGACTTTTCGAAATTATGTGCGTATTGATTGACAATTATCGCCTGCTCCGTGCCTCGGAGAGCACATTAAGCCGTCGGTCCCGGCTGCCATGAACATCTGTGGCAGTCGTTATTGGGAAAGTCAGAACCCTCTAATGTCCTGACACTGGTCTAGCCTTCGGGTTGCGGAGGTCAGGTGGTAGCCGCTCCGTGTAAAAACTGATATCCAGTCAAATCCGGTTAGACCAGAAAAGCCGACCCCAAGTGACTTGGGAATAATAAAGGCTAAGAGAAGATAGACATTGTGTTGTGCGATCTAAGTACAGTATATAGCTGTATGACGATATTATGACAAATACGCCAACTGTTATCCTAGTATAAACATAGGGGGAAGGATATATAATTCAGACGTGATTGGCATCTGGTATCAACTATCATACTCGGAGGATTACTATTGAATTATCAAGTGAATGTCACATAGGATTTGTCGAGACAAAGGCCTGATCCGATTAGTAATGCCTTTTGTTATACATATGTATGCAATACGTATATAAAGGGTTAAGTAATAATTGAATCTATGATGAAAGCCTGTGGTGTGGATCTGTTGGATTTTTGTAGATTGTTTTCCCTTAACCTGTCAGTTGTTGGAATGCCAGAACCTATTGTGTATAGTCGCCGTAGATCGCTGTGACTCAATAGGTTAAGCGGTCTATGTCATTTTCCAGGGTACGCAGCACTAATTCGTATTACCAAATTATTAAAAATAGCTCCCTTAGTTTGCAATGTTAATGCTGTTTTCACAAAAAGGTTTGAAATTTAATTAGAAAGAATGTTCTGTCAGACTTTTCTTGATGGCAGGATAATGTGACCGGAAGACGAAAGTCAGCTCATCCCAACCACGTGGAATAGCAAAATATGTGACAATATTACCCCTTAGAAGTGTATCTAAGTAAGTGATAAAAGAACTTTAACTTAAAAAAGCGTAATCGCTTTGTAGAACTGCAGCTGACAAATATTTTGAGTGTAAAAATTTCGGTTAAAGCAATGTCTCGACTTAGGAATCAATCACGCTGCAAACGGTAAAGTGTAGCTGGCGACAAAGTCTTAGAAAGAATTCTATTTTTAGATACAAACTATTTTCTGAAACTTTTCTCTGTCCACCTCCCTAGCGACCATTGCTAGAGAGGTGTACGATGAAAAGTGTTCGAGATGTCTGAAATATATAGCAATAAACTCCTTGAAAATGGTTTGTGAAATTCGCAAACATGTTAGACAATTGTGTTTTATTTTCTCAAATCCTTTATTACTCGGGCAGAAACATGCCAACTGCTAATGGGATCCCTGGTATTCTTGGCGTTGCATGCTTCCATGGGTGGTAATTGTAACACTTAAAATAAGCTTGCCAGTATAGTTGTAAAAAAAATTTGGTAAGAATTAACCTCCTTGGCGATGGTTAATCATAGGGCTTGATAATAGTATTTGGCAAACTGCTATTGGGCTATTGACTTGACTATAAATTGGACTATGAGGAAGCAGCACGGTGTCTGAAAATGTGCCTGGTAGCTCCAGCCCCAATTATCTGAGACCTTAAACTCAAGTAGCCAAATATATTGATAGCTTTATACTGATGTGTCAAGTAAGTCATGAGTACGCTGATACGAACCGATCGATCGAATCGATCTGCTGGCGTCTGTATTATGCTTACATGAAACTAAGCAATTTCCATCTAGTTATCCATGGTCTTCACGCCAGTTAACCATAATTAAGAACCTGTGTTCCTATGTTAATTTAGTTTGCATTGATAAATATTCATGTCATGATTAGACCATAGCCTGTCCATTGTAGGCAGATTGGCAAACTTAATTATGCTGTTTTACGATGGATCGTAAAAAAAAATTGAGGTCAGGCTATTTAGGACAGGCTGGATTGAAGGTTTATGGAGGAAAGTTTGAAGGATTCGGGTCAACACAAATATTGTAAACACGTTATACAACAATTGTGTCTGGGTAAGTCTAGGCAGACAAATTCTTGCTTCAACCAAATTTTATCTGAGATGTTATCGCGTCTGTTGCTCCATAAAGGGTTAGGTCAGTAGTATAACTCGTCTACATTTCGCCATATATTTGTATTTTATTACATGTTCAAGAGATTAACAAATAGTTGGAGAAGTCAAGTTAAAGATCAGTGAGTACATGTAGTTACTAATTAAAATGCTCGTTGATTACGTGGCGTATATGCAATCTATTGTCTAGTCCATTTTTGAGTTGAGAAAAGTATTATAGAGATTTTTCTTGATGGAAAATTGTGAGTAGTGGCGCCAAGTCAGAGTATTTTTCGGTGAAAAGCTGACGAAATGAATATAATTATACTATTATCTTATCCTTCGATTATAAATGTACTAGCTTTTTACCGCGCCTTTGCTTGGGAAAATTCCTTTTTTTCTGGGTGAAAGGTACCCTATGTCCTATTTTGTACCCCTAACAATGTTTATGTGAAATTTCATGATCATCGTCGAGTAGTTAAAGCGTAAAAACGTAACAAACAAAATCACATTTATAATATTAGTAAAGATATATGCAAGCTACCACAGTTGCCTTCTAGTAAAATTATTATATATTCTCCCATTTCCTAACTCCGTTTAACGGTTTACGCATAATTGAGTACCCCCACAAACTTTTTTGTGTATAATATTAGCAGAATATAAAGACTATAAACATTAATAAGTAATGTATATAATCTTTTTGTATAATAACTCGTGTCTGTTGAAATTGTTGTGCTCGTTCTAGAATATTCGCAACACCGGTGATATTTTGTTCCGTGCACGCAAACTATTTTGTTTGAAACACTAAACTGGGAAAAGCTTTCTGAAAACGTACGAATATTCAACAGACATGTTGGATTCGTAATTTTATAATTTAGCTTTAATGCTTATCAGTTTTGTTTGTATCGTATTACTGCCAGTGTTTATTCTGTCAGTAATACCAGACATCATTAAAATTATTCGTATAACTTATGGGCTTATGTTTTTATATAAGTTAATTGATGGATTACATACATACATAGATTCACGCCTGTTGCCCAGAGGGGTAGGCAGAGACTACGGATTTCCATTTGTTACGATCCTGACACACTTCTCTGGCTTCATTCACTTTAATCACATTCCTCATACACGCCCGTCGGTTCAAGGTGCTCTTAACCTCGCCTTTATCCAGAACGCTTTCGATCTGATCGAGAAACGTTCGCCTAGGTCTTCCTCTTGCGACTGTTCCATTTACACTAGCCTTATGAACTTTCTTAATCAGTCTTTCCTCGTCCATTATTGCTACATGTCCGAACCAGCTTAACATACCCTTTTCTATTCTTGTCACTATATCCACTTTCATGCCGCATCTCTCTCTAATCAAACTATTCCTTATTCTATCTTTCAGAGTCACACCACATATATTTCTCAGCGCTCTCATTTCTACAGAATTTATTCTGCTCTCATGCTTCTTTTGCCATACCCAACTTTCACTTCCATACGTAAGTGTGGTTGATGGATTAATGGATTGTAATTTGCTTACACATGTATCTCTGAGTATCCCACGCAAGGTCCCCCGATATCCAATAACGAGAATATTAGAACTGCCTCCACTAACGTACAGAATTTGTCGAGACCTTAACTTAGCCATTCACACTCTACCCAAAGTGGACATATTTCATGATAGCAAAGCAAAATTTAAATCCAAAGTTTTGAAATCCTTAAGTATCTTTTTAGAAATAGTTGTAAATGTAAGCGTAATAATTTTGTTAAATTAACTGTAGATTTAGTTCTGTTTTTAATATTGAAGTTTGTCTCAAGTAAGGAGCATGTCTTAATGATCAGTATATATGATAATGTAGTGTTAACTCGTAATAGGCATATATATGCATGAGAATATATCGCATTGTTAATAAAACAGCGACTTAACTCGAAATTTGAAAGTAAGGCAATTTGAACTCTAATTGTATATGTTAAATTCTAATATTATATTTGTGTTAAATCTTTTCAATAGAGTTCAAATTTGTGTAATCAAAAATACTGAGATAAGTCTCTGTTTTATTCAGGATGCGATATGTACCTATTCTAAAATATTTTATTGTAACATGTATGTATTTCTCGGCAGTTTATCGGATTCATCTCATCAGTAATATGATACGTATGTATATATGTATATAGTTATGTATGTATGTATCTTTATACATATATAGATACATATATATATATATATTTGTATATATTTTATTTAGATCATATAATATGTTTATTGGTATGTATATAATATTAAGTAATATATAATTGCTATTGTGATATTGTTTAGTATATTTACATGTATGTTTCGTGTTACTGTATATATACACTTCTTTTTATCTCTGCATCACCCTAAGGTCGACTGGTAGATAATGCCCTTGGCATTAAGTCCGCCATTGTACTGTTTTGTGCACAAAGTTGTAAATAAAATAAATATGTGCTGTGAGTAAACCTTAATAAATAAATAAATAAAATTCTGTTGTGTCTAGTCACCGGTGTGACGTTGCGACTCAATAAGTTAAGTAAGTCTTAAAGAATTTAATATTTGGTATTGTTTATTTTCTTCCACGATTAATATTAATAATAATAATAATAATATTCTATCACATACACACAACACCATCTAGCCCAAACTAAGCAGAGCTTGTACTATGGATACTAGACAATGGATAAACATACATATATACTTTTTTTTGTAAATACGTACATATTATACATAGAAACACTCAGACCAAGACAAACATCCATGTTCATGCACACAAATGTTTGACTTGCGCGGGAATCGAACCCGCGACCTCAGGCGTAGCAGTGGGTTACACTAACCACTACGCCATCGATTGTCAAAACTGTAAATCATACACTGTGCGGATGGCGTTGTGGTTTACACTGAAGCCTCGTGTCGCCAGTGTTAGTGTAGACCGTGTTGCGGGTTCAATCCCCATACGGTACAATACTTTGTGTGATCCACAAGTAATTATTCCGTGTCTTGGTGTTCAATAATTGAAATTACGGTCCAAAAGCCCGCTATTTAAATTTTATAAACATTGTGTTTATTACTAGTGCGAGAAATGTATATAAAAAACTATAGCAAAATTTTGACCATATGACGTAGAATAAGTTAGAACAACATTCTTTAGTAATTTTAAGAATATTATACATATTAACTTACCGTTTACCTAATGTACAGACCTTAGGTCGAGATAATTATAAGACTTAAAATACTTCAGCTACTGTTGTTATGAAAAGTTGCCTTTAGGCCAATCCTGTAGATGTAATGAACGATGCGATAGCGGATAGATAGATACGAAATATATAAATATAATACGAAATGGTATTTGGTCTTTATCTATGGAATTGACATTTTGTAGGTTGAAAGCAAAAAATTCTGAATTAACTTGTAATAATAATAGCATTTATCAAACAAGCTAATTCTGTTTTTTTTTACCAGCATAGCGAAATCATGGTCTTGTTAGATATTATGAAAACCTAGATATTACCCGCGACTTCCTACGCGATGTATTTTGAAGTAGGTTATTTATTAATCCTCGACTTCTAGGCGATGTATTAAGACAAAACATGCACCAGATTATAAGTTAGACCTCCAGCAATACAACTGTTAACCGCATTCAAGTTCGACCAGTAGTTTTTGCGTAATACGCGTACAAACATGCAAACAGACAGGCAGTCTTTTTTTCCTTAAATGTGTTCTATTAACGTTCTGCCCCGGCTTCGCACGTGTAGTACAAAACCTTAACAAATTATACATATAAACCTTCCTCATTAATCACTCTGTCTATCGGTAAAAACCACATGAAAATCTGTTCAGTAGTTTTTGAGTTTACCGCGAGCAGACAGAGTGGGGGACTTTGTTTTATAATATGTAGTGATGTTTAAACATCGACCAGTTACAAATTTATTATATGTGTAGATAAAAGCAAGTTCACTCATATATAAGTGTAAACGCGATTAACTGACCCTGACATTGTATGAGATAGCTGTACCGCGCAACTTCGTCTGCTTCACATAAGAGAATTTGCCCTACGCTCCTATTAGTCATAGCGTGATGTTATATAGCCTATAGTCTTCCTCGATAAATGGGCTATCCAACACTATAACAATTTTTCCATTCGAACCAGTAGTTCCTGAGCGAGTTCGACCAAACAAACAAACTCTTCAGCTTTATAACATTAGTATGTAGATAAAAAACAAGTTTATATAAGAGTAAACGTGATTAACTGACTCTGTCATTATATGAGATTAAAGCTGAAAAGAGAGAGATATATAAATTCGACACTACGTCCCCTTCTTTATCATAGATGTTATCTTTCACAACCTCGAGTATATTTTCACTTCTTAAAACGCGTTGTTCGCTGTTACCACGCAATTATTTTTAAAATTAATTTAATTTTATTTGAGGGTAGCTGAAATTAGTTTCCCCTTCTCGTTTAGCTTTTAATTAATTGACATCACTTGTGTTTAACGAGGCTCTATTTCTGCGAGATTACTAATGAATATTTGGGTATTCAGCAAAATATTTAGACTAGCAAAGTTGAAAGCTGAGTTTAGCGATAACCTTCAAATCTTACTATTAAACAGAGTGGTATTTTGAATTCGATACCCAAATGAAACAATCTTAGTAATATAATATCAGCCCTGTATTAAACTGTCCCACTGCTGGGCACAGGCCTCTTCTCACTGTGAGAAGGGTTAAGCCATAGTCCACCACGCTGGCCTAGTGCGTGTTGGCAGACTTCCCATACCTTCGAGAACATTATGGAGAACTCTCAGACATGCAGGTTTCTTCACGATGTTTTCCTTCACCGTTAAAGCAAGCTATATTAACTATTTAATACGCATTTAACTTCGAAAAGTTAGAGATGCGCGCCTTAGGTTCGAACTCGATAAGTCGAGACTTCTTCGTGGCAGTCCAATGGTTTCCCTTTCATTTTAGTAATGTATACATTCGATATACATATATTATTCGAGATTCTGTGTTGATACCGTGAGAGTGTGACTGGAGAAAGCAGTATAAGTATAGCAACTGGTAAAATATTGGGAGTTAAAGATTGGAATCGGTGACGTGCTTTGGGCAAAGAATCAAAACAGTAGTAGTTTTGATTCTTTGCCCAAATCGTATTTTGGGAGTAGCTTACGTCCAGCAGTGGACTTCCATAAGTATATAATGGTTTTGGCAAACTTACAGCTATTGATAAAGAGAAACAACACTAGAATAGTTTTAGTAATGATGACGATATTCCGAGCCATGATATACTTTCTGCCCGTATGTCTATGATTTCAATGTTTATAACAGTGTGTAAATGAGTTCTTGAAAGTGTGTTCCGAAATTTTAATATTAGTTAAAGATTTGTATCACAAACGAGTATCAAGTTCTCCAATTTAACAGGTTTATCCCGGACTCTGTTTACACTAACATTACTTATACAATTTAAGGAAAAAACAACGGGCAGTATTTGAGCTGATCAAAACACCTTTGTGAACATTTTTGAGAGTTCTCAAGTTTCCTTAAGATATTCTTCTTTGTTACAATAATTAAAAATAATTATTTTTATTGTTATTTTACTGCTTTGAATAAACATATAGATTTTACCTATAGAGTCGCAGTAGCACACCGGCGACCAGACACTCCGTGTGTGATACCTGCATTACTACTAAATAAAGATACGAGTTCGATAATGTATGGGTTCGAACGCCAAATTAATGTTAAAAAGCAAAGTGTTTCTTAATAAAACGATACTTGGATTTTATTTATTTATTAAACTAGTTAATGCCGTGGCTTTGTTCGCATTTATGTAGATTTTGTCAATAAATTTCTGTACAGGGGAACAGCATTTTTTCCTGAAGGCAAGGTGCCATGTCGTTTTCTGTACCCTTGACAACGTTTAGGTATGTACAATTTCATGATGATCGCACGAGTAGTTAAGGCGTAACAAACAAAAACTCATATTCGCATTTATAATATTAATAATATTCTACCACATACACACAACACCGTCTAGCCCAAACTAAGCAGAGCTTGTACTATGGTACTAGACAATGAATAAACATACATATATTATATGTTTTTTTTTGTAAATATATACGTATTATACATAGAAACACCCAGACCAAGACAAACATCCATATTCATGCACACAAAAGTTTGACTTGTGCGGGAATCCAACCCGCGACCTCGGGCGTGGCAGTCGGTTACACTAACCACTACGCCATCGAGGCCGACATTTATAATATTAGTTGTGATAGACGGACTACTCACTAAATTAAAAAAATGTAATCACAATGCTCAAGAAATATTGTTAATCTGCCACTTACACGTGTGCACAGCACTTATATCGAAGGTAAATAGTGTATGCCTACCTTGGACAAGTGATTCAACTTGGTAGGAAGAACTTCGAGAAAGAAATCGACAGGAGAATCCAGTTGGGGTGGGCAGCGTTTCGTAAGCTTCGTCAGGTTTTCTCATCGCCTTTACCGCAATGCCTGAAGACCAAAGTGTTTGACCAGTGCGTCCTACCTGTTATGACCTGCGGTGCCGAAACGTGGACATTCACGGTAGGGCTACTCCAAAAATTGAATGTCACTCAGCGTGCTATGGAGCGAGCTATGCTAGGAGTTTCTTTGAGGGATAAACTTAGAAATGAGGTTATCCGTCAAAGAACCAAGGTTACCGACATAGCTCGCAGAATAAGTAAGCTGAAGTGTCAATGGGCTGGCCATATCTCTAGAAGGAGTGATGGCCGTTGGAGCAAGCGAGTCCTAGAGTGGAGGTCGCGACTTGGTAAACGTAAGGTAGGACGCCCCCCGGCCATATGGACCGATGACCTGAAAAAGGTAGCTGGGTCACACTGTAGAAGGCGGAAGACCGGATGTTGTGGCGTAAAATTAGAGAGACATATGTCCAGCAGTGGACTGCGGTGGGCTGATTGATTGATTGATTGAAATAGTAATAATAACTTAGTCTTATCTTATAACAAGTAACATTAAATTAAACGTTAATTTATTGGTTATCATATTATGCTAGTAACGTTTATAACAATTCGTAGTGTTTATCTGTTAAGCCATATTTCCGGGATTTGCGATTTAACCGAACAATCCCATGCAACTTATAACTATTTAACCCTTTCACTGTCTCAACACACAATAGAAAATATATTGTTATGATATATATATCCGATGCCTCGGAGAGCACGTTAAGCCGTCGGTCCCGGCTGCCATGAATATCTATGGCACTCGTTATTGGTAAAGTCAGTACCCTCTAATATTCTGACACTGGTCTAGCCTTAGGCTATCGTTAGCCTTAGCTAGTTGCGGAGGTCAGGTGGCAGTCGCTTCGTGTAAAAACTGATATCCAGTCAAATCCGGTTAGACTAGAAAAAGCCGACCCCGAGTGACCTGGGAATAATAAAGGCTAAGGTAGAAGAGATATATATCCGACTAGATTTTGCCCGCGGCTACGCTCGCGTAAATGTAGGTAGTTTTTTCTGGATGAAAGGTATTATTATGTCGTTTTCTGCACTCCTGACAACGTGTATACAAAATTTCAAGATGAATTGTCAAGTAGTTAAGGTGGGAAAGCGTAACAAACAAACTCACCTTCACATTTCTAATATTAGTTAAGACTAGTTAGGATTACTTTTAATTATAAGAAAGATTTTTTGTTCTTTGTTGTTCTGTAAATCTGCGTGTGGCAACCGTGTACATCGACCTTGAAAAATATTTGATATTTTATTTTAAGAAATATATGTATCTGTATCTTATGTGGGGGCCAGTCAGTGCAGACCAGCGACACTTCGACCCAGTGGGATCTTTTGTGTCGACACTCTCCCAATAACGACTGCCATCGATGTTCATGGCAGCCGGGACCGACGGCTTAACGTGCTCTCCGAGGCACGGAGCAGGCGATAATTGTCAATCAATACGCACATAATTTCGAAAAGTCATATAACTTCCGAAAGTCAGAGGTGCGCGACGTGGGTTCGAACCCGAGACCCACTGCATTACAGTCTGTTAGTCTCCCCACTGAGCTATCGCTGCTCTAAGAAATATATACTGAGCTGGTGTACTGTACATAACATAAACTTTCTTCTTAAAATTGACTCACAAAATTATTATTTTTCTGCAAGAACAGGCTCGTTACTGCTTGGAGGGCACGCCGTCGCCCGTGGCAACGTAATTCCCCTATAATCCCCTTTATTTTAGCTTTCATCCCTTCGCCTCGCCCCTACATTATTCGTCAGTCCTTGGGGTGCCTCTTACACCGTTAAGAAATCGACGCGCAAATTTTATTATTACTTATTTATTGAATTTAGTTGGGGAACTCTGGCAATCCTTCACAGGTGCTAATTAAATTTTTAATCTTATTGTGTAGTATATTATTTGATTTAGTAAATTCATGTAGGAGAAATTATGCGTAAATGATCGTCAATTATATATGAAGAAGTAATTTTTTTAATTTTTTTTATACTTTAATAAGCTTGCGTTTGACCGCGATCTCACCTGATCTTAAGTGAATATGCAGTCGACGATGGAGCACGCTTGCCTAGAAGATACCTATTCACTCGCGACTTGAAGACACCCAGATTGTACTCATCGGGAAACACAGACTTAGGTAGCGAATTCCACTCCTTAGCGGTACGCATTATAAAATTGGAAGCAAATCGCTTCGTGCGTAAATGTGGTATATCCACCATGTACCTGTGTCGCTGGCCTGATTGTCTGGTCGTCCGATGGTAGACGGATCTTTCTTTATTTAAGATGAGCTGTCTGCCATTTTATATGCGTGAATATGTCTCATTCACACACATATTTTAATGAGCTGCTTTAAACAAACTAAAAGACAAGTCTGTTAAAAGGTTTATCATGTGTCATAAAATAGCAGTATATTTTCAAAATTATTTCAGGGTCTTACTAAAGGCCAAACACCAACTTATCGACTAATTTCGCCAATAGAAACAAAGAGAATCATTAATTTTATTATTCTATTGTGGCTTATAAACAATGTAGAACACGAAAACTAATAACATGTGTAGTGACAGCTCAAATGACCACAAGTATTTATTGCGTCAATATTAGTTCGGCACAATTAATGTTTAGTGCAGCGACACCGATAACAGTAATTATTATACGTCAACTAAAGTGTGGCGTGACCTTTGAACGATAATTATATAAATAATGAGTTAAAATCAATATAAGAGGTCGAGTGATAAAAAAGCATGTTATTTATTGGCTCTATTTGTTCACTTCGGGTTTAGTGATATTGTTTTTTTTTGTTAGTAAGTAGCAGCGTTATAGCAGAACGGATATTCGAATCATTCGAATTTAAGTGATTCGAAATATAAATTATTATTATTTGAATACATTAATCGTTGATATTGATTGATGATGTTGAAAATATTCGCCATGTTGTTCATCAGTTATCCTTACTTCCTTACTATTATAAATCCGAAAGTAACTCTGTCTGTTACCTATTCACGGCTAAACCACTCAACCGATTTAGTTGAAATTTGATATTCAGTTAGTTTAAAATCTGGGAAATGACATAGGCCACATTTTATTGGTGTAGGTACCACGCGGGCGGACCGCGCGCAAAAGATTTTTGGATGCTAAATTCTACTTCGAATAATTGGTAGGTATATAATGAGTGTCTCATGTTGTTAATCGTTGCGATTGCACTTCGCTAGCTCGCCTATTACGTAGAATTAGAAGGATAGTTAATAAAGAGGAGTATAATTTACGCTACGTATTGCTTCGTATATATACAGACGTAATTTATTGATGAGCGATGTATTTAAAAATAATTAATAATGAAACCATATAAACCATTTATTTTCGTTACACATATATACAAAAATTACTTATTTATAGAATTAAGACAGCATTTACAAGGTACACATACAAAATAAATATAAACTGGCATAGGTACATGCATAACAAAGGCTCCAGCTCAGTATTTGCTGCGCACATGCACAGCACTGGTTTTCAGCTGGGCCCTGACTACTGAATTAATATTAATAGCACATAAATGTACACAAAGAAGACAAAAGGTTACAAAACATCAAAATAATGACATATTGCATTAGCTCCTACCGTTTCGCGCATGATAATATCACGAGATCGCATTCTGGAATATGTAGTATTGTTTTATCTATGTGTTTCGTTCGACGGTTAAGATGTGATTGAGTAACAAATCCAAACAATTTCAGAATCTTTTACATCTATAATATTAATAGTGTAACGGTGTGATAGTAACCTACTGCGATAAGTCCTTACCAAAGAATTTGTCTATTGAAATGCCCACCCTAACATTTTGTCACAGCACCCCATGTTTCAAAACGTACACACTTTTTACAACAAAATGCAGTCCACTATAATTTCGTACGTGACGTATAAATCATCTCGGATAACATTAACAATGGGATGTAATTGCAATAATTATTGTTTGCGGAATATCATTTCGTATAATAAATCAGTTTTAATTTTATATGGGTTAATCGATTTTGTAATTTAGTTCACAGGTTAATGTTTTTGTTATTTAGTAATAGTTGATTAATGAGAGCACGCAAATGACGGTGCACTGGTGAATAACCAGGTTAGGGTATTTTGCGCTGCGGTTAGATCACGGTTTGTGGTTTCGTGGTGGATTGAGTGACTTTGTGCATTTTGAGACGCAGTGTAATGTCATTGGAGTCATAGAGTAAATGAAGGTAATGTATACAGTCTGCTTTCCGCAGTTACAATTGTGTGTAGTTGTGGGTACAACTTTTGTTTAGTGTAAGCGCTCGTTGCTATGTTATTTGTGACTAGTAGTTTTCCCACGGTTTCACCCGCGTAAGTCCCGTTCCCGTGTGAATATCGGGTTTCACCCCTTTCACCCCCTTCGGGGTGGAATTTCCAAAAATCCTCTCTTAGTGCTCCCCTACACTCTCCAAGGAACATACATGCCAAATTTCAGCTTCTTGCGTTCAGTAGTTTCGGCTGTGCGTTGTCTGTCAGTCACTCAGTAACGGAAGAGTTTTATATATATATAGATTGTGCGTATAGGTCGGTTCGCCAAGAAAGGTAATCCCCTATACAAGCTATCAAGTAAGAGTTAAGAAGTAATTCCTGTATCGTTTAACAAACCTTTCAACAACGTACACGAATGACACCTACGTGTCATCCGTGTATGTTGTTGAAAGGTTTGTTCGGGTGTAGACCCGACACAGCAATTTGTATGACTCAACTAATTTTAGTACCGTGTAGCGCTCGAATCACATTGGGTCCACTAACAGTGACCAAAAAAACGACTGCACCGACCGTGCTGTCAATGCCAGGTGACAGGTACGTGAGGTACCGCACCGCCATTCCGTTTCTATCTTTAATTCTCTCGGGTACCTCCGTTTAGCAAAGCGTTTGGTTTCCCTTCGTATTGAAAGCGATATGTTACAGAAACCGTTTATTTATCAGATCCACTGTAACCTTGTTTACTAAATTAATAGTATAATAAATCAATTATAAACAAAATTAATCAGTGCTGTGCAATGATCATAATAATAAGACCGGCGGCTGTGTAATTAACCAATCACTGTTTTGACAGGACACTACCCTTTTTGTATTATCAAACTAAATTCGAATTAATTAACGTCAACCTTGGCCGAGAATCTTGGCGTTAGAATTGTGGAATTGGGAAAAGTGGATATAGTGACAAGAATAGAAAAGGGTATGTTAAGCTGGTTTGGGCATGTAGAAAGAATGGACGAGGAAAGACTGACTAAGAAAGTTTATAAGGCTAGTGTGAATGGAACAGTCGCAAGAGGATGACCTAGGCGAACGTTTCTTGATCAGATCGAAGTCGTTCTGGACAAAGGCCAGGTTAAGAGCACCTTGAACCGACGGGCGTGTATGAGGAATGTGAAAGTGAATGAAGCCAGAGAAGTGTGTCAGGATCGTAGCAAATGGAATTCTGTAGTCTCTGCCTACCCCTCTGGGAAACAGGCGTGAATCTATGTATGTATGTATGTAGAATTAAAACCGAGATTATAAGCGGAGACCTCGGTGACGCATCGGTTGTTAATGCGACTATTGTGCTTGATGATTGCTGACCACGTTGTCGATAGACGCATTATGATCATTAAATTATGTTATATTGTCTTCTGCAATAAGCAGCGATAGCTCAGTGGGGAGACCAACAGACTGCAATGCAGAGAGTCTCGGGTTCGAACCCACGTCGCGCACCTCTGACTTTCGGAAGTTATACAACTTTTCGACATGATGTGCGTATTGATCGACAATTATCGCCTGCTCCGTGCCTCGGAGAGCACGTTAAGCCATCGGTCCCGGCTGCCATGAACATCTATGGCAGTCGTTATTGGGAAAGTCAGTACCCTCTAATATCCTGACACTGGTCTAGCCTTAGGGTGTCGTTAGCCTTCGGGTTGCGGAGGTCAGGTGGCAGCCGCTCCGTGTAAAAACTGACATCCAGTCAAATCCGGTTAGACCAGAAAAGCCGACCCCAAGTGACTTGGGAATAATAAAGGCTAAGAGAGAAGATTGTCTTCTGTTTACGCGAATAATATTCATTGAAATTAAACTACTATATACGGATTTTATCGCGTTGTTTATTTGACACTTTATTACATAATTTTGAAAACTGTTTCACTACTTTTACTTTTAAACTTTACAAATTTTTAAGCTAATTAAATTATTATTAAAACTATTAAAACTATTTACATTTAATTTAATTTTACACTTTCCCCGACGTTTCGGTTCCTCTTCAGCAGCCATGGTCACGGGGAGACAAAGATGGTAGTTGTCTCAATGTTCCAGTGTAGTTATTTCAAAGTACCTGTACATAATTTAATCATTGGTGTTTCTATTTACGCAGAATGAGCTCAAAGTATCATGAAGTCTAGCTGTGGTTTGCTTCTTCTTGGGTTTGACTATTTGTATTACTGGATCCCAAGCTGGGGGTACATTCCAACCATCATCTCTATTAAAATTAGGATGTTTTTTGATTTCAATAGCCTCGCGAAGCATTCGTGGTAGGAATCGGTGTTCTTTAGCAAGAATCTGTGGTTTGTCAAATCTCATGTACCAACGAACGTTGGTGTTTTACATCAGCTATGTATTCTTTTATGCAAATAAACAACGCGATAAAATCCGTATATAGTAGTTTAATTTCAATTAAATTATGTTCTTTAACCATCCAGTGTTTATATTGAATAATTGCTTTAACAATGTATTTTCTTACTTTCAGGTACTTATATTAAGTCTGCAGCAAGTAAAAATCCGTAGCATTTGCTTACCCAACCAGAAAACAAAAGTAAGTCTAATCAATTTGTTTGGTATATCAAACAAAACATGAGAGACAGTGAAACTCATTTACATGTACTCATATTTTAGCTTATCTAATATATTCTTTGAAATAAAACAAACGTCTTAGTCATTTTTAATGTACAGACTGCACCTACTAGTCTATACATAGCTGACCGTGTACTAATCTAATACCGAGGTGGTCGACACCACACGTGCAGTGTGCACGTGTCCTAAAATAAACCGAACCGTTCAATGTTCGTGACCGATAATGTACCGAACGGTTAATGTATTTACACCTTTACAAACTGTTCTATTTCTGAATTACATTTGATGTTCGGTTATTCTGAATGGTGTTCTATTTTTAAATTTCAAATCGGATCGTTATTTTTTTTTGGTTGTCTGTTATTTTTTTCTGATGGTGCGTGTGACGGTTTAAAATTGCATTCTTGTACTTTATGAGTTAAGTGAATGAAATGCCACAAAATTAAACGATATTTTAAAAGGCGTGATATACATTGTTGTAACTTACGAAAAACCTACAACAGTTACATAATTATTATTTAAAAACTGCATTTCTAAGGACTTGTTTTGGTCCGCCATGTTATAGATGCCTTGTGGCAGTGATATCCGTGATGATAACTTTCATCTTCATCTATTACCCACTTAACTTAATAACTATCGTTTAGACGCTGGCGTCTAGACACAATACTTTTATCATTGTGTCTCGATATGGTTAAGCTCACATCCCAATCCTAATTAATAGTAAAAATGCGAATTTGTGTTTCATTGTTTGTTTGTTTCGCTTTCACGCCTTACTCGACCGATCATAATGAAATTTTGCAAACATGTAGTCAGGGGTACAGAAAAGGACAAAGGGTACCTTTCATTCAGTAAAACAGGTCTTATTCCCGAGGGATAGCTAGTGTGACGATAATCGCCTAGACGCCGGGCGAACGCGGGCGCACGTCACTAGCCACCTCTCGCGACCGGTGGTGCGGGACTATATAAGGAAGGACGGCGTCGGTCGCGCTTCCTTGCGGCCCGGCTTCACACTCCCAGCTAAGTGTCCTGATTATACAGGGACCACGAAGCAAGTCTTTAGCGAACCACGCCCTGACTATAGTTATATAAGTAAAGATTGTCGCTTTTATTTGTATCTTAATACATTAAAAGTGTAATTGTTATACCTTCTCTCATTGTACTTCCTAATTATATCTACATTCCTCTTAAAGTAAACCCTAAAGGTTACACTAGTTTTAAATAATTATACTGCATCTCAATTATAATCCACTAAATTTTGCTCGGGGTTTCGCTTGCATAAATGTAGGTTAGGATCAGGATATAATTTTGTATAAAAATTACTTGTATTTAAGATTGTCCTGTTGGTCCCGGAACCCGGAAACGCGCTGCGGGTTTCCGGGTCGGACAAATTGTTGTTGCGTTTTTAGAGATTTTTTCGAAGCAACACCCAGTCCAATTAATCCCTATTATGTAGGAGTTGAAATTTTTGTTGTACAATCTTATACACATCTATTTACCCCGTCAGTTTTATTTCAGTAAGTCCATCTATTTTAGCGACCGCTTAATTGATGTTGAATGACAAATAAAATATTTTTCTTTCTAATATTTATATAGCGAGTGAACAAAATAGGCGACTTTAAACAAGTGTGATATGTCCTTTTTCAAACGAGGTTTAAAGAGAGTTCTTCTTTCGCGGTAGGCAGTGGCTTTGCTGTGTCCAGACATTGTTGAAGTCCATGAGCAGTGGTTACCACTTCCCATCAGGTGGGCCGCTTGCTCGTCTTCCGCCAATGGCAATAACAAAAAGTTAGAATTTTATTTCAATAAGATATTTTCTTACATTTTTATTATATGACCACTTCTTCCTGTTACATAGTTATAATTATACAAACATAGTTTAGTGGGTAGGTAGTCATATATTTGTGTTCGTAATAATAACATATCAAAGCGGAACAGTAAACATCAACTAATTAGGGTCATCGAACAGCCGCTAGCCGCCTCGATATCACGTTACGTTGTAACGATCTTCGGGGGTAAGCAGGAGTGTTTTATGGGACACCCTCGTCTCGCTATTGAGGGTAAATGGTCCCCATGTGATTGAGGGGAATTCTATGGACATGGGTAACCGAAACGGCGGTTTATTTATTTTTGAAGTTCCCATCTGGTCAATAGAATTTTATAACTGTTTATTGTAGACGGTTCTGGACTATTATTTGAGATTCATAACTATTATTTAGAAATGTTCTATTTGAAAAGTCCTGTAGAAATGATGGAACGTATATATAGACCATTGTACTTAAGACATTTACCTTCAAGTGTATTTGGCTAACAAACAATTAAATAAATGCGTGACGATTTGTAATATTATGATTGATGGAGAAGAAGTGGAGCAAGTGAAAGAGTTTGTATATTTGGGTACTTTGTTTACAAGGGATGGTAAACATGAGGGAGATATTGAAAAGAGAACGATTGCGGGCAACAAAGTGAATGGAGCTCTACGCGCTTTTATGAACAGTCGAAATGTTGCCGAAAAGGCACGTTTGGCTGTTCATAGAGGACTATTAGTGTCCACACTTATGTATGGAAGTGAAAGTTAGGTATGGCAAAAGAAGCATGAGAGCAAAATAAATGCTGTAGAAATGAGAGCGCTGAGAAATATATGTGGTGTGACTCCGAAAGATAGAATAAGTAATAGTGTGATTAGAGAGAGATGCGGCATGAAAGTGGATATAGTGACAAGAATAGAAAAGGGCATGTTAAGCTGGTTTGGGCATGTAGAAAGAATGGACGAGGAAAGACTGACTAAGAAAGTTTATAAGGCTAGTGTGAATGGAACAGTCACAAGAGGAAGACCTAGGCGAACGTTTCTTGATCAGATCGTAGGCGTTCTGGACAAAGGCCAGGTTAAGAGCACCTTGAACCGACGGGCGTGTATGAGGAATGTGATGAAAGTAAATGAAGCCAGAGAAGTATGTCAGGATCGTAGCAAATGGAAATCCGTAGTCTCTGCCTACCCCTCTGGGAAACAGGCGTAAATCTATGTATGTATGTATGTATAAATATTTCTTAATCCAATAAAATATTTTTAAGTCTCTAAGTCTTTACAAAACGTATTACGGCTACTTACTCTATTGAATTCACATTAAAACTATATTTAATATAAAGTAAAACATTTACAATTTCAATATTTGTCACAAAATACTTATTTATGAAGTCTGTTATTTACATGGTATTGCTTGAACTGAGTCAGAGACCTGTATTTCAGACTGTTTCTAATATTAAATTTTTATTCTGCTGTTAATAAAATAAGGGTCTACTAAAAACATATACTGTAAGTATATGTTTTTAGTACATGCATAACATGCATGTACTGCAAACATATACAATTAAAATATATTTAAACTATGTCACTTATAAATAAAAATTGCTAAAGGTTCATATTAATTATAAAATTAATTTCAATAATCACATATTGTATAAAAGATCTTATAGGCTCTGTCAGGCACCGAAACAGTTCGGCTTTCAGGCTATATTCGACTAATAGAGCAGCGATAGCTCAGTGGGGAGACCAACAGACTGCAATGCAGAGGGTCTCGAGTTCGAACCTACGTCGCGCACCTCTGACTTTCGGAAGTTATATGACATTTCGAAATTATGTGCGTATTGATTGACAATGATCGCCTGCTCCGTGCCTCGGAGAGCAAGTTAAGCCGTCGGTCTCGGATGCCATGAAAATCTATGGCAGTCGTTATTGGGAGAGTGTCGACACAAAAGATCCCACTGGGTCGAAGTGTCGCCGGTCTGCACTGACTGGCCTCCACATAAGATACATACATATTTGACTAATAAATAGAGATGATAAAGAATAAAAACACAACGAAGAGATGTCCCACAACTGTTCAACTAGGCACGGGTCTCTTCTTAGTGTGAGAAGGGTTTGGTTAGTTAAAGACTCAGTTTAACTGTTTAGGTACCCTCAATTCCACTGTGTCCTATTATTCAGTTGTTAAAGTTGACCATCATATACATATGTCATATTGTCTTATGTTTATGCGAATGTAACACATTTATATTAAACTACTTCTATTCAACATTACTCTTATTTTAAAGGATTTAAGTTATTAAACTATTTAAATTTACACATAAGATGGGCCCCTTATTATTGTCTCTAGCCAACAAATATGGTGTGCATATTTGTATACCAAATAAAAAGTAAGAAAATAAAAAAATTCTTACGCGTCATATATTATATTTGATCGATTTTGTTTACCTCGTAGTACTATCTGAACTTTATGTTAGTAGTGTATTATTGGGGCTTCTGCATCACTCACCTCGCTTCGCTCAGTTCGCAATGCAGAGCGCCCCAATAACACACTACTAACATGATCTGCGATTCGAGCGGTTGGTATTAGAAATTTAATATTATTTCATTCATCGATGCATCGTAATACTGATAATGTAGTAACAATGGAGCACCTAATATATCTATTCAAACACATTTTGACAGAGATAGATTTTAATAATTAACAAAACGAGTAGTTCTTTGTCTGCACACTGTACGACTTCATGTTTTGCGGCACAGATTTGCTCAGCTTTTTGTTTTCGTTGGCTATTAACCTTGATAATTTTCTCCCGAAGCAGCTGTATTATCTGATCCTGCAGTCGCATAATCTTAAAAAGATCAGCTGTTCTTGGTTCTTTCTTTTCTTTTAGAATGTTCTCTATCTGTTGTTCGAGGTCTAATAAAATATCCTTTTTATTCTGTTCATACTTTTTGATGGACAAAGATTCTTTGTCTACTTCATTCATTTTAAAACCAATTAGATTTAGAATTATAATTAAAGCAATAGTATTTCTCTGAATTATTTTATGTATTTATGATAAGTGTATAATAAAAATGTGGTCTATATTATTACAATTATGAGAGTGTAATGAAATCTCATAGCTGATATAACCAATTTATAAATATTTATAAATAATTTTACAAAGATAAGTTGGAAGGAAGGGATATTTAAGGAGTAAAAATGAAAAAAAATAAAATATATATATTATACAAAAAGTTTATTATCAGAGCACCATATTTTTAAACACAAAACATTTTTCAAAGCACATATTGAGTTATGATAAATACAACTATGCAAATTTTCAGAATATTTATATCGACCATACAGACTTAGAAAACTAGGACAGCCTTTATCTTCTAAATTGATCACATTACTATTATTATTATTTAAAATATTTTTCAACCATAACACTTTTTCATGACCTTTAATATAAATACATTTATCTTTTAAACAATCTAAAATTAAACACTTATAATTCGAATATGGTATAAATCCTTCACCCCAATATATCTTCCTGTTACGTTCAATCCATGCGACTTGACGTCTTTCTTGTTTTGTCAAATCGTAAAATGGAAATGGCGGCTTAATTAAAAACACTTGCAATTTGTCACTACACAATATAGCAATTTCTTTTAGCACAAATTCATTTGTTTCCGTTTTAAAGCCTTGGACGTCTACAATGACAGTCATGATATTCGACGCACTATGTTGCTCAGAGGTTTGTATTCCACAAGTCGATCGTTTATAATTAAACAATATGCAGTAGTGTTATCTGGTATTGGCTCTGAACATTCAATTTCCAAACGAACGTCTACTGGACCTGTTTTTAGGGTATCATTTTGCCTTGAACAATCTATGATGAACAGAGGAGCCTTATCTTTAAAGTCCTTTAGATTAAGTAAGGGATCCGCTGGACAGTTGTAATACGACTGACGAAATTTCACATACATTTCGTATAATATACTGTATTTGTTTTCAGAAAAATTTAAACCTAATGGCTCATATGGATAATATTGTGAATTCAAAAAGAGCGTAACGTTTGTTACTTTACAGTGATCGAAGAGAGAACTATCTTTTATTTTATTACTTTTTCTATTACTTTGTAAACAGAAAATAACATATCTAGGCTTTTCCAATTGAGATGCAGTTTTAACTGACCATGAATGCTTTGTTGTTTTAGGTAGCAAAGGGTACTCATACAAATCCAAATTTCTAAATGCCATTTGAATAGGTCTATCTTTTTCTAAATGTTTTAAAAGTGTTAGACGTTCTCGATCTGATACTTTTATGTGCGGTACTCTCCACTGTACTCTATCAAGATTTATTTGGAAGTGAGAAATATCATCTGTCAGTGTAACGCTGTTTAAATTAGAGTTACTTCTGTTCAATATAAGTTCATGTTTACAATTTATCACAATCTTATTATAATCCTCTGCAAAACCTAATATCTTATTTAATGGTATAACAGCGCTAAAGTGACCATCACTTTGAAATCCGTTTAAGTTCCAACCCCATAGGGCCGCAACTTTATTTTCGGCCTCATTTAATGAAACGTATGACTTTACGGTTGTCGTTATACCCGAATTTTTGATGCGATCTATTTCAATGCCATTTATTTCGTATCTGATATCTTGAAACAAGAACAGAACAGGGTTATTAGTAAATTTAACAGCTTTCTCAATCGGTTTTCCATCTTTTCCGAACAGCTTTGCGTGACCTTCGATGTATACTGAACTGGCTGATGGTAACACGTATATGTCTTGTTGGTGGATGGGTATTCTGATTTCATCGTTTTCTCTAAAGCAGTTGTTGTAAGGATTGTAAGAATGAATCTCATAACTTTCGATAGAAGTATCGAAGTGCGGTAAATCGCTAATCTGTAGTATATTCATACTTTAAAACCCAATGCTTTTAAGAAGTCTTTATTTGTTTTAGTTAATTTCTTCACTTTTTTCTCACGTCTATGCTCCTTACTGGTTGTAGAAGAAGTAAGGTGTTTTATTTTGAGGTGAGGTTTTATATTATATAATATCATTTTACTTTCCTTAAATGAAGACGTAGTTGAATATGTTCTATAAAAGGAATGCAGCGGTCAAACTGATCAACAACCTTAATAGATATAGATGTAATTATATTTTTGTTCACTGGGAAGTAAATAACGTTCTGAGGCGTTTCTAGGTAGTGATGTCCTGCAGTAGTATTAGGCACAAATTCATGAATAATATGGGTTGGTATACCGTTAGTATAAGAACCATATATTAAATCACATTCAATTCTGATTACAGACGGAGTATTACTAGAAATCACATTTGATACAGAGTTTAATACTGAATAGTACAGCAAGCCACACTCATATTTTTCAGATAAACTAAGAGGTGGTTGAAAATACGACTCTAATTCGGCTTTATGTCCAGAGATAGTCACAGTTATAGACATAGTTGCATACTGAACACTTTTCATTAATTTTATTTATTATATTCTATGTCTACTCCAAAAGTTTGTTAAAAAAAGTAAACATAGATGCCCACATTTGTAAGGGTGATCACCCTGCATATTTTCATAGTTATAGTAGATTTTCGAGCCTAAGTATTTTACAAATTCCTTTGGGGGCTTTAGATTTCCATAACTGTCAAAATATTCAATATAATCACTGTATTTTGCATAGGCTACCCAATGAGAACCAGGATTTTCAGAACTATCTAAATTAACCACTCCACATTCATTTTTATAAGGATGTTTAGGAAGTTCATCTCTCATAAAGACACCTCTAAAGTAGGGAATATTAACTCCATATTTTAAAATGTCAAAGTTAGTTAGGGCTCGTTTGGGTAGCCGATGTTTTAGTTTTTTTCCTTTGATACAAAAATTCCAAGTCCATCTTTGTGTGGCTTAAGATGTAGTCCTTTTCCGATGCAAAGAGCCTCCATTTTTTCATTATGTCTCTTCGTTTCATCGTACAGTTTTTTAGCCATCTTGAACTCATTTATAGTTTTAGCTATACCAGCTGCGCCACCTGCTATAGCTCCCGCAGCTGATAATCCAGCAAAAATAGGAATCAAAGGTAATACTCCACCAGTTTTTGGTATTGGAATAATCCGAGGAAGTTTAATGGATGAATCATTAGCTAATTCTCTGGCAGCAGCCATAGCTAATGCTATTGCAGTTTTTTTGCATTTTGGTTTTAATTTTTTCATTTGTTTTTTCGTAACTGATATTACATTTTTCAATTTCTTTTTAAGACCTTTACCACTGGTAATTTTTGGTGAAGAGTTTTGGCGACGAGTTTTTAAGCCAGTACCGGTTTTAATTTTCGCTAACATAGCATTCTTTACTAAACGTGCTGCAAATTTCTCTCCTGTACTCGCATCAGAAGCAAGTGATCGTTTTTTTGCCATTTTTAATAGAACTAGATCAGCGCTGTGACGATCCTCTAAGTTTGATGACTTATAGTATGCAATATCATGGTCTTTACAATATTCATCCAATTTATTAACACCTTTGTCACCACGTCTAAGTCTCTCAATTAATTTTGTACCAGGACCACAATAATTATAACCCGGCAAATGTAATTCAAAAGGTAGGTGGTTTATTAGCCAGTTAAGAAGACTACTCTCTCCAATACACATCATAAGACTGACCAATCAAAGACTCAACACTTTATAATATATTAAGGAGTTTAACGAGTCAACTAGGTTTATTTATATCTCAAAGCACGTTTGTCTTATCTATCCAGCTATTTTCATTCGAAGGCAAACCAAGCCATTTTACGAAAACTCTATTCCCTTTCCTTTTAAGAACTTTCTCGACTAGATATACATTGGGATGATTTGTCTTCTGAAGTTCTTGTTCATAAAATGCTCCTAAGATAGGCTGTCCTCTGATCGTATCTTCAATCAAGTAAGTGATAGGAGTAGTATTCTGCTTATATCTAATTTTAAATATTTCTGTTGACCAATTGGGAGTATAACCTTTTTCGAATGTTCCTTTGTACTTACTGATACGAACGTAATCACCCACTTTAAACTTGCATTTTATACTCACTTGCTTTTTTACTAAACTATTAAATCTTTTTAATATTTCTTTCTTATTTACATTATTGACATTTGCTGGTATTTCGTTAATCGTGCGATGATAGGTATGATTGTATTTATGAACAACATTGTCCAGGGTATCTTTTATCCAATTATAATTACCTTTTAAACTAAACTCTTTGTACAGTTTAGATTTTAATGTTCTTATAAATCTCTCCACAATCGAAGCTTTTTTTGATGAAAATGTTGAATAATGATTAATACTGTAAGACTGCATAAGATACTTAAATTTCTTATTGTAAAATTCTGTACCGTTATCAGTTTGTAAATTCTTAGGAATGCGATTATCATCCAGTAAAATTACAAATGCCTTATACACCTCATCTTTGTTCTTACTTTTCAAAGGGAGCGCCCAAGCATATTTTGAAAATGTGTCAATTACGGCGAGAATATATTTATAATTATTATTTTCTCTCGACATTGATTGCATATCTATTAAATCCGCTTGCCATAGATCATCTATATCCTTCATAATAACTTGTCTTCGCGGAAAATTCACTCTAGCGCTTTTATGAATTTCATTTACCACATCCGCTTTGCTCATTTTAAAACAAAAAATCTCGAATATATTTTAATTAGATATTTTTATATACCAATACATATTTTGGATACAATAATTTATATATTTATATTATAGAACGCATCAACTTCTTAAATGTTCATAATGAATGACATCGCAATACTGAATAGAAAGCTTCCTGATAATCAGTATTTATTCTTAATTATATTAGCTTCTTTTAATTCTTCAATTATTGATAAAATTTCATTGTCATGGTTTGTATTACCTGCATCTCTTGAAGCTATTAATAATTTTAATCTTTCAGCCAATTCATTTGGATCGTCCCAATATATTAAGTCAGTATTCTTTTTATATGTTTTAAGCGTTGGCAAACTGCCTCCAATTTTATTCTGATTGTTTTCCAATAAAGTCTCAGAAAATAATGGTCTGATTATTTCTCGATATTTGAATCCTTTGTCACCTCTTATTTGACCACTAGGATTAAAATCCCTCTTATGGGCGTTAGTATAATGTAGTATATCTTTGTAGACAAGTCTATCGACGTCAGTTACATTTTTTAAATCAGGTTTTTTCCGAAGTAAAAGTTCTTTTAGTCCAGGGGTTAAATCATAACTTTTATCTCTAATTTTAACCAAAACTAAGTCATCGCCGCCAATATTTTGAACTTTAGAAAATGATACTATGGAGTTACCCATCATTAAAGTTTTATTATCGGTCCTTATTCCAAATGGTACATTTACACCATCATAAATACCATAGATATCTTCACTTTTCAATGACATTTCTAAATTATCTGTTACTTCTTTTTTAGGAGAGCTTGAAAAATTGATACCAGCGTCATGAAAATCCTCACATTTAGTAGAAGTGCTTTCACAATGTGTATCTGATTCAATAGGTATAGAACTTTCAGATACATTTTTATCATGCTTATTATTTTCTATTAATCGTTTAGAATTTATAAGAGTTTTTAGAGGGTTCGAAACTGGTTTAAACATTTTATCCAAAGATAAGTTAACTTCATGTTCTTGATTTTTCATTTCTTTTATTTTATTTTTTATGCAGTCTACAGACTTTATTAATTCCAATTTAATACTTTTCTCCATCTTACGCAACCACAACTATGTTCAACTAAGTGAGGAATAACACTAGCAATTTTTGTATATAATTAATTTATATATACATACTTACCCATATCTGCTTTCATTCAAATTAATTCTACTTTAATATTTTTCTCCATGTTAAATTACTTTACAAGCAAGACAAGCGAAGCGAAGCTTCTGAAGAAGATTTAACACTATATTTGCTTAGCATGTTATTTCCTTATATTAACAATTATTTATTAAAATTGAAAAACGTATCAAAATTCTGCCTGTACCTTCCACTATTTAACGACGATTCTTTGTTAATAAGTAAAAAACTATAAGGTTTTTTCCAAACATTTTTGCAAATGTCTTTAAACTGATTCCATTGTAGATCAGCACTCACATGTTCTTCATAAATATGTTTTAAATTTACATCATCTTGTTTAAATATCATAAGAAAATTAACATTGTCGCGTAACAATTGTTTCGGAATTTTAGAATAGGTTTGAGATAAATAGAAACAATCGATTTGTTTATGTCTACCCATACAAAAATAATTGCGAATATTTATTTGATTTTCACAGGCAACATCATCAAAAATAAATACAGAATTAGCTAAAGCTTCACTTGGAGATATAACTTCTTTATCATTGTTGAACTCACAGAAATTAATCTGTGGTACTCTTTTTAATACTTCGCTTAAAAAACGATATTTTGGTTGAAAAGAAGTTTTGGAGTAAAGATAAATATTTTTAAATTTTAAACCATTTTCATGTAACAGTAAACTAATCATAGCATTGGTTTTACCACAATTTGATGGACCACATATTATACATCGAATCGTATTAGGCAATAAAGCACTGTGTCTGACCTGGCGAGAAGATTCATTAAAATCGATATTACTAACTTTCAAAGATATGGGTTGCTTGACCAACTTCATCTTGTCAATTACTCATTTTTTTACTATCCTCTATATATATATACATACGCTAGGACTAGCTATATGGAGCACCCATAAAACACATTACAGTTTGACAGGTTCAGACTTGTATCGATAAGATGAATCACTATACTGTTGCATAATTTATGTTATTTGAGAAATTATTCTTATATTACACGATGTGTAGGTATCTCATATCATATTGGACCAATTTCGTGTGTACAATAACGTATATTCATTCATTCTGCAATTATAGTTTGAAGTGAGCAGTTATTTTGATGTAAGTATTTTCCAATAAATAATTAACTTATACTTTTTAATTTAGCTTATTGTCGTTATATCGTTATTCATTTCAGAATCATGTCGATGTCACCGTGCTACAGTCCGGTTTTGGATATGAACCTTGACAGAAATTCGTTAATGAATGACGAGCCCCAGAGAATAAATTTACAAGTGAGTAACTCATCAGATTTTATATTATTATTATTAAATAGTATTTACAATTATTGCTATTCACTTACAAGGATCTTTCTCTTTTACAGAATACGATAAAAAAATGACTGGCTAATTCACCCTTCTTTATTTAGTTCTAACATTAGTGTTCTTTTTGTTTCAGAATTTGGTTGGTGATTCAGACCCAATAATGAATCCTTTTAACTACGCTCAAGATAGAGAGAGCTGGTATACTGAAGTAGCAGCAACATCACATGAAGAGTATAAACAGCGGAAAGCTGCAGAACAAACGTTGAAAAAGAGAAAAAATAAACCTAAAACTCTGAACAATAAATCTTTTATCATACGTAAGGAGCCAGGGCGTGTTCGTCGCCTCATAAAAATCATTATTCATGATTTAGATGGACGTAATATGGATGACGTTAGCATTGAGCCTGATAATGCGAGTGTGAATGTGCAGTATTTAGTGACTAGTGACTATGACGATATTATGAATGAAACTGATTTTTTAGTGAATAAAATAGTGAAACAATTAAACAAATCCAACATGTAATACTTAATTGCTATTGCAAGTGATAATGTTAAATAACTGATCAATAAATGATTATACTGCTTCTATTATTGTCAATTGTAAATGTGTAATTTCAAATATATGTATATTATTGTCTTTATTATTCTTAAAATAAAGGATTGTATTAAAAAAAGAATAAACAACTATTATTTTTATGTTTGTGTTTTATTTCATATAAATATATCATTATTTTTTACATATTTGTTATAATTAAATAAACACTTTTATTTATTACAATACACATATCTTGCTATAATATTATACACAAGATGTTATTAAACATAAAATTAAAATACATTACATTTTAACATTTTTTACATTTAAACAGGGTAGTACAAAACCCATACAATTATATTATTACAAGAAGCTCAATATATGTAACATACACGAATAAGTAAGCTCATTAATCAATTTCCATTTCTTTTATATTACCTCTTAAAATATTGTTACACAATGACCCCAAGGTAAAGTTGTTACTTTATCATTCATTACTTGACGCTTATCATCATTCTTTGATAAAACTATTTTATTTATTTTTTGAGTAAAGATTCTATGATCTTTAGATTTAATAACACACATATTATCTCTTAAGGTTTTGTTTTGCATTAAAACTTTTTTGTATTTTTGTATGTTTAGTTTTTTGGTAATACATTTTTTAGCACCTTTAGCTTTTTTTAATGTTGATTTATTTGTACTTATACAGTATGATTTAGCTCCTAAGCCGACAAATTCCGATATAATTTCACCGCCCATTTCATCTTTGAAGTAACCAGGTATCTTAGCATTCGCCGCGGGCATACAATGTGTTATTTTTTTCAAAATTACTGGTATCAAAATATTTTAAATTTAATTTCATGTCTTTGTAAAAATCTTTAGTGCGTATTAAATATAAAAGACTATCAGTGTCTGTGTAGCAAAGTTTTAACTTATTTTCATAATGTTTTTTCATGATTGAATAGTGGAATCTATACAAATGAGATTTCGCTATTTCTAAAATACTAAAGCCTATGTAAATAGGACGATCTAAAATTATTTTTGTTTGATTCATTTGAATTGATACTAAGGACTCTGATAATATAGAAAAGTTCTTGAAATTAGGCGCACTGACATATTTTTCAGCGCCGCAAAATTTTTTAGTTTGATTTGAATTATCTCTCCATATATTTACTAGTTTAACATCTACTTGTTTTCTTTTATTCTCTATGGTTTTACCAAATATAGAATTATTTTGTTTCTTAAAAAAATCTCTTTCAAAATCAGAGGTTGCATTTTGTCTCAGCTTAGTATTTAATGAAATATAAGATTCTAAGAAATTACTTTGTTGAAATCCTAGAATTCTGTGTATGTTTAATAACTGAAGACCATTTTTCAAGCATTCCTTTAAATGAATGTAATGAATAACATATTTATATTTAGCAAAAAGATTAGCAATAAGTTTATCATTTCGGCTACAGAACGGAACAAATTTTTCAGGTGCAAATGGTAAATCAGCATGATCATCATGCAAGTAATCAGGGTAATGAAGATCTACTTCTAGTATAAATCCTGTATCAGAATCGTTTGAAACACTTAAGACATCAAATTTTAATATTTCATCCTCATTTAGAAATCTAAAACCACCTACTGGAAGTTTTTGCATCATAGCATATCCATATAAATTAACACAATCAAGATAAATCAGAAAACAATCAGGCTTTTTGCTATTGTAATCAGGAAGATATTTATTATTTGCCTTCGCATATCTGAGTGAACACTGAGCAAGTCCGCCTCTTATTCCTTTTTCTATCATTTGATACATTTCTAGGTCAGAGATAAGGTCTAAATTGATTTTAGTATACAACAACATAGCGTCCCAACTTAATGAAGGTGATGAAACGTAATAGCAAGGATCCAAACCATAGTGACTTAAACTCATATTTCTGAATTTTTCAAAAATGTCACATAGAAGTAACACGTCACATTTTAGGTATAAATCTGTATATTCACCCAAATTTTTTATACCAAAAGTTTTCCAAACGTTTAAAGCATGTTCATAGTCTTTATCAGATATAGACTCGGAAGTAAGTTTGTTAAAGAATTTTGATGGTGATGGTAGTTTGGTCTCATTATATCTTTCCCAAGAATTTATATAATCATAACAATATACTCCTTTTCTTCGAGCAATATCAAATAATTTATTATTAGTAAAATAATATTTTAAATTTTTAAAATCCTTTGGATTCAAAGTAGTAACTAATTTCTCCATACTAGAGCTTAAAAAATTAAATGAATCAATAAACTTCAATTGTACGACATTTGTTGAATTAATTGTTAAAAATTTTGTAAAAGAAATAAATTTTTCTTTGTTTCTCGGTATGATATGAATTCGGCCGCTTAAATTTGAAAGTTCTTTTATGAATAAATGACAATCATAGCCGGATAAGTTGTGAAAAACTATTGGTATAAAAGTACATTGTTTAGCATTTAAATTGCATGTATTATGGGCAGCTCCTCTATATTTGCCAGTAAAATGATCATGGTCTTTAACAATACTATCATTACATGAAAACTTATTTTTACAAATATGACATTGTGTGCTGCTGATGAAACTTAATTTTTCATTTTCAGTTAACGGCAACATTTGTTTACTCTCTAATAATATATTATATAATCGTTTTACATCATTCGTTAGAGAATTAACGAATTTTTTTGAACAATCAGGCCCTCTATAAGATACAAAATCATTAAGTTTCGGATTTGCATTACAACAAATATAATAAGCGAAACATGTAGCCTCGTGAACTTGTATATTTTCAACATATTTGGATTTATTTTTGTCAGAATATTCACGCAATAAACTTTCAAAATCACCATATATCACTATTGGAACAGTTTGTGTTCTCTCATAATTCAAAAAACTTAATTTACTTCCTGTCTCAGGTAAAATGGTTTGTATTCCCGAGCATTCATGACGGTGTAACTTCTCTTCAGTGTCAAAATAAATAAAACATTCATCACATAAAAATATTCTACTTTTGTGTTTGGTTAGTTGTTTATGCACAAGTTTCTCAAAACTTTTTATTAAACAAAAATGGCTTTGCCCGTTTTTGGTTATATAAAGCAAATTAATGTGGTATAAACGACGTGATGTTGTTTTATACAAGGGACCTGTAACTGTATCATTAGTATCCAAACCATAAATATTAATACTGATATCAGGATTATTTATTTCAAAGCGCTTAATATCCTTGAAACTGGGAGGAAAATTCATGTCAGAAATATCCAGAACGTCAGAATAATGCGGATATGAAGAAGTTCTGTTTGGATTAATCTTTGACGGAAATATATCAGCTATTATACACCAAAGAAAACAATGTTGATCATCATTTTTTATATTTAAACATGATTTAGTATTGGAAATACGTTGAGGCAATTGTAAATAAGAACCACCTCGCAAAGGGTTATATTTTACGACATTAATTTCCAAATGACTGAGCGACTCAATTGTCCAGCCTGACTCAGAGAGTTGAAATTCAGTACATTTACAAATAAGTTTATCACAAAATAATTGATATAGGTCTGAGATATTTGTATTTTGCAATGCTGTAATATACTTCGTGTTAAATGATTTTAAAGACTTTTCATCATTTTTTGGCAATATATACCACACAAACAATTCAAAATTCACTTTAATGGATTTATGTATTTTTAATAATTCTTCAATAAGATAACAGACCTTTTCTGAAATTCGTGTCAAAAATATTGCAGGCGTATTGTTAGCCTCGTATGGATTCACTCTATAACTGATTATTCGATTTCTAAAAGCTGTGGCTATTATACGAACGTTATCAAAATTCGTCTGCAAGAGGCAATTCGATTTGTGTACATTAGTTTTCTTATGTGCAGAATATTTTGGCACTGATATATTACAAACTTCACAAAAGAACATGATTGGAAATAAATTTGATTAAATGTAAATCTAAAATCTTATTTTTCCGTAAGCAATATATTGTGTAAGCAATCCGGGACTCGTATTATACAGCAATATTGTTTTTAGGATCGCGCTTTTATAAATATCAGTATCGAGTTTATCTTTGTGTCGAGTAATATTAGTATCGAGATTATCTTTGAATTCAGTTTATAGTACAGACTTTATCTTGTATCGAGTTATCTTGTTATCGAGTTTATCTTTGTATCGAGTTATCTTGGTATCGAGTTTATCTTTGTATCGAGTTATCTTAATATCGAGTTTATCTTTGCATCGAGTTATCTTAGTATCAAGTTATCTTGGTATCGAGTTATCTTTGCATTGAGCTTCCTGTAAATAGAACTACAAAGCAAAATAATTAAAGGTAAGAATATAAGTCCTAAAAATAATATATAAATGCATTAAGCATGATTGCTATTCGGGTATAAAATAGGCTGTATACCTCTAAATTCTGCTTTGGCTGCAGATACAAGATTACCAACAGCCTTCCAAGTTGGCGAGTCCGTATAAACAGAGCCCCTATAGGAGAGAAGTGTTTGCTTCCATCGATCTTTCCCTGGGCGTTCAGCGTCTCTTTGGTTATAAATACGAAGCTCGACATAATAATCACCGCTGCGCGCTGGGTCCTGCTGGTATGAGTTTCCACTTGCTGTTCTTCTAGACAGGGACGAACGCAGAGTAGATGCCTTCAGCGGTTGAAGGTCTTCCTCGTCATCCTGTAACATTGTTATAAAATAACATTGAACAATAACATTCTACCATATCATTGATTGATCTTGGGTATCAGACAATAAATTAACACACTTAGATACTTTTTGTATACATATTAAACCAGATTTCTAAATGTTAATTTGAAAAGCGAACAGTCGAAGTATAATTATTAACATAAGTTTATCTATACTTTACTTCATATAATAAATCTGAAGTGTTTGTTTATTTGAACGTGCTAATCTTAGGATCTACCTGTCCGATTATAGAAATACATTATAGCTCAATAAGTGTATTGAGGAAGGTTTTAGGCTATATAACATCATGCTAGGGCTTACTGGAGCGGAGCAGTAAGCAATACTAACGCGAGTGGAGCTGTGAGCACAGCTAGTAAAAAATTAAATCAGGGTTTTTGAACTTACCGAAGATTCAATCACGCGGTTACGTTTGGTTGTTTTCGACCGCTTCGACAGAGTATCCGTCTCTGAGTCTGAGTCGCTTACAAAAATATCCTTTGGGGCAGTTGAGATAGCCGCAGTTCTCTTCGGCTTTTTAGGCTCGGTCTTGCTTTTTGGCTTTGCCTTTTTAGTCTTTGGTTTTTGGGATGTAGAACTAGAGAGGTCGTTGGAATGCGACTCTACATCGGACTCAAATGGGTTAACGAAACTTGCCCTAAAAAGAAAAAAAATACAATTATTTGAATAATCATCTGAATTCTGTTTATATCTATTATACATACATAGCACAGTTTTCTCTTGGAAACTAAAAACTCAATATCTAAATAACTTTATATACAATAAATGTTTCGAAAAATCGATGAATGGCTTGCTTGTTGTGTTTGAAACAAGCTTAGGTACATATCGTAGAGCTGTGATTCCAACCGCATGTCATCTGTGTACCCATTATGATTACAAGTAATAAACAACAGGATAAAACTCAAATATCGGAGTCGAACCGAAATATTTGTGACGAGAAGTAAATGTCAATCAATCAAAGGCATAGACGTATTAAAACAATAGACGCAAAAAACACTTTTTTCACAAAGAACTGATTTTTCCCCCGCTTGGGAATCGAACCCACAACACTGGTGCGATGTAGTAGCAGGGTGATCACTCAAAACGATTGCGCCATCCGTGTAGCTACTAACTAAATATTTGGATTAAAACCGCCTAATGCACCCAACCAAGCATATAGTAAAGTTATAAATAAAAATACACATAAAAATATAATACTCACATACTTGCTTCAATAAATGACTTCACTTAAAAAATGGCACAGTACACAATCACGAATAAACAACTGCAGGCACAATAGTACACAAAACTCAATGAAATTATTGATTGAAGAGCAGTCGACTGATTTATATACTCATAAATCTAAGATAGTGATTATATTATTTTTTGCTAACGTTGTCGAAAGCTTTTCTAATATCTATTTTGTAAGTTATACTTTAAGCACTCTTACAGTAAAGTCTACAATTATATGATCTTCATTAATTAATATGTGCGCACCCTACCTTTCCTCTATTTGGAAGTGGCGACAATCTGTCGCGGACATTTGAGACGAAATTCTAAAAAGGAAATCGTATGTACCTCGGCTGTACGTCACAGATTTATGAAGAGTGTCTCTTTAGACTGATAGTTAAGGATTTTATATATAATAACCAAAATAACTTAACCTCTCACATTTTAAATTATGATTTTAATTCCAATATATGAAAAATAATAAAACCTTTAAAAATATGAAACAGTAATATGATTCACTAGAAATAACGATTTATGGGCACATTATCTATATTTCATACTATAAAATACATCCACGAGTATATTTACAATAATACATATTATATGTGTAAACTTCACGCCTGTTTCCCAACGGGAACAGATAGACAGAAACCTCGGTTTTATAATAATATCAAAATAATAATGCGCTGGATGATATACCATCAAGTATAGTGCGCTATTATTATGGGGCATGCATAAGAAGAAGTACGCAGAAACAATTTTGCCCCCGACTCGGGAATCGAACCCGAGACATCGTCATCTATACACATAATAAAATTGTAACTAGCTGATGCCTGTATATGGAAGATATTTGAGAAATATTAATGCTCGAGTCTTATAAAGACTCGCACACTAATATAATTGATTCTTGTTTGATTGTCTGTATGTTTGTATACGCATCACGCAAAAACTACTGCATAAAATTGGAAGCGGTTTTCGAAGATATGTTGTTAGAAGTCTAACTTAAAAACTATTGTATTCCTTCGCTTTAAAAGACAACTCCCGCATTAAGAATCAAAGCCTTGTGTCGCGGGGGACTTTACTAACGTATAATTAACGGACACAATGTACATCCAGACCCCGAAAAATTAATTATTTATGGATCATACAAATAATTGTCCTGCGTGGGGAATTCGAACCCGCGACACGCTACGCAATGTTAGGTGGCATGACGATCGCCTTAACGACTACACTACACGTGCAGTCAATCTGTTTTATCTCACGTCATACGTCATACATAGGTCATACGTCACCTGAAATCCGAGTTATCGCGGGGTTCAAGTTCCATGCAGACGGAGTCAGAGGCAAAAGCTAGTTGTGGACAAAACAATAGTATAATTCAGTTTATATTATATGTTGTTGACTAGGTACCCATGCCAAAGTTTGAAACTAGATGAATATTACATTACTATTACGTATATTATTATTAATTTTGCATCCATTTTACAAATGTGTTTGAAGTAAATAACAATTACTTAATAATAATATTAAATTTGGCAAATACTTATTGATTCATAATATTACGTATATGAATGTCAATATTCCGACGAACAGCTAATCAGCTAACATTGTCAAGATTTTTCATTCATTCATCAACGAGCTGTACAAAGATAACATGTACATATAAATCAGTACGAATGCATCGCTGCGCCCGAGCCGTGCTGAGCGCGTTGGACGAACTTGAGAATGCTGTTTATATTATGTCATCCCAAGTAGAAACGATAGTGCTCCATTGTTACTACGCTATCAGTATTACGATGCATCGATGAATAAAATAATATTAAATTTCTAATGCCAACCGCTCGAATCGCAGATCATGTTAGTAGTGTGTTATTGGGGCGCTCTGCATTGCGAACTGAGCGAAGCGAGGTGAGTGATGCAGAAGCCCCAATAATACACTACTTATGTTAATTAGCGTCCATTCTGCTACTGTATATATCCTGTCAGGGCATTCTGAGTAACATTACAGCTCGGTCGTTTGACACTGAATGACGTCACAACAACCGGATCGCTCGCTCGTACGCAACAAAATGTTCCGATCGATCATATTATGTAGTTTAGTTTAGTTACTGTCGTAATAGTATTAATTAAATAAACTGTTCGAAATATAAACAACCGCAGTGCACTCTATAGTTTCGCTTAGACGTAGACTCGCTTAGGCTTAAAATATGTCGCATGTTCAAATACACTTTAACACCCAGTAACTTTTATGAAATGAGAAAAACACCCAGTAGTTGATTATGACCTTTAATTTCAAGTTATATAAAGAATAAAATTCTATTTACAGAACTTCTACAGTTAACGAAATGAAGTCTTTAGTCAGAAGTAGCATTTATTTGAGAGCTGATGATTGAAGTAACCTTTTCTCTATCCTTAACCTGATGATCACTAGTGATTATCATCAACAGTGTGATATTCAAATTATTCTGAATTTCAAACAACAAAAAATCCTGTACCTATACAAATGTTTCATAACTAACGTTCTTTTCGTCAGAGGTTTAAAAGAAACGCGAATTTGTATCAAAGATATTTAATATTTTCCTCCAACATTTTTGTGCGATAAATAAAATCGAACCCGGTACCCCAACTGCTTTACACGTGTTTACTTCCTTACTCAATGATGTGAAAAGTGCAATAATATCTGTCCCTTTCACAAACCATTAACTCACAATATCCACCATAATATTTCCTGTTATGGAAAAAATAAAGGCTTACGCACACTTTGCCAGTTTGTTGTGTGCGTATTCAGTAAAGATGAGACACACAATCCGAACTAAGATTTTAAATGCCAAAGTGAGTGTTGGTTACGCTTTGACGCTTTGACTACTCGACCGGTCATTATTAACTTTTGTATGGTGTATGCGTGTAACATCGTGTATGTGGTCATTATACATGGTGTAAGGAGTACAGAAAAGGACATAGAGTACCTTTAGACCCGGAAATGGTACCGTTTCCGAGGGAAATAAAGTGATTAACAAAATCAACATTAACAGGTGCGTAGCCGCAGGAAAAATCTAGTGCTTTTATTCAGGGTGTCCCAGAATATGTGAATCAAATTGTAACGGGCGATATCTTAGGTAAGGACCTTTCAAATGTGTAAAACTAAAATATTAAAATAAATTATGACATTTGTGTGAAAATAAAACAATTTAAGCTTTAGTGAAAAAAAAAAAAATACACCAAAATAATGCTGCGATTTCAAAACTAAGTCAGATTTTTTTTAAATTGTTTTTAATTTTAAGAATCAATCCTTCACAAATAATAACAATTAAAATAATGAAAATTAGCTATAAACGAAGTACCTGTAGTTGAAAGTCTGAAAAAGTAGTACGTTTTTAAAAAATGATTTTTTTACACAAATATATTTTTTAGCACATTTGGATGTTCCTTACCTAAGGAATCTCCCGTTACAATTTAATTCACATATTCTGGGACACACTAAGGTGTCAAACATGTATGGCTAATCTGCAAGGTTGCCGCGTTATCATGGATATCGGGTACGCGGACTGACTTTTCAAAGTACAGACACACAACAGTCTCCTACAGACAGTCCTGCACCTTCAGAAGCCTGGATATCCTGTTCAAGGGTATTCCACGCCAGCCTATTAGTGCAGGAGCCAAAGCTAGAACTGGCTGGGAGAACTTATACATCTAAACCTTCTTCATTAATCACTCTGTCTTTTAGTGAAAATCGCATGAAAATCCGTTCAGTAGTTTTTGAGTTTACCTTCACAGACAGAGAGACCCACGCGGCGGGGGACTTTGTTTTATAACATGTACTATCGACTTGAGCGACGGATGACCACTCCTAAGGTTAAAATCGCATAGCAGGCCAACACTTGGTCGGGCGGAGGGCGGAGTCACTTAAAGTCAACATGTGCAAGCGAATTTTTTTCTGAAATGGTTAATCGTTGCTCAAGTCGATAGTACGTATGTAGTGATTTAATTCCGTTTGCCGGTAATTGGTAACGAGTGATACATATGGTATTGCAAGCGATAATAAGATACGACTAACATTAGTTTTGTTACATATTTTTATGCAAGGATTGCTATACAGAAAAAGTTCCTAAAAAAACGAAAATTAATTCCTAACTAACATTATAAATGCGAAAGTAAGTTTGTTGGTTTGTTACGCTTTCACGCGTTATCTACTGGACGGTTCCTCATAAAAATTTTCACACATATTATCAGAGGAACAGAAAAAAACATAGTACCTTTCATCCAGAAAAAATAACTGTTACTAACCTAACTCTACGTATATTTAAGCGAGCGACGCCGCGGACAAAATCTAGTAACTCATAAATAAATCTTTATTCGTGTTCTTAATTGGTTTTCTACTTTCTAGTTGAGTTTATAACTTGTTAAGTTGTTAGGTTTAGTTATTGAGGGTACTTAGAGTTTTTTAAGTAAACATTAGTGCTTTAAGCTAAGGCACTTGATAAAATGTTTTAATGGTTGTACCAGTTATGCAACTTGTAGTTGTTATGATAGACTTAAGTTAGGCTAAAATAACTTTAGGGTGGTAGCGAGTAGTTTCGTGTTGCGGTTTCAGGTATGCGGCGATTGTTAGTTAGTCTTAAGACTGCGCCGAGCGTAAGACAGATAATGACAGAGCTCGTACGGCGCATATTCAAATCGGCGCGCGGCCGCCATAGTAAAATTGTATGGAGGATTTGAAGTGCTTTTTTGATAAATATGTATCTTTATTGTCAACCAATAACTTAAATATTTGGGACAGACAAATTGTAATATACCTATTTATGTTTCGTTTAAGCTGTAAAATAAGATAGATTTCTACTGTTATAATCTAAAAATCACGTAATACGAGCTTACGTTTTTGCATTTTTCGTGCAAATTTACGTAATTTTGTAGGCGAAAATATTAATTGTTTTAAGTTTTTTACACGGACTAATTGTAAACACATTAATTGTTATGGTAAATGTATATTTTATATTTGTATTAAACAAAAAGTGTTGATTTTATTCACTTAACTATGACCGCCTGTTTTGGCACATTTCGCTTGGCGCAGACTTAAGTGCTAACAGTATATACATACAAAATATTACATTCTGATGGACCTATCTTTTAAATGTCGCAGCAGTTCATGCTTCATTTAATTCTTTACATTTGGTACTTGAGTTAGGTTACCACTTCACAGAAATATAACTGTGTGTGGGCGTAAATATATTCAGATTTTGTTGAATTGATATATAAACTTCTGGAATACTTTCTTATTTAACCATTTTATATACTAACATACTCCAAGTGATAGAACTCACTCCAGAAGTTAACAAGTTCAAGTTAGTAGAAGTCTTGAATGTTTGTAGTGCCTATGCGCCTTGAAACTGATTTTGGTGATTGACTTCAGGCTTATGTAAATGGTACGCTATTTCCTCGGAACAGCTTCTACGGGATTAAAACCCGAGTGTACTTTGCAAACTTATTTCTCCAAAACGGTTGAGTACTTTTCGAGATTACAACGTCCACACAAACTTTGTCGTATATTTAATTTCTTAGCTTAATTTTGTGTTGTTACATTAATTGGAAAACTTTGTACAAGGCTCGTGACTTTGTAAACAAGGATTTATCTTACGAATCTTTCTTAATCATATTTCAGGCTTAATGAGTGGCGAGACGATTGACTGGGATGACTGGGCTTGAAAGATACTAATTGTAGGCGTTTCGCTTTAAGTTTTACGACAAAACGTTTTTGCTTTATATCTGTAAATATTTTAGGAAGAAAGGGTCTTATGCGTTTATTGGGTGATGTGAAAACATCACACTGCCACTCTCTGCATTGGCAATAGTCGATAGAGCTAATAAAATGTTTCGACATACTGATTTCTCCTAATTTACAAGATAAACGCGAAGAGATACATTCTTACATACCAAATACTAGCGTTATATAAAGCTATAATTACATACAGCAAGTATCAATGTTGACAAGAGCAGCGATAGCTCAGTGGGGAGACCAATAGACTGCAATGCAGAGGGTCTCGGGTTCGAGCCCACGTCGCGCACCTCTGACTTTCGGAAGTTATATGACTTTTCGAAATTATGTGAGTATTGATTAATAATAATAATAATAATAATATAAAAATATTCTACCACATACACACAACACCATCTAGCCCAAACTAAGCAGAGCTTGTACTATGGGTACTAGACAATGGATAAACATACATATATACCTTTTTTTTTTGTAAATATATACATATTATACATAGAAACACCCAGACCAAGACAAACATCAATGTCCATGAACACAAATGTTTGATTTGTGCGGGAATCGAACCCGCGGCCTTAGGCGTAGCAGTCGGTTTCACTAATTACTACGACACCGAGGCCGACAAAAATAATTTCGTGTACACGTTGTCAGGGATATAGAAAGCGACTTAGTCCTTTCATTCCGAAAGTAGTACTGTTCCTAGGATAGAAATTAATTGGCAATCTCTAGATAAACGCGATCAAATCCGGGGTTAGAATCCAGTAAACTAATAAAGGAACCAAATAGACTGTGCACTTACACAATGTTCCACGTCATTATGATCCACTATTGCTGTCGAACTATTGAATTAATGCTGCGCAGTTTAGTTGAGTGGACTTACGGTATTTAGTTCAAGTTTGACTGATTAAACGTACCTACTGTTCGATAACTGTATCTACCAACGTTACACAGTTTATTGAGGACTAGATTCTACCCGCAGATTGGCTCACGTAAATTTTAGTTAGGTTAGTTAGTAACAGTACTTTTAGAGTTCGAAAAAACTCTTATACAACAGCTTTGTCCGTCCGTCCGTCTGTCTGTTATACAACTTTCAACTCAAGAACCGTAAGAGCTAGAGACTCCCGGTCAACGCCATCCGACTCAGCATAGTCGATATACCCCGAAATGACTATGACCATTGACCTCTGACCTCAAGGTCACGTGATACCATCTTTCAACTCAAGAACCGTAAGAGCTAGAGACTCGCGGTCAACGCCATCCGACTCAGCATAGTCGATATACCCCGAAATGACTATGACCTTTGACCTCTGACCTCAAGGTCACGTGATACCATTTTTTCGAACACTAAGATTTACGGCTATTCATGGCCGTTTCTCACTTGTGTTCTAAAAGAAAGGTACCCTAAGTCCTTTTCAGTTCCCCGTGTATGCAGAGTTCTATGATGATCGGCAAAGTAATAAAGGCGTGAAAGCGTACATATATGAATGCGCAAGCGCAAACTCACATTTATATTATCAGTTAGGTTATATCATCATTTGCATATATGTATCAATATATGATAGGATGCATCATATCATCACTAAAGACTAAAGTTTTCCACTCAAAACGATCTCGGGCTGCCTGCATCTAAAAATCCGTTTTCCACGATCCTTACCGAGTTGTCGGTCCACCTTAAGGAGACTATCCCTGCTGCGTCATGCACCATATTATAACACAATATTTATTATGCAAGTTCGTTTTGATAAATACCTATCTATAACCTTCGTCGTAGTAAGAAGTCCCCACATCATGTGGGTTCGAAACTCGCGCAAAATAAAATCTTCCCTGATATATAAATATGTAGTTATTTTGGGTCTATGTGTTTTTTATTTGATTGTTTATAATGTCCTCTGCGGCACAGAATTTACGCCTAGTGTAGGCCATTCTTTAACGATAAACGTAGCTCGCCTCGCTGATTGCAGCATGAATGGGCCGGGCCGGCTCGACCGGAGAAGGACTACCCTCTCACAGAATATCGACGTGAAACAGCAGTATTCGAACTGTTGTGTTTCGTTCGGTGAGTGAGAGTGCCGGAGGCCCAATTACCCTCTTTCCCCCTTCCCGTTCCTTCTCCTTCCCACTTCCTTTCCTAAAGGGTCGGCAACGCGCAAGTGGTGCCTCTGGTGTTGCAGGCGTCTATAGGCTACGGTGACCACTTACCATCAGGTGGGCCGTACGCCTGTTTGTCACCTTAGTATTATAAAAAAAAAAAAAAAACAAACAAACTAATGCCAGTTGCCCAGTTCGATCTAAATTAGATCAATGATTTTTTAGAGTCTGGTACTCGAGCACGTAGGTGTACAATAAGGTCTCGACCTTACACTAAGACTTAAATATAATTGTCAAAATGTCGACAAAAGACACAGAAATGTGTATCTTTTTTATTGTGTATATTATGGGATAGTGAAAGGGTTCATAGATTTCCTTAGTCGATGTATCACATATGAACAATACGTTTTCTATAGTGATTATCAGGGTAAAAGGAAAAGATTAATATATAGTATATTTTTGTGAACAGAGACTTGTGATGTTAACGCTGTAAGGTTAACCAACCGCGACGAAAGTTGTTTAAACTCGATTTGCGTTTCTGTGCATCCTATAAGTAAGTAGACTAAATTTTGCCCGCAGCTTCGCCCTTGGAAACAGCTTTTTTTCCCGGTTGAAAGGTACCCAATGTCCTTTTCTGTACCCCTGACAAAGTGAGTGCTAAATTTTATGATGATCGGTCGAGTAGTTAAGGCTTGAAAGCGTAACTAAACAAACTCACATTCCTATTCATAATATTAGTTAGGACATCAATATTTCTTGCAAGCTGTACATTACAACTTTACAATGTAATATACTATTTAATTTACTAACAATAGTATCACAACCATTGTTTAAATTACCTGTACAGGTATTAATTTAACAACAATCGAATTATATTAATCAAATGTCTTCTATTTAGTGCTCGGATAGAGTTTCAGAAACAACTAACAATATCGTTTTACAGCTAACAAATAAATCAGTTCATTTTCTGTTTTCAACTCGTGGATCTTGGAAACAGTTCACGTCTTAAGAAAGTCTTAAATTAGATTAAAGGATAAATAACATTTTATCTATCTATCTATTCTGTATCGGATTCAAAGTTCGAATTCTATACAAAACAAGAATTTGTGTGGTTTTCAAATAGTTATCCAGACATTCACAGAATTATGTTTAAAGCCTCCCGCTTTCTAAGCCTTTGTCTACTTTGCCATGTTATCTTCCGTGTTCATCTAGTCCAGGTACTTTTATCAAGAAACGAGTTGTTTTGGCTACGAACAAATAAATTATGTCATTTGTTATAGATTATGTTGAAATTAAACAACTTTTACGGATTTTATCGCGATGTCATGCTCAACATTTTGAACATGGCTGGCATTATTAAACTATTTAGATTTAATTTATTTTTACACTTTCCCCGACGTTTCGGTTGCTTTTCAGCAGCCATGGTCACGGTCCCATTCCAGTCATCATTCAGTCTCCCCGTGACCATGGCTGCTGAAATTATAATTTAATTAGCTTAAAAATTAGTAAAGTTTAATAGTAGTAGTAGTGTAACAATTTTCAAAATTTTGTAATAAAGTGTTAAATAAACAACGCGATAAAATCCGTATATAGCAGTTTAATTTCAATAAACAAACTCATATTCGCATTTATAGTATTAATTAGGATTAGGATGTTTATTTTAGTTTAGTAGCTGCATGGAGTCCAGTAGATGCCAATAGACACTCTCTGCTTCTGGAGACCTACATCGATCTTCTTCTCCCTAGCCTTTATTATTTCCAAGTCACTTGGGTCGGCTTTTCTGGTCTAACCTGATTTGACTGGATATCAGTTTTTACGCGGGGCGGCTGCCACCTGACCACTGCAACCCGAAGGCTAACGATACCCTAAGGCTAGACCAGTGTCAGGATATTATAGGGCACTGACTTGCCAATAACGACTGCCATAGATCTTCATGGCAGCCGGGACCAACGGCTTAACGTGCTCTCCGAGGGACGGAGCAGACGATAATTGTCAATCAATACGCACATAATTTCGAAAATTCATATAACTTCCGAAAGTTAGAGGTGCGCGACGTGGGTTTGTATCCGAGACCCTCTGCATTGCAATCTGTTGGTCTCCCCAGTGAGCTATCGCTGCTTAATCGATATCGATAACCTAAATCCATAGCTGGTGAAATGTGGCTATAACACACTGTTGGGACAGAATCCCAACGATAAATGCTAAATTGCTAAAATGTTAAATGAGTAGACAAGTACTTTATTCAAAGTTTTTATTGCTACTAAAATGTATATAATATTTAATGATTGATGTGTTATAAATTAATTGCTGACATAACGCGAACGTAAAAGAGTGACGCATGAATAAGGGTCAATGTACAGCGTAGCTTGTACACACACACCAGTATCCTCGAACCAGTACCCAGTACCCTTTTGGAAATATGGGCACCAGACTATGTATGAGTAACAAACACCCAAGCATTACATTTATATATTAGTATATGATTATCTCCTTATACCGTGAGCTTACGTTTTCACATAAAACAATTTCCGATGCCACGAGTACTTGCGGTAATATTGTACAGCATCGCTTTCCATCATAGTTCAGATGAAACATATGCCACGTGTAATATTATATCGTCTATCGTCACGTGTGATACGTCACAATGCATCATGTCATGTTACGTCGTTTCGCTTCCTACCAGGGCATTACTTCTTTTTATCGTGGCAACAGTAGAAACGAACGTAACAGCTTCCTTTCTACGACAATAAATTTGAAACTCAAACTGACTTAATACCTTGAAACTGCTAAGATTCTGTAACTAGTAAAGGATTAGTATTTGACCGAAATCAGATTTAATATGCAAAGTTGAAACCGATAATCTGCTTGTCTCTGTTTTGGTCGTCGACTTCCTTTTGATTTAGTTGTTATAAACAGTGTTTAAGCATCTGTTCATTTTAGCTAGTTACGAATATGTAATAATGTGTCTATGTTATAGATAAATATTACTTAATTTGCCTTAAAAAAGCTTCATACTCCACAGGGTAAAACGAGGGATATATTTCACTCAGAAAATAATCTGTATTACTAAAATGTCGAATGTTCATTTTAATCATAATTTCAGCAATGGATTACTGTTGAAGCCGAAATTAAGCCGAGGCTCTAGAATCTCTAAAATTTCTGGCTCTAAATACTACGAATTTATTCTCCTAAAACCAAAAGTTGAGTCGACAGCTATTCAGAATGCTGGACGCAAATGTAGATGATTTTCTGGCAATACTAAAGAGGTGGAGATACGTCGGATGCGAGGAGGGACCTTTAATTTATTTAGGCCATAATACACAGCGGCTTTCCTTTGAAGCAGTGGACGAAATTGCACTCGATGCATTTCCGATCCAGTTGGAGGACGATGTCCCTAAATAAGAATTTGCCTTTACAAATATAGATCTTTTCTATCTGTTTCTTTTGCACTGCTTTTCTACTAGACTGACTTTAACGCATTTTGGTTTGGAGATAGACAGAAGCTTAAATGCGTAGGCCATTCTTAAAAAACCCAATCGCGGTTGACCGTAACAGCTAGTCCGGATTAAAAGGTTTTCGGTTTGGTAGTCATTTATAGAATGAAAGAGTCTTCAACAGGGATCGCAATCTCGGATTGTAATTAGAAACCGCATGTGAGATTGAACAATTCTACCAGTATTTGTTCAGGCTCGTTTGCGGTCTGTAATCTTTAGTAATGTGAAACGGTCTCATCAGCTTTGTTATTATAAACTTGCCACTAGAGACACAAGTTTCGTGTCTTTACGAGAAGGTATTTCACAAAACTAGTGAAGTGCATGATGCCAAACTTCACACACATTCAAGAACTTTATAACTTTAAGAACTTTATTTAGAACTGTCATACAGAATTTCTTTCCAAGTCGTTCTTTTAAAGTAAAGCTAAATATTTTTAGAACTGTCTGCATATAGTCAGTTTATTATAGATGCGCCTATTACGTCGAATTATGGTCACCTTTCTGGACGTTAAGTTGTCATCTGACACACAATACCAACATGACATTTGAATTATAAATACAGTAGGTATTGTCACGCTCACTCATATTGAAAATTGTACACCATCGTTCACTATCACAAGGTGAAAGCACCCTTTTCTTAGTATGGACACTTTTTAGTGGGAACTCAGTACGATGAAGGCTTATCTATGATTTAAGGCTTTGATAATACTAAACCTAATCACTTAAACATGCATTAAGATAAGACAAAGCATAATGAATTTCCATTTATAGCGTTATCCTGTTGGAGACGACTTCATGCTCTGTAAACGGCTTAACTGATTTTCATTATGGAATCTAGCCTTCTAATAAAAAGACCGCATCGAAATTAAATGCACTTAAACAAGCGCACGACATCTGCTATTTGCCAAGAAGACAAAACTTTAAATATTATACCAGAACGGTTGTTCTTGTGCTTTAAACAGAAAAAATATTAATATTGTAGCCTTACTATGGAAAGCAAATCGAAATTCACAGTTTATTTAGATTAAATCTTATTGTTGTTTACCGAAAAGAAAAGATTCGTATACGTTAAAATCGAGACATCAAATACTCTGGATATGTTCTAGAAAATTCCAATATTCAGTCAAGTAAGAAGAGGTTATGTAAATGCGAGTAGCTACCTAACATTCACGCCACGGCGCTACTATTTTCACGTCTTAGATATTTCAGATAGAGCCTACTGCCTGTGCCGAAAATAAGCCTGACATAATATAAATCTTCGTAAATTTGCTCAGTGAATTCTAATATGCCTATTTGAATAATGATTTATGATCTGTTAAAGATTTTTTGATATTATAGAGTTATCAGTAATATCTTGGGTGTGTTTTCTTTTATGTAGCGAGGAAACATATTATTGTTAAGAGTTTGATCGCGTAAGCGTAAGTATCTTTTTGTCGTCTTTATCTTTGTGTGTCTTCCAAGCTCTTAAACGGATGGATCAATATCATAGCGGTTTATAACTAATTTTCATGGAATGATTATGGTATATGTGTCTAAAGGAAATCCTTCCAGCTGTTGAAAAATTTGAAACTACTATCCGAGTTTCTTCAAACACTAGTAATGACTGCTGTTCGTTTAACATTTTTCGTGTACTAACTCTTATTGGCACATGGCACTAAATTTGGTCTCGGTTGACATATTCAGACGGGAAAGATTTATGCAAGATTTTATCCAGGCGAAAGATAGGATCAACTTCATACGGCATAGTAGTACGCTTACAGCATCTACAACAAGTGATAGGACGACTTTTTCTCCGCTGGCAGTGACGGTTTAACTTCACAAAAATGCGTTTAGTCGAGGATCTCGAATCGTGTCTGAAGTCCGGGATTTTATTTCCGACGAAGTTGTAATCCAATTTGGCTGCTTCAGGGATCTTTTGAAACCGGATAGTGTTCTTCGTTCGTATGATTCCTTGCTACTCCTTAAGGCAATTGAGAAGTACAAGCACGGATAACGGTGATAGGACCAAATTGGAGACACAGAATCTTGCCGGTTAGATAAGTGTGATAATTGTGCGTAGGGCACGGGGCTGGTGATTAGAGATTCTAGGAACGACTGTAGAGCGTTGCTTTCTGTTTACCACAACGAGAGATATTAGAGTATTGCTTCTTTTCTTTTTATTTTCGTGTGGTTAGTGGCCAACCTTTTGTCAAGAGTTGTTCAAGCCGCCCGTAGGCCTTTGACATGGCTTAACGACTGCTGTCAATTTGGCAACAACCGGGACCAACTTTTTACGTGCCCTCCGAAGCACGGAGACGCTCATATGAAATACCACGAAGCGGTCACTCGTCTATAGACTGACGGCACCCAACGTTGCTTTACCTCGCTAATCGTTTACCGATCAGTGAGTGCAACTGGCTATGAGCGCCTCTATGGGAGTATTGCTGCAACTACCATAATATGAAATACGTTTGTGACCCAAATTATTACTTAAATCTTGTTTGCAGGTTTTTTATAGACTCGTCGCGGGGGCCTTAACAAACAGCAATTTGTTAATCACACAATTTTTGTCGCCTATAGATCGAAGTCTGCGCCAAAGAGACTGATCTTTAGTGTTAACCATATAACTAAATTAATAAAAATAATCTAAGCTAGCTCCTAACTAATATTATAAATGCGAATGTAAGTTTGTGTGTCTGCTATGCTTTCACGCCCGAACTACTCGACTAAACATTATAAGATTTCACATACACGTTATCAGGGGTATAGAAAAGAACAAAGCGTATCTTTCATCCAGAAAAAACGGACTGTTCGCGAGGAATAGGATAAAAACTAGTCAAAAATAAATATTAGATCAGTTATAGAGATTCAAATCAATTTACTTTTACCCATAGCTTAACTAAGTTAACTTGAACTTTCGACACACGTCCGCAGTACAATATGATTTTTACGAACAAAACCAGTCAACTTTCAGAACCGGTTGGTCCATATTAATTTATATCTACATTCCCTTGTGTCAATCTAACGGGCAAATACCGGGACAATGACCTGTGACCTTGCCTTACTTGAGTGGGCTATTCAAAAGGGAATCGTATTCCCAGTGATAAACTACAACACATACAAAGATTTACGTCTGTATATTCTTAAAGAGGTAAAGTGTTGACCTGCTTTCCAGCTATATTTTAGTAACATAATATAGCACCACAGAAGCGATAGCATAGTGAGAAACTGTTGGACTGCCACGCATAGGTCTCCAGTTCGATCCCAAGACGCGCATCTCTGACTTTTCCAAGTTATGTGCGTATTAAATAGTTAGTTATCGCTTGCTTTAACGGTGAAAGAAAACATCGTGAGGAAACCTGCATGTCTAAGAGTTCTCAATAATGTCCTCAAAGATATGTGGAGTCTGCCAACCCGCACTGGGCCAGCGTGGTGGACTATGACCTAACCTTTCTCACACTAAGAAGAAGCCCGTGCCCAGCAGTGGGACAGTTTAATACAGGGCTGATATTAATTTATATTATTACAATATAGTACCAAGGATGTAAAAATATACAATAATAAACATCTCGCAATAAGAATAATACCTGTGTGGCGAAGTACCTACTTTACAAACATTCAAACAACCGATGCAAAGAACACCCAGACTCCCAACAACTAGTGTTTACTAAATTATAAACAACGCTGCGCATGCGCAGTACTATAGCTCGTGAAAAATCATTACATAGAAGTTACTTTATAGTAACGCACGTGTTGATATTTGTTAGTTAACAATATCAAAAATGAAATATGTTTTAAGGTACATATGCGTCTTTTCATTGATTCGTGTTTCTAATAAGCAGTATAGTCACTTCTGTAAATATGGTGAAAATGTAGATCAACGCTTAGTAAAGTTATTTATCGGTCTCGATTGTGTAGTGGTTAGTGTAACCGACTGACATTTGGTCATCGCGACATGAGGTCGCGGGTTCGATTCTCGAACAAGTCAAACATTTGTGTGCATGAACATGGATGTTTGTCTTGGTCTGGGTGTTTCTATATATAATATATAGGTATTAACAAAAATAAAGCATATGTTTATGTTTATCCAATGTCTAGCATACGCATAATACAAGCTCTGCTTAGTTTGGGCTAGATGGTGTTGTGCGTATGTGATAAAATGTTATATATCTACTATTATATAATATTATAGTATATTATTCTTAGCGTCAGTGTGAATTAGGAAAAGCCTGTCGTATCGATAGTAATATTATATGCTTCCTATTATATGGTACCTCATTATATACAGCTGTAGAAATATAGATCTGTTACACATTCCATCGTAACGCAGTGTCACGAATATATGGAGCATGATATCTCTATAATCTTATCTTGTCTTATGTGGGGCCAGTCAGTACAGACCGGCGACACTTCGACCCAGTGGGATCTTTTGTGTCGACACTCTCCCAATAACGACTGTCATAGATGGTCATGGCAGCCGGGACCGACGGCTTAACGTGCTCTCCGAGGTACGGAGCAGGCGATAATTGTCAATCAATACGCACATAATTTCGAAAAGTCATATAACTTCCGAAAGTCAGAGGTGCGTGACGTGGGATCGAACCCGAGACCCTCTGCATTTCAATCTTTTGGTCTCCTCACTGAGCTACCACTGCCCAAAATAATATATACATACTTGTTAATGATATGTACATAAAATATTTCACAGATAGCAAGCAGTTTTATCCTAGTTGGAGACCGTTGGACTGTCACGAGAACTTGACTTCAATCCCAAGACATGTTCATGGCAATCGTTATTGGGAAAGTGTTGACAAAAAAGATTCCACTGGGTCGAAGTGTCGCCGGTCTGCACTGACTGGCCCCCACATAAGATACATGTATATAATAATTTACGATACATTTTATTATAACCACAGCAAACTTAAGTGAAAATTCGAAGAAAAAGAAACGTCTAAACGGAATTCTTTTTACAGTTCTCCTTGATTTAGGTGACAGCTTAGCAAGACGCAGAAAACAAACCTCCATCAGATATCTAGTATTTGCCTTTAAACGAACGGATATCTTAATAGAGATCGCAGCTGGAACAGCTATCAGATCATTGGTGTAGTTTGCATTAACATACGTATAATCTATCTGCTATTTTAAAGACTAAGGATTATTCCTAAACGACAGACTCAAAGACAATCATACAAGTTATTGTTCCGTGTGGAATGCGAACCTATAATACTTGACGTATTGGCAGTTGCGAGGTGTACCACTACGTGCGTTTAGATCAATAATTTTTAGAGTTCGAAAGAACTCTTATACAACAGCTTTTTCCGTCCGTCCGTCTGTCGGTTATACAACTTTCAACTCAAGAACCGTAAGAGCTAGAGACTCGCGGTCAACGCCATTTGACCCAACATAGTCAATATAACCCCGAAATGACTATGAACTTTAACCTCTGACCTCAAGGTCAAGTGATACTATCTTTCAACTCAAGAACCGTAAGAGCTAAAGACTCGCGGTCAAAGTCATTTAACTCAGCATAGTCGATATACCCGAAATGACTATAACTTCAAGGTCATGTGATACCATTTTTTCGAACTCTAAGATTTACGGCAATTTATGGCCGTTTCTCACTTGTTATAAAACTATAAACGAATGTCATCTGTATATCTGCTGTGCATGCGATATCGGGTTGCTCGGTTTCCAAGACGGGCAAAATATTTTTGAGCTTTTCTGTCTGAAAATCCTCGGTATCAGCACGAAGACTGGAACTGTGTTTGGTAGAGGAGACGGCAATAGACTTAACCTCTATTACGTGATACGGATAGCTAACGAAATCTGGTGTAATACTACTACTGGCTATCTCTTTGGGGATGTAAGCGTGATACTACATATGTATGCATTAAGACGAGCGTGTGACGAGTCAAATACGAACCCACTCTTCTTATATGCACCAGGGATGTTGCGGATACAGATTTTTGACATCTGCAGATGCGGATGCAGATACGGATATTTAATGGCTCACATTCGCGAATGCGGATGTCCAAATCAATGCTGCAGCTCCGCAATCGCGGCTGCGGATGTTGATAAAAATTGTGAATCTTATGTAATAAAAAGTATCTAATATCACATTTGCAAGTTCAAGCCTGTTTTGCAAAGGTTTATAAATTTTGTTATACCTTTTTCTGGTTTTTCTTGATTCTCATCGACCTATCCATTTTCTTTTTTGTCGCAACTGAACTGCGCTATATCTGGATCCGTATAAAGATCTGCGATGATTATTGCGTATGCGGATGCAGATGTCCAAATCGATGTGAAACCTTCGCAATTACGGATGCGGATGCGAATATTCGCAACATCCCTAATACGCACACTCACATATGCCAAAATAAGCTTATAACGCCCTTATTCACGATTGACCTCGCTTTTATTTTACACCAAACTGTCTGTCCATCAAATGTCTTTTTAAAAGTCGTTTAAGGATATTAAACTGGCATAAATATTAATTGCAAAGGAAAATAACAAGTACGAGGAAAATATAATTACTTAATTTTAAAAAATTAACTTTTAATTGAACCTATGAATAATGTAACAGTATTTGCGATAGCATAGTTATATATAGCATATAAGCGATAGCATTGTTATATAAAAGCATAGTAGATAGTATAGTAGCGATAGCATAGTTATATAAAGTCGATGCCACACAGATGTCTTGAATTCGATTCGAAGGCACGCAACTCTGACTTTTCGAAGTCATCAGAAGTTAATTATTGCTTGCTTTAATCTTTTCAAGTCTTAGAATCCCAGACATAATTAAAATCTGTTTTATCTGGCCACCGGTGTGCCGCCGCGGTTTGAAAGGTTAACAGTGAATAAAAACATTGTGAGGCAACCTACATGTCTGACATTTATCTATAACTAGCTGACCCGCGCAACGTTAGCTGCGTCACATAAGGAATTTTCATCGTATCACGATCCGACGGAATGGCAGTCGGACTCGACTGGAGAGAGGTCAGGCGCAGGATCCATGACTTTACGTGCTTTCCGAATCATGAGGGTGTCCACCGCCAACTCCCTAACTTTAGACTGCTATTGAGGTTTCTTATCAGAAAAACCCAGTTACTTTTTGTTGGCTTGACCCAGGATTCGGCTGCTGTGCAGTCGCATTCATTGCCGCTGCAGCACAGAGGCAGGATCAACATCCGTGTTATCACTAAACGCAATCATAAGCTAAGATTGCCAAGATTGCCGTATTTGTTTAGAAAAAAGACAATCAAATATTCATATATATTTTTTTTTGCAATATCAGTCATTGAAAATTCACCACCACCGCAATACGCCACGTGGTCGTTTTATCTCGCTTTCCGCTATACTTACTACTCCTAAACGTTAGTGATCTTTATTGAATCTAACATCTCTACAGTTATCGCGAGGCAAACAGCTTTGTTCAATTCCCTCGAAGTGACTTCGATTCCAACGAAAAATATAATCGAGTTTGGCCTGTTATAAAATATCTGCACGAACACTTTTCAAAGATCGTAGTCCCTTGTAATTGAATATAATCGGTCATTTGCAGCTCTTTGATTTCGGGTTCGATTTTCGTGTGACATAAATAATACTTAGTTATAATTAATTGCTGGAATGCAGCCATTTCAGGAAGAGCTGTAATCTTATTGGTGTAAGTGTAATGTGTAGCGATTATCGATCATCTGATCTTGGGTTGCACACCCGAGTCAAACAAAGTGCTATAAGTAATTTTTTTTAAATCTATATATTAATACGTGAAGCAAAAGCTTTGTACCCCTTTTTACGAAAATTGCTCGGTCGGAGGAGTATGAAATTTGCCACAATTAAAGTTTATATGGAGAAGGAGGGGCCAATCCTAATATTTTTATAAAATATGCGTTAGAAATACATTAAATTAATGTAAAAGCATTACACGCACACAACTATGCATTTGACACAAGCAGTCAAATCGCGTTCGTGTTATTTCGGCATTGTTCGGCTGATGTCGTAGAATTCTTCGTAACTATGGTTACATATATTGTATGTGGAGTAGGTTATTGATCTTCTTCTCTCTTAGTCTTTATTATTCCCAAGTCACTTGTGGTCGGCTTTTTCTAGTCTAACCGGATTTAACTGGATATCAGTTTTTACACGGAGCGGCTGCCACCTGACCTCCGCAACCCGAAGGCTAACGATACCCTAAGGCTAGACCAGTGTCAGGATATTAGAGGGTACTGACTTTCCCAATAACGACTGCCATAGATGTTCATGGCAGCCGTGACCGACGGCTTAACGTGCTCTCCGAGGCACGGAGCAGGCGATAATTGTCAATCAATACGCACATAATTTCGAAAAGTCATATAACTTCCGAAAGTCAGAGGTGCGCGACGTGGGTTCGAACTCGAGACCCTCTGCATTGCAGGATGTTGGTCTCCCCACTGAGCTATCGCTGCTGCATTGATATTAAAACTATAATAACGATCAAACTTAAAATTTAAATCAAACATAGTCGAATTTTGCAAATTTGCGAACGCTAGTATCTATAAAAGAGTTAATGTAGGTCCAACGTATTAGTCGTATTAGTCATCGCCGTAGATGCTGCTGTTGAAAATTATTTGACAGGAAAACTCAATAATACTTTATCCGACTCAGAAATGTACACCGAGAAAGCATGCAAGCATGGCAGATGAAGTTACTACCGTCGCTCTACAAAGTATTCTTTATGAGAAGTTACTTACATTTGTTTGTTTAGATGTAGAGGTCAATCTTTAAAAGTACTGAACCGATACTAATTTTATTTCACATAAGAAACTTGTGCCAACTTAACCGTGAGTTACAGGCTATGTTTTAATGATTTACCATGCAAACGTAGCCTCGTACAAAAGCTAGTCCTGAATAAACAGAATAAAAAATTGGTACTATCAAATAAATTTGAATACTACCTACCATTTTTCCTAAATAAATAGAACATAAAAAGTCCAATTTAGTCCCGAAATTCTAGTATTAACGATTCTAGTATTCCAGCAAATAAAAGTAAAAAATAGCCGCAAAGACAACTTAGCACTTTTTTGAATATTGATGAACTATTAACCAGATGAAAAGTAAACTCAATATAAAGTTATTCTTAACAGTTTTAATAGTAATCTAAATAACCGGTGAAAGTCCAACCAGCGAGTCTACCGTGAAAATGTTTTTACGCAATGACGTGCCGAAACGAATTACGAACGAAATAATAAGCATATACCTACCATGAAAACACTTCGGATTTTTTAGGACGTACAAATGTCATACGACGATATTCGTGACGAATGTCGGCGCGAATGATGTTTCATGGTAAGAATAAGCTCGAGCGAACGTACGCAATTGCGTATAGCGCGTTTCACGGTAGACCCCCAGGTTATATAAGTTCGAGCTAGGTAAGCAGAAAAGTTTACATATTATTAGTGTTGAAACTCATGCAGTTTATCAGTTTAACGGTAGTTTGTAGAGCCAAGTGTTTTTCATTATCGCGTGATATTACTGGAAAGTAGACGAGAGTTCGGTGAAGTTTTATGTGTAACGTAAAACTAATGTTTTGATACTTTCAACGAACTATTATATTAATAGCTCTTGAAGATTTTATGTGGCGTCAATTTGCTTTATCTATGCAGTCTACCTCGGTGTGAATGTGATTGCGATGCGTATGGTCTAAAGATCTATACATATAATTATATTGTAATTGACCTGTCATTATTATTATATTGCTGATACTTGCGTCATCAGCAGAAGAGTTGCAGGCGATGGTAACTATTATGCATGGTGCTTTTGAGAGTAAAGGAATGAAAATAAATGTAAGCAAGACGAAAGTAATGGTATTTGAAATGGAAGAGTGCGTGACAATGTGTAATATTATGATTGATGGAGAAAAAGTGGAGCAAGTGAAAGAGTTTGTATATTTGGGTACTTTGTTTACAAGGGATGGTAAACATGAGGTAGATATTGAAAGAAGAACGATTGCGGGAAACAAAGTGAATGGAGCTCTACGCGCTTTTATGAACAGTCGAAATGTTTCCGAAAAGGCACGTTTGGCTGTTTATAGAGGACTATTAGTGCCCACACTTATGTATGGAAGTGAAAGTTGGGTATGGCAAAAGAAGCATGAGAGCAGAATAAATGCTGTAGAAATGAGAGCGCTGAGAAATATATGTGGTGTGACTCTTAAAGATAGAATAAGGAATAGTGTGATTAGAGAGAGATGCAGCATGAAAGTGGATATAGTGACAAGAATAGAAAAGGGTCAGGTCTTAGTCAGTCTTTCCTCGTCCATTCTTTCTACATGCCCAAACCAGTTTAACATACCCTTTTCTATTCGTGTCACTATATCCACTTTCATGCTGCATCTCTCTCTAATCACATTATTCCTTATTCTATCTTTAAAACAAAAGAACATGCGAATGACAGCAGGCAAAATATAGTCTACACTAACATGCTAAAGAGGAAAGATTTGTATTTCTGTTTGTAATGAGTTAACTCAAAAACGAATAATCCAATTTTCAAAATTCTTTCACCATTATTGTCGGCCTCGATGGCGTAGTGGTTAGTGTAACCGACTGCCACGCTTGAGGTCGCGGGTTCGATTCCCGCACAAGTCAAACATTTGTGTGCATGAACACGGCTGTTTGTCTTGGTCTGGGTGTTTCTATGTATAATATGTATGTATTTACAGAAAAAAAGTATATATGTATGTTTATCCATTGTCTAGAACCCATAGTACAAGCTCTGCTTAGTTTGGGCTAGATGGTGTTGTGTGTATGTGGTAGAATATTATTATTATTATTATATTATATTAGAAAGCCGCTTTATCCAAAAGTAACAAAGGATATATAACATCGGGCTACGAGCCACAAGAGCGAAGGACAAATAGTATGTAATACGTAACTAAAAAGAGCATTCATAATTAAACATGTTTCTCGTTAAACTCAACCAAATATGAGATTTATCTTTGATCTATTCCTGCCTATGTGGACACGTTAATCCGTACTGAGTATCGTTTTCCGTGTTGTTTTTCGCCATTCACGTATTATATATTTCATATGGCTGTTACTAGACCAATCTGGGCTTTCCATCAATATTTTTACAGCCAATAAGTTGCTATACAAAAACTGGCTTTTACGAACCGTGTGTTACCGTTTATAAAAAAAGCTTTATACATTTTACCGAAAAAAGATAGAAAGTAACGGAATTCAAATTTTATTAGAATGCGATTTTTGGTGAATCTTAAAGGAGACTTGCCATGTGCGTTGGAGAGTACAAGTGTGTGCCCTCTCTGTTGTCTCCTAGTCTAGTAGAACGGAAATCCGGAGAGAAATCAGACGTAGGACCAACGGAACTGCGTACTTTCCGAGGCACAGGGTGCTTTACAGCACCTCAACTTTTTAACTCCGGGCTACTATTAAGAATACTCTATAAATTTGATTTGCCCGACGTGGCATTCGAACCTAAAAACTCCCAGCAGTCGCATACACTGCCGTTGCGTCACCGAGGCAATCGGATTGATGTATTTTATCTAAGTACCTGACTTCTGATAGTTAACCCTTTGTCTGGACCAAGCATCACACATTATAAAATTTATTAACTTCACTAAACTCACTAACTCACTTCACTTGAGTGGAAACCACGACTCGGCAAACGTAGTGTAGGACACCCTCCGACCAGGTGGGATGACGATCTGCGAAAGACTGCAGGCAGATGCTGGATGCTGCAAGTTGAAGACAGGCCGCTATGGCACTCATTAGGGGAAGACTATGTCCAGCAGTGGACTATTATAGCCTGATGATGAAACTCACTAACTCATTTACTTTGAAGTTCATAAGTATTACATTGAATAAACTTTTAACAACATTCGTTATTGCGTAAGGTGACCACTTTAGCCAGCCATCCAGCCAAATCCATTATTAAATCCATTAGTACTACTGTCGGATCGTATATAATTTGAAACGGTAGTCGTATTACATGTAAATGATTATTGTTTATCGATTGAGTAGTAATTTGTTGATATCCTATGACGTGACATGTCATTATCGTGAGTAATAACATGTGTTCGGTTACACAAAGCCTCCATTGTAATAATAATAGCTTAATGAATTTGATAGAAATAAATAGGTACATAATATGTATGTTTAATTGTTGCTGTGTTATTGTTTATTTCTATGTTAAAGTGTCTAATGATAACCCTTGTCTGAGTGTCGACTGAAGGTCCCAGGTTTGAAATACTCGGGTGTATATTTCGCATCCTTAATAAAACAGAGACTTATCTCAGTATTTTGGATTAAACAAATTTGAACTCTATTGCAAAGATTTAACACAAATATAATATTAGAATTTAACATATACAATTAGAGTTCAAATTGCCTTACTTTCAAATTTCGAGTTAAGTCGCTGTTTTATTAAGGGTGCGATTTGTTCGTTAAAAGACAACACTCTAACATTTAAATAACAAACTTGTTTAAATCATTTGTTAAATGAATACTTAATATACGTTAACTACTACGCGATTCGTAAACGTTTAAAATGATACAGTATTTACAAATAAAACGATTATTAAGATCAACTCGTCATCGATTAGCATCCGTTCTCGTGCATGACGCTTAGGTCAACAAGGAAAGGATGAGCTGGTATGACCAGGGGGTCTACCGTGAAACGCGTTATACGCACGTACGTTCGTGCTTATTCTTACCATGAAACATCATTCGCGCCGACATTCGTCACGAATATCGTCGTATGACATTTGTACGTCCTAAAAAATCCGAAGTGTTTTCATGGTAGGTATATGCTTATTATTTCGTTCGTATTCGTTTCGGCACGTCATTGCGTAAAACCATTTTCACGGTAGACCCGCTGGTCCATGACCAATATATAAAATAACAGAATTTTATGCTATTCATAAAGTTTACGATACCAAAATTTATCGTAGATCATTGAACAGCAACCGTATTCGTACATGACGCGTCGGTAAACTGGTAAGACTATGACGGCAACAATTATAATTACAGAAAACTATAATATTAAAACATCATCACTTGATGATGGATTTATATGTGTTAATGTCAATACTGAGAATAGACCGCACAGTTTGCCATACTGGCTACTTAGCCACCGTTCACGTGCATGATGTATCGGTCCGGAAGTAAAACATAGAAGTACATGATCTGTGCATGACACAAATATTTAAAATTATTTCTATCGCTGGAACCTAAATTCATTATACGCAATCAAATTAAAATGTAAATTTCATTAACGGCCTTTATTCCAGCCTGCAGTGATAAGGCTCTCAAGGGAATGGCTAACTGTCGGCCTTCCGCCTCATGACTATTCAACCAATGTACATCATATTTTATAAATATTCTTCAATATTATAAATTATATAAGTTTGTTTATTATTTTCTTAGCATCTATATTGATGTGATGCATATATGTATGTATGTAAAAGCTTATGTTAGATGTTGTATGTGCAATGCCGAGTATACCTAGCAGAAACCTTATTATTATCTCTAGACTGTGCCCGCGCAACTTTCGCATGGGAGGATGCATTACATGTTTATAAATTGCAATAACATTGCATTTGTATGTACATATATTGAAAAAAGGCCGGAGAAATGCGTCTATAAACTATCACGTAATATTTAGCCCCGTGTATGTTACTTTATGACCGTCAAAGTTACCATTATTAATGTAAATTACATTTATCTGTTGCCATGTTTAGCAAAGCAAGGTCATAAAACCAATGAGAAGAACTGGCAAGAAACTTACGGCCACTCTTTTTAATCGCCTAATTTACAATGCTTATCCTTACTTATATTATAAATGCGAATGTGAGTTTGTGTGTTTGATTGTTTGTTACGCTTTCACGCCTTAACTACTTGACCGATCGTCATAAAATTTCGCATATACGTTAGGGAAACAGAATACGATATAGGGTACCTTTCATCCAGAAAATAACACTGCTACTAAGCTCTATATTTACGCGAGCAAAGAAAATCTAGTATTGTTAATTTTACAAATCAGTTAGGGGCTGCTTCCATTTGAGTGTGTAGTTTTCAAAAGAGCCCTGCGTATAGTGCAGGGAAATATCTTCAAAAATGTGTAGGAAACGACGCATATATCATACATTATATCTTACATATATCTTGCTGGGATATATAGCTTTTTCTACAATAGGATTAAGTATCTGGTATTGTGCCAGAAAATAGCTGATTATACAACGTACAGAGAGCTTTAACGACTGGCTAAAGCACTTTTACAATACATCTTACATTAGCATGTTTACATGTAAGTCAGCAGCGACTTACATTCGACTGAATTGCAATGTAACTAAACTAGATATATGTTGGATTCCCGATTAATGTGTTCTTGCTTGTAATGAGCAGTAGCCTATTTCAATTTGTTCGTCAATTACAAGAGAGCCTGATATATTTATATCCAATTGAGTCTGTCCGTCGGCGGACCGCTGCCAGTCAAGATATAAACGATCATAATTAGTTATACGCATAATTATATTCGAAATCAATTGGTCAAGTATACAACGCACACTATTATCGTGTGCTCCATCCCTGATCATGCGAAGAAGATGTAACGCGGTCCGTAATTGTATTTATTATTTCGAATAAATGAGCAGCGATAGCTCAGTGGGGAGACCAACAGACTGCAATGCAGAAGGTCTCGGGTTCGAACCCACGTCGCGCACCTCTGACTTTCGGAAGTTATATAACTTTTCGAAATTATGTGCGTATTGATGGACAATTATCGCCTGCTCCGTGCCTCGGAGAGCACGTTACGCCGTCGGTCCCGGCTGCTATGAACATCTATGGCAGTCGTTATTGGGAAAGTCAGTACCCTCTAATATAACAGAGACCAGTAGACACTGGTCTAGCCTTAGGGTATCGTTAGCCTTCGGGTTGCGGAGGTCAGATGGCAGCCGCTCCGTGTAAAATCTGATATCTAGTCAAAATCGGTTAGACTAGAAAAGCCGACCCCAAGTGACTTGGGAATAATAAAGGCTAAGAGAGAAGATTTCGAATACAATTATTGTATTCGAATTATAACTATAATTTTTATTGTGATTTAATTCTTCTGATGATACAACTGTTAAATATAATGCCATTTTCTTTAAAAGTTCTTAAGTAGATTTCATTCCACAGCTTAGCGAAAGATAGATCAACCATAATGGCCTCTGATGCACATATATTACTTTTAATTTCCCTTCTAATCAGTCTGACGAGGCAGGTTACCATCATTTATAAAGAGCAGGTCGATTAATCAATGTTAACCTGGATCTGTTTAACTGCGCTGAAAATTCCCTGGATAACTTAGCATATCGAGTCTATATTGATCACTGTATTATTGCCCTTTATTCAGAGAGCAGAAGTCTGAAAAACGTGACATGGATAAATATTATGAAGGCTGTTTTCTGCGGAGATGATAAACAAGCGTAGGAATCGCAAAAAGAGATTTCTTTTTTGTAAAAATACAACACCTGCAATACTATGATATCTTGTGAATCCTACTGTCTATTTTAGATTTATATTAAAACATATACCTTAGCCCAAATTATTTCATCTCTATAATATTATTAAGTTATTATTGTTATTATCTTTTTATTATTAGTTTTTATAGTCAGTAGTATATGGCATAATGGCTGGAAAACCTTGATAATCTGAGTTGTAAAATACTGAAATTATATTTAATTGGCGATTTAAAAGAGTGGCCGTGAGTTACTTGCAGGTTTCTTCTCATAGGCTCAACCGTTTGGCTGAATATAGCAACTAACCTAAATGTGGCTTCAGTAACTTAGTAAACTCACTAACCTATATTTTGACGTTCATAAGTGTTAGTTTGTGACCGAAATGAATAAGTGATTTTTGACTTTGACTTTGACTAACACCCAGACTCTGCACAAACATTTTTGGATCTCGTAAATTATTGACCGGCGTGGAGAGTGAAACCTTAATAGTCGGCGCAGTGTTATTGGCTAGGTGATCAGATCATTTACACGCCATTAATTCAGTCAAATGGTAAACGGTTACTGCAGTGTTATTTTGCAACATTAGATGTATCTTTACTAAGCTGTTAACCCTACAAGAAGTGGAGTTTATAAGGTGTCAGGACTAGGCCAGGGATCACTAAATAGTCTATTACAGTATAGTGTCTCCCTTTATGTTGTCTCAAAACTCTTCTCATACCAGCAACATCCCAGAAACCTATTCTATATCAGTATATAGAAAGGTAAGCATATATAATATAATAATATCAGCCTTGTATTAAACTGTCCCACTGCTGGCACGGGCCTCTGCTCACTGTGAGAAGGGTAAGGCCATAGTCCACCTCTCTGGCCTAGTGCGGGTTGGCAGACTTCACATATCTTCGAGAACATTATGGAGAACTCTCAGACATGCAGGTTTCTTCACGATGTTTTCCTTCACCATTAAAGCAAGCGATAATCAACTATTTAATACGCATATATTTAAGTTCGAAAAGTCAGAGATGCGCGTCTTAGGTTCGAATTCGAGACCTCTGCGTGGCAGTCCAACGGTTTCCCACTAGGCTATCGCTGTTAAAGTAAGCATGTTTACCTGAAATTAGTAATAAAAATTATGGTTAAAATTCGATCACTGGGCGAACACTAGTAATTACAAATATCAGAAAAGATGCCACGGACATGCATATGAAAGTGCCTTATTATCAGCTGTACAAAATCCTGTTATATATACATCAGCCAGAAACGATTCTTCTTCTTCCTAGCCTTTATTATTTCCAAGTCACTTGGGATCGGCTTTTCAAGTCTAACCGGATTTGACTGGATATCAGTTTTTCCACGGAGCGGCTGCCACCTGACCTCCGCAACCCGAAGGCTAATGATACCCTAAGGCTAGACCAGAAACGATTAACGCACGAAAATTTGTAATACGCAAGACAAGATCCGCATAATATACAATTCCGACGTGAGATAACGGATTTAAGCGTATATTACACAATGATATTAGATCCGAGATTTTAACAGCTTATGCCCGAAAACAACCAATATTATATCAAGTAATAACCCAAACTTGACGACTACAATACCTCCGTTGAACAATAACTGAATTTATGGCTGAAAATTAATCACTCATAACCCCGACTACCTGACCAGGAAAGTCCAGGCTTGTGACGTCACATTGTGTTATCTCCCTCACGTATCGACAATAAAACAACAATAGTTGAATTAGATCCGGATACTACTATGAGAACTCGATAGAATGTCAAGAGATTGTGGTATTTATATAAATACATTTTGCCCGCGGCTTTGCTTACGTAAATGTAGGTTAGGATAAGTTATGTTAGTAACTGTACTTTTTTCTGGGTATAAGGTACCCTATGTCCTTTTAAAAGCACCTTAAACCGGCGAGCGTGTATGAGGAATGTCATGAAAGTGAATGAAGCCAGAGAAGTGTCTCAGGATCGTAGCAAATGGCAATCCGTAGTCTCTGCCTACCCTTCCGGGAAACAGGTGTGAATATATGTATGTCCTTTTCTGTTCTCCTGACAACGTGTATGCGAAATTTTATAATGATTGGTCAAGTAGTTAAGGCGTGAAAGCGTTACAAACAAACTCACATTCGCATTTATAATTTTAGTTAGGAAGTTAGGATTTGTAACGGGTAATAACGCGATCACGCATATTGTTTACCTTTAGGTTCTTGACGTTTCGACCAGGTTGTACCAACCGTGGTCACAAGCTGACCAGCTTGTGAGTAATATGTATTATGCAACACAAAGGTTTAAAGTTGTTAACATATTGTGGGATATTAGATGCGTGCTTTTAATATGAAAAGTGCCACAAACCTTTTTTTTATTATTACGATAAGGAGCGGCATTGCCAATTATGTCATGATTGTAACATTAAGCTGGCTCTTCCGAGTGTACATACATACATAGATTCACGCCTGTTTCCCAGAGGGGTAGGCAGAGACTACGGATTTCCATTTGCTTCAATCCTGATTGGCTATATACGGGTGTAAGAGTAGTTATACCGTTACTATATTTCGTACGATGACTGATGAGTTCCTCAGGCTTACATACCTAACTATTCCACTCCTTTCCTTTAAATCCTTTTTTTGTGTTAGCAACACGTGCACCACTCCTACCTACTCAGTGCAGCAGTAGCTGCATGATGATCAGCATAACCGCCATCCAAGCACTCAATGTTTCTGAGTACCTCGCAACACAGCTTAATCCGCACAGCAGTAAATATAAAAAAGTACAGAAAGACACTTTTTGCCGACTCAAAACCATACTTAATGCTTAACTTGGCACTTTACGCTCACCTTTGCCTTTCTAGACTGTTAGAAATAAGATCATAAATAAGAAAACCCAACGATTAAAATACAAACACCAGTCTACTTCTGCACCTCGCTTTCGCGACCGTTTTATTTTTCTGCACAAATGGTAATGCTCCAAGTAATTATCCCCCTAACTTGTTAGCGGCCTGTCCAAAACAATACAAAACCGTAGGTATAAAATATAACCTGTGATAATACCGCCCTCTATTGTCCTGGCCTCCGTCCTCCGCATTGCTCTCATGGCATGTTTATAAAACTGGAGACACGGAATATTCCCTGAGCCAACGTCAATGTATTTACATCTGAGTGTAAATATACGGAGATGTGTTCAGACACGCTTGGAGGACTAGTATTGGTTTCATGTGCAAGTGTATTTGAAGTACCTACATACAGCCTTTAGTCCAGTTCTGTTAAAGACATACACGTGACGGAATTCATACATGGTTCTACTCTTGTGACCCCGAAGGAATAGGCAGAGATATATTATAGTTGTATGGTTTTAAGTCCTACGTAGGACACAAGACTCCGTGCTGCTACAAAGACTATAGTGACAGAAAATCGCAGTAATACTTTACTCAACTACGAAGCGAATCAGAGACCTAGTACAGTAGTCGCAATAACCGCCGCTGCGCCATCGACCAAATCCAAGTCCAAATATTCTTCCTAATAGTTTTACATAATATTTATTTTGCTTAAATCCGTAAGTAAATGACGATTTTGCATAACCTTGAAGAAATGGTGTGGAAATTTCAAAGCAAAAAGTGAAAATAAAATTAACACCTACTTTTAATTGAAATTTAGTTTTTATATACGATATAAAGCTACAAACATTTGTATATTAGATATAAACGTCATTCACAGTAAAGCTTGGAAGATTGCATTCAAAAGGTTTTGCAAGACGCGTCGCTCTTGCAAAAGTGAGCTTATTTTGTTATTGCCAATTTTACATGTCATTATTTCTTTTCCTATACTTTCCACGCGACAAGAACTATCCAACTTTTCCATCACATTTCTCAATCATCGTCCCTTTCTTCTTTCTTACGTAAATAGTGAACCACATGCTCCGATTTCATCGAATAGTGGACAGAGGTCCCGCCCAAAGGAGCGCCATAATTCCGCATTTGCCACACTATTTACGATGACATTTTTACTACTTACTTTGCTAAGTAATGCAAAATTCAATTTGAAATCGGACTCGCTCGACTTCTGCCTACGAAACCGCATAGAACTCAGTAAATTTAAAATGGCTGCAGAGCGTTCCCTCTGAAGAAATATTACAGCGTTTGTTCGTCTAACGTTTATTGTTGTTAATAAATGTGTATAATTAGACTAGTCCAATAGTTGAGGCGTGAAAGCGTAATTTCACATGTGTATTTATAATATTAAGTTAAAATTTGATAATTACTTTATTTTTTATAATGCTTGATGTCATCTGTAGTTTTATCCACATTAGTTATGTTATACTGCCTATGTTACTTCTTGCTAAAGAAGCTTACTAATGGTGAAATAATGATTATTAAAAAAAGGGTTGAGTAGTTTAGGGTTTATCGATTACAAACAAACAACCCTTTCAACAATATTAGTATATTGAGTTTTTTTTATTGGACATGAATTGTATGTATCTTATGTGGGGGCCAGTCAGTGCAGACGTGCGACACTTCGACCCAGTGGGATCTTTTGTGTCGACACTCTCCCAATAACGACTGCCACAGATGTTCATGGTAGCCAGGACCGACGGCTTAACGTGCTCTCCAAGGCACGGAGCAGGCGATAATTATTGTCAATCAATACGCACATAATTTCGAAATGTCATATAACTTCCGAAAGTCAGAGGTGCGCGACGTGGGTTCGAACTCGAGACCTTCTGCATTGCAGTCTGTGTGTCTCCCCACTGAGCTATCTCTGCTCGACATGAATTGTAACTCGCGGCTTATAAACGAGTCTAGTAGTTAAGAAAGAACTAAGCTGTCAGAACGGCTATCCGGTTTTAAGAATGTATAATATGTAAGTATTCCTTTCAATGTTACAAACGTCTATAAGCTAGTTCATAATTTGATGGATTGTGTCAAATATCAGCGCCAAAGGAACTCGTTGATGTTCAAATATAACCTTAACGTGTACGATGTAGGACTTTTCATTAATATCCTAAGTGACCCTACTTCAAATGCGGCGTTAGACCTATTTGAGATATATGTACAACAACGACTTCCTCTGTTGCCTATTATGACATAGTAAGTTAGTATCTTAGAATAAGCCACGATGGGGCTAACATATTACTCTGTAATAAAAGCCTCTAAGTAAATAAAGATAAAAAAAAAAAAAAAAACTAGTACAGCGCATATATATAAGTTTTTAGCCATCTTTAAAATAACCTACATTATTATAAAAAGACTAGACAGTAATCTTACAAAGGAATATTTCTGTAAAGTATCGGAATGTTTACTGTTTTAAGTAAAAAGCGTTAGACGCATACAATCGTATTTGAAGCGCTTACTAAAAAGTTTTTTTACTTATTAAAAGAATAAGCGGTCCTTATTTTTATAACGAGGTATCTTATTTATTTATTTACTTTACTCCATATAAAAAGCGTACTTTTATACACATGCTGGCAGACTTAAAGCTTGCTTCCTTATATACTATTTCGCTCTTGGTCCTTTAAGCGGGGTTGAAAAATACCTCCTTAGGTCGTTGAAGTAAAGATCTCGGCAACTCTTAACGTGAGGGCGTGGTCACGGTAATGTTATCTAACAGTATTGTACTTCTGCTCTGTCCTTGAAGTAATTACCTATAGCCACGCGGTCTACAAATACGCGAGAGGGCTGCCCACCTACAATATTTTAATTTCATCTACCTACTTGAGTTTCTTTCTAGTTTAGTAATTGTAAATATTATAATATTGTCTTCTGTTTACGCGAATATTATTCATTGAAATTAAACTACTATATACGGATTTTATCGCGTTGTGTATTTAACACTAATACATCATTTTGATAACTGTTACACTACTACTACTATTAAACTTTATTAATTTTACAGCTAATTGATTTATTATTAAAACTATTAAAACTATTTAGATTTAATTTAATTTTACACTTTCCCCGAGACGTTTCGGTTGCTTTTCAGCAACCATGGTTTAATAGCTTTAATAATAATTCAATAAGCTTAAAAATTAGAAAAGTCTAATAGTAGTACTAGTGTAACAGTTTTCAAAATTATGTAATAAAATGTCAAATAAACAACGCGATAAAATCCGTATATAGTAGTCTAATTTCAATGAATAATATTCGCGTAAACAGAAGACAACATTAAATAAATATTAGGAAATATTCAATAAAAATCATGTTATGTTTTTTGATTAGTAGAGTTTTTTTGATTAGTAGAGTTAATAAAAAATACAATCTTATATAATTGAGGCTGAAAAATATTTGCGCCTCGACTGAGACGTACGAAAAGCTTTATTGTTAAATTGAATAGTATAAAAAATCCGCGTTCGGATAAAAACTTTAATTAAAAATACTTTTTTTACAATTATTGTAGGTAATTGCTATAATTATTATGTAAGTTCTTGTACTTATTTCAATCAAATATTAACAAGTCGCACGCTTACTGCTTACCAAACCATCATACCGTCCGTTTATCGCTGCGGCGCATTCGCGACTGGTTGCGAACCAAGTGTCTAACTGCCTACCTATCTAGAAGCGCGTAGATATGACTCGCGTGCCGACCGTTTGTATGAAGATAGAATACTGTTAGATAACATTACCGTGGCGTGATGTAAAGGGCTCTGCTTGTGAAATACACGACTGCATACCATCAGGTAGAGTATAGTCACTTTGACAGGTAATAATAATAATATAAATACATATGAATATATAGCAGACTAGATTTTGCCCGCGGCTTCGCTCGCGTAAATCTTGGTTAGGTTAGATTAGTAACAGTACTTTTTTCTAGATGAAAGGCCTACCCTATGTCTTTTTCTGTTTCCCTGACAACGTATATGCGAAATTTCCTGATGATCGGTCGAGTAGTTAGGGCGTTAAATCGTAAAAACTAATAAACAAACTTACATTCTCATTTAGATTACTTAGGTTTATTAAACTAGTCTCCAAGAAAATAAATAATATTTATCCGTTCACACTAAACAAATACAATTATGCCTCCGTGCAGTTTCTCACTAATGTTCAGATAATTCTTAGCGTAACCCTACACGGAATCAGCTTCTAAGAGCTTCCTGAATAGTGGCGAGCCAATAAAACTTACTGTCTTGAGGAAAATCTAATAAAAGACCGCGACACTTGCCTTAAACACAATAAATAAAATCATAATGAAATAACGACGGCGCAGCCTCTCTGAGTGCAATCTCTTGGTCCTCTGCCCCAATGAAGACACAATTTTATTTACATTGATATTTTACAGACAAAGTAGCTTTAAGCAACAAAGTTATTCGACTGTAAAATATGTCTTTGTAAATTATTACGCTTACAATATTAAAGTTTTATTTGATGCAATACTTGAACTGAATGTTTTGAGAAGTTTGTAGGACATTGTTTGGGTTTTTATGAGAACTGACAGCTTGAAGTAGTTTTTTAAGCAACAGTGACCCCTTATGCTAGAACTTATGCTATTATAAGATTAGAAATGATTTGAAAAAAAAATGGACAGCTTAAATCATCATAAAATATTGGGAACACAATTCGATTTTTAGCCTCTTGCGCTCACTAAAACAGTTTAGAAATCAAATTGTGAATCTACAGTGATCTGTCAGTGTATTAAACATATCTTATATTGATAATTAAACATAGCTAAGAGAAACTTGATAACACTTCACTGTAACAAATGAAGCAGGGAGATGAATTAAACAAGGCAAGTAGAAGCTTTTAATATAAATATTTTCTTGTTTTGTCAAAACTACACATAGTTGAACATCTTGTACGGAGTAGATGCTTTTGGAGTTATGAATATTTTACCTCTTGCAAAGGATACCTTTGAGTTTTCCGGTGCTACAGACGCTTTGTGACTCCACACACTTGACGGGAGACAGAGAAATACTTGTAGCTTCATGAAAATTAGGTAAGGCGAGGGGAAAATTCAGAAAATGTGTCATGCAGTAATAGCTCTCACCATCAAAGATAAAAGCCTCCAAGACATTAATAAACCATTACTTAATACTAAGTGCAAACAACACGAGAGGCAACGTAAAAGTTTGTCAAGTGACATTTCTGTACATACCAGTCCGCGGAGACTCGCGAAATGCTTAAACTTCCAACGAAATATCCCGAGATGACCCAAAAGTTCTTTTTACTATCGCTATAAAACCTTTGCCCATAAATTGATATCTCTTTACTTGAAAGTTTCCAACTTACAACACCGCAAAGCTCTCTTTGGAATTTAGCTTGGAGTACCTGTTCTGATTTTTATAGGTGCCTTTCTAATTTGCTGGAATCACCGGCTCATGGATGGAAAAGTTTTACGGATCGTCCAATAGTCTATTTTCTGACTGTGTATTCTCTAGGCGCTCATAGCCCATTGTACATCGGCGAACATTGACCAAAGATATATGTATGTATAGATCAGTTGAAGAATGGATTCTGTTAAATGTTATTGCACTTAAATAGTACCTAATATAAAAATAACAATAAAAATCTGGCCTTATATAATAATAATGTGATCGAATTTCGATCATTGCGATCAATCTTTAGAGGCTAACCAGATGGTGGACGTAGATAATATAGGAATAATATAATGCATCGATGTATGTACGCAAACACAAATGTGTACTTGTGTTTTGATTCTATCACTTTCATAGTCCGATGAGACTGCGATCCGATAAATTGGGATAAAGAACAACCGACGGCATTTACATGCTTAGCCAAGCAGAATGATGATGCTTCGCCAATTTTCTAAACACTTACCTAGACCCGGATTTGCTAAGACCATTCTACCTGACACGCACTGCTAGCCGCGAGATCATCGAAACAGTTACAGCGTATAAGATTTAAGAATCAATAGTACTTAGCCATCAGATCAATCGCAGCGTAAGATACTAAAAGAACATGACTACTGGTGCCTCTGCTGTCAGCATAGTGCCAGAACCCTCTTCTATAACAAATGACATGATTATTAGGCTGCAATATTCCGTAGAAGATACTTCAAATTCGATCAGTGAATCAACAATGCCTTACCTTTCATAGTTGTAATAGAGAGTTAATAAACACAGCCGATATTATTAACATTGAGAACGAATCCCTTTCATTCGGATTTTGCAAAGTGCTTATAAGAGGTTGGTTATTAATAAATCTTGAAGCAGTGAGTAATCAATTACGTAGATGTATTATTGTTTTCTGCTCCGTAAATAATTGGAGGTTAATTCATTCGACATCTGGAGCAAATTTATTATCTAGACTGTTTCTGAGAGACGACGCGCGATGATACGATTATATACAGAATAGTAGTTTCTACCTTTATAATTTCAATGTAGCTATATTACACGTGTAGTTTATCTAGTGTCTAAGGTACCAAGTTTGTTAATTAGGTATGATGATTGCACTCTTAGATCGAATGAGAGACGAGTTAGGAAGTATTGGTAATCTCAAAAATAGAAAGAACCTAAGAGAGATAGAGACAGGAGAGGAGTAGTATTGCTAGTATGTAAAACGAATTAGTCCTTGTATCGACTCTCATAGTGATTTATGGAAATGTTTAATGGTTGAAACTCTTCAATAATCCATTTCTTTTTTCGTATTTAGTAATTGATTCCAAATCGTCAACGATCAGCAAACTTGCCTTTGCTTACTTCAGAAGTCTAAGAGAGTCTACTTTCAAATTATAAATAAGCTAGCTCTCCATTTAATGGGATTGAAAAACATCGACGAAATATTTATGCTTTACATTTTCGCAAATAATGTTGTCCATACAATTAACTATCGCAGTGGAATATTACAGCCCTCAATTCCCGACTTCATTAAATCATTGATGAATGTCATCAGTAATACTGCAACGTATTTAAATTCAATCAAACGAGGGTAGTTCAATTTATTCTGTAAAGATACCCTCGGAAAAACATGAACGAAAAAATGCCAACAAACTGAATACTTTGGCAGAAATTGAGCTTTAAAAATCCATACGGTGAAATGGCACAGGCGGTTGGCGAAAACGATCGTGGTACACGAGCATTCAATAAGCTCGAACGTACCAATATATGGAATCGATCTGCCTTCAGCAACCATAAACACGGTACAGGGACGACGCCCGGGAGCCATCAAATGTTAAATTCATTTCTCACATAACTTGACACCGGCTGCTTTAGGATAACAAGGTGTATCAAAGGTTCTTAGGTTACAAGTTTTCTTACCTTCGTACTATGAAAACAAATTGCTTTTTAATCTTATTGACTGATGTTTTTATATGGATTTTTACATTTACTTTATGCTACATTTATTATATAGATATTTTACATTTATTATATGCTACATTTATAACATAGATTTTTATATTTACTATTTGCTGATAGGGTAGGCATAAGTGTGTTGGGTCGCTGATGTAGTTTCAGTTGCAGCGACGTAGCAAGTTGATTCACCGTGGTATGTTTAGTCGGTAGTATCCGGGACATTCCACCTTATTCTGGATGAGTTGGATTCAACCTCTACGTGGATGACCTGATAGTCGCACTCAGCAGCATGCGTGTCGGATGCAGTGTTGATGGGGTTAGAATTAACAACATCAGCTATGCAGATGACATGGTGCTGCTGGGTCCGTCGGCGGGAGCAATCAGAGAGATGCTGAAAACGTGTGAGACCTACGCTGCCGCACATGGATTAAAATACAATGAAAAGAAATGTGAATGCATGGTCTTTGAGGTCAGTGGCAAAAGCCGTGGAGAGGGTCCCGAGTTGCGTATTAATGGGTTACCAATTAATAGGGTATCAACTTTTAAATACCTAGGGCATTGTCTTGCCGCTGACCTCAGGGACGATGTAGACATTGAGAGGGAGCGCAGGGCGCTAGCGGTCCGGAGTAATATGTTGTCCCGTAGATTTGCGCGGTGTACAGACCAAGTTAAAGTAACACTTTTTAAGGCTTACTGCCAAAGTTTGTACACGGGCAATCTATGGGTCAATTATACTAAAAGATCGCTGGATGCCCTGCGTGTCCAATATAACAATGCTTTCAGGATGTTGTTGAGGCTGCCTCGATACTGTAGCGCGTCGAATATGTTTGCGCAAGCCCGCACCGACGGCTTCTATGCAATTGTACGCAAAAAAACTGCGTCGCTTCTGAGGAGAGTGAGGGGCAGTCAGAACAGCATCCTGAAAACTGTAGCCGAGAGCTTCGGCTCTCCGATTGTACAGCAGTTTGTTCGGAGGTTGATTGTTACTAACACTAGGCAATAAGTTATTTTTTGTATGTTACTAACACCATATGGATATTTGTGTGTCCGAAATAAAGAAATTCTATTCTATTCTATTCTATAACTCTCTGCTCCCATTTTCTGCGGAGAGGAATGCGTCAATGCTTTCCATCACGTTAAAATGAATATCTGTGATACACGTACGTTTCATTAGCTGTAGTTTCTTTTTAGTTTCTTCCACTATATTCACGTGGTTCATTACCTCGAAGTAGTTTATGTAACGGACTTAGACCCACGTAATAGAAGCCAAACTTATTTTTGGACAGACAATCCCAATAACGCTTATTGGTAGTTTTTATTCAAAGTTGACCTGCAGTAGTGACCACCAGACACAAAGAGAAAATTCCTAGAAATCTTTGCTTTGGGTACTTTTCGGCTACGATCAAACTAATTAGTTTATTTTTAAATACCGCCATGTATGGATAGCCTTCATACAATTTTAAAATAGTATAGCTTTATTTACTGTGTTCTAGACCTTTCGTCGCCTGAATTATCGTGTTGACGTACACGTTGTTTAGTCAATTACACTTTGTAGACGCTCACAGTTCTTTATTGATGATGTTTTATAAGTTCAAGGTCGACTTAATGATTGTAGTATAGAGAAGGTCGAGAAACGTTATGTTATGGTATAACAAAGGTAGATTGTGAAGGGGAAAGCGAGGTGTTATGTACCTTAGCTTACTCCCTGTCTATATGTGACCTTAACGTAGTTGGGGTAATGTACAGTTGGTACAGTCACCTGTAATATTCCATGGATACCTTAAGGTCTAAAATTCTGTGAACACTCGAATTAGAGTGAATATGAATGAACTAGATGGCGTTGTTTTATAAATTACGGTTATTTTAGGTATCGCCGGTACACTTCTAGTCAAATGTAATTCTTACCTACTTACTTATTTTATTTCTAAATAAGTAATGTAATATCATTGAATAGAGATTCAAAAATAATTGAAAGTATTTTAACGAAATTGAGTTATTAAAAAGTTCCATTTTTTTATTTTATAAAGATAAGATAAAGATAAAGATAAAGATAAAGATAAAGATAAAGATAAAGATCATTTTATTTGTTATAACATGAGTATACATACATATTGCATGCAAGTTCTTAAATGAAATGTCAATGGCAGTCATGTTTAGCCTCTGCGGCATACAAATATATAACAAAAAACTTTTAATAATAATAATTAGTCTTGACATTACAGATTTGTATTAATAAATTATTCAATATACATTATTATAGAAAACATAATCAATAAAATCTATCTATATACTATACATATTTAACATAACATTATTTACTATTTAATTATACTATATTCTCATTACATTATTTTATGAATTCCATTTTATTATGCTTAATTAGCAGTACTTAACTCAGAATATAATAATTTATTTAAATGTCAATATTAAGTGTGATAGCAGTTAGGAGTCAATGTTGTCATCCAGAAAATTCTTTATAGTATAGTAGGCCTTATTTGCAAGGAAATTATTTAACTTCTTTTTAAAAATATTACTATTATATTCTTTCCAAAGTTTAGGCATATATAGTAGTAAACTGCCATCTTTTACGACATAATTAAATTTCTTAACAGTTCTTGTATCGATTTCCGTTAGATGGTGTCAAATACCGGCTTATACCATTTTAGTTTTGTCATGGGTATGATGCATTTTTGCAGCTCACTGTACATACATCTTACATTCAAATATCATGATATTATGTGAGATTTAAATATAGCTGATATCTATATCTTACATAATATGATGTAGTGTATTCAAATCGTATTCGAACGTATTATCTGTGTGTATTGACTCTACATAGGTCGCACTTATATAGAGTCATAGAGCACTGCATCATACGTACATAAATTCAGGCCTGTTTGCTAGAGGGGTAGGCAGAGACTATGGATTTACACTTGCTACGATCCTGGCACACTTCTCTGGCTTCATTCACTTTTATCACATTCCTCATACACGCTCGTCGGTTTAAAGTGCTCTTAACCTGGCCTTTGTCCAGAACGTCTCAGAAGCGTTCGCCTAGGTCTGCCTCTTGCGACTGTTTCTTTGACACTAGCCTTACACATTTTCTTAGTCAGACTTTTGCCGTCCATTCTTTTTCGTCACTAGCTCTGCATCATTAACCATGTATAGTAGGTATGCTGTATTCGAATGCAATTTAACGTTTGCGTCACTATATTAATTGATGATTATCGGGTATTTTTCCGCACACTAATGTTGCTGAGAATATCTTCTTGACATAGCAGTATTTGATACTAACGGTACATTTGTGACGTCTAGGCACAAGCAAAGTGTTATAGAGAAATTCTGTTAAATGATTTTCAGTAATAACATGGATTCTAAGGAACTGTTCGTAACGACAGTTGACTCGGCTCGTATAAAGGTCATAGCACACATATCAACTCGGAAAGAGCTCGTCACTGTATCGCTTTTGGCCTCGCCGTCAAACTGGCGTCAACCTAACGTAACCAAAGCGGATCAACAGCTCCACTACGTCGACTCGGCTACGGCTAGGCGACGCCGCGCTTACGCCACGCTCACTTAAATCATATCAATATGGATATATTCTCACTTCTTCAATGATCCCTTTTTATCGTTATTTTTGTTTGAAATCTAACTTACAAATTTAACAAAATAGCCCCGCAACACAACTGCTAGTTATCTTGTGAATGACAGCACGTTCGGGAACAGTAGTGCACAGAGAGACGTAAGCGCGGGGACGACGAGCCGTAAACGCGAGGACTGCAAGCTTGTCCCGAGGCGAGGCGACGTTACAATTCTGATTAGTGTGCGTTTCAGTAGGGAGTTTCATACAAAGAATACGGCACGGCTCGAGTTGATACGGTGACGATCCGTTTCCGAGTTGATATGTGTGCTATGATCTTTAGTTATGTGGTACTTAGAACACAGTTGGCAAAATGTGATAAACCTATTTTCCGGGAAAAATACAAGCGTGAGACTTCGTCATATTTACTTATAAACAAATCGCTAACTAATACTTAGTTACCTCTTAGTTCAATAGCTCTCAAGCACTTGATCAATGATAAACCTTTGATCAACTGCAGTCCACTGCTACTAGTAATGTAACTAAAACTCAACGTTAGGTTACGGTTACAAGTGATTTTTCTCCCGACTATCCACTAGTTAATACTTAGCTACCTCTTACATACTTGAGAATATTTTATAAATAAGGCCTGTTATGTATAATAAGTTGCTAGCCTGATTAACATATACATCTCTATTCTCTTATAACATTATATATACATAGCATTAATTCATTAAAAACATAGCCTTTGTGAATTTTAAACAAGATCCTTCAAAGTATTCAAAACGTAGCAAGCTTAACTAAAATTATTATTATTGATACGCCATTTTAGCTAATTTGGACTGGAGGACGTCTTGGTTTATAATTTAGTTTTAAACTATAATTTTATTCTCTAAGTTATAGAGGGATTAATTATGAAAGTTATATGGGTAATCGTCGCCTTTGATAGGTCTTTAAAACTTTTACCTACAGCCAAGTACAACTTAGAACAGAAAGGAGAGAGAGTCGGTACCTTATTTACTGATGTGATGTTATGTAAAATGCCTCATAAATTTTATTATCGGAAGATTTTACCTTATAAAACTGTACTAAACTTTTTGCTCGTACCTAATACGTTAACAAAATTGGTCTTGTTAGCTAATATAACATAAGGCTTGTAATCTCCATTATAGTCGAGAGAAAATAGTATAGGCTTTTATTATCACATATTAAGAATTATCAGTATTAATATCTAAAGATAGATTAGATTGTGGTTTAAACTAATTATTATCATGAGCCAAAGGTTATTATATATAATTAATTTCATTTGCAAAGTCTCTAAGTCCTCAAACAAGAAGATAATTAAATTTTCAGCCACCGCAAGCTAGACGTTTTTATTTTCTTCTGTGGTTTAAAATTAATAATACATGACTAATGCTTCTAATTTCAAATATAGTTTTACCACGAAATGATATAACTGTCTATGGATCGCATAAGTTGCTGTTTTAAACAGTTAAGAGAGCCCGCAATCCGAGCTGAAATCGCTATCGTATCCAATGCAGTGATTAGTCCCGTTCTTTAATCTTGGACCCCTAGCGGTGATCAATCCCGTGATTAGCGGAGTCTCCTATTTGATACATACAAGCAAAGACATACATCTGTTTTCCTTAGAGTAGGTAAAGACTACAGACTTCCACTTGCTACGATCCTGGCACTAGGTAGTTTCGTTTCATTTATAATTGCTTGTGTAATTAGTAGAAACCTTTTAATATTAGCGCAAGAAACTCTCCCTATTAAACTGTCTAGTTTCTCCAACCCACCAACAAGATCAAATTTATAAAGCTGAAGTAATATCTACCAGATCCTCTAATAAAATATTTAGTTTATTTTCAGCCAATTATCTTGTCCACCGTTCTCATATAATTTTACTGAAATTCACAATTTCGTTTGAATAAATAAATGACTTGTAGTACCGAGTAATACCCAATTTTACCGTTCAAGAGTCAAATCTAACCTAAAAGTAAGATGGGCTTTTTGCTTAACGGTCCGAACATCTAAAGCTTGGAGAGAAAATCTAGGAGTTTTGCTTTTCAGCGTTACCTGCCTTTAGACTTTGAGTTTGTTTTTAAAGCTTACCATTTTCTTTTATCAGTTTGTCTTTATTAAGAACCTTTTAACTTGTAGATAGCAAATCTATATTTATCTATGTAGTAAATAAATCGCACGGGTAGAGTAGTAGTTAATACTGTCGTCTTGCCTGTATGTCACGATGATACTACTACTATATAAACAGAACAAAACAAAACCTGATAATATCATGTAAAATAAAACTTTGCAATAATTTACAAATTTTATATTTTTATGTGTAATGAAATAATTTGGACTGGGAAAGACTGACTAAGAAAGTTTATAAGGCTAGTGTGAATGGAACAGTCGCAAGAGGAAGACCTAGGCGAACGTTTCTTGATCAGATCAGAGGCGTTCTGGACAAAGGCCAGATAAGAGCACCTTGAACCGACGGGCGTGTATGAGGAATGTGATGAAAGTGAATGAAGCCAGAGAAGTGAGTCAGGATCGTAGCAAATGGAAATCCGTAGTCTCTGCCTACCCCTCTGGGAAACAGGCGTGAATCTATATACATATATATGAAATCATTTTTTTTATACTAGCTTAAAAAGTCGGCTGTCTTTTTTATACAAATTACTATAACTGTATTCTTAAACTTCAGCTAAGCTTGAATGCTTTAGTTAGAAGTGGCTTCACATTGATAATGCGATGAGTAGGACTCGAACCCTTGACCTCGCGATCGCAATTCCAATACCTAATCAATTTGGCTATCGTTATTGGATAAATTATCACAGTTTTTGACCTTGTTAAACTATGTAATGAACTATGAGTATATGTTAGAATTCTGCTTGCCCCTTCAAGAATATACAAGCGTGATTCTATGTATGTATATATAGTACCAATATTAGCATTACTAATGCCTACAAACCAAATGGCAAAGCTATTACCTACAATCAAACTTTACTAGTTCAAATCACGCTACAGGTACCGTTGAATCGGAGTTTAATGAAAACTATGAGGTTGAATGCATATAATTATATCTAGACATGAACTCGCATTAATTATGGAGCTATGAATGGTCTACAACTATGGTTACCAAGCGTACCGTATTGGAGAGACATGATCGAACTTTTAATAGCGGCTAGGTAAGGTAATGAGAATGATCTGTGGAGTTTATTCAGGAGCGCAGTTGGCTGCGTTTTTCTAAATATTCAAATGAACAGTATAGATTGGAAGAGCATTTTTTGACGTTTAATTGGTAACGATAGTTACGAACCGGTTTTCTAGGGGATGTATCTCTTACTGGAATCTGGCGTAAAGGTTTTTAGTAGTAGAGTTTTTATAATTTCAGCATGAATGGACTAGTTCCACCAGAGAGGTATTCCTTAAGTATATGTACGTAAAGTAGCATTAGTTTTATTATATGGATGGCGAAATGGGCAAGCGGTCGCCTCGCAGCCGCTGCCGCACCTAGTGTCATGGTTTTGAATCTCGCACGAGCCAACTATTTTTATCCACATATTATTTTACACAAATAATATTTCTTCTTAGTTTAGGTGTACTTTGTGTCTGTTAATTGAATCTTTGTAAGCCCTCCCATGACACCGATCTTGATCAATGATGTCGAAGATATAATTTTATTAAAAAAGCAATGTTCTTTTATACCCGATCTTAATTCCGCAATCGGACACCGGCATCCAGACGCAATGCTTTTATCATTATGTCTGGATATGATTAAGCTGACAGGTTAAACTTTTTTATCGAAGTTACTGTGACTCGTGAGCAGTAAGTACTTTTGGATTAAACTATCATAGGCTACCGTAACCATTTACCATTGAGGTGCATACTTAGTAGTTTTAACTATTGATATAAAAAAATCATATTGCGGTTATAGTACACCTAAGCCTACCCCTTCAAGGATATTTAAGTATGATATATATAGCATACTGCCGTGTTAAGCGCAAAAGCGGTATCTCAAAAAAAATCGTTATTTTGATTTTTATGCTATCGGGTAGCTTAGAAAAATACGCATCTAATAAACTAAGCCTTATAGCGGTTTTTTATGAATAGGAAGATTACACAACTCAGTATAAACTGTCTCGAATTAACCCGCGTCCATATATAAGTGAAATGGTCGAAGTAGAAGTTAAACGAGGCAGTTTTGATTTGACGTACAAAACTGGTTTTAACAAGGATCGCATCACTGCCAGCATAATCGGCAACAAAATTTAAAAATCCCAAGTTTTGTCGAATTCCATTTAATAACTAAAAATAACTATCTGTAAGGTAATGAGAAAACTACTTTTACATAATTCTTTTTTCAATTATCTCGTAACTAGCTGTCACTGAGATACCGCTTTTGCGCTTAGCACGGCAGCATAGTTCTGTTGAAAATACTAAATATTCGATGTTAAATCAAAGTTAGTGTCCGATCTCTAAATCCCTTAACATGGTGTCTGTACCAGTGAATGGCCCACATCTATTGTTTGGAGGCCCAGCTGTCTATTCCCACGGTACACCTATACCCTACTATTGATAGCCCACTAATTGCCGCCTGTCAAAGATTAGTAAACATTGATAAATGGCCGGCCTGACTTACGGCCGGCTAACTAATATTATTAATGTGAAAGTCTGTTTGTTTATCCTTTCTGTCGCTTAAAATGGATTATCAAAACGTCATGGTATTTGATACAGAGATAGCTATAAGGTGGATAGAAAAATAATGGCAATTTAATGCTAGATAACGGGTCTTATCGCGATAAAGTATTTAAAAGGTAATAAATACCTATTGATTGCCCGACGTTTCGACCGACTTGCATCGATCGTGGTCACGGGTTGACTGATGTGAGCTCAGCGGCGCCTTCGTGAAGTGCGGGTTTCGGCAACTAACCTCACTCGGTCACCACACAACACTAACGACGTCTACACACTGGCGACCTAAGTCACTACGGCGACGTTTACATTTGCTGATGACTGGATTCCAAGATGTAGACAAACGGTATCCATCCTCCCGGTTGAAATTGCGATGCTTCTTAATTTCAACCGCTTCACGTATTATTCTGGAGTAACAGTGACGATTGGTGGATAAAACCTGTGGTTTATGTAACTCAATCCAGTGGTATGACTCCAGCAAATGCTCGGCTACAGCAGACTTGTTTCCTAACTGGTTCTTGACAGCTGTAATATCACAGCTGTCAAGAACCGGTATTTATTACCTTTTAAGTTTTAAATACTTTATCGCGAGTAAGACCCGATGTCTAGCATTATATTAAGTACGTGTACAAATCGCGCTAGTCTAAAAACTTTTAATGGCAATTTATTCATTCATAGATCACGTAAGTACGTCCCCGAATGCGTAGCCAGAGGTCTAATATACTTAAATTCCGCACGCAGATAGGTTTTTCGTTATCTAAATAGACCTACATGTCAGGTTGTCCTGCTAGCAACAAGATGTCTCGTGAAGGCATTCGAGTAACTGTTTGTAGGGGTTTGAAATAATCTTATTAAATAGTATCCAGGTGATCTACCTCTCATATTAGCTATGTGAAAAATGTCATTCGAATATATTGACAGCATATCACAACCCGTTGCACTACCGGACCCACTCTTAATAGAAGCAAGCAAGCTTAGCCGCAGAGTTTAACAATAATACTAACATACATACATACATAGATTCACGCCTGTTTCCCAGAGGGGTAGGCAGAGACTACGGATTTCCATTTGCTACGATCCTGACACACTTCTCTGGCTTCATTCACTTTCATAACATTCCTCATACACGCCCATCGGTTCAAGGTGCTCTTAACCTAGCCTTTGTCCAGAACGCCTCCGATCTGATCAAGAAACGTTCATACTAACAGTTCGTAACAAAATAGCTAGTAATCCTTTAACTTTAGACGACTCGATGGCATAGTGGTTAGTGTAACCGACTGCCACGCCTGAGGTCGCGGGTTCGATTCCCGCACAAGTCAAACATTTGTGTGCATGAACATGGATGTTTGTCTTGGTTTGGGTGTTTCTATATATAATATGTATGTATTTACAAAAAAAAAGTATATATGTATGTTTATCCATTGTCTAGTACTCATAGTACAAGCTCTGCTTAGTTTGGGCTAGATGGTGTTTTGTGTATGTTATAGAATATTATTAACAATATCTATCTAAAATATATTTATACTACATTTGGTCTGCGGCTTCGCTTGCGTAAATGTAGGTTAGGTTAGGTTAGTAACACATTTTTTTCTCGATGTAAGGTACCAGGTATCCTATTCTGTACCACTGACAACGTTTATGCGAAATTTAATGATGATTGGTCGAGTAGTTAGGTAAGGCTTGAAAGCGTAACAAACAAATAAACCTACATTCGCATTTACGATATTAATTGGGATATATAAATACATAAAATTGCATTGCATGGATGGATCAAGTCTTTAAATATTTTACGTTATTTTGGATTTTAGACTTCGAAAAATCTCTTATACAAGAGCTTTGTCCGTCCGTCTGTTATACAACTTTCAACTCAAGAACCTTAAAAGCTAGAGACTCGCGGTCAACGCCATTCGACTCAGCATAGTCAATATACCCCGAAATGACTATGACCTTTGACCTCTAACCTCAAGGTCACGTGATACCATTTTTTCGAACTCTGAGATTTACGGCAATTCATTGCCGTTTCTCACTTGTTATTAGTTACGATTACATGAAATACGGCCATTTTAATTCTCTCTGAGACGCAAGCAACGTCGCCTTATACAATTAGTCTAACATAAATTGATGTTTAACTTCACAATCATGTTACAGGCTAATGGAATTCTACCATAAATCTTAAGATTTCGAATTAGATAGATAATTAATTCTGGGTGTTATTGAGGTTACGTGCTTGTGTTAAACGTTAGTACGTTGATCTTATTGTGGCTACCTGAACATGATATCTTAAGGAACATGGATTGTTTAATGGGTTTCGGTGATAATACTTCACTAAGAATTGAATGCACGAGTTGTGTAGTTGAAAAAGTGGTTGCCTCATCACTGGCATTGCACTAAGTGCTGTGGCTTTGATCGCCACACGAGACAAATATTTTTAAATTTTTTAAAGGCAACTTCCGCTCTGGGTGTTGTTCTCGTGTTCTTTGTGTCCTTTATTTAAAAGTTTGTGAAGTCTACGTTTATAAGGCTAGTGTGAATGGAACAGTCGCAAGAGGAATACCTAGGGGAATTCTTGATCAGATTGGAGACGTTCTGGATAAGGCCAGGTTAAGACCACCTTAAACCGGCGAGCGTGTATGAGGAATATAATGAAAGATAATATAAATAGTGAACGAGGGAATAGATAATTCATACAGGACATGAACTTGCGTCTTCGTCAAACCGTGTCGTGGCTTTTACTCTATTCGTGAGCGTCCGTAGTCATTGATTAAAGTTTTGATTAAATATGATATTTATCAAGATCTATAAATAAGACACCAACTTAGGCTGTATGCATCATGATCATATTTCTCGTATTCGTTACGACCACCATCTAATAGGTTTAACTGCCTTCGTGGCGCAGCGGTAGTGAATGCGACTGCTGTGCATGAGGTCTCGGGTTCGAATTCCGGGTCGGGCCAACAAAACGTTATTGGGTTTTTCTGTTAAGAAATCTGAATAGCAGCCCGGAGTTAGGAAGTTGGCGGTGTTAGACACCCTCGTGCCTCGGAAAGCACGTGATGCCGTTGGTCCTACGCCTGATCTCTCTCCGATCGTGTCGGATTATCCGTCCCATCGGATCATGAGAGTGAGGGAACAGAGAGTGCACTTGAGTTCGCGCACACGCTTGTGCACTATAATATTATCTCCTGCGCAGACGGCCAGTCTCCGTTAAGATTGGCCGCCTTGACCGAAATTCGGTCTGGAGGACATTATTATAATAGGTTAAACCTATTTCATTAATAACCTTGTCTTTATGTATATGCCTATGTCTTCGAGAGAGATAGGCACATAATCATTTCATTTCGCTTGTGCTTCATTCACTCTCATTACATTTTACACACTTGTTGTAGCTTTAAAATCTCTCAGACTACAAACATAAAAAAGCAAATAAAGTTCTAAAACCCTCGCCATTATTCCACACGCTCACTCGTTACCACAAACTGGAGCAATCACCTTCAACGTTGATAAAATGTAATGATACTTGTAACCTAAATAGCGGAATGACATGACAAATAATACAAACAATGACATCGCTAGTTAAAAGTTTGTGTTCGGTAGTTATATGCACGCAGCGGAAAATAACGTTACTCGAAAATAACGGCTACAAAAATGCGGAAAATGAATATAGATTTTTGATCATAAATGTTTGCGTCTAAGCTACAATGCATAAATGAAAAAATTTCGCCTAACCGAATATGAACATGGCTGGTGAAGAACCTTTGTGTGATCGAACACAGTTAACGGGGTTTTTCTGTTAGGAAATTTTCAATAGCAGCACAAACTCAGGAATTGTGCCTGGTATTTTGGTAAAACCTTATCTGGCGAAATGTGGATATGATTCACCTCTGCCTATCTGGCTATCTTGTACTTATGATATCGAACGCGCAAAACTCGGCAAAAGTGGCAATGGTGACGCAAGCTTTATATGCTCAGTTAGTAGTAATGCAGCAAAAGCATTTATTAGCAAGAAGGCTATTACATTTTGTCGATATATGATGGCTCCACACTAGCACTCCACACTGGCACAAGCCTGTCCTGTGGGTGCCATCTGCAATTTACAGTTTGCAATTTGTACAAAAATAATAGTTCGGGTGACATCAATAGCTTTAAACAGTTACCCATCCAAAACTTATGCAGTACAGAATGGTTTATACCAAAAAAGGCAGGTTAGGGATTCTTAAAGTCCATTTAAAAATTGACAGGACTTTGTGATCGGATATCTGTCACAAATTATTCGCATTTTTGGCAAACATACATTGAATGTTTTTTATTTACTTGGATTTATATGTGACTATATTACACGCCTTCCTATCTTAAGGCGCTTCCTATACCGTGATATAGTTAAGCCTCAAAATATTCTAACATCTAACCTAACCATAGCATATCTTATATCTAAAAAGGATGTCTGCGGATGGTTGTTGGCAATTTATTTTGGATTACTAAGCTGGTAAGAAAAGATACGAGCATATTCATAGCAGAGTTACCCATTTATAGCTCGACTTTAATTTAATAAAGTCTCCTTTGCATGCGAGAATAACGGTTACTTTATTGATGTAAAAATTCAATTTTCATTTCTTTTTTACAGATGTGAGCAGCTTTTGTGGAGCTGATCTACAGGAAATATTATAAGGTGAGATTAATCTGGGTACCTTGTTAGTTTAGAAACTGAAAACTTTGTGTTTAGTATAACATGAGAGGATTACATACAGATATACATAGTCTTATACTTATGTGCTTGAAGGTAAAGTAAGGTCTGAAGGCAGAGTTGCATTAGACCTACATTTCGCCAATTGTGGTTTTAGACCTCGTAGTCGGAGCCCAACTTATTGTTTATTGGCGTTTAAGGAGCAGTTGCTGTAGGTATCTGGAATTTTTCCAGACTGCAGCAAGGAGTCTGGAAGAACGCCGGATGTCTACTGAGAATTTCTTGTCAAATAAACCCAATAACACTATGCCTGACCCGGAAATCGAAGCCGAAGACCTCATGCATAGCAGTCATCGAAGTTCGGACATTACGCTTTTTAGAATCAACGAAATGTCGTTACTGACTTTTCTCCATAGAGGTGTTTTTAATTATGTTGCGTGATTCGATAGAGACAAGTGTTTGAGCAACACGGCGGGTATCGCGAGACTTGTAGCGTACGCATTACTTACGTGTATCGTACACGACTCGACACCGACTCCATTATTAACAATAATTTAATTATTTACAAGAATACGCAATTATTTTTTGTTTTTGAATATTCTTTCTTGAAGTCGGTTTTATTTTTGTTAAAATTTTGTTTATTAGCTTTTCTTTCTTACAATATAATAAAAAATGAATCCCGAAATAAACTGTGTTATTGAACGCATATTGTAATTACAAGTTTACATAATTTGTAAATGCCGACAGGTGGACTCGCCTTGTGTCAGAACTTTACAATTACAAATTTGTAGATACAATTTTGTCATCGAAATCTACAGGTGTTTTCTACACATGTTAACGTTTATTAAACAGCATTTGTAATGGTAATATTTGTAATGTTTTTACTTGTAAAATTCTTACATAATTTTAAGGTTTATTTAACAACACTTGTCGTAAAACTTAACAAATATGTCATGTATTTACAAAATGTTATTATCCAGTGCTTTGAGGAAAACAATTTAATTACATATCATCCCCCGCAATTGATTTTACGACGTCCTTGGTTACATCAAGTTCAAACTAAGAACAGCTGTCACGTAACATACAGTAATCATCGTTATCAATAATCAGATAAAGATGGCAATAGAAGTTGTCAGATCGATCTGCAAGCAAAACTAATCTTTATCACCTATGAATCTGCAAGCGGCATTCAACTTTAGGGTGGTACACCACTTTCTTGACCGACCGTATGTGTAATTCGCGACTTTGAGGCTTGGATGGAATACCAGTCGCCTGTAAGCATAGCAATGTATGAAGGGCGTTAAAGTACCTACCGTGCAATCCGGACCACTCCGATTATTACTTATTGCTAATTCATGTCAGCTCTGCTTACTAAAGCGATATTCGCTGTATCCATAAACGTTACGAATTCATATTATCAATATTAAATATTTTTACGTTATTGCATGGTGTCCATTCGTAATTATATGTAGTTATTTACACGTAGGTATAGTAAGCTATAGAGCGAGTGTCGATAGATGGTCTAGAGTTTGATCCCAAGGTACAGCAAAACTCTGGTTTTTCGAAATAAGTTATGCTTATGAACGCTTGCTTTAACGGTGAAGGTAAAAATCGTGAGGAATTCTGCATGTCTGAGAGTTCTCCATAATTTTCTCGAAGGTATAAGAAGGCTGAAAACCGCACAGAGCTAGCGTAGTGGCTTAAGACTGCACCGAGCGTAAGACAGATAATGACAGAGCTCGTGCGGCGCATATTCAAATCGGCGCGCGGCCGCCATAGTAAAATTGTATGGAGAATTTGAAGTGCTTTTTTGATAAATATGTATCTTTATTGTCAACCAATAACTTAAATATTTGGGACGGACAAATTGTAATATAACTATTTATATTTCGTTTAAGCTGTAAAATAGGATATATTTCAACTGTTATAATCCAAAAATCACGTAACACGAGCTTACGTTTCTGCATTTTTCGTGCAATTCGTAATTTTATAGGCGAAAATATTAATTATTTTAATTTTTTTACGCAGAGTAATTGTAAACACATTCATTGTTATGGTGAATGTATATTTTATATTTGTATTAAACAAAAAGTGTTGATTTTATTCACTTAACTGTGACGCCTGACACGCCTGTTTTGGCTCATTTCGGTCGGCGTAGTCTTAACTATTCTCGGATAGAAGAGATTCCTGCTCATCAGCGGGACAGTTTATATGTAAGGCGGCTATTATATAGATGGTGATATTGTTGTGATCGTGATCCGAACTTGAATGAGATTCGTAAAGTCAGTAGAACAGTCAGCAAGTTATATACAAATATCACAGGCCGCGGCTGAATGCACGTCTGAATTTTCCCCAGATTGTCTCTATGAGTATTATTAAGTTAGAGTACGTTCTTGTTAGACATATTACTATTGTAACAACGAGACAGACGCAATGTTTGTGCATAACATTAGTGCTTAGTATATATTACTTAAACAATGGCGGTGTTATCTCAAACTGCAATCTCTTAGAGACAAGTATTTCATCTCGTTATGCATGTATGTGTATATACAGGGTGTCCCAGAATATGTGAATCAAATTGTAACGGGAGATTCCTTAGGTCCTTTCAAATGTGCTAAATAAAAAAATAATCAACTATGTGTAAAAAAAAACAGATATGCAGGTTTCCTCACGATGTTTTCCTTCACCATTAAAGCAAGCGATGATTAACTATTTAATATGCACATAATTTCGAAAAGTCAGAGATGCGCGCCTTAGGTTCGAACTCGAGACCTCTGTGTGGCAGTCTAACGGTTTCCCACTAGGCTATCGCTGCTTATTATTACAATATATTTTTTACTTATTTTTTACAATATAGAAACGAATCTAGTTTTCAGTTACCCTAAACTTTTATAACTTATTTGTTTCACCCTGTGTGTGTGTTGAGAGGTTAATCATAATTCATCGACGTGGCAAAATCAAACTCATGGATTTGATTAGTTGTTGGTAATTCAATCAGCGAAGCATGACATACGTTTGACCGTCTGAACGTTAGAAATTGAACTACTGTATACGGATTTGATGTCATTTATTTTGTTTTGATATTTGGTCACTATTTGGATGCACACTTTTCCCGACGTTGCGGTTGCTTTCAGCAGCCATGGTCACGGAAAGACCCATAGCAACTTAAATTTTAAAGTATACATTAGTTATAACGTTTTTTTACAATTTTTTATGTTGTTTTGCCTTTCTGATCCGGATGAAAATGTTATTACTTTCAAACGGGAAATCACCATTTTACTTATAATCGAATGTGTACGTTACTTTTTTTTTATAGTTAGTCATAGGTACAGTTGTTATGCATAATTAATTATTTCTAAGTGATTAATACATTATTACTTATTTCTTAGTGCCACGCAGAAAATAACAATATAATGGTCATTCTAACGTATATTATACAAGCGGCAAAATAAAACTACTACCTAGTATACATATATGTAAAACGAATGTAAGTTATTTTGTTTGTTTGTTAGGCTTTCCGCCTTAACTACTCAGCTAATTATCATGAAATTTCGCATACACATTTTTGGAGGTGCAGACAAGGACATAGCATACCTTTCATCCAGAATCCAAATCCAAATCCAGAAAAGAAGAAAAGTACTTCTTCATCTTCTTTTCGTGTGGCCAACCTGTTGTCAAGAGTTGTTCAAGCCGCCCGTAGGCCTCTGACATGGCTTAATGACTGCTGTCAATTTGACAACAACCGGAACCGACTTTTTACGTGACCTCCGAAGAACGGAGACGCTCAGATAAAATACCACTAAGCGGTCACCCATATATAGACAGACCATTTTTTTTTTATTTTTACTTGGGGGATTGCTTTTACGCATACCTCTCCGCGGGGCGACGGAGAGGTTATGTCGGGCTCACCGGGGAAAAGATATAATAATACCGGTAATACCGACTAAACCTACCACGGTGTTCCTTGACATAACCATAGAAGGCGAGGCCGCGCGAATCGCTTTCACATGCAATCGCGACCCCACCGTGGTTTCGGCCCGCCGTGTGAAACGGCAGGCCACTGCACAAAGAATATTTCCTCCACCATCCCTCTGAGCAGGGGGGACAAAGACACGATACAGAGGCGCACGTGGGAACACGCACGCCGCCTCTCGGACCTGGTGCTGATCGGGTGGCGAGCAGGCCCACGCAGCCCACCACCCCCAGGTCAAACTTCAAGGTGGCTGGAGGTCATCTCGCGCCTTCCGGCGCCCGGTTCTGCGGTTTAAGCGCTCCCTCTCCCGCTCCGCCGCCTCCTTGATGGAAATTACTTCCTCACAGAAGGAGGCGACGGCGTTCCACGATCTCTCACTCCGGACCATAGACATATTTAGACTGACCATTTGTTTTTTTTTTGATCCAGGAAAATCCTTTATGGATACCCCCTCCCCCGGGGGGGAAAGGGTGGTTATGTGAGACTCTCCGCCCCTGAAGGGGGTCGGTATACACACTAAAAACCTGGGGTGAGCAGTCCCTCCGCCGACGCAGTGGGGCGGGATGGGGTCGCGTTAGCAATCACCATCCCACCCCGGCGGTTGGCCCGGCTGATGGTGACCGGGCCTCAGCACCTGTGGAGGGAAGGCCTTGCTCACCAAGGCCATCCCCCAGACGTGTGGGGTCGTGCCAGCCGGTAGAGAGTCCCCCGACTCTGTACCAGTGACCCCACTATACAGGAGCGAAAAGGCGGGCAAATATATAGACTGACCAAACCCAACGTTGCTTAACCTCGCTAATCGTTTACCGATCAGTGAGTGCAAACGGCTATGACCGAGTCAGGAAAAAAAAAAAAAAAACTACTACTGCTACTGCTATTCCCAAGCAAGCGAAGCCACGGGCAAAAGCTAGTATAATTCATATCGAATATGTTTAACGCTATTTCAGGAGCTGATAGTCTTGTAGTACGTTCGAGCTGTGTGCGTAAGCACTTTAAGAGCTTACGTTCGTCCGAACATCTTACGAGATGTAAGGCAAGTTGGATCAACACGAACTGCATTTAATAATACAACCACCAACATATTGATGTTGAACAACTATTTATTATTAAGATGGCAGCGGGTAAGTGTATTTAGTTTGTTGAGTACGTTGGTATTTAGACCTAAGTTCTGTATAAGACAGGAGGGTAGAGATGTATCAGACCTACATTTCGGGCAACATGTTTTAAGTTCTATATATTACGGGAGTAAACTAAAATTTCTGGAACAGTCGAAAGAAGACCGTTACCTACTTTCAAAGTGGCGCAGCAGCAGTGAATACGATTGATGTGAATTGATGGCTCAGGATATTGATATAAGTGAACTATAACCAAAATTAAAAGACAATCAGAATAATTTATGTCAGTTATCCTAGTTTAAAACTGATGATTGTTTTTTGTTAAAAATAGAAAACTCCCGCTCTAGAAATAATTCTTGTGTCGCGAGGGACTTTAAAAACATTCATACAACGGACACAAAGAATACCCAGACTCGGAACAACCATTTGTGGATCGCACAAATTTTTGTCCCGTGTGGGATTTGAACCCACAACACTCGGGGCAGTGGCAATGCCGAGGTGACCACTTAAACCACTACGCCATCCGTGCAGTCATTAGTATTTATTTCGTTTATTGTATTTTTTGTGAAATTTATTTCTAACGTGTAGCTCATTTTAATCTCCTGTAACTGAAGGTTCATTTGTTTGTGCAAATTTGTATATGTTCTGTGTCGGTAAGACTGCGCCGAGCGAAATGTGCCAAAACAGTCGGTCACAGTTAAGTTGATAAAATCAACACTTTTTGTGTAATACAAATATAAAATATACATTTACCATAACAATGAATCAGTTTACAATTACTTCCTGTAAAAAACTTAAAATAATTAATATTTTCGCCTACAAAATAATGTAACACGCAAAATTAAAAAACGCAATCTCGTGTTACGTGATTTTTAGATTATAACAGTAGAAATTTATCCTATTTTACAGCTTAAACGAAACATAAATAGTTATATTACAATTTGTCCGTCCCAAATATTTAAGTTATTGGTTGACAATAAAGATACATATTTATCAAAAAGGCACTTCAAATCCTCCATACAATTTTACTATGGCAGCCGCGCGCCGATTTGAATATCGAGTTCTGTCATTCAGTCCAACCGAGTCTTACGCTCGGCGCAGTCGGTCTTGTATTCAATATTATTGGGTTTTCCTGGCAAACAATTAGTCGTACGGACGGAGTCTAGAACAGTAGCCTAGTGAACAGAAAAAACTGAGTCGCCCGTGTACCCGCTTACGTAAGTAAAAAAAAAGTTTTGGTAATACAAGTGTTATACATATTTAAAATGGGAGAGCCACGTTTCGGCACGAATGGGCCGGCTCGACCGGAGTGATACCACAGCCTCACAGAAAACCGGCGTGAAATAGCGCTTGCGTTGTGTTTCGTCGAGTGAGTGAGGGTACCAGAGGCCGGAGTTGAAAGTTGTATCACAGACGGACGGACAAAGCTGTTGTATAACAGTTTTTTCGAACTCTAAAACCACCATTTTGAATATTATGAGGGGTTGCCTATATTTAAAACATATCTTAAATATTTTCCCTATTCTACAAAATAATCTGTAGTTACCTAATTATGAACTCGTAATAATAATTTAGATAGAAACTGGGGTAATAGCTGGTAATTAGATAACAATCCTACATACAAATATGGGTATAACATGTTTTTGTAATGAGTCAGGATTTTTCGAAGCAATTGCTTGTTATCTCGGCAGATATTATTTATGTTTCAGCTTCTTATAGGCACTGAAACTTGTTTCATCATAACATATAGATAAGAATACATTAGTCTCTTAATTAGGCTTGTAATATATAACAAGAAAAACAAGCAGTAGGCAAGCAAGGATAGCTTAATAGAAGACCATTGGACTGCCACGCAAACGTTTCGGGTTTGATCCCGCTTTGCTGATTTGCAAATCAGGTGTGATTAATAATACACACCTTCGCTGTTTTGCACAGTCAGGTAATTCACAGAATACGGATACGACGGCTAGCATATGTTATAGGGATACTGTGAGTGTAGTTTATGACGGTACATGGACAAACAAAAATATGCCAAAAGTGAGGATGAATCAAGATTCTTCTGTATTAGCTTTTTTGTATTTAGCTGTGCTTTGCTTCTAGACTTCATGATACTTTGAGCTTATCCTGCGGAAATAGGAACACAAATGATTAAATTATGTTCGGGTTCTTTGAAATAACTTTACTTCAGAACATTGAGACAACTACCATCTTAGTCGCCCCGTGACCATGGCTGCTGTAAAGCAACCGAAACGTCGGGGAAAAGTATGAACTTAAATATAAATAGTTTTAATTAATTCAAATAGCTTAAATTGTAGTAGAGTTCAATAATAGTAGTGAATAGTGAAAATAAGCGCTGTATCGCAAGCGGTGCATTATTATGCTGAGCAACATCTCTTTTTAATGAACACTGCGACGCACATTGAACAGCAAGGGCTCCATGTATAAATGTGTATTCTATATTATATATAATAATATATGAAATGTATGTATCATATGTGGAGGCCAGTCAGTACAGACTGGCGACACATCGACCCAGTGGGATCTTTTGTGTCGACACTCTCCCAATAACGACTGTCATAGATGTTCATGGCAGCCGGGACCGATGGCTTAATATGCTCTCCGAGGCACGGAACAGGCGATAATTATCAATCAATACGCACATAATTTCGAAAAGTCATATAACTTCCGAAAGTCAGCGGTGCGCGACGTGGGTTCGAACCCGAGACTCTCTGCATTGCAGTCTGTTGGTCTCCCCACTGAGCTACCGCTGCACAATATATGAAATAATAGTATATGTAATTAATTAACGTATTATAATGTAGTAATTCATATAGGTATATAATAATGTATATAAGTTTAATTTTTATTATAATTAATTTATAAATACATTTATTACTGTTACACAAATTTTGTATTATAACAGTTTTGATTGTGTGTTGCAATGCTTCATTAAAATAAAATAATTCTTTCTTTCTTTCTTTCTAGTGTGATAGTTCAAAATTATCTAATAAGAGTGTTCTAAAATAAACAACGTGACAAAATACGTATAAAGTAGTTTTAATTTCAATGTATGACATTCGCGTAAATGTAAGACAATATTATTATTAGATTGACCTCTTAAGAATTTCTCCGTAGCCGCAGAAGCTTGGAGCTGTGTCTGGTATAAATGTTGATGTTATAGACCCCTGACTATCTCCTGCAGATATAGGTCACTATGTATGTGTATAAATTAAAGACTGTCCTACACTAGTACGTTTCAGAAATTACACGTTTTCAGGCCACATATATTTTAAGACATCCATATTATTTCTAAAAGTTATCTCGTGCGTATGAAAGTTAGAATATTAAAGTTCAAGAGAATGTAATATAAACATCGCAACACCCCTTATTGGTTCATTTACAAGATACGACTATAAAAAATCCGTCACGCGAGGAGATCGAAATATAAAGCTAAGGACACATTTGAAATTTTCCATAAGCTTTTTGTAATGTCAAAACAGCTAGGCAAAAGCCTCTCCATTAGACTTCCAAAGACCCGCGAGATATATCTATCTCGGAGGTCTTTTGACCCACAAGGCCCATATTTTAGAATAGAATATTATTATTGGAATATTATTCAAATTTGATCGAGGGATGACCCCAATGTGTCTGCACACTAAGTTACTAGTCATTCGGTCCAGTGGTTCCGGAGCTACGCCTGTCACTAACAGACAGACATACAGCCCAACATAGTGTTTTCATTAACCTCTGAGTCTTCTTCGAAGAGGTTAATGAAAATACAAAACAATTCATAACTAAATTTTGAACAAAAAAGTATATAAGCCCCATTTGAATGGACTAGGGAGCTAGACTAATGTTTTCCGTCTAGGGAGAGCCTAATTAAAAATAACGTAAATCAACTTTTACAGTTTAAAGTAAAGTTCGAAAAAACTCTTATCCAGCAGCTTTGTCCGTCCGTCCATCTGTTATACAAATTTAAATTTTTCTCACTTGTATTAAAAAATGTTAAGAAAATAACCAAACACAACATAAAAGCTGTCAGAAGCCAGCACACACTGCATGACAAAATGAAATAAGATACCAAAGTATGAAGGACTTAACATAATTATGTACGTTGTCAGAGCAGCGATAGCTCAGTGCGGAGGCCAACAGACTGCAATGCAGAGGGTCTCGGGTTCGAATCCACGTCGCGCACCTCTGACTTTCGGAAGTTATATGACTTTTTGAAGTTATGTGCGTATTGATTGACAATTATCGCCTGCTCCGTGCCACGGAGAGCACGTTAAGCCGTCGGTCCCGGCTGCCATAAACATCTGTGGCAGTCGTTATTGGGAGAATGTCGACACAAAAGATCCCACTGGGTCGAAGTGTCGCCGGTCTGCACTGACTGGACTGACCCCACATAAGATAAGATAAGATGTACGTTGTCATCTCAGTGTGTACTTGACCTAACACACACACATACACACGCCCAACAATTTGACATATAACATACTCAAACATACAGCCTATATATTCTGTCTTCCATTACTTTTCAAAGAAATGGATATTTTTTACATACCCCGAAAGTGTCTACGAGACGTAAATCTAATGTTTCTTTTTTATCTGCCGAGCTATACGTGATTACTTTTTTTATACATTAGCCTATATTGCAGTCTTTTATAGATGTTTTAAAACTTGAGGGTAGTCTGACATTAGCTAAATTAGGATTTAAAACGAAATAATAAGCACTAGACTTTGCCCGTAGCTCAAGTTAATAATCTCCATCCTTCGGGAACTGTAGTTTTTAGAGGTCGGAATATCTCTTATACAACAGCTTTGTCCATCCGTCCGTCTGTCTGCGGTACAACTTTCAACTCAAGAACCGTAAGAGCTAGAGAATCGCGGTCAACGCCATTCGACACAGCATACCCTGAAATGATTATGACTTTTGATCTCTGACCACGTGGTATCACGTGACCTTATGCGTATTACTTGATAAATTTTTTCGAACTCTTGAATTTATGGCAATTCATTGCCGACTCTCACTTGTTTCTAGATGACTACTGACTGACTACTCCCGATACTCTGTCCTTTTCTGTTTCCATGACAACGTGTATGCGAAATTTTGATGATAATCGATCGTGTAGTTAAGGCGTAACCAACCAACAAACAAACTCACATTCGCATTTATAAGTTTACTTAGCATAATAATATTAGATTAGCCTGCACGGATGGCGTAGTGGTTGAAATGATCGCCTTGCCACTGCGCCGAGTGTTATGGGTGCGATGACCACTGTGAAAAATAACTGTTCCACGTCTAGGTATTCTTTGTGTCCATTGTTTAAATCAGAGGCACCCAGACAAAAATTTTGCAGGTTCCAGTGGACCCCTACAGCTACATTTCTACTATATTCCTTGGCATTCGTATTTATATATTTAAAAAATTGATCAAGTCTCTGCGGGCTGACCTTTTTTTTAAGTTTTTACAAGTAACAGTCGCTGAGCTTCTTTATTTTAGATTTTTTTTAGGACCCCCAGTTTTTGGTCACGCCAACGTAGACCCTCGTCGAGTCTCCCGGGAACCACCACTTTGGGAACTAATGGTATAAATGTTTGCAAAGTATGCCGCAGCTCAGGAATTATTCCTAGTGCGGCAGTTGCTTTTCAAAAGACAAATCAAATCAATATGGCTGCCTTGTCGGTATATTTAAGTCCGAGCTTGTGCTTAACTGCCTATAGTTGAGTCTCGGGTTTGATACCTGCATAAGTGGTGCAACACAGTTACTGCGTTTCGTCCGGTAAGTGTGCTTTCCGATCCGAAGACTCACAAGAGTATTACTCTTAAGAGCAGTAGAGCCTCGCTGATTTCAGCATGAATGGGCCGGCTCGACCGGGGAAGGATCTCACAGAATATCGACGTGGAATAGCAATATTCCTATTGTTGTGTTTCGTTCGGTGAGTGAGAGTGCCGGAGGCCCAGTCACCCTCTTTCCCCCTTGCCGCTCCTTCTCTTTCCTATTTCCTTTCCTAAAGGGTGGGCAACGTGCATGTGATGCCTCTGGTGTTGCAGGCGTCCTTAGGCTACGGTGACCACTTACCATCAGGTGGGCCGTATGATGATTTGCCACATTAGTTGCATAAAAAAAAACAACTCTTCTATTACATTATTTTGATCTTAATTTTAGTTCCTAGGGTAGGCAACGAGCGAATGATATTCCTGGTATTATAAACAAGGATAGGCTATGGTTACGCTTACCATCAAACCAAACGCCTCGTATTTACCTTCGTGGCAGTATAAAAAAAATAACAAAGACATGAATATTAAAGACTAATCTTTGTACCAAAGATTACTCGTAAATATTTAATTCTTTAAATATTTGACTGTGAAGGTCAACGCCTTGTGCAATAAAAGCTTGAGATACAATTTTTTTTTCTATTTAATAAATTAAATTCTATACCGTCTACAGAAAAATAAAACTCTTGAGACTTAATACGCGCAGTTTAATTGATCCTTGAGAATAATTAACTTTGTCAATATCAGGATAGTATCAGTTTTATAAAGCGGAAATATTTGTTGGTTTGTCTGCTACCGATGAACACTGAAACAGCTGAACCGATTTTAGTAATTCTAATTCTTCATCCACGTTACTTTACTACATCCAGAAATAACCTAAGTTATACAATATCATATATATAAATAAAACGGTTTAGACAAATATGGCTCACAAATTAACCATGTGCTGTACTACATAGTATAAGATACATATTTATCTCAGTAAACGTTTCATAGTGCTTCAAACGGGCGAATCCGTAGAAACTAGTGTAGTCTAATCTTATAATATCGTTTATTCTTTTGTTTGATGAGGTCAGGGTTTCTAGTGTGAGTTGTTTTCACGTTAACCCTATCGACACGTTAACCGCGTCTGGCTCTCTGATTGGTTAAGAGCTTGGAGCGGGCCAATCGGAGCGCCGAACGCCATAAACGTGTCGATCGCGTTAACGTAAAACAAACTCGCATTAGGCACTCGGATGTCTCTTACTCATTAAAAATATCATATGCATTTGATTACATTCTTCCTTCGTTCTGTGTTAGACAAAGTACTAATGAGTTTTGTTGTGAAAATTCTCAGTAAAAGCATACACTTTAGAAATGTGCCTCGTCGCCGCAATACGTGGGATTTGAAACCTAAAATAACAGCTAGGAAAATGTGACTTTTCTTTTTTATTAGGTTTTTTTAGGTATCGTAAAAACTCTTTTACAACAGCTTTGTCCGTCCGACCGTCCGTCCGTCTGTCTGTCTGTCTGTTATGCAACTTTCAACTTAAGAACCGTAGGAGCTAGAGACTCACGATCAACGCCATTCGAGTATAGTCGATATACCCCCGAAATAACTATGACCTTTGACATCTGACCTCAAGGTCACGTGATACCATTTTTTTTAACTTTAAGATTTACGGCAATTCATTGCCGTTTCTCACTTGTTTTCTTGAAGCAATGCATTGAAGCATACCTCTCCATGGGGTGACGGTTGTGTCAGACTCACCGGGCTAAAAATGGCGACCTCCCGGTAATAATGACTAAACCTACCACGGTGTTCCTCGACATAAAAAACCAGCTTAGTCAGGGCCGCATGAATCACTTTCACATGTAATCGCGACCTACCGGAGTAGAATATCAGAGAGTAGTAGAGCCTCGCTGGTTTCAGCATGAATGGGCCGGTTCGATCGGGGAAGGACCACCCTCTCACAGATTACGACGTGAAATAGCAGTATTCCTACTGTTGTGTTTTGTTCGGTGAGTGAGAATGCTGGAGGCCCAATTACCCTCTTTACCCCTTGCCGCTCCTTCGTCTTCCCACTTCCTTTCCCAAAGGGTCGACAACGCGCAAGTGATGCCTCAGGTGTTGCAGGCGTCCATGGCTACGGTGACCACTTACCATCAGGTATACTTGTTTGCCACCTTAGATGCATAATAAAAAAAACTTTAACACATCTCTATCTACTTCTTTATATACAAGCGACTGGTGTAATATAATCCGGATATATATAGGTGAAAGCTCGGCCATCAGGTAAAAAAATATGTATTGTTTAGTCACGTATGTTCCCGCCAACGTTGTCGGATAACACGAATCATGTGGGACAGCGAACAGCTGATCGGCATGTAATAGAAGATTTACTATTTGACAGTGAACTATCAAATCAATCAAAATAAACTCCGGTTACAATGCCGACTCAAACGATCTGACATTGTTTACATCCTTTTCACGCCTACGATCTTTATGAGGGGTTAGATAAAGAGGTGTTATGTGGGGGATAGGCTCCGCGGATGAAGGTCAACAAACTACTCGAATAATGTGTGTGGATGATTTAGTGAGAGCAAACATATACCGTCTGTTTCTTGTCAGTATCTTCACATAGGTACAACTCTTTGCCTGAACCTGGAAAATAACATGAAAGTAAGTTTAGTAATTTTAATAAACTCACCAGCCAATAAACTATGACGTTAATATATGTAAATTTGTGACTTAAATGACTTAACGATTTTTTGAATATGGCATGCGTTCGCGTATCGGTACATTAATTCTATGCGCTCACCAGCTCTCATGATCAGCGAGGTTTTGTTATAATTCTATCTTGATTTTTTATTTATTTAATAAGAAACCTCCAGCATTGCTATACTCTTTAATACAATTCGTCACTGTACGCAATGACTAGCGTCGAGAATCAAAAGGGCGAGAGTGCAGCGCTGATGCAAATGGCATTCAAGTTAAGTTTCTAACACATTTATCCTCCTTATGAAATGAACTGTTTCAGTTTGCGGTTCATCGCTATTTGTGAAACGAATTTGAACTTCAAACTATTTTTTACCGCTAAGTTATTTTGACTAAATATTAAAACAAAAAATATTTTTATTTGATTAACAATTATCGCGTGCTCCGTGCCTCGGAGAGCACGTTAAGCCGTCGGTCCCGGCTGTCATGAACATTTATGGCAGTCGTTATTGGGAAAGTCAGTATCCTCTAATATCTTGACACTGGTCTAGCCTTGGGGTATCGTTAGCCTTCGGGTTGCGGAGGTCAGGTGGCAGCCGCTCCGTGTAAAAACTGATATCTAGTCAAATCCGGTTAGACCAGAAAAGCCGACCCCAAGTGACTTGGGAATAATAAAGGCTAAGAGAGAAGATTAAAACAAAAAATATTATGCTCTGTCCTTTTATTATGACAAATAGATAGAGAAATATGTACGACGAAATGTTAATTTACTCATCGTTTTTAGTTCTGATTTATGACCGTCACAGCTAAAAGCGCTGGAGTAGCACATTGCAGCTAAGTGAATACCAGCGTGAAGTAATCTGATCTTTCTTCGCCGCGACAGCGCTATAAGCGAAACTGTATTTCAACAGAAAGGTACTGTTGCAGTAGGAATAAATTATTTCTGTGTCAGGAGTTTACAAACCAGCAACGCTCACAAAGTCCATTAAAATGCGGAACAATTATTTGTGACTTAACATTTTGTTCCATGTTTCTACCTGCAACACTCGATGCGACATAGAGGCGTAGTATCCTAAACCAATGCGCCATCTATGCCAAATATTATATTTATTACTTAAATAATTATTGTGGTATCACCCATGTTTATGAGTATAGCTTCTCTACCGTAGCTCGTAGCGTTATTGTTATATAGCCTATAACCTTTCACAAGAATAAGGCTATAAAAAAATGCAAAAAATTTTTTTATCGCCGGCTGGTTGTTCCTGAGATTAGCGCAACAAAAACAGCTCTTCATCTTTGTTACATATTTTAGTACTATCTTTTGCCAAAACCTTTTTTCGCTTGCGTAAAATTTGGTTAGGTTATGTTAGTAACAGTTCTTATCTTTATATATATAATTCTACTGTACGTGTGTATGTCACTGAACTCCTCCTAAATGGCAGGACCGATTTCGATAAAAAATTTGTGTGTGTCCATATGGATTCGAGGATGGTTTAGATTTGGGTTTTTTTTTCGTGTTTACAGGACAACGTCTGTCGAGACAGCAATTTTTTTATAAAATATAGCCTTTATTACTCGCTGATAATATAGCTTTCTTATTTTTAAAGATTTAATAAAATCGGTCGAGTAGTTTTTGAGTTAAAACCTTACTAATAAACAAACAGAAAATCTAATCTTTCCTCTTTATAATATTAGTATAGGATTATTCCTTTCGCTTATACCATTAGCCTTTTAAATACCTACTCCATTTCTTCCCATATAACTCACAATCTACGTGTATATAACTATGGCCACACATTACCTTATAGCGTGGAGAGAAATCTCCATCTTCAACAGGCTAATGTGTTTACATTACAATGATTTTCGCTTCCCACTCTCGACGCAGGCGAAATGCTATCAGCTTTAGAAACGATACGATAAGCGATATTTTGGATAAAATATAGGTGTTGCTTAGGAAACATTCTGCCTTACTTTAATATTCGAGAGGTAGTTATCTACCTCTCGAATATTAAAGTAAGGCAGAATTTTTTTTTATAATTTTTTTTTTTTTTTAAAAACATTTTTTTTTCTGATTAGTCGCTAGTTAACACATAAGTGTTAACTAGCGACTAATCAGAAAAAAACCTTTGAACACTGCTCAACGTTGAATGCCAGCTAAGTACTAGCGGCGGGTCTTTGATCAAAGGTTATTCATTGGTCAACAACTAAAGACCTATTCAGTTGAGAGGTAACTAAGCATTAGTTAGCGATATTTTTATTAGTAAGCTGATTATGTACAGTAAATTGACTCAATTTTAATGTCCTCCGGAACGAATTTTGGACACGACAGCCATTGTTAACGAAGACTAATTATCTGCGTAAGAGATTGTAGTGCAAAAGTAAGAACGCAAACACAAGTGCACTCTCCCTCTTTCGCATAACCAGATGGAAAGACACCCCGAGATGACCAGATAAATTTCAAGTTGAGGACCAAAGGCTTTACTAGTTTATTTTTAAAATGCCACACTTTTAAAGAATAAATTGGCTTGGTGAGGCACGTGCCTAGACTCCGTGCTGCTACTCATACCTTTCTACCGGACCCAATACCATTATCACTGTGGACAAAACTTGGACCCACTCCAGACTTCACAATCGACAGACTTAAACATAATCGCAAACCTATACCGAGGAATGCGTTTCATTAAGTTGAAACTGAGATATCTTTCGGGTACTCAGACCACTTAAATTTTTATCTTATCTGGCATAACTTGTTGAAATTTTTTGCGTACTCTGTTGAGGATCACAGCTTTTTGTACAAAACATTTTTTAGAAGTTAGTGGTGGTATTTTTTATTGCTCGTGCGGCTTAGAGTTGTTTACCTACCATGGCCTCTAAATTCGACGATATTTGGACGAGATAAAAAAAATTCTACAATTTATGTAGTAACTGTCATGAGATCCACCTGATGATGGTTCTGTAGCTCTATGATCGCTGTGGATCGGGATGGTGGTACTGGAAGTGGCGTGTCGTCTCTAAATAATTACCGAGCTTTTTCACTAATCTTCTTCTCCCTTAGCCTTTATTATTCCCAAGTCACTTGGGATCGGCTTTTCTAATCTAACCGGATTTGACTGGATATCAGTTTTTACACGGAGCGGCTCTCACCGGCCCTCCGCAACCCGAAGGCTAACGATACCCTAAGGCTAGATCAGTGTCAGGATATTAGAGGGTACTCACTTTCCCAATAACGACTGCCATAGATGTTCATGGCAGCCGGGACCGACGGCTTAACGTGCTCTCCGAGGCACGGAGCAGGCGATAATTGTCAATCAATACGCATATAATTTCGAAAAATCATATAATTTACGAAAGTCAGAGGTGCGCGACGTGAGTTCGAAACCTGAGACCCTCTGCATTGCAGTCTGTTGGTCTCACCACTGAGCTATCGCTGCTTTTTCACTAGTAATATTATTAATACTAGCTTTTGCCCTTTGAGTTAAATCCTAACAATGAAACAAAAAAATCAAATGTTTCATTTTTATACTACTAGTATAGATTCAAGATGTTCAGTATCACTAAGTTATGGCAGACTAAATCTAAAACACATTAATCGAAATACGCAAGTAAATACTACGATCTACAATCTCTTAATACGCAGCTGTGTTGCACGTGTTTTCAAGACCCGTTTGAAATGGTTTAAAAATGAGCAAATCCACATTTAGAATGCAGTTAGTAAATCATTCTGTGTAATTAGTCTTAGGCGGGCGTGCTTGATGAATGTTTTGTGGGATACAGGCGTAAGTTAGAGCCGATGACGGTTTTGAGAATTTTTGTTGAAATACGTAAATAACTTTGTTACGTTTTCATCAGGATTTGGTCGACGAGTTTGAAATTAGGAATACATTTTTGGGATTTCATTCCCTTTTTCAAACATTGGAAATGTATACTGGGGAAGTATATAAGATGGTTCTTACATCTTACGTCATTATTCAATACTCCGCAAAGAAATTAAAAATATATTCAATATAAGAAAGAACCTTTAATAAAAATATCTAATTACATTTAAAGTACGATGAATGATTATCATGCTGCCTTTACTTATATCCTAATCCTAACTAATGTTATAAATGCGAATGTGAGTTTGTTTGTTTGTTACGATTTTACGCCTTAATTATTCGACTGGTCATCATGAAAATTCGCATACACGTTGTCAGGGGAACAGAAAAGGACATAAGGTACCTTTCGTCCAGAGAAAGTACTGTCCTTAACCTAACCTTAACCTACATTTATGCGAGCGAAACCGCGAAAAAAATCTAGTCATGAGATAAATTACAACACTCAGGATGCGTTGTTTTACATAACACTATCAGCCTGTGTCATGTTGCACCGATTTCATTCATCTATAGCAAATTGAAAACGAATCCTTAACACTTTGCTTGCACAATAAATCCAACCTATCGAATAGTTAGATATTTTTCAAAAATACAAATCTCAAAATAAATTTATTCAGATTAGGTTACATGGTAACACTTATGAATGTCAAAGTTACACAAATTTTTCTGCGAATTTACATTTACTTTCACGTTCAGCAAAGCAAGGGTGTCGGGCTTATGAGAAGAACGGGCAAGAAACTCATGGTCACTCTTTTGCATTACTCCATGCTATACGCAAGGAAACAACAAACCCCTAATTTAAGGGAAATCTCTTAATTTAAATGTTTTCGCCAAATTTCGCCCGACACTCTCGCTCCCGCTGCAACTTATATCCCAGTCCGTTTCATAGCTTTGTTTACCGACGTCTCTGTTTATCCGGGACCAACTTATCTTGCCTCTGATGAATCGGCTACAAACTGTAGACAGCGATAATTTAAATTGATTCTAAGTGTTGCGGTTTCGGAAGGAAGATGAACCGAGCTGGCGATTTAGTGTGATTATGTTCTGATAGATAATGTGGTGACGTTTCAGTTATTTTATAGATTATTGGGATGTTTAGACATGCCAGATACCTACTCTAGCATATTGCGGTGATGCTAAAAGTCGGTGTAAGAAAATGAAATCAAGAAGTTGACTGACATCGTCCGACGATACCATTAAGGTAAGGCAGGTAGGTTAAGGTTACCTTTGTGATTATAAGAAGTAGATTTTGTGAAGATATCAAACCATTTTTCACTAGTATGGAGGCTTTTAGTGATTACCTAGCCAATGAGCTACATATATAGATATCCATACTTAAAGGGGAATTTTTAAATTCTTTGATAAACAAGTGAGAAACGGCCATGAATTACCGTAAATCTTAGAGTTCGAAAAAATGGTATCACGTGACCTTGTCAGAGGTCAAAGGTCATAGTCATTTCGGGATATATTGACTATGCTGAGTCGAATGGCGTTGACCGTGAGTCTCTAGCTCTTACGGTTCTTGAGTTAAAAGTTGTATAACAGAAAGACGGACGGACGGATGAACGTACAAAGCTGTTGTATAAGAGTTTATTCGAACTCTAAAAAATGCATACGTTTCCATTTTACACCGAAATCTTCAAAAGAGGTTGACAGAGGCGTACTACACCACTCCCTTCCGGCTACGGTTTTATAACCCTCATAATAGAAGGCGAGCCTATTACCTGAAACTTCTAGAAGGTTCAGTTCCATACATCAAGCTGATACTATTCATAAATTTCTTGACAAAACCAATTTACTTTGTCCGATCTGGATAGCAAACTTAAGACCTAGTGAGGGCACACGTCGTTTTTACTACTATAATGCTAAGAAATTTATGTCAGTTCATTCCTAATATTAAAATATGATATTTTTGGAATAGCAATATATTCTAACTAGCTTTCGCAGTTTCGCTCGCATAAAAGTGTAACATTATTTTATTTTTAAATAAAATATAACCTGTGTTACGCGGTGATAATATAGCTTGCTAATGGTGAAAGATGAAGAATGGTGAAGAAAATCGATTGAGTAGTTATTAAGTTAAATCAATACAAACAAACAAACATACAAAAAAATAAATCTTTCTTCTTTATAATATAAGTATAGACAAACGATGGTAATCCGAAGGAATCGAATGTTATAGAGGTAGACGTACAGACAATATCGAAGTACAACTTACCGTGCAATTTCGATTCGACCTTTCGCCAGGAACGTTAGTCAAGGTCTTCCCTGTATCATCTTACCCACATACAATCTTTATGCTATTAGCCCTCAAGATGTGTATACAATATTAAACGCAAAGGATCGCAAACTACCCCTATTAACAATTCCGGGCGGCCATCGCCCAAGCTCTGTCGGCATTATACGCTTGACATTGATGTATTCCTCCCAGATCTTTGGCACGGCACCCCAAAACAATCACAGATCCGCAACCGAGTTACATTTGATTTATATCTCCCCGGATTATATTTTTGTCTGTTATTCGTTATGTATGATTTGTATGCTAGTACGGTATATATCTTCTGATCCGATCCCTAGAAGTAGGTCAAATGGACCAATGTTGTGTCGATATGCAACGGAATAAGATGCTATCGAGAAATGTGAGACGATTGTGATGATGGAGGTAGAGATGTGAAAATATCGATTTAAAATCGATATTGTGATAAGTTTTAATATGCTATATTAAAAGTTATCATAATATTTAAGCTCAGCTAGTATATATAGCTCAGTGGGGAGACCAATAGACTGCAATGCAGAGGGTCTCGGGTTCGAACCCACGTCGCGCACCGCTGACTTTCGGAAGTTATATGACTTTTCGAAATTATGTGCGTATTGATTGACAATTATCGCCTGCTCCGTGCCTCGGAGAGTACGTCAAGCCGTCGGTCCCGGCTGCCATGAACATCTACGGCAGTCGTTATTGCGAAAGTCAGTACCCTCTAATATCCTGACACTGGTCTAGCCTTAGGGTATCGTTAGCCTTCGGGTTGCGGAGGTCAGGTGGCAGCCGCTCCGTGTAAAAACTGATATCCAGTCAAATCCGGTTAGACTAGAAAAGCCGACTCCAAGTGACTTGGGAATAATAAAGTCTAGGGAGAAGAAGATTGTGATAAGTTTTAAATTGAACATGATGATCGGACGATAAGATATCGAACAGACAGCAGACTGAACTTAGTTGCGTAACAAATATTCAAACGTCTTCTCACAGTGTCATGTTTATAATATTAATAGCGCACGTTTATTGAATGATGTCAATAATCTGCTATTTTTATTATTTCATCTGACTGCCCAAGAGGCGCAGTAGTGCCAAGTTCTTCGGGTTCGATTCTGGCAATAGCATTATGTATCTACAAATAACTTTTTAGTGTTTGTGCATGATTTGTGTTTGTTGTCTTAATTTTTGTGAATTGCGTCAGAAAAACAGAGAGATATCTCTCTGTTTTTCTGACGCAATTCACAAAAATATATAATATTGATATTATGATACATGATACTGATATTATATATAAAAATATATAATATCAGTCCTGTATTATACTGTCTCACTACTGGGCACGGGCCTCTTCTCAGTGTGAAAAGGGTTAGGCCATAGTCCACTACGCTGGCCTAGTGCGGGTTGGCAGACTTCACATATCTTCGAAAACATTATGTAGAGGTCTCAGATATGCAGGTATCCTCACGATGTTGTCCTTCACCGTTAAAGCAAGTGATAATTAACTATTTAATACGCATATATTTTTGAAAAGTCAAAGATGCGTGCCTTGGGTTCGAACTTGAGACCTCTGCGTGGCATTCCAACCGTTTCCCACTAGGCTATCGCTGCTTAATATAAATAAAAATATAACACAAGTTAATAATAATAATAATTTTATTAAAAGATTTACAATTTTTTTACATACAATGTGCTAATGTCAAAAGCATGTTCAAATAAAGTAATTCAAATCCTTAACTTTATTTTACGTACTTATAAACTGGAACATTTCTGCATAATACGGTCAAATTGCGGCTTGGCAGACCCGCATTCACTTTGGGAACACGGGAAACATAAATTCAGAGATAATTTTCTAACATTTGATTTATGTTTTTTTAATATCAAACAGACTCATGACCCATACTTAGATATACAAAGTTATAGTCAAAAATCAGTTATTAATTTATGTCACAAAGATACACTTATGACCGTCAAAGTTTAATGGTTGAGATTACCTATGTCACTGAAGGTAATGAAGTTAATTGTCAGCTGACGACGGCTAGAAGACATTTATCTTCTCCTCAAGTCACTGTCTCTGGACTGTAATTGGGCTTACCATCAGGAGCGTTACAATCATTTTGCCGTGTCTAAATTTAAAAAACAGTTGCGCTTAGGTTAGTTGCTAGGTACAGGCATGCCCTCGCATTACTATTTGCCAGAATAGTACACTATTTGCTAGCAAAATAAACTCCACTTGCTTGCTGCTTAGGATATCTTCTTTTAATTTGTGTTTGTTTTAACTTAGATTAGGTAATCTGTTTAGAATATTCTTAACCTGGCCTTTCGCTATAATGTTTCCAATCTAGTCATAGAATGTTCGGTATTTACACTTTCATATTTGCACCATCTACTTTCTTATTTAATTCTTTGTCGTTCGTGCTATTTATAACAGCTGTACCTACGTAGGCTATGAATCCATTAGCCTATAATCAATACAACTGCCTATCTACAGTATATTAATCCCTACTTTGTTTTGTTTCAGGTAAATAATCTACATGGTGGTAAATCAAATTGACTCTTCACAAATCTCCAGCCAATGATAATCTGGTAAAATTGGTAAGTTGTTCTTATGCTAACGGTATTTTGAAATTTTCTCATAGATCGTGCTTTATGTTCTTATACAGTTTTCGTTAAATCTACTGATTTAAAGAATATCCATACTTGTATTATACATTTGTGGATATTGCTGTATTATTTCAACTGAAGAGCCAAATGACAACTAAAACCACTCCATAATTAGAGCGCCAATAAATGAGCTGAAGTCATGTGTTATTTTTGCTAATGATGTATTAGTTAAAGTGCCTGTACCGCAGAAATTTTCCAAACATTGAAACAACGGACAGAAAAATCACCCAGACTCTTAACAATCATTTGTGGATCACACATGATTTATTTAGACCATTCCACTTTTCGTGATTAAAGTAAAGCTTTTGATTTGAACTACACTAAATTATACTAAATTTATATTCTATGAAAACAGAAAGGTGTAGTAAACTCTTCACAAAATTAGTTTCCAGATTAACACAGAAAGTTTGAACTAACGTTTGAAATTTTAAATTTAATTTGTTGTCCGCTCAAAGGCCGTGTGTACGGTCCCATGATTGTTTACACTGTATAGTTAATATTTTACTATGTGCCACTCCAAACGAGCCTCCGCCAAAGGGTAATTGAATGACATGACATTATATTAGGCATACTAACTGGCCTAGTTGAACTATGAATATGTTACAGTATAGAAATTACTCGTGTTGAAATTTTGGTATTTCACCCGAAATATTTGGTGTAAATTTCAACAGGTATCATAAACTATTTTATTGTTTACACATGTCAGCTTTTACAGCTTTGTGAGACTGTTTGAAGGACTGTCACACTACCAGGCAAGGTTTTCTAGTCAAAGGTTTTCTAGACATGGACTAATTAACTTCTAATACGTTCCTTACGTACACTGCCGGTCAAAAGTTTGAGACCACCTACATCAAAGTTGCAAATGGATGTAAAACTCAAAATAAAAAGCTAAACATGAAAGGATTTATTGTGATATTTATTAAGTATGGCAAATGCAATTAAATATAAATAATAAATATTAAATATTTCGACAATTTAACTTAAAATATATGTTGACAAGCTAAACAGCTTTTTCATCAAAAAACCCTCCCTTGCATTGAATCACTTTGTTGACAAGTCTTGGCATGCGGGCAATCAATTTGTCGATTGTTTCTTGTGAAATATTGTTCCAGCTTTCTTGCAATGCTCTCCACAAATCTTCTTGTGAGCTGGGACAACAACTGCGCACGTTTCTGTCCAGCTCTTCCCACAATAGTTCTATAGGGTTAAGGTCGGGGCTCTGAGCGGGCCACACCATGTTTTTTAACACCCCTTCTGCTTCTTTTGTATCTAAATAACCCCGGCATAATTTGGAGCTGTGTTTAGGGTCGTTGTCTTGTTGGAAAATAAAGCCATCTCCAACTAGCCGAAGTCCCGATGGTACAGCATTACACTCCAATATTGCTTTGTACTGCTCCTTTTTCATAATTCCTTCGACTCGTACCAAATCTCCAGTTCCACGGCTCGAGAAACAACCCCAAACCATAACGGAACCACCGCCATGCTTCACTGTGGGCAGGACACAGTCTGGCATCATCTTTTCCTCGGCACTCCGCCGAACAAAAACACGTCTTTTGCTCCCAAACACTTCAAATTTGGACTCATCTGTCCAAAGAACTCTTTTGAAGTCTTCTTCACTCCAGTCTCGATGGGTAAGGGCCCACTGCATTCTCTTCTTTTTGTTTTGTGGCCTTAAGAGAGGTTTTCGCACTGCTACGCGACCAAATAACTTAGCGTCTCTTAGTCTTCTTTTCACTGTGGTCAATGACACAGGTGTAGACCGGGATTTGTTCACTTCAGCGCGGATTTCTGGTGCTGTCAGGCGTCTATTCCGCTTGCTTGTTACCACGATGAACTTATCCTCGCTAGAAGTGGTAGCTCTCGGCCTTCCCGACCGCGAACGATCTTGATTATTGCCAGTCTCCTTGTATCGGGTTATTGTGTTATGAACACAAGTCTTCGACAACTTGAGCTGAGTAGCAATCGCACGTTCAGATTTGCTTTCGTTGGGTAAAGCAATGATGACAGCACGAGTTTCACCGCTAATTTGGCGTACTTTTCCCATAATGAGATGTCTTCACTGTAAGAACGACGAGCTCGGACTAACCAAGATTAAGAAATATTTACTCCATGGAAACTCAGGTGTTCACAGTGTTTTAGGAAGTTAAAATTTCCTAAAATTCTGTTAACACAAAACAAAGCCCAAATAATGAATAATAGTCAGGTAACAATAATATTACAATGACTTTAGCGCGCGGTCCGCACGCGGCGCCCATTGATGTTTCTAGACAAAAGACCTTTGTACGATGATTACATAAAAATAAATAGAAATAATGACTTCGAAAAATAGTTAAATATCCATTGTATATGCAGGTGTTCAAATTAATTGTTTATCATATGTATTTTTAACAAATTTTATTGTGAAACAATATTTTAACTTGTGGTCTCAAACTTTTGGCCGGTAGGGTATATATGTAAGAAACGTATTAGGAATTCGCGGTATTGCCTAAGTATTCATCCACGAAAGAATAACAAACCATTTCGATCTATAATAATTAACGTTTTGAGTGGCAGCGGTATACAAACTAATATAATAATATTCTACCACATACACGCAACACCATCTAGCCCAAACTAAGCAGAGCTTGTACTATGGGTACTAGACAATGAATAAACATACATATATACTTTTTTTTTGTAAATACATAGATATTATACATAGAAACACCCAGACCAAGACAAACATCCATGTTCATGCACACAAATGTTTGACTTGTGCGGGAATCGAACCCGCGACCACAGGCGTGGCAGTCGGTTACACTAACCACTACGCCATCGAGGCCGAATAAGGTCAGGGTTATTTTATATCACCAGTAGAAAGCGTGGTTAAAAGGAATTACACGATTTCGAAATCAGCCTGTATATATATTATATAATATATAAATTCATATTTGCATTTATAATATTCGTTAGGATTAACGTCTGTCATTGAATTATCTTACCCAGTTTGCTTCTGATAACGTATTAAATTTGACATAAGTACGTAATCTCTACCCTTAAGTCATACGAAATCAAACAATTCTTCATTTGAACAGGGTCTCTTTATATAATAATATCTCTAAATTAATTTTCGTTTCCCCGATGCGAATTGATATATATATATATATAACAGAAGCGACATGCCATCCGTTACGTCCCATAGCCCATAGGAGATAAGAGATCACCCAAAGTGACAAATTACGATGGGTCACCATAAATAATAGAATTTCTACTATTCTGTTCGGCTACGTTTCTGGAAACATATTGAGAGTGCTTTTATACCTATAAGAGGAATCCCGTGAAGGAAATTTGCATTTCAGAGTTCTCCATAATGTTCTGAAATATGTGTTAGGTCTGCTAATTTGCTCTAGGCCAGCTTAGTAGGGTATGGCGTAACTCTTCTCATACTGAGGTGATGCCACTGCTGGGAGTGGGACTGTTAGACAAGAAAATAGGGTTAGTCTTAACTTGTTCTGTTGACGCCGACGTCCGAACGCCTAAGGAGAAATTAAATCTCTTTGTACTTGACTTATTGGATACTGCCTCCGTGGCGCAGCGGTAGTGAATGCGACTGCTGTGCATGAGGTGTCGGGTTCAAAACCCGGGTCGGGCCAACAAAAGTTATTGGGTTTTTCTGTTAAGAAATCTCAATAGCGGCCCGGAGTTAGGAAGTTGGCGGTGTTAGACATCCCCATGCCTCGGAAAGCACGTTAAACCGTTGGTCCTGCGCCTGATCTCTCTCCGGTCATGTCGAATTACCGTCACATCGGATCATGAGAGTTAGGGAATAGAGAGTGCACTTGTGTTTGCGCATATATTTGTGCACTATAATATCTCCTGCGTAGTTAGCCAGTCTCCGTTAAGATTGGCCGCCGTGACCGAAATTCGGTCTGGAGGACATTATTATTGGATACAAGACATAAAACTTTACGAAGAAATGATTACAATTATTTTAAAGATTTTGATTTTGATTGATTTTGACTGCACTGATGGCTTAGTAGCTATAGTGATCGCCTTGCCACTGCCATTGCGCTGAGTGTTGCGTGTTCGAATACTACACAAGACAAAAAATTGTGTGAACCTTAAATAGGTGCGCCGAGCCCGGGTGTTCCTCGTAACCGTTGTTTGAATGTTTATAAATTCTCCCTCGATACAGGCATTCCTAGAGCAGCGATAGTCCTTTTTAAGACAAATCGAATCGCATTACTAGATATTTAATGTAACGAATACATTGTTTTCGCAAACTTAAATATAATTTGACATGTTCATTTCGACTTTGGAGCATGTAAAAATATGCCTCATAAAATTATATTAATTGTATCAGGCATATTTTCAATATAATTATTACCATACAATTTCGTTTCATAAAGTAATTATGCATATGAAACTCGTGCAACGAAACAGGAAAGACATTCTCTTAAAATGTAACTGTTCTGATCTTTTTTATATTCCGCCAGTGTCCAGTTATTTGCAACATTCATTATTTTTTGCTGTCGAGATGATACATTTTTAATAAATACCCTTTACAGTGGAGTTTACTTTTACGGATTTAATCAGTACCTACCTACACTATACAGCGATAGCCTAGTGGGAAACCGTTGGACTACAACGCAGAGGTTTCGAGTTCGATCCCAAGGCGCGCAAGTCTGACTTTTCAAAGATATGTGCGTATTAAATAGTTAATTATCGCTCGCTTTAACGGTGAAGGAAAACATCGTGAGGAAACCTGCATGTCTGAGAGTTCTCCATAATGTTTTCGAAGATATGTGAAGTCTGCCAACCCGCACTGGGCCAGCGTGGTGGACTACGGCCTAACCCCTTCTCACAATGAGAAGAGGCCCGTGCCCAGCAATGGGACAGTTTAATACAGGGCTGATATTATTATTTTATTATATATTTTATTACTAGCTGTCGCGGCAAACGTTGTTCTGCCATATAAATTAGCTACCAAATATACATTAAAAATTTCATAAAAATCGGTCAAGCCATTTCGGAGTAGTACGACCACAAACACCGTGACACGAGATTTTTATATATTAGATTATTATACTATGTACTCCATATTTTATAGCATTCCATAATGTTATACAAAAGTGTTATAGAATAATATTGAGGTCAGTCTCTGTCAGCCTCTTTACGGACTTTAAATCTTAATCAGATGATTTATACAGTGTGTCTGCGGCACTGTTTAGTGTGGCTGTAGAGTCTGATGCGGAGTGGCAGTATGTATGTATCTTATGTGGGGGCCAGTCAGTGCAGACCGGCGACACTTCGAACCAGTGGGATCTTTTGTGTCGACACTCTCCCAATAACGACTGCCATAGATGTTCATGGCAGCCGGGACCGACAGCTTAACGTGCTCTCTGAGGCACGGAGCAGGCGATAATTGCCAACATGTGGATAACGTCGTGAGGTACATACTTACTACCATCTTTTTATGTAAGTTATTTTATTTTAACAATTGTATGTATCTGTTTGTTTTCCCAAAATAAATAAATAAAAATAAAATACGCACATAATTTCGAAAAGTCATATAATTTTCCGAAAGTCAGAGGTGCGCTACGTGGGTTCGAACCCAAGACCCTTTGCATTGCAGTCTGTTGGTCTCCACACTGAGCTATCACTGCTCTGGAGTGGCAGTAACGTCCTCGCGATGTGCATTTCAGCTGAATATCGTCCGATGTTGGAGTTGCTGAAGCGATGCTCACGTCATTGTATTTCTTCTCCCGTTTACCAGCTGGAGATTGGCACGAGGTCCTGTCCTGTGATTTCCATAAACATTTAAAAGTACAGTTCGTAGGTCAAGCCCTAATCCTAATTAATACTATATTATAGGAATGTGAGTTTGTTTTTCTACGTTTTCACACCTTAACTACTCGACAGATCGCAGACACGTAGTCAGGGGTACAGATACGGACATACAGTACTTACCTTCCCTTCTGGAAAAGTAGTGTTCTCGAAGACATAGATTCACGCCTGTTTCGCAGAAGGGTAGGCAGAGACTACGGATTTCCATTTGCTACGATCCTGACACACTTCTCTGGCTTCATTCACTTTCATCACATTTCTTATACACGCTCGCCGATTCAAGGTGCTCTTAACCTGGCCTTTGTCCAGAACGCCTCCGATCTGATCGAGAAACGTTCGCCTAGGTCTTCCTCTTACGTCTGTTCCATTCTCGAAGAATAGCAATTTATTTACAAAATCGACATTAATGCGACCGAAGCCGCGGCCAAAACCTAAAATATTTAGGTACTTGATCCATGCAATGCATTTTCCTGTATTTATATATCCCAACTAATATTATAAGTGCGAACGTAAGTTTTTAGAGTTCAAAAAGCTCTTACCTATACAACAGCTTTGTCTGTCCGTCAGTCTATTATACAACTTTCAACTCAAGAACCTTAAGAGCTAGAGACTCGCGGTCAACGCCATTCGACTCAGCATAGTCGATATACCCCCGAAATGACTATGAACTTTGACCTCCGACCTCAAGGTCACTTGGTGTCACGTGACCTTTGCATATTACTTGAGTCATTTTTTCGAACTCTAAGATTTACGGGCAATTCATTGCTGTTTCTCACTTGTTTGAGTATGTGACGCTTTCACGCTTCAACTACTCGACGAATCATCATAAAATATCGCATATACATAACCAAAGATACAGAAAAGGGCATAGGTAATCGTTCATCCAAAAAAAATACAGTTGCCGAGGGATTGAAAATTGGCATAACCTTACCTTAACAGGAAATTTACGCGAGCGAAGCCGTGAGCACAATTTAGTATTATATAACTTTGCAAATGCGTATTTACACCACCGAACTATGAAATTTTAGATCCGTAATACAAATACTTATATGAACGCTCCGTAGCGCTCTTGAAGCAATTAAAATCCGATGTCCGAATGTTCGATAAAAAAACATGTGTCCAAACAGCGTCGTTTCAACGAGGCTTCTGAAAAATAGAAAAACTGAACAAAGCGTAGTTTTTCATTGGTATATAGTGCCATTAACGGTACGAGGAATATTGTAGAATAACATTATCCCTTAAATCTAAGATGATTTATAGCATAAATTTTTTATAGCGTAAAAGCCTGATATAACAGCGTTTGTTTTGATTTAAGTATAGCCCGATCAAAACCCAAATAGAATCGGTATTATTTCATGAGTGATCATACTCAGAATACCTAGTTTTATTAAAATAAAATACATATTGAAAACCCCTCAATACACCACACTGCTGATTTAAAACTTATACAGTCTACTGTAGTCAAAATGAAAACAACAAGTCGCTGTTTTATTAAGAGTGCTATATAAGCACTCTTAATAAAACAGCGACTTAACTCGAAATTTAAAAGTAAGGCAATTTGAACTCTAATTGTATATTTTAATATTATTTTGTGTTAAATCTTTGCAATAGAGTTCAAATTTGTTTAATCCAAAATACTGAGATAAGTCCCTGTTTTATTAAGGGTGCGATATATACACATATTATTATTGATTGTGTCATTTAATTATTCTTTATGTACAAAAGTAGTAGTGCTGTATTTTACAGTACTGATATTCTGGACGTCAAAAGAATTGCCTACGTAACTGTAAGTATTGCTTGGTAAGACAAACCATAAGCCTTTTTCCACTAGACTTAAGACTGCGCCGAGCGTAAGACAGATAATGACAGAGCTCGTGAGGCGCATATTCAAATCGGCGCGCGGCCGGCATAGTAAAATTGTATGGCAGATTTGAAGTGCTTTTTGATAAATATGTATCTTTATTGTCAACCAATAACTTAAATGTTTGGGACGGACAAATTGTAATATAACTATTCATGTTTCGTTTAATATGTAAAATAGGATAGATTTCTACTGTTATAATCTAAAAATCACGTAACACAGAGCTTACGTTTTTGCATTTTCCGTGCAAATTTACGTAATTTTGTAGGCGAAAATATTAATTATTTTAAGTTTTTTACACGAAGCTATTGTAAACTCATTCATTGTTATGGTAAATGTATATTTTATATTTGTATTAAACAAAAAGTGTTGATTTTATTCACTTAACTGTGACCGCCTGTTTTGGCACATTTCGCTTGGCACAGTCTTAAGTCAAACGACATTCTAAACAAAAAGCGTGTTATCCGTTCTTAAAAAACCCGACGAGCGTATTAGCGGTATCTTAACACGCACACGTACATTCCACTTGAAAAGGGTTGCCGTCCAGTCGCTGCATGGTGTACACGTCACCATGGTTGTCAATGTGCCCCGGCCAGCTAATTTGTATTCAAGCTTATATGCATATCTGTTTTGTTCCCTTCCCTATCTTTATTTATGTACGCTCTGATTTTATCTCGGACATATCCTGTTTTATGTAAAAAATGTTTTAATCGCGTATGGTTAAATAGGGTGGAAAAATGTGTAGGATTAATGGGCTGCTTTATGATTGCAAGGAAAGCGTTTGTTTATTCAGTGGTGCTGTGGTTTAAGTTTTTCACTCGTTATTGCCAATGCGGAGAGAGTTGTGGGTTACATTCGAGACAAAGATTATTTGTGATGTGTTATCAACTAATTGTTGTTTTCAGTCCGAGTGTTCTTTGTTTCCCCGCGACACAGGAATTAAACATGGTGGGCATGACAACATTTATAAAAATAATTCATATACAGATACTCAGAGTCTCAACATACTCAAGTAATAAGTTACAGCATTAATTATAAAAAAGTTATACCATGCAGACCAGTTATATAAGCAGCAATAGCCTAGAGTGAAACCTTTGGACTTCCACGCAGAGGTCTCGAGTTCGATCCCAAGGCGCGCATCTCTGACTTTTCGAAGTATATATGTATTAAATAGTTAATTATCGTTCGCTTAAACAGTGAAGGAAAACTCATGAGGAAACCTGCACGTCTGAGAGTTCTCCATAATGTTCTAGAAGATATGTGATAGCCAGCGTGATGGACAATGGTCTTACCCTTCTCACAATGAGAAGAGGCCCGTGCCCAGCAGTGGGACAATTCAATACAGGGCTGATATTATATATACATATATGATGCTTACCTACACATAAAGTAGATTACCACATACTTTGTGGTAATTAAGCCTTTAACATTTCTTATTATCTATGTCAGACAGATATGATCCGCATAACGATCTACTTTTAACACGCTTTATGTAACTTTTATAAGTTTCAAAGGCTTACATATCTCTATTTCCTTTTTTATACATCCCATCTTTAATTCTTTTGATTAGGTTCGGTAAGGTGCGAGTGATAACGCAGGTATTAAGAGATAAGGCGATAGCTTATCCGTATGATTATTTATCACCTTCATATTTATATTTGAGATAAATGCTTTAATTAAGCGCAGTATTTAGTTCAATTGGTAATTTTTTAGCTAAAATCAACTCTTTCTTCTCTCTTAGCCTTTATTATTCCCAAGTCACTTGAGGTCAGGTTTTCTGGTCTAACCGGATTTGACTGGATATCAGTTTTTACACGGAGCGGCTGCCACCTGACCTCTGCAACCCGAAGGCTAGCGATACCCTAAGGCTAAACCAGTGTCAGGATATTAAAGGGTACTGACTTTCCCGATAACGACTGCCATAGATGTTCATGGCAGCTGGGACCAACGGCTTAACGTGCCCTCCGAGGCACGAAGCAGGCGATAATTGTCAATCAATACGCACATAATTTCGAAAAGTCATGTAACTTCTGAAAGTCAGAGGTGCGCGACGTAGGTTCAAACCCGAGACCCTCTGCATTGCAGTCTGTTGGTCTCCCCACTGAGCTATCGCTGCTACATAGCTCAAATCAACTAATAATTATATATTTAGGTATATCAGAAATCAAGCGGCCCTAAGCACAACAATCACCCACCAAAAAAGAACAAAATAAAATATAAAAATGAACTATTCTTTCAGAAAACTAATGAAGACCGCGGGCTCGTGAAACGTGACACGATTGAAGATTCGGTGAATCTCGCCTAACGATTTATCTCAAACTATAACTTTGCGGATAGATATAAAGACATTTCTATACTTCGTATAACTTAATACAAAGCTACCGAAAAATCATAAAAATGTACTACAATAATCCAGTTTGTTTGTTAAGTTTGATGGTTAAATAGCTATGCAGATTTTGATGAAATGAATGCTCAGCAGCTACTCATTGAACAGTTCTGTATTAAAATGGTAAATTACGCAGTTACTGTTCTAACATTATTAATAATAATAATATATTTTACCACATACACACAACACTATCTAGCCCAAACTAAGCAGAGCTTGTACTATAGGTACTAGACAATGGATAAACATACATAATATATAGTTTTTTTTTTCTTGTATACAATGTGTTTGGTGAGTGGTGTCGGAGATTTTAATGGCATAATATATGGTCATTTATATCTACAATCCATGCTTCAGTATTATTTTTTATGTTACTTGGGCGAAATGGCGGCCATTTTGTTTATTTTGTTATCTAATCACGGACACACGTGGTAATTTAGCGATATCGTCGCTTGTCATAATCCAAAAAAAACAAAAAAGGTCTTATTTTACAGCTCATAGTATAGCTAACATGTTTACGATAAAAAATTTTTAGAATCTATCTCAGTTCAATTTAAAAAAAAATATGACAACAGAAAATTAAGAAAATTTTTGCTGTTATTTTTTTGTTATTTCACTTTTTCACAAAAACCAAGCTGTCAAGGTATTATTTTTTTAATGTTTTTAGATACTACATAATATCAGCTAAACATGAGTACTAAAATCATTGCCGTAAGTAAGATACTTTTAAAATGACGCTCTTTAGAACTTGACCCCTTAATAGCGTATTCAGGTAGTAAACAATTACAAACCCATCTCAATTTAAGGATCATCCTGATATTTAGGAAATACAGAAATAAAACACAATATTTTTTCACTTAGCTTTAATATTAATAATAATTTGGTCACAAATTTTATAAAAATTGTTCAAAGTGGTCACCATTTTGCTGCAAACATGCTGTCGCCCGTACAGCCAGGTGTTGCGTAGAGCGTCGGATCATCTCCTTGTTTTCCTTTAATTCATTTCCGATGCTAATTATTTTTTGAATCAATTCCTCTCGGGTGTTTGGCACTTCCACGTAAACTTTTTGTTTCATAGTACTCCATAAAAAAAAATCCAGGGGTGTTAAATCCGGAGAACGCGGTGGCCATCAACTGTCCCTCCGCGACCGATCCACTGCGTGTAATTTTGATTTAAATATGTCCTCACTGCCACTGCAAAGTGTGCGGGTGCACCATCGAGCTGCAGAATCATTCCTCTCCGGTTAACGAGTGGTATTTCGATGAGGGCGTCATAAAAATCCGTCTGCAGGAATTCCAAAAATCGTTGACCATTCATCGTCTCTGGTAAAATGATGGGGCCAACAAGAACGTCGTCTATGATTCCTGCCCAAACGTTCACGGCAAACTGATACTGTACAGTACTTGTCCTAGTAGCGTGTGGATTTTCGTGACACCACAGATGCTCATTGCGGTGATTTATGTATCCCGATCTTGTGAAGGTGGCTTCGTCTGTCCACAAAATCTTTTTTAAGAAATTTGGTACAGATCGTACTTGCCGCTGGATCCACGAGCAAAATACTGATCGCCTAGCATGATCAGGCTCCAGTAATTCTTGTACCCTTTTAAAATGGTACGGATGCAATCCTTCTCTCTTTAACACTTTCCACACTGACCATATGGTAAGGTTTAATCTATTAGCAATCCGTCGTATGCTCAATCTGGGATCTTGGGTAATTAATTCCAATATTTCTTCTTCGTCTTGTGGTGACACCAAACGAGAACGTTCTTCAGCAGGTCTTCTAATTCCATTTTCGGCAAGCCTCAAATGGATTCTGACGAACGTGCGAGGATTGGGTGTAACTCTGTTGGGGAATCTTCTGGCGTACTCTCTACTAGCAGCATTGGCGTTCCCGTTGCACAGTCCGTAGACAAAATGGATGTCAGCAACATGTGGGCTGGAGTAATAGTTGTCTTCCATTTTAAAAAGATTAACAAAACAGTTCAACAGTAAAAATAACGAAAACGTAACAAAACTTTTAACAGCGCACAGCAAATTGGTTAACAAAAAGAGAATGTGATCACAACGCAGAGCGAGGGACGACTGATAAGCTTTGTATTGCGTTCCTAAATCTCTGGAAACAAATGTTATTTTGTCTCGCTCACACTTATGACGAAGGAGGTTTTTACCTGCTCGAATCATTTGTTAAAACGGGTTTAGTAGTTCCTTGAATTGTGATAAAGCGGCTTTGTAATTGTGTAATACCTGAATACGCTATTAAGGGGTCAAGTTCTAAAGAGCGTCATTTTAAAAGTATCTTACTTACGGCAATGATTTTAGTACTCATGTTTAGCTGATATTATGTAGTATCTAAAAACATTAAAAAAATAATACCTTGACAGCTTGGTTTTTGTGAAAAAGTGAAATAACAAAAAAATAACAGCAAAAATTTTCTTAATTTTCTGTTGTCATATTTTTTTTTAAATTGAACTGAGATAGATTCTAAAAAATTTTTATCTTAAACATGTTAGCTATACTATGAGCTGTAAAACAAGACCTTTTTTGTTTTTTTTTGGATTATTACAAGCGACGATATCGCTAAATTACCACGTGTGTCCGTGATTAGATAACAAAATAAACAAAATGGCCGCCATTTCGCCCAAGTAACATAAAAAATAATACTGAAGCATGAATTGTAGATATAAATGACCATATATTATGCCATTAAAATCTCCGACACCACTCACCAAACACATTGTATATGTAAATATTATACATAGAAACACCCAAACCAAGACAAACATCCATGAACTTGCACACAAATGTTTGACTTGTGCGGGGATCGAACAGGCGTGGCAGTTGGTTACACTGACCTACGCCATCGAGGCCGACATACATTCTAAGCATTTTAGCGTTTTTTTTACGCTGTCTTTATTCGCGAAGGCAGTGTAGCATCTCTGTCTTGTGAATGAAATACATCACACCTCACAATTAGCTATGGTTTTTGACCCACCTAAAAGAAAGTAAGCCTATTGCCGTTTTAACATGCCGTACTACTGCCGAGTATTTATTGACAGAATAAATCTAATACCACTACCAGACCCGGGAATAAAACGTCTCGAGTTCGATTTCCGGACCTAGAAAAGTGTTCCAAAATGTGTGTATATTGCACAGCAGTTGCAATCACTACCGCTGCGTCACGGTTTGATAAAGATGAGCATATAATATGTTGACTATGACATTGTATATATAGTTAACTAGCTGACCCGCGCAACTTCGTCTGCTTCACATAAGAAAAATTGCCTCGTTTTTGTAACATGTTTCATTTATGCACCGCTCCTATTGGTCGTAATGTGATGTTATATAGCCTATAGCCTTCCTCGATAAATGGGCTATCCAACACTAAAATATTTTTTTAATTCGGACCCGTAGTTCCTGAGATTAGCGCGTTCAACCAAACAAACAAACAAACTCTTCAGCTTTATGATATTAGTGTAGATTTATTTCCTTAAAAGTTAACGCGGTTGCAATAGTCTTATACAGAAGAAGTCCATGTTTCGTGCACCGTAGTGCCTCTATTCTCCTCCTTGCGATAACCATCTTGACGTAGCACCGGAACACTTTCTTTCAGCGAACAGATCGCCTGTTTGATTACCGTACGTGACACGATTATATATCTTTAACAAGGCTTTGAACTGCATTGAGGAACAATATTATGTTACGGCCTCTCTTGTCTTAAATCTTTTTTAAAACAGACTTTACATAAATGGAACCATAGAATTGATACTTAAATTTTTTATTTTAGTAGAATGACTTGTTCTACATTAGGACTAATTCCTGTATCTCGTGAATCTTTACAGACATTCAAACGGACGGACACAAAGTACACCCAGAACAACTACGTGTGGATCCCAAAATTTTGTCCCGTGTGGATATTGAACCTATAATACTTGGCGCAGAGGAGTAGAGATGCCATCATTTAAAGCACTACGTCATGCGTCGAAGTAAAATTGAAATCATAGATGTTCCCACATCATTCTTAAATCACACAAACAAGTAACAACACTATGAAAAGTGTTCTCACTCAATTAATAGAGAATAATAGTGTACAATTTTAATATGAGTGAGCGTGGTAATACTATATTTATAATGCAAATGTCACGTTGGCATTGGATAGCAAATTACAGCTTAACGTCCAGAAAGGCGACCGTATTTAAAAGTAGCGGGAGGCATCTATGATTACTGAATTAAATTTAACCATTCATCTGATTTATATTAATGAAATCTTCGTTAGTAAATTTAGTCAAATCTCCAAACTAAGTTAGAAACTTATATAAATCTAAACACCTAAATACATATAAATTACAATACCAGATACACTGTTACTGCTTTGTTCAAACTTTAAATTGATTTAAAGACAATTAGTCTGGCAGTCTGCAAAAGCCACTACATTAATTCCGATCTTGTAATGTATTGACTATAAGAAAGTTTTATTTGTTTCCATAGCGTGTTATACTGAAAATTGTGTTCTTATTAAAGACATAAATTAATAAATTATAATTCCTACTGAACGAATTGCGGTTACGGCGGTCACTCTCATAATCCGATGGAACGGCAATCCGACAAGATCGCAGCGAGATCACGCGCACGACCAACGGCTTTCCGTGCTTTCTGTGGCACGGAGTAAGCAACAACTCCAACTTCCTAAGTTCCTGTTATTTGAAATAGTTCCAGAAATCTCTATATTATCGTAGCTTAAAAAAACTTCCTTTATTTAGGGACAATTTAAGCATTGATATTTTATATTGATAGCAGCGATAACTCAGTGGAGAGACCAACAGACTGCAATGCAGAGGGTCTCGGGTTCGAACCCACGTCGCGCACTTCTGACTTTCGGAAGTTATATGACTTTTCGAAATTATGTGCGTATTGATTGACAATTATCGCCTGCTCCGTGCCTCGGAGAGCACGTTAAGCCGTCGGTCCCGGGTGCCATTAACATTTATGGCAGTCGTTATTGGGACGTCAGTGCCCTATAATATCCTGATACTGGTCTAGCCTTAGGGTATTGTTAGCCTTCGGGTTGCGGAGGTCAGGTGGCAGCCGCTCCGTGTAAAAACTGATATCCAGTCAAATCCGGTTAGAACAGAAAAGCCGACCCAAAGTGACTTGGGAATAATAAAGGCTAGGGAGAAGATTTAGGGACAATTTACTACCAATATACAAATCATAGGAGCAATAGGCTGGTAGACTGTTGGAGGGCCACGTACAGTTCAATCCTACGTACGCACCTCCGACTTTTCAAAGTTATTTGTATAAATAGTTAATTTTCGCTTACTGTAACGGTGAAGGAAAACATGTAAGGAAACCTGCATGTCTAAGAGTTCTCCATAATGTTCTTAAAGATATCTCAAATCTGCCAACCCACACTGGGCCAGTTCGGTGGACTGTAGCCAAATCCTTCTCACACTGGGAAGACGTCCGTGCCCAGCAGTGCAACAGTATTTTTATACAGGGCTGATATTATTATATCTAAGAATATGGACCTGCAATAATTCAGAATTTAATTAGCTATCATCATGCAAGTGCTCGATGGTCATTAATATAGATTACCTTTCAACCAATTACATCGAGATATCCCACAAAAAAAATTCATAACAGAATTTACTGAAAAGAGAAAATGGATTATTAAAGAATATTCTGTGCCTTTAATACCAAGCGCTTCCTCCCCATTCCTTTGAATTAATTTTTGAAGGAAATATATATTTTTTTGGATTACGGTCTTTCTATAGTATTATTCAATTCCACCTTTCCGATCCTTTTTAATGCCAACTGAGGATGGTTATTTTTTAAGATTAAGCGAAGATACGAAAATATACGGCTAATTGGACATTTGTTTTGTATTTTTCGAGTATATATATATATAATATTTTGTTAGGTAATGCTTAATAATAAAGATGTGCCGCTCCCGATCGTTTTCTTGGAATGCCAGAGGTTACGTTATAGTCTGACATAATTTTATAATGAATACATTATATTATTATCGTTTCCTTTTCGACGTCTATTATCTATACAGCAATAAAATATATCAGCGATGGCCGAGTGTGGGGAACGTTGAACTGCCACGCAGAGGTCTAAAGATCGTCGCCACGGTATGCATCTCACATGAAAGGAAGATAAATGAGGATGTCTGCTTGTCTAAGAGTCATACATTATGCTCACCAAGGCGTGTGTAGTCCGCCCCTATGCGCCATTATGTAAAGGGGCCTAAATCCAGATTTCTATTTCTTAATACAATTCCCTAAACACCGCAGGTCGCCTTTTTACGCATACATACGCTATCCACTAGTAAGAGATAATCCATAAAATCGCGCACAGTCAACAGCCATCTTAATACATTTTCTATTTCAGCTGATATTACAATACCACGCAAGCATTCCCAAAATACAACGCACAACTGACTTCATATTAAAACCTTGCTATTTGTATATGTAGATTTATTCCGTTGCCTACAGCGGCGAAAATCCTAGTTCCATTTAAAAAACTGTCGTTATAACATCATAACTTCCGTTATCTGTATGAAAAAGGTTTATAACGTAAACATAGAGGCTGTGTTCGCGTAAACGGTGTTGTATGTCGATACGTGAGTGCGGGGTGCTTGCCAATGTGTATGTCGGCGAAAAAACTGACGCTGTTAACGGTATGTGTTGTTGGGAATGAGCGGCAGCGGTTCCTGATTAATATCAATTTATAAAATGCTATAAAGACCACCGTGTGTAAAAGCCCGTCCGACTACTGATGAAAAGCAGCTACAATTTATTTATGCTTACATAAGCATAGCTGTATTACAGCCACTTCTCGTCAGTTTTAATTTAGGTGCCTCGTGATTGCGAGCTAATTGCTGTCTTTCTGGCTCATTTCTAAATTCTGTGGAGCTACTCAAAATTTCTCACCAGAAAAGCTCAAAAACATTGGAACTGAGAACTGCAAACAAAAGCGTAAGTTAATATTATGGAAGGTCAGTATAGCGATAATGATGTTCTGTTGGGAGAAGATACTTCATCAGTCGGGATGTTTAATTTTCTTTTCTTTGGGATCGGCGACTCGCGAACATCAGAGAACCCTTGGTATCAGAAACTATCATAAGCTAAGCTACACAGCGCTAGGCGAGTTGTATGTTCGTTCGCCGGACATGAGAATCTAATCAGAGACACAAGCCATCGTAAACTGCGATCTTCGATTGGATGATGATGCTTCTTTAGTCAGTCTAATTCATTTTAATTTCTTGGCGAACGCTCGGCACACGGGCCCGGACACAAAGCTTTTTTATTGGATTAATCTAGATAAGCAAATCCCAGCGTTTAGGCGAGGGCATTATTTTTCTCGCTGTATCTCGTGCTTTAGACCACATAGCTATGCGTGAACGATGGCAGTATGATATGAACATAAACACTGTCAAATTGTGGGCCGCGTTACATGTCAAATAAAGGGCGGTAGTACGTTGCGTGTTCTCCCACATTTGCATGTAATTGCCGCGGATTTATTCCACATTGATATGTTACCAAAGTTACCTCATTTGTCATGGCCAAAAGTGACGGTTGGTAACTTTCAGAATTTGGAGTCGAAAGTAAGCAATCAAGGGTGAATACCCCTTATTCACTGAGCGTTGTTAGTTGCTATTATTACTTGGATGTTATTGAATTTGCTTTAAATTTGGACATTCAATTTTTAGGTTAAGGGTATCATATACATACATAGTCTCATGGTAGCTATTTGTGTGATCGAAGGAGTAAGTTGATGTGTATCACACTCACATTTCGCCGCCCGTAGTTCTAAGTCCAATATAATAGGAAGGGGCGCCTATTGTCGTCTACCAGGCACAATTCTAGACAGGAGCCTGGAATGTATAGTAAGTTAGTTACTAAAAATTCTTGTCAGACAAATCTAATAGCACTGCCTAGCCGGGCAATCAAACTCGAGACAGCTTGATTGACATTGAAATAAGTGCCTTATGGAGGGTTTGAAGAAGATGTCATCATATATCTTGTTATGACTCCCTACATGAGTGATGGCCACGGTGAGGGCATACAGATGACAGATGCAATAAACATGATAGAGAAATAATGACCAATAAGTGAATAGTCTCATTATTCCTGCAGCATAAGTAAGCGTGCGATCGTAAGCTTCTGGGTTCCATACCCGGATCAAATAAATGTAATTTTGTTTTGTAAGTAATTCACAGTATTGAAATTAAACTACTATATACGGATTTTATCGCGTTGTTTATTTTACACTTTTTACATAATTTAGAAAGCTAGACTTTATGATACTCTGAGCTCATTCTGCGTAAATAGAAACACTAATGATTAAATTATGTTTGGGTACTTTGAAATAACTACACTGGAACATTGAGACAACTATCATCTTATTCTCCCCGTGACCATGGCTGCTGAAAAGCAATCGAAACGTCGGGGAAAGTGTAAACTTAAATATAAATAGTTTTAATAATTTAATTAGCTTAAAAATTAGTAAAGTTTAATAGTATCTAGTAGTAGTGTAACAGTTTCTATATTATGTAATAAAGTGTAAAATAAACAATGCCGTAAAATCCGTATATAGCAGTTTAATTTCAATAAATAACATTCGCGTAAACAGAAGACAATATTATGTAATTCTCAGTATTAATACGGAGACTGGAAACTGTCACCGATAGCTTACGTGGGAGCTATAAAAACAGTTAAGTAATGATAAATGAATGTAGGTATTATATATCTATATAAAAATGTGTACAGGCATAAGTTTAGGTATGTCTGTATTTTTACAAATATGTTGAACGCACGAAAGTGTCATGAATAGTTTTGGCGTATTTTGTAAGATCTACAGATATTAGCTTCGACACTTTACCCGGCTCGGTTATCAAACCCATGATCCTACGATTAGCTCAATCATAAGCGTGAACTTATGCCACAGGCCAGGCAGTCACACGAAATTCGATCAACGTTAAAAGAAACTGTATGTGTACCTCATAAATTAAATTACCAACTTCCATCACACATAAAAAGCTCCCAATGAAATTATAATAAGAACACTTCCTTTTAAACAACATGTGTTTTAGTAATCTAAAAAAGTGTAAATGTGTTTACAGGAAGGATATCCAATAAAACGCTTACACATAGATGTATAGAGAAAAGAAATGACAGAATGATGTCATCAACATGACGACCATGTTTGAAAGAACATGATTGATGATCTATTATCTGTTGTTGGATTTTGAACTTTATTTTTATGTTGGTAGGTTGTATATCGTGTTGTATGCGGTTTGTGTTTGTTTAGGCGCGGGTGATTTTAGCTAGCATAGACAGTTTTGGTAAATTCGTAAAATTTATTTTCAATTTCTGTTTGTATTTCAGTAGGTTGGTATGTGAATAATTTAAATATGTTTTATTTAGTCAAACAATGATGTCAATAAATATTGTAATAATGAAAAGCAGAAATTATATAATTATTGCTTCGTCGGTCGCGTGGCAAGTTTTTTGGATGTGTATTCGATTGTAATATTTTATAATAAATATAATATAGTAAACTTTTATAAAAAACTTTTATAATAAAGTTGGAAAGAGCTCAAAGAGCCGTTCTAAAAGTCAGTACATTCCGTTCATTTCTGTTTCCAACTGAGGCCCTATACAAAGCTTGTGAAGTGTTGACTGTCAGACAACTATTTGTTGCATCCACAGTTTTACACCAACACCAGATCACTCCATACAAGGCAGTCGATAAGCGTCGTAAGGATATAGTTTGTCAAATCCACAAATGTAAACTATCATTTACCCAAAAATTTTGCTGTTATCTAGGGCCACGCCTCTATAATATACTTAATAGGAAGCTAAACATCTACACACTCTCGAGATACTCATGCAAAGAGATAGTTACAACCTACCTTCTAACATTAAATTATTACAAAACTGAGCAGCTACTTTTAACTTATCCGTAACACACACACACACACACACACACACACACACACACACACACACACACACACACACACACACACACAGACACACACACACAACACACACACACACACACACACACACACACACACACACACACACACACACACATACACACACACACACACACACACACACACACACACACACACACACACACACTCACACACACACGCCAAATACCACCAACCACATACTCTTATCAAACACATATCTTTGTTTTATTATTTTTTACTGTAAACTTCTCAGTAAAATTCCGATATGACTTAAATCAAGTTTTTTATTTTAACAATAAATTGTTACTTAAATGTACCTACAACAGGGATACGGGCCTGGCACCTTTAATACAAGTTGTTTCAACAACTTAGCAAAGGTGCTGGTCACCACATAGTGTGAGACTGTAATAGTTATAAGGAATTATAGTTTTATTACCAATATTTTTATTTTTAAAACTATGTACTGTTATTTTATGTGTGGTGAAATAAACTTTATTATTATTATTATTCTTATGTTCAATGTTCGGATGTGGATTATCCAATAAGATTTTTTTGTATCAGCGAAGTTTGGCAATATGTCTTCTAGATAAATAAATCTAATAGAAATTTTTAACGGTGAAGGAAAACATCGTGAGGACACCTGCATGTCTAAGAGTTCTCAATAATGTCCTCAAAGATATGTGAAGTCTGCCAACCCGCACTGGGCCAGCGTGGTGGACTATGGCCTAACCCTTCTCACAGTCAGAAGAGGTCCGTGTCCAACAGTGGGACAGTTTAATACAGGGCTGATATTAGTATATATTATTATATATGATAATAGATTCGCCTCTCAAATATTGCTGTCATGATGTGAGTGTTTTACACCTCTTCTCCTTTCGGGAATATACATTTGCCTTCAAGCGTGAGTCTATGTGTGATAAATATCATACTACAATTCGCAGAAACAATTTATGTAAATATGTAATGTTAATATTTAGTAAAACAGTGTTATGTATTTACTTTTCAAAGTAAAACACTCGCGAATATATAGGTTCAACAATTTAGACAAAACAGAGACAGGCAAAGCGAGTACTCCTGGAATTCACGAACCACGCTTTAGACAATCCTTTATTGTTTTGATGGCTTGATATTGACTCGCGTAAATGAATATTATTGTAATAAACTTCTATACCTGGGGCACATTAGTTTTTTCTGAACAAAACGGAACCCTATGTGATTTTCTGTTCCCCCGACAACGTGTTTGCGAAATATGAACATCGGTTAAGTAGTTAAGGTGTGTAAGTGTAACGAGCAAAGACACATTCATTTTTTTAATATTTGGATATCACTCGCGTTATTGAATATAGGATACCTGACACGGTGCGTGTGATGAGGCTGGGATCCTCTTAAGCTGGGATTAAGATAACTCGGAGAATGAAAATAATTCATCCCAGCGCGCAGTTGTCTTTTTAAAGTAGCAAAATGATCTTGTATATAACGCTGACTCTGCATGTGGGTGTAACAGAGTTGCATCAATTAGAGATCATTAGGTTAGAGGTCAAGCAGCATCATAGCAGCGATAGCTCAGTGGGGAGACCAACAGACTGCAATGCAAAGGGTCTCGGGTTCGAACCCACGTCGCGCACCTCTGACTTTCGGAAGTTATATGATTTTTCGAAATTATGTGCGTATTGATTGACAATTATCGCCTGCTCCGTGCCTCGGAGAGCACGTTAAGCCGTTGGTCTTACGAACTTACGAAAACGAACGACGGACTTACGAATAAACTTGAGACCTCCACGTTCCAGTCCAACACTCTTCCCACTCGGCTATCACTTACCATGAATAAATATGCTGTCTGCATAATAACACAACAGAAACTGTATACGCTTCTCTCTTTCACTGAAAAATAAGTTAGTAGCTGCATAAAAGAAATTAATAACTACTCACAAAAAGTGAACAAAAGCCGCTTTTATAAGCGCTTTATTTTAAAGAACAATGAGCTTTTTGTGACGGCGGAACAGTGGCCTGTTTGTATCCTATATTACGGGTACGGTGTAATAGGATTATGGTAGTTTTGTGGACGTGCCACTTGGCAGGCTTCTAGGCAAGGGATGCTGAAAGAAAGCAACGATGCGTCATTGCTTCTAGCTATAAAATCCCAACTAGAATTCAGTACAAAATCACACATATACCACACACGACGATAACACTAACTACAACTACCAAAACTGACTATGGGAAAAAGAACATGTTATGCGAAGGAGCACAGCTATACAACAAATTACCAAATGAAATAAGAAACACTAAATCTAGGGTTTTAGTGTTTCATTGTATAAAAAACGTTTACTTGATTTTGTCACAAAAAATTATTAATTTATCTTACCATTTTTTTTTTACTTGGCTCATCCATGACGCATACCCCGCGGAGGCGGGCGGAGGGGTTATGTCGGACTCGCCGGGGTAAAAGAAAGATGGTAAAGATGATAATGGACCTCCCGGAATACCGACTAAACCTACCACGGTGTTCCTCGACAAAACCACTATCGACGAGGCCGCGCGAATCACTTGCGCATGCGGTCGCGACCCCGTCGAGGTTTCGGCCCGCCGTATGAAACGGCAGGCCACTACACGAAGAGGCCTACCTATTAGGCAAAATTCCCCCAAACCCTACTGTCTCCCCCCTAGAGGGTAGACGGACTCGAAACAGAAGCGCGCGTGGGAACACGTACGCCGCCTCTCGGACCTGGTGTTAAACGGGTGGTGGGCAGGCCCATCTTACCTTAACGTAACTCAGATTGTATTTTATAGAACACACTTAAATTATATAGAATCTCAATATAAGTGAACTGTACCTGTTCTTTTTGAGAATAAATAAATCTTTAACCCGAACTAATATTATAACTGCGAATGTGAGCTTGTTTGTTACGCTCTCACGCATTTACTACTCGACCGATCATTATGAAATATTGCATATACGTCGTCAGGGGTACAGAAAAGACACTTTTCCCGACAGATTGAAATTTAGTGATAAAATCTATATTTACGCGAACAAAGCCCTGGGCCAAAATTAAGTTCTCAATGAAACTATCTAGCTGCCACACAGATGGCGTAGTAGTTTGAAACTGGTGGTCGCTGCACTACTGCCATCGCACCGTGTTTAGTTCGATACCCACCTCGGACAAAAAATTGTGTGGTCTACAAATAGTTGGTCAGAGTCTGGGTGTTGTATGTGCCTGATTTGTCTTCTGCGACACAGAAATAATACCGAGTGCAAAGTCGACTATTATAGAGAATTAGACACATTTAATAACTGCCTATACTCCATTTGGTTTGGTACTTAACTAAAGGTAAGCACACTACGCAGCTCTACACTGAGCAGCGATAGCTCAGTGGGGAGACCAACAGACTGCAATACAAAGGGTCTCGGGTTCGAACCCACGTCGCGCACCTCTGACTTTCAGAAGTTATATGACTTTTCAAAATTATGTGCGTATTGATTGACAATTATCGCCTACTCCGTGCCTCGGAGAGCACGTTAAGCCGTCGGTCCCGGGTGCCATGAACATCTATGGCAGTCGTTATTGGGAGAGTGTCGTCACAAAAGATCCCACTGGATCGAAGTGTCGCCGGTCTGCACTGACTGGCCCCCATAACATAAGATACAAGATACAAAGGTAAACAATCTTGATGTGTCTTTTTATCTAAAAACTCAGTTTAAAATAAAATTCCTTTTAAATATAAATTATAAATACAACAATAATGATTACTAAATCAATTGAAACGTTAGTTTAAGCAGTAGTTTATTTGTTTAATATGTGTTTGTGTAAAAGTCACATCAAGATTGTTTACCTTTAGTTAAGTACCTAACCAAATAGAGTATAGGTAGCGCACTTGGGGCCGACACAAAAGATCCCACTGGGTCGAAGTGTCACCGATCTACACTGATTGGCACCTAAGATAAGATAAGATAGGTAGCGCAGCGGCAGTAATTGAGGTGTCAGTTTCGATTCCGGACAAAGTGTTAATGACTTTTTCTGTCAAGAAATATCATGGAGACTGAGAGAGAGAGAGAGACTGAGGTCTCCATAATGTTCATTGACATACATTTCCTTACGATGTTTTCCTTCATCGTTCAAGCGAGCAACAATTGGCGATTTAATACTTAAGACTGCGCCGAGCGTAAGACGCGGTTGGACTGAATGACAGAGCTCGATATTCAAATCGGAGCACAGCCGCCATAGTAAAATTGTATATAATAATAATAATAATAATATTTATTAACAGAAAAAAATAAGATACATCCTTACACTACATCATACAAATTACATCAACAGTATTAAAGCATACCAGCTTTAAATAATTTAAGCTTAAATTAAAATTAATTCTTAACTATGTTAATTTATAGTGTATACAAAATAAATGAAGTTCAAAAGGTTATGTTTAAGCCTGCCTGAACTAGGATAAACCTGTGTTTCAGGACATCACTTGACAATTTTATTTTATACCAGTGCATTATTAATACAAATAATTACAGTCAAGTACATCTACGATTAAATGTGTTTAGGAAGTAATATACAACTTTAAATTTACTTTTCATAATTCATAATATCATTTTAAGACTTCTAGCAGTTTTTCTGTGGCCGTATAATTTAATTTTCCTAGGTATTCCATTAACATGGAACTACATTTTTTATAACTAACATTATATATATTTAATATTTTATTTAACTTGTTATATAAATACGGTCCTAAGAATACGTAGAATTTATTGACAAATGCGCGTCTGTATACGGATTTTATCGCGTTGTTTATTTGACACTTTATTACAAAATTTTGAAAATTGTTACACTACTACTACTATTAAACTTTACTAATTTTTAAGCTAATTAAATTATTATTAAACTATTTAGATTAACTGCCATCTTAGTCTCCCCGTGACCATGGCTGCTGAAAAGCAACCGAAACGTCGGGGAAAGTGTAAAAATAAATTAAATCTAAATAGTTTAATAATAATTTAATTAGCTTAAAAATTAGTAAAGTTTAATAGTAGTAGTAGTGTAACAATTTTCAAAATTTTGTAATAAAGTGTCAAATAAACAACGCGATAAAATCCGTATATAGCAGTTTAATTTCAATGAATAATATTCGCGTAAATAGAAGACAATATTAAATGCGTGTCTGGTTTGAGACGTTGTACAAACTAAGTCTTTTCTTCTCTTATCTAAGACCGGGGTAAACAGGACTTAAGTGTGCTGTTTAAGTATAGTGTGCATAATAAATAATTGACGAATGGTTAGTGTAAAGCTGTGTTAGGTGTAAAGCTGATGTGTGGGAAACAAAAATGGGCGACGTGTGGCTACTTTAAGAACAGCTCTTTGAGCTCGCTCTAGGGGCAGGAGAATTGATTTGGCTGCTCCACCCCAAGAGGTTATGCAGTATGTAAGAATAGATTGACACAACGCTTAATAAACCTGTTTTATCAATTTGTAGTCGGCTATGTTGCGCAAGTATTTAAATATATAAATCAATTTACGTACTCTAGTGCATAACAAATCAATGTGTTTGCGGAAGTTTAGATTTGTGTCAATGGTAATACCTAAATACTTTATATCGTCCGTCTTAGTTGGAGTAGTTAGTTAGTATGGAGGATTTGAAGTGCTTTTTTAATAAATATGTATCTTTATTGTCAACCAATAACTTAAATATTTGGGACGGACAAATTGTAATATAACTATTTATGTTTCGTTTAAGTTGTAAAATAGGATAGATTTCTACTGTTATAATCTAAAAATCACGTAACATGAGCTTACGTTTTTTCATTTTTCGTGCAAATTTACATAATTTTGTAGGCGAAATAATTAATTATTTTAAGTTTTTTACACGGAGTAATTGTAAACACATTCATTGTTATGGTAAATATATATTTTATATTAAAATTTGTATTAATCAAAAAGTGTTGATTTTATCAACTTAACTGTGACCGCCTGTTTTGTCACATTTCGCTCGGCGCAGTCTTAACATAACTTCTTACGACATCAGCGGGTCTACCGTGAAAATGTTTTTACGCAATGACGTGCCGAAAATGACGAACGAAATAATAAGCATATACCTACCATGAAAACACTTCGGATTTTTTAGGACGTACAAATGTCATACGACGATATTCGTGACGAACGTACGCAATTGCGTATAACGCGTTTCACGGTAGACCCCCAGGTCCTAGAGTCGCATTCGAGAACTATGCGTGCCGGTCCAACAGTTGCTCTCTAGGCTATCGCCGCTCATAAACGTTGTAACTTTAATACTTTTGCGTTGCATAATATTTAAATAATTCGTGACAGGAATTAATGCGATCATATTGTTTATCTGATGAGATAATTGACGTTTTGAGGGCAGGCTACACCGGCCATGATTACAAGCTTATTGAGTCAATCATGATGACAATATGCATGATCACATTAATACTTGATATGAATTATATACTTATACATAATTATATAAAAAGTAGCCTATGTCCTTTTCCGGGTTTTAAACTACCTCTGTATCAAATTTCATCCAAATCGATTGAGTGTTTTAGACGTGAATAGGTAACAGACAGACAGACAGTTACAGTATAGAGATACTTTCGAATTTATATTATTAAGTAAGGACTAGTAAGGATTTTTGTCCGCGACGAACTTAACCAAAATTTTATATGATTTCAAAATTATTTGTGGATCATATTAACTTGTGTGTTCATTACACACAAAGGAGATGATCCACTTTTGTATAGGACTCCGGCTATAACTTGTACATCATCAGGAAATCTGGAAAATGTTGCGCATAATAAAATATAAAATGTTTGACGTTTGTCGTGCGGACTGTCTATGACATGTTGGTAGATGACATTTATACATAACCTAGAATGCTACAATTATCAGAAGTAAAAGAACTCTTGCTGGAATAATATTCACCAAAGAATTGATAATTGTTGTAAAAATGAAAGGAAAACGTATGAATTCAGGAAAGTGTAATAAGAAACACCAATTCAGCATTGGAATATTTATTATCAGTCAATATGACATTGACAGTTAATGTCAATCATAAACAAAATCTTTCGTTCCGGAGTGCACCCTGCAAAATCAGTATTATAATATATGAATATATTTATATATGTTGATTGTTTGTCGAAAAGATGTGTATCATAGTTGAAATGAATAAATGATACTCTAAAACATATTTATTGTGACATATATATTTATATATTATTTAAATTATTATATAGCACTTTCGTACTTTCCATATGATTTATGAAAGCATACAAAAAATTATGATATGACCGAAATCTACCACCATATTGAATATAATGGCAATAATATAAAAACTATTATTTTAAGCGCAAACGTAATTCGGCTGAAATTCAGGAAATAATTTTTTACCCAGATTCCTGCATTTTTTGTAATTTTTTGGCTGATAGTACATTTCATAGCCGAAAATGAAACAAGTCCTTTGTATGATTCACAAATAATATTCCCAGTTTGGGTGTGTTGTATGAATTCCTGTAAAGTCTCCGTGATATAGGGATTACTCCAAATACAGCTATTTGGAGTAATCCAGTGAACGGCAGCCCGTTATTTATTTAAATATTATATCAAAATACAGTGCCTACTACCAGATTCGAGTTGCCTTTATTTTGATTTCAAACATAATCACACCGAACCCTTCAAACGCTTACTTCCCTAACCAAATTACAGACTCCGCATTTCATTACCGAAGAGTAATAAATTCGCGTTTACGCGCATTAAATGCGCCTCCGGATGGGCCAATTTCTGTACGTCGGTCCGTCCGTCCGCGTCGGCAAACAGACGACCTTAATTACGCGACCAGTTGTAATCAATCAGCTGCGCCGGTATGTTGACTCTGGTCGACATCGGTCATATTTACCCGCGCGCCGTCGACGGTTTAGGACGTTTGATTTCGTAGTGACCGACTTCGTTTCTGGGACATTTAAGGTTCGTTTGCGTGGAGGGTGCTCAATGGGTTGAAACGGTTTGATGTTGCTTTTAGTTCGGCTAGTATTCTAATGGTGTTGGAGGGGTTAAAATGGGTTTTGGGTTAGTCTGGATGCTAATATGACTTGTAGTAGGTATTTGTGAAATCGCCTCCCCTTGTGGCGAGAGATGCATAAGCATTTCTCCACGTAAGAAAAAAGATGTTTCTGAAAGTGGTTAAATAGCTTTTGGGTTAGTCAGGCTTCTAATGATCTACAGTAGGTGTTTTTGGAAGGGTTTAAATGGTTTTTGGTTAAGTCCAGCTTCTAATATGACTTAAAAGTAGGTGCTTTTGGAAGGGTTTTAATGGTTTTTGGTTTAGTCCGTCTTCTAATATGACTTATTGTATGTGTTTTTGGAAGGTTCTAAATGGTTTTTGGTTTGACCAGGTTCCTAACATGACTTTTAGTAGGTATTTTTGGAAGGGTTTCAATGGTTTGGTCAGGTTTCCATGTTATTTCATCCATTTGAATAACAATGACACGGAGTGAATCTGCCTGGTTTATGGCAATTTGGCAAATGGCCTTCTATTAAATTATTTTATTCTTTATTATTATGAAAGACAACTACCGCGCTAGGATTATTCCTAGCGCGATAGTCCGCGATACATGAATTATTTCATGTATCGCGGACTTTACAAACATCGAAACAACTCAACGAACCTGCAAAGGTTAAACAATCATTTGTGGATCACACCAATTTTAATCCCGTGTCGGATTCGAACCCACAACACTTGGCGCACTGGTAGTGGCGTGGCGACTACTTAAGCCACTACGCCATCCGTACACTCAATTATAAGTTCTGAAACCATAGTCGGTGAAATTAGGCTTTATTACTCCTGTCTACCCATTCATGGATATATGTAAGTATGAGACATTGCATACAACAAAACAGCCTTTGTCACAAACCGAATAATAGAAAGTGTTCACAACATTATATCGAATAAAAAATTTCCATGTACGAAGTGCACGGTGAATTCTTTAACCCTCTTTTGCTTTCGATCAATCTGACCGGGTACGATATTGACACAGTCTGTGTGTGCCCCGGGGACGCGAGCGTTCGCTTATGCAATTGTTTGATTTTTCAAACGCTTTTTGAATTCCTTCAACGTTTCCCTCTGGATGGCCCCCGGACAAGTCCTTGTGTAACGTAGAATTTGTTACAAACATCAGCATTTCGTTTACGTGCTTTGGTTTGGACCGATTCTGCTGTAATTGCTGACAAACAAACGTGAATTGATTCTTTGTTGTTAGTAAGACTAAGACGTATCTTAGTAAGGATAGTATTTGGTGGAAACTGTTACACGTAAGACTAGAGAAAGCAAAAAGAGAAATAAAAGTTAAGTTATTGTGGCTACCAAATTTAACTGTGTGTCATAAAATCTTGACATATTCACTTGGTGGAATTGCTTAATAATAATAATTATTATTATTATTTTTATTTGCAGACTGTTAGGTCCATATGATTAGTAATACAAAAGCAACTTATTAACTGTTGTTAGTAAACATACATACAATAAACACAGAAAACAATAAAATACAGACAAACACAAATCACGGGGCACTCAGACAGACATAACAAACAATATTTGTTATCTATATACTCTTAATTGAGTGTGCAGTCTTACCCATCGGCCGAGCATCTGACAGTCCCACCGGTTTGTCAATGCTCTCAGCAGACTGTGGGAGCTGGCGCATGTTCTGTGTCGGAGCGAGGCGCATCGCTTCCGGATTATGGCATAGAAGTCGTCAACCCTCGCGTCGGCAAACATGCCTGATGCGCTACAAAATCGCGGCAGCCCCATAAGCATCCTGAAAGCATTGTTATACTGTATGCGCAGAGCGTTGTATGCCCTCTGTGTGTATCTGACCCACAGACTGCAAGTGTAGAAGTTTTGGCAGTAGGCTCGAAAGAGAGTCATTTTGACTTCATGCGTACAAATCTGCGGGCCAACATATTACTTCGGACACACAGCGCCCTGCGCTCCCTCTCAATGTCTAGGTCGTCACATAGATCCTCGGTGACCCAGTGACCCAGGTACTTAAGATTAAGGTGACACTAGATTATTTGTCTACATTACAACTTATGTGTCTGCAATGTAACTTATTTGTCTGCCCTATATAACTTTGATGTCGTATTAGCTAAGTCTGTAAGTAAATGGTAAGCCTGTAAGTTCTATTTAATAAATAAATAATAATGCGTTATTGAAAGTACATGTTTATTTTTAGTGTGAATGGAACAGTCGCAAGAGGAGGACCTAGGCGAACGTTTCTTGATCAGATCGGAGGTGTTCTGGACAAAGGCCAGGTTAAGGACACCTTGAACCGACGAGCGTGTATGAGGAATGTGATGAAAGTGAATGAAGCCAGAGAAGTGTGTCAGGATCGTAGCAAATGGAAATCCGTAGTCTCTGCCTACCCCTCTGGGAAATAGGCGTGAATCTATGTATGTATGTATGTTTATTTTTCGTTGCTATATCGCATTGAGAACTTAATAATGTATGCGTACCAGAAATGAGAAATGGTGTCCTCGCATTATTCTTATATTAATACGATATCTAATTATTTTGTTGCTGTGTCGCGAAAGTTTCTAATACTTTCATATTTATATTCAAAATGTTTTCAAGTTTACGCGTCGTAAATTATGTTGAAAGAATATTACAATATGATGTTAAACTTGCATTGATATGTACACATATACTTATTTTATACATAACTATGTATGTATGTATCTTATGTGGGGGCCAGTCAGTGCAGACCGGCGACACTTCGACCCAGTGGGATCTTTTGTTTCTACACTCTCCCAATAACGACTGCCATAGATGTTCATGGCACCCGGGACCGACGGCTTAACGTGCTCTTCGAGGCACGGAGCAGGCGATAATTGTCAATCAATACGCACGTAATTTCGAAAAGTCATATAACTTCCGAAAGTCAGAGGTGCGCGACGTGGGTTCGAACCCGAGACCCTCTGCATTGCAGTCTGTTGGTCTCCCCACTGAGCTATCGCTGCTCAATAACTATGAATACTTGCTTTATAAGACATGAAAAAATATTAATGTCGATGACGTCTACGTATTAAAAGCTTGAACGTTTACAAAATACCTATAGAAACAAAGCTGCCCCATGCATGTTTTCTGAAAGAGTAGGCACAAGTTGCAACATATCACCGATAATGTTATGAACATTAATAACGATATTCTCGACATAAATGTCCCTTGATTGATCAATAATTGTCATTCAGATATGCATCAACACACTCTACGTTGTCTATATACTTCAATCATGATTCCAAAGTGGTATTATAGTTATATTCTTTCCATAAGTTATTAGTATTAAAATGTAAACAATCTACATTAATGTGCTTTATATTATAAAATACAGTTTTATGTTTGCTCAGACCGTAAAGTAGCTAGATATTTTCTCTTGCTATGAATTGAGAGTTAAATTATGAAACAGTACTACGTGTGGATAGAATAAGAAATAGTATGATAATAGACCGTAGAGAAGTGAAGAAAATTATATAATATAGGAACGGAGGGTATATGTTCCTCTAATACAAAAAGAAGATTCTGTCTACACAGATGGCGCATTGGTTTGAGTGGCACTGCCATTGCGCTTAGTATTATTATGTATCGTAGAATAATCCCTAGAACGGCAGAATGTTTATTATAAAGAAAAGTAATGATCCAAACGGGCTACTTCATCCTGTTTGACGAGCCACGGACAATAAAATTGATGTAACAACTCTCCGCGCGGAGTGCGTGTTACTGCTTCAGGGTAGTGAATCCTCGTCAATAGTTTCCTCAGCCGCCCCTGGATAGGGTCACATCCTCGGAGGAAACAGGCCCTGAAGAACAATTGTTTTCTGAGAGTTGTACATGTATAGAATCTGCGGATCTACCGTGAAAATGTTTTTACGCAATGACGTGCCGAAACGAATTACGAACGAAATAATAAGCATATACCTACCATGAAAACACTTCGGATTTTTTAGGACGTACAAATGTCATACGACGATATTCGTGACGAATGTCGGCGCGAATGATGTTTCATGGTAAGAATAAGCACGAACGAACGTACGCAATTGCGTATAAAGCGTTTCACGGTAGACCCCCAGATTAGACATTACTTGAAATCCATTGTAATAAAATAATTGCTTAGAGAGGCATACACCACTCATCTCAGATTGTCCCACCCAAACTATTGCATTGGGGACAAACCTATTATAGTCTACTAGGCACAGACTCTGCACTGCTACAGGATTAAAAGAAAAGTCATCGAATTCCTTTCTTGACATACACAGTAGTTGCATTCACTACTGTTGTGCCACCAAGGTTCTCTTATCGACAGTGATTTAAAGATGTGAAATTATAATTCATACGCCCCGATTCCTCTTAAAATAGTCTCCTTTCATAGAAAAGAAAATTAAAACCAGCTGTTCTAAGAGATATTTCGTCGTCGCTTATTATGATACCTTTGGAAACATGCGAAGCTATATTGACCCTGTAACCATACATCAACGATATCTCATCACCTACGAGGAGTCTAAAGATAAACAAAATGTTGCATCATTCAAAATGGCGGTGACAAATCATTTCTTCCACGAACCACAAATGTTTACAGGTAGATGTGTAATGTTGTTTCTTAGAATATTATATGAAGAAGTGTTTTAGAGAATTATATTTATGTAACTACAGGCGAAGTGTTTTGTCGGTCTGGGTTTGAAGTTTGGAACTGTGCTGGAGGTTCTAGCCTAATGCTTTTTATTAGGCTCGAACCTTTTACGAGGGACGTTGGAGGTAAAATACCACCTTCTTTTTTTTACTAGGGGAAAAGCATTGGTGCATACCCTTTCGCGGGGGCAGGCGGAGGGGTTATGTCGGACTCACCTGGGAAAAGATGGAGATATCCCGGTAATACCAACTAAACCTACCACGGTGTTCCTTCTCACAGTCTATGGCCGGGGCGCAGGGATCATTCATCCTGCAGAGGTAAAATACCCTGCCTACACATTCAAGCATACAGTGTGCGTAATAAACAGTTAATTATTGCTCGCTATACCAATGAAGGAAAACATCGTGTGAAAACCTGCATGTGTGAGCGTCCTCTATAATGCTCTCAAATACATATATGTGACGTCTGCCAACCCGCATTGGGCCAGCGTGGTGGACTATGGCTTAACTTTTTTCATACTGAGAGGATCCCTATCCAGCAGTGGGACAGCTTAATTCGGGGCTGATATTATTATGATATTAAGATTTCTACACTTTGACAGACGTTAATAACATAAAATTACGCTACGCCTTTGGGGATAAAATCGAGGCAGTTTTTAATTTTAAAATCTAGACATGGTATCACTTTATCGATCTAAAGCTAATGACACTCCCATGTATATATATTTTTGAAGTTGCCGTATTTGTTCATTCACATAAAACTCTATTTGAACAATATAAGAGCAAGAGGTGTAAAAACAAAATATGTTTTCCACATAATAAAACAACACAAATTAATAGAAGTATTATATGTATGGCACCACGAGTATACAACCACTTACCAAGAAATATAACAGACTGTAATAATATTAATTCAATTAAATACAAATTAAAGCAATTCTTGTGTACCAATGCATATTACAATGTAACAGAATATTTAAATAGCAAAATTGATTAATTATTACAATAATTTAGAATTTATAAGTTCCTATAGCTTATAAGTATTCAGAATGACCATACTTTTAATTTGTATTTATATTTCTTATATCTGACATTTATTATTTTTTATGATACCATTATGTAATTTCATGACATTTATAAATTTGTGTGACATTTAGTTAATTTTTATGTCAATATCAAACAACTTTGCACACCACAATGGTAAAATATGGCATAAGCAACTATATAATATACATGCATAATCTAAACATGTACCCATATTTGCAATAATAAATTGATTTGATTTGATTTGGTAGGTATTAGGATTTCTACACACTGTCAGACAGACCACTCAACTCAAAATGTATTAGATTATTTATATGTCAATCTGACTGACCTTTTAAAGGTTCCGTTTGTTGTGTTTATTTACAAACGGACAGTGTTAACGCCGTGTCCGTTTGTAACTAATATTTAGTTAGCTCTCTCTGTGTAGCCTCGGTTAATTTGGTTTGTTAGACCGACTAACATTTATATAAATAAACTGCAAAAAGATCATATAGTAGTTACAAATAGGCTTATGGTGGATATTCCACATATACTCACGAAACGTTTTGCTTACACTTTTATAATGCAACGCTTTACCGCAAAGGAGTGGGACTCATTGTCATTACCCATGTCTGTTTTGCCCGATGAGTATAATACGGGCGTTAAAAATAAAAGTAGGTACGTAGATACCTTCTAGGTAAGCATGTTCTATCGACATCCACATCGTCGCTTAACGTCAGGGGGGATCGTGGTCACACGAAAGTCTTTTCAGGTTTTTTTTTATATATAGTCCTTGTCTCACGCCAATATCAGCAAAGGGGTGGGCGTGTAATGTATGAGTAGTAGAGCCTCGCTGATTTCAGCATGAATGGGCCGGCTCGACCGGGGAAGGACTACTCTCTCACAGAATATCGACGTGAAATACCAGTATTCCTACTGTTGTGTTTCGTTCGGTGAGTGAGAGTGCCGGAGGCCCAATCACCCTCTTTCCCCATTCCCGCTCCTTCTCCTTTCCACTTCCTCCTTTCCTAAAGGGTCGGCAACGCGCAAGTGAGTCTGGTGTTGCAGGCATCCATAGGCTACGGTGACCACTTACCATCAGGTGGGCCGTATGCTTGTTAGCCACCTTAGACGTATAAAAAAAAATACACGCACATTTCACACTTCTACAAGCTCAAGTCTCACGTAATTGCGGGCAAGCCCATTGCAGCACACAGGACGCAGTTCCAAACACCGTGCTGTTACCAAGAATTACTTGACAGAAAAACCTTATGATACTTTGCTATGGCTTGCCTGGCACAGAAAATTTATGGTGTTTCATGGCTATAGGCTACAGTAACCGCAAATTGAGTTATGTGTACGAACTGAAGAGAGATATGCAACTTCTACTTCATCTTACTTCAATAAAATCTTTAATACGCAACTTCAACGTTCTACATAAGTTTTTACGAGCGCGTTATCGTTGCCAATATTAACTAACAGTCGTAAAGTAAGTCGTAACTGATCGCAGGTGTTTCACGATTCTCTGGTTATTATATTCTATAACATAGTTAATATACGTTTGGTTATCTGAACCTAGCAACTAACATATAAACAATTAGATTAAACTACGGACTACAATCATGCCTTGTCTTGATTATCAATGTACATGTAAGTGGATGCTCCTATTTACCATGTATGTATCTTATGTGGGAGCTAGTCAGTGCAGACCGGCGACACTTCGACCCAGTGGGATCTTTTGTGTCGACACTCTCCCAATAACGACTGCCATAGATGTTCACGGCAGCCGGGACCGACGGCTTAACGTGCTCTCCGAGGCACGGAGCACGCGATAATTGTCAATCAATACGCACATAATTTCGAAAAGTCATATAACTTCCGAAAGTCAGAGGTGCGCGACGTGGGTTCGAACCCGAGACCCTCTGCATTGCAGTCTGTTGGTCTCCCCACTGAGCTATCGCTGCTCCTATCCTATTTACCATACTGCTGCTTTAGAGGCTACCATCAAATTTTATTAAATGCTTGAGTATGTTCAGTAGTAGTTCATGGAGAAATGGCTGCAGCACCTTACAGCTCTTATGAATTGTAAACAAAAACTTGGCGATTAAAAAGAGTGACCATGAGTTTCTTGCCCGTTCTTCTCGTGAGCCCTACACTCTTGCTTTGCTGAACGTGGCAGTAAATGTAAATTCGCAGAAAAAATTAGTGTAACTTTGACATTCATAAGTGTTACCTTGTAACCTAATCTGATTTATTTTGAATCTTTTTTTAAATTTGAATTTTTGAAGAAATGTAGTAATATCAAATACTGTTTAATAATTATAAATAACAGTTTTACTTTCTCTTTACTTGTTTTTGTTTTGAATGCTATAATGGAACAACTGAAATAGGTGAACAGAGGCCTTTTTAGTTCATATGTTCTATAATTAAGTAATTTTATATTTAACAGCATTTGTGGCGAATTGAAGTATTATTAAAAACAATATTTTAAGGAATGTGATGAAAGTAATAATAATAATAATATTCTACCACATACACACAACATCATCTAGCCCAAACTAAGCAGAGCTTGTACTATGGGTACTAGACAATGAAAGTGAATGAAGCCAGAGAAGTGTGCCAGGATCGTAGCAAATGGAAATCCGTAGTCTCTGCCTACCCCTCTGGGAAACAGGCGTGAATCTATGTATGTATGTATGTATATTTTAAAAATGAAAGACTTTATGCATTTTTTCTTATATATATTTTCTGGGTAGTAAACTCTTTTTTTTGCGAAAATCAACATTTTAAATACTCAAGTCGACGTAGCTCGAAAAACTGAATAAATTTAAAACGATTTAAAAGAATGACCGTGAGTTTCTTGCAGCCTTCTTCTCATAGGCTCAATTCTTTAGCTGAACCTAACAACTAACCTAAATGTAGTTTCAGTAACTTAGTAAACTCATTAATCTATATATTTTGACGTTCATAAGTGTTACTTTGTAACCTAAATGACTAAATGATTTTTGAAATTAACTTTGACAAGATTACACTAACCATACCTAAATACTGTGTCCTGTTAATCTGATGTAAGTGAATTATTTATTGTTCTTATGAGGATAAAGATTCTTTAAATTGAATAGTCAGTAATAAATATTGTTAGGATAATAAAGGATTATTCACTGAATATAGTGACGGCATCTCACGATTACTGTAAAAGTGGGGTTAGTTCGCCGGAAAGATCATTTGTTGGTTGGCTTTCGTACGAGAAGGTTGTCGTTAGGTGTCGTCGCTATATACAGTGAGTCGTTGTATTGTGTTTACTTGTGATTAATTATTTAGTGTAATTAACGGCTGTTTGTCAATTACGATTCTTTGGCATTACTTTATTAATTCTGCTACTGTTAAATTTAGCTTGAAATGAAACAAGAATAAATTATTGTACTTTGGGGCACTCGATTTTTTTTTATAAAATCCGGCTTCTTAACCTAAAAATATATAGTATAATGGCCGCAAAAACTTGTACATATGAGTTGTATAATACAGTAATTGTAATTTAATGGCGATTTCCAAGAGTGGCTGTACTCCCTATCTAGCAACTAACATATATATAAATTCAGTAACCTTCGCAAACTCGCTAACCGGTAACTTTTGACAGTCTTAAGTGTCATTATGTCACCTAAATAATTTATGATTCAAATGATTTTAACTTCGACTTTGATGACAATATCACGTAAGCGTGCGTCCACATATAGATGTGCACACATTATGCTACGAAATATGATATGCCAAAAGAATGTCGTGAGAAACGCGCTTGACAAAACGGCGTGTATGAAAAGTTTCATTCAAAATTCTCTTAAAACACGAAGTACATTCTGTCCTGCCAGACGTGTAGTGTAGCGTATGCGAACATCTGTTACAACAAGTGTGGACGGTGAATTTGTACTGTCATGCCTCGATGTGACAGTCTGATATGCGATCTGTCTCAAGTGGTTTTTCGTCGTTGCGTATGTAGGACACTGGAAGCTACAGTTGAATTCCGGATTTCACTCAAATTACTAATCCATTTCGTCGGTGGCGGATTAAGACACCAAATTAATAGCTTCGCCGTTCGCTAATAATAATAATAATAATAATCATTTATTTCAGATTCATCCTAAGATTACATCCATATTTGTTAGTAAAAATTGCTATGTTTTAAAGTTATGCTAAGCTTTAAAAGCATACACAGCAGAATTGCCTCATAAACATATTTTGGGGTAGGATATCAACACGCGCTCCTCTCCACTCTGAAAATTAGAAGTCTAACATATCCCTTCGTTTTGAAGGCGTGTGTTAGACATCAGATGATAAAACCACATCCGTGGTCTTTTGCTTGCCTTTTAGGTGCCAGATGCGTAATCCTTTCGGTTTGCTCCGTGACTCGAGCAGACATCGGCCTGCCATATCCACTGCCAGATCTAACTAGGTATAGTAAGCGGCGGCCTGGATAAAAAGCACTGCCGTTTCAAGCTCGTTTCTGATCGAACGACAAACTGCTTATAGTTCCCCACTGCCATTCTCTCCACTATCTGCTTTTAGACCACGCTTACGATGACTGGAGAAGAAGCAGCGTCACGTAATGGCAGACCAGAGACAAGCAATCTAGTAGAGCGTTTCTGCAAAAATCGGATGCCAGTTTACTTGTACTAACATACAAACAATGGACATGGAAAACGCTGCGTCGGATCACACAATTTTTTTTTTCCCTCTGCTGAAATCAAATCCACGAAACCCAGTAGAAAACAGTGACCGGAAGACCACTTGAATCAATGCGCAGTCCGTATAGTCAGAACTTATCTTATTGGCTTACCAAATATAATATACTTATAAAGACATCTGTTATGCAACTTCAGAACTGCATTTACAATATTGGTCCTCGGATAACTTCTTCAATTTTACAATTTTCTAGTCCAAAAGTACAATAGTATGACTATCAAAGGAGCGTAATGAACCATTTTGCATAAAATATGCATTAAATTTTACTTTCAACGGTAGCCAGTAGCACTTGTCGGAAATATTTAGTCTTTGGCATAGACAGGAATGTAGTCTTTTGTAAAACGGTCGCTGGTACACATTATGCAGGCTTTTGACTGCAAGATGTGGCAGTGATTTTAGTGGTCACTTAACCTATGCGAGATGCACCCACGTAGTATTTTCATTATGTAGACGACTCGAGGGCGTAGTGGTTAGTGTAACCGACTGCCACGCCTGAGGTCGCGGGTTCGATTCCCGCACAAGTCAAACATTTGTGTGCATGAACATGGATGTTTGTCTTGGTCTGGGTGTTTCTATGTATAATAAGTATGTATTTATAAAAAAGAAAGTATATATGTATATTTATCCATTGTCTAGTACCCATAATACAAGCTCTGCTTAGTTTGGGCTAGATGGTGTTGTGTGTATGTGATAAAATAATATTATTATATTATATATTATTATATAACGTACTTGATTGATAACGATGATCGTCTATGTAGAGCAATGGTAGTGTATGCGATTGCTATACATAAGGCTGAGATTAGATTCCCGGGTCGGTGAAAAAGTGGTTTAGGTCCTAGACTCCGTGCTGCTAGCTCTGATTCTGGAACTGTGGTTGGTGGAGCAATATGCTTGGACCAAGTGTAATTGGTTTTTCTGTCTAATAATCGTAGTGGCACTGTTCCCGGTTCACGCTAATAGGTCTTCGGCCTCTATCTCATGTTGGACCTAAAATAATAGTTGGTAAAATGTGGATGTTATACTCCTCACTTACCCCTTCGGGGATAGAGCCGTGAGGCTATATATGTATAGCGTAACGATGTGATTGACATACATTATTTCTTTTTGTAATGGACAAAAGACCAAAATTAAGACGTGGCATAAATCCTATTTATTTCAGTAAGTACTTAACCGGCTGATCTGCTTAGCATTTTGTTCTAACAAAATATTAAATGTAAAACATAACCCCGGGTTACAGCGGGTAAAACCTAATCAAAACGAAATTCCGGAGAAGAACAAGAGGCCTCGCGACACAGCGCAACCTAAATGTGTCAGTGTGAGGGTTTTAATATGGGTTTTATGAAGACGCAATAAAATGGCCATTAGAGATGGATCAATACTGTCTCGAGATGTGTTCTCGATACATGGAGACTTTTCCGAGAGTATATAATGACTAACTTTTGCCCGCGGCTTAGTTTGGGAACAGTACTCTTTCGGGATAAAGGGAAGCCTATGTTATCTTCTGTACCTCTGGGAACGAGTATGAGAAATATCATGGTTTTCAGTCAAGTAGTTAGGGCTTGAAAGCGTAACATTGAAAGTCTGTCAGTCAGTCAAAGAACTATCCCACTGCGTAGATATATATAGTTGAAATATATACTCAAATATTCTGGTTCAACTCGGGCACCGAACCCGTTAGCTCATGCACAGTAGTCGCATACGTAGAGTATACTGCACTACCGAGGCTGTTCAAAAACAAAGCAACCGAAATTTTCTTATTTAGTTAAAATATATGTATAGTTATAGTTATCCTTACTTACTAATATTCAAGTATATATAATATACAAGTCACTTGAGTCGGCTTTTTCTAGTTTAACCGGATTTGACTGGATATCAGTTTTTATACGGAGCGGCTGCCACCTGACCTCCGCAAACCTAAAGCTTACGATACCGTAAGGCTAGACCAGTGTCAGGATATTAGAGGGTACTGACTTTCTCAATAACGACTGCCATAGATGTTCATGGCAGCCGGGACCGACGGCTTAATGTGCTCCCCGAGCCACGGAGCAGGCGATAATTGTCGATCAATACGCACATAATTTCGAAAAGTCATATAACTTCCGAAAGTCAGAGGTGCGCGATGTGGGGTCGAACCCGAGACCCTCTGCATTGCAGTCTGTTGGTCTCCCCACTGAGCTATCGGTGCTCTGGAGTGGCAGTAACGTCCTCGCGATGTGCATTTCAGCTGAATATCGTCTGATGTTGGAGTTGTTGAAGCGATGCTCACGTCATTGTATTCCTTCTCCCGTTTATCTACTAATATTATAAATACAAAAGTATTTTTCTTACTTTGTCTAAAGGCCCATTTATAGATTTTTGAAGCAATTGTGCTATTTTTGTTTTATTTGGTTAATTAAACAGGGATAGCATGACACTAGCTTCAAGATACTTGACTCAAAAAACGGATCCTTTGAATCAGACGACGTGTTTTATGTGTAAAATTTGCTCTTTTAACTGAAGTATTATAATGATAATAGTAATGCTGTATTAAATTGTCACACTGCCGGGCCAATGTGAGAAAGGTTAGGCCATGGTCCACCATGCTGGGCGAGTACGGGTTGGCAGACTTCACTCATCTTCGGTGAATGGAATGAAATGGAGATCTCTAAGACGTGGTCTTCCTCACGTTTTCTTTCGCTGTTTGAAACAAGCGATAATTAACTAATTAATACGCACATAACTTTGAAAAGTCAGAGATGTTCGCCTTGGAATTGAAATCGAGACCTCTTCTCCTTTTTAACTGAAGTGTAAAAACATAATTATAATAAATAAGTTATTAATAATAAAATTAAAGTTCAGATGACTAACTTCAGCAAAGAAAATGAGAAGATAATTCGTTATTTTTACGTTTAATAATAACTGTTCTTGCAGCAATTTACAATTTTAACACACTCCGGTACACACCATTACACAGAAAGTTAAAATGAATTTGCTATTTTACAATTGGACTAGTTTTTGTTCGCGGTTTCTCCTGGGTTCAACAGAAATTTATACCGTGATAAATTGTATCGTATGTGTTAATCCAGGTCTATACAGATATACCAGAATAGCAAAGTTTTGTAAACTTTTCTAAAGAAACATATTGCATATCGCATAGTTTGTGAGTAAGTTTGTTATTCTATCATGTGTACTTTACGTGATAGAATAACAAACTTACTTACAAACTTTTAGGGTAATGTAATTGTAATTCCATATAAGGGTACAGGGAAAGAAAGATTATTGTCCATTTTTGCCGATTATGAGTTAACAATGCCCTGTAGTAGATACAAAAGTCATTAAGACTGCGCCGAGCGAAATGTGCCACAACAAGCGGTCACAGTTAAGTGAATAAAATCAACACTTTTTGTTGAATACAAATATAAAATATACATTTAACATAACAATGAATGTGTTTACAATTACTCCGTGTTTTAACTTAAAATAATTAATATTTTCGACTACAAAATTATGTAAATTTGCAAAAACGTAAGCTCGTGTTACGTGATTTTTACAATTTGTTCGTCCCAAATATTTAAGTTATTGGTTGACAATAAAGATATATATTTAACAAAAAAGAACTTCAAATCCTTCATACAATTTTACTATGGCGGCCGCGCGCCGATTTGAATATGCGCCGACCAGCTCTGTCATTATCTGTCTTACGCTCGGAGCAGGCTTAAACTGTTTGGTTATGAAATTAAAAACAGTGGACAAGAACACCCCCTATTATGTGGCACCTCAATCTATAGCTATCAAACAAAACATACGTGTCATCCGATTCTGATTACCACTTGGAGGAAAAGCATGATAATAATACTATCTATAAGGATGCTAGCATATTCATATCAATAAACCAGACCTACTGTACCTACGCTAGTTCAGTATGAATTGATGCATGAAATGATGCCTACGTACCGCGTCGGTCCACTTTCTATTCTATGAAGTAAGTGATCACTCTCACTGCCATACAATCATTAGACCGTGACGAACAGACATATTTAAAACCTTTATGATTAGTTCGCCAGCTATATAACATTGTCTATAGCATAAAAAGGGGAGGCAAAGGTGTATAAATTGTAACGTTATGGTAGTCAACCCGCTTTAGAGGCGTGGTTAACTTAGGATTTTAATAGATATTAAAGATGAACAACGCGATCAACAAGCATATATCTTCACTTACAACAGGTGTATAAGAGTAAACAGACCTACAATTTGACTAGATATTTAGTGGTATTTCAGGGCGTGGTTCAAGATGAAGGCTTGTTACGTGGTCCCGGGTAAAATGGACCACTTAACTTCAGTAGGCAGCACAGCGGAAGGAGCCGGCACCAGGGCGCGTTGCCAATATATAGGGCCGCCGCTGGGGAGGAGAAGCCGATGGAGGGGCGCCGCGAGCACGGCCGCTCAGCAACGACCGGTCTGCGTCACAAAATAACACGTTTATTTTGTTTTTGTCTTACCTTTTTTAAGTGATAAAGATTTTTTTTATAGAATATCCTTGATATTTCCCGCGGATTCACTCGCGTAAAGTTAAATGTAGCTTAGGTTAGTAATAGTATTTTTCTGGATAAAAGGTACCCTAAGTCCATTTCTGTACCCCTGACAACGATTATGCGTAATTTCATGATTATCGGTCAAGTAGTTAAGGCGTGAAAGAGTAACAAACCAACTCTCATTCACATTTGTAATATTAGTTAGGATTTAACGGTAAACCCATATTGGCTACTAAGCTTCAGGCTTGCCTAGTTTGGGATCAATGTTGGACTATATTTTGAATTCTCTTAATTGGGGATAAAATATTAGGTAGGTACCTATATTTATATCGATAGCATCGTGTAAGGTCGCATGTAATAAGGAGTTGTAATAAAATATAACATTGTTATTATATTGTCGGTCTCGATGGCGTAGTTAGTGTAACAGACTGCCACGCCTGAGGTCGCGGGTTCGATTCCTGCACAAGTCAAACATTTGTGTGCACGAACATGGATGTTTGTCTTGGTCTGGGTGTTTCTATGTATAAAATGTACGCATTTACAAAAAAAAGGTATATATGTATGTTTATCCATTGTCTAGTACTCATAGTACAAGCTCTGCTTAGTTTGGGCTAGATGGTGTTGTGTGTATGTGATAGAATATTAATATTATTGCAACCATAATTTTTCAGATTTTGATTCCATTGTAAACGCAGGACACAGCAATCAAAACAAATATTCGTGTATCCGTTTATTTTAATTAGTCTGTGTTCTTGCTGTCTACCGACTAAAGGTCCAGACTAAAAGCTGCCACTAAGAGTTTCTCGGCAGAAAATACCAAAACATTAGACTAGATCTGGAAATCGGCATCTGGACGCCATGCATAGCATTAAATTTACCACTGCTGCACCACCGAGATTGCCTATAATTTGGCTTATAAACATAACAGCTTCTTCTTTTCGTGTGGTTAGTGGCCAACCTGTTGTCAAGAGTTGTTGTTGTTTGTTGTGGCCTCTGACATGGCTTAAAGACTGCTTTCAATTTGACAACAACCGGGACCGACTTTTTACGTGCCCTCCGAAGCACGTAGACGCTCAGATGAAATACCACTAAGCACGCACCCAACGTTGCTTAACCTCGCTAATCGTTTATCAATCAGTGAGTGCAACTGGCTATGAGCGCCTCGAACATAACAGCTATGATTATATCATAACGCTACGAATTAAACCGCTTTATACAACGAATTACAATAACTCAAAATAACAAATATAATATATTATTATTAAAACTATTTATTCTTGCCGCAATGGTCATAAAACCGACGCGACCGCAAACAAAAACATGGGTACGTTGAATCTAGGTCGTTTACAGCCTCTACGGGATTCCATACGTAAAGCCGGCTACACGCTCACGACTGCACTTAGTTTTCGACATTTATTGCACTCGCACTTTATCGATGCACTTGAAATTCGAGACAAAATAACCAAAATAACTACCGATCTCGCTTCAATTTATTGCGTTATTTAATAATCACGGTTATGTTGCTACCAGATAGAATAAGAAACAATTTAAACAAATAAACATATTATTAAGGTTATACAATTTTTGACCTGCTTAATGTTACACTTATACTCACGTGATAGAATTGACTTTTTGATAAAGATTAATAATAATAATAATAATGTATTTATTTGTTAGAATATTGTAATTACAGTGGTGTTACACAAATTTGAATGTCCATAATATTCTGCCGTTTCCAGCCTGCAAATTATTTTTTTAGCTGTCTATAGTAACATGCCGTATATGAACTTGTTAATAAGAATGTAAATCTAAAAATTCCAAAATAAATAATTGAATTTTCACTATTAAATTAGTAATCCTAAATTAGATTTTATTTTTTTTATGTCAAATTTGTCATTCAAAAAGTCGTTAATAGTATAATAACATTTGTCTAATAGAAAGTTAATTAAAGAAAATTTATTATCTATACTAAAATTATAAAGCTGAAGAGTTTGTTTGGTTAAACGCGCTAATCTCAGGAACTACTGCTTCGAATTGAAATAAACTTTTATTGTTGGGTAGCTTATTTATCGAGGAAGGTTATAAGCTATATAAAAACACGCTACGATCCATGGGGTCGGCGCAGTAATCATAAACGCGGGTAAACCCGCGGGCACATCTAGTTTTGCTATAATTGTGGTAAAATATTTTTTATAGATATAGATAAAGGATATGTTCCTTTTTAAGGTATCTGTTGGTTGTTCTGAGTCTGGATTATCTTTGTGTCCATTGATTAAATGTTTGTAAATTCCACTGCAACACTGGAATTAAACCTAGAGCGAAAGTTGCACCAAAAATTTTTTTTTATACTACTACGGTGGCTAACATGCACAGGCCCACCTGATGGTAAGTGGTCACCGTAGCCTATGGACGCCTGCAACACCAGAGGCATCAATTGCGCGTTGCCGATCCTTTAGGAAAGGAAAGTGGGAAGGAGAAGGAGCGGGAAGGGGGAAAGAGAGTGATAGGGCCTCCGGCACTCTCACTCACCAAACGAAACACAACAGTAGGAATACTGCTATTTCACTATTTTCGATATTCTGTGAGAGGGTAGTCCTTCCCCGGTCGAGCCGGCCCATTCATGCTGAAATCAGCGAGGCTCTACTACTAAATGTTTTTTGTTAATTGTCATGTAAAGGACATAAGTTCAAACTCACAGCACCCGGCGCGGATACAGCAGCTACTACACAGTATGAGCAGCGATAGCTCAGTGGGGAGACCAACAGACTGCAATGCAGAGGGTCTCTGGTTCGAACCCACGTCGCGCACCTCTGACTTTCGGAAGTTATATGACTTTTCGAAATTATGTGCGTATTGATTGACAATTATCGCCTGCTCCGTGCCTCGGAGAGCACGTTAAGCAGTCGGTCCAAGCTGCCATGAACATCTATGACAGTCGTTATTGGGAGAATGTCGACACAAAAGATCCCACTGGGTCGAAGTGTCGCTGGTCTGCACTGACTGGCCCCCAGATAAGACACATACATACTACACAGTATAATATACAATACCTTCCCTGACACCAGTAGTATTATTAACCCATTAAACATTATAAAACAGGAGTAGCTGCACCATGAGCTCGATAGACAGTGCTCTGGACTCGTTGACGGCACAGCGACACTTAAAACAATAAAGCAACTCTTTTTGAATTTGTTACGTCCGTTTGTGCGATGAAGGTACTTCTTTCTACAGGTTTAAGTATTTCACTGTACTAAACATTCTTCTTTTCTTTTCATGTGGTTAGTGGCCAACCTGTTGTCAAGAGTTGTTCAAGCCGCCCTTAGGCCTCTGACATGGCTTGTCCGCGAAGGAGGCGGCGGAACGGGAGAGGGAGCTGGTCTCTCCCTACCCAAACCGTAGGAGACGTCCAGGGCGCCGCCGTAGGGCGCGCGCAGACCTCCAGCCACCCTAGGGGGCGGCCTGCGGGCGGTGGACTTGGGCAGTCTGCCACCCGAGCAGCACAGGCCCGAGAGAGGGGCTTAGGCGTTCCGCGCGCCCCCCTCAGTGGAGGGGAGGGCTGTACCATCTGGTCCTCCCCCAAACAGCTGGGGCCCGCCTAGTCACGTGACGGGCCAAGACCTGTCGGTGTCGCGGTGAATGCTAGCGCAAATCCTGTGGCACCGACACTAGGTACCGGAGAAACATCGTTAGGGGTTTAGTGGGTATGGGGCCGGCTTCTCTGGCTCGAGTGCCACACACCCGCGCCCTGCCCGGGCGCGGACAGCGGGAAAAAGAATTCCCCTGACGTTAAAAAAAAAAAAAAGGCCTCTGACATGGCTTAACGACTGCTGTCAATTTGACAACAACCGGGACCGAATTTTTACGTGCCCTCCGAGGCACGGAGACGCTCAGATGAAATACCACTAAGCGCTCACCCATCTGTAGACTGACCGCACCCAACGTTGCTTAACCTTGCTAATCGTTTATCGATCAGTGAGTGCAACTAGCTGTGAGCATTTATAACATTTATAAAAATTCAGTCAGCTTGTGACCACGGCCGGTCGCGGTGTAACCTGGTCGAAACGTCAAGCATTAAAGAGGTAAACATGCATGATCGCGTTAATACCCGTTACATATTACATATATGTATATACCATGCAACGCGAAAGTTTATAAATAATATTTATAAAAAGATCTTAGATTTTTAAAGGTACTTTCTCTATAGGTCTTCCAGGAGTTTAGAGCACACAATTTTTTTTAAAAATCCCTTTGATAATTCTGACACACTGTCATAAATGTAGCTATTATATAAAACGTTTTGATGCCATAGTACCGAGTATTGAAAGTACAATGGCCGCGTAAAGCATAAATAAATTATTTCAATTTATTTTGAATTTTGTTCTTGTGTTTGTTGTTTCAATGTTTTTCGTCTGCGATACGTTATTACAAAATACAAAGTCATAATATATTGTTTCTATTCTTTACAGGTAAATATTCTGCTGCTGCATTCTTGGAACTTTCAAATCTTATAGCACCACATTTGATACAATGTTTAGTAAGTATTCTTGCTTTGCTGAACGTGGCAGTAAATGTAAATTCGCAGGAAAAATTAGTGTAACTTTGACATTCATAACTGTTACCTTGTAGCCTAATCTGAATAAATTTATTTTGAATTTGAATTGAATTTGTATAAAACAAAACATGACTATATCACACATAAGTCTATGCTTTTATTTTTTAACCACAAATTTATTAGGTATTAGACAACATCTAAAATAACTCTTCTTAAAAGAACAAAAATAATTGTCTTCAATTTACTAGAGTGCTAAAAACGTAAATTTGCCCTGTCTTAGAATGTATTTTGTATCAGTTAAACATGGGTAGGCACATTATATTACATTGGTGTTGGATTATAATAATATTGGTGCACTATGTTTTGTCATAAAGAGCAGCGATAGCTCAGTGGGGAGACCAACAGACTGCAATGCAGAGGGTCTCGGGTTCGAACCCAAATCGCGCACCTCTGACTTTCAGAAGTTATATGACTTTTCGAAATTATGTGCGTATTGATTGACAATTATCGCCTGCTCCGTGCCTCGGAGAGCACGTTAAGCCGTCGGTCCGGCTGCCATGAACATCTATGGCAGTCGTTATTGGGAGAATGTCGACACAAAAGATCCCACTGGGTCGATGTGTCGCCGGTCTGCACTGACTGGCCCCCACATAACATAAGATGTTTTGTCATTAGGATATACAACTAGGATTCACAATACAATTAGTACATACAAACAGATACCAAATTTAAAAAAGTAAAAGAGTAATTGTGTTACTTTCAAATTTGTGAAGCCTTGTTGAATTTCTCTTTAGAGAATTTTGCGTTTAGTGTCACTGCGTATTGCGCGCAAAAATAAATAAGACACCCATCTAGTTCTTAACCGCGGTAATATACTAACTTCCAGTAAAATTATACTAAGCACTTTGATTTACATAATACACTCTTCAAAACGACTGAAAAAGCTTATACAACCTGACTACTTAATTTAATGCGACTAATCGCATTATTTAAGCGTGCCTAATAAAATTATCTATTGCGCCAATTACTTGCGGTTCGCAATAATAACCGGCCGCTTTAACCCAACCGGTTTCCTAATGGCGATATGCCGTGACAAAAATCTCGTTAACTATGAATAAATATAGCCTGTGTTAGGTTCGGTTGCCTTTTGTTGTAGAATTTAGGAAACTAGCGGTTTCTTTTATAATTGTGGCTGTCTTTTGTAGCGGTAACAATAGGATTAGTTTGTCGCGTATTGTAGAGATGAGTTTTACCACATCATGATAGAGATGTGGGCATCGGTCCGTCGTAACAGATGCCTGGTTATTCACTTAGCATAATTTTGTGTTTATATTTACGTGTGATAACGCCATCCGAGGATCGATTATTGAGTTGGACAAAGTGTTATTTTGTTATTCTGTAGGTAATATCAGTAACGACACAGCTTGCCGTGCACTCTACATATACTGTGAGCTGTAATTATTTCTAGCGAAATTGAAGTTCAATACACTTCTGCCTTTTATTCAGCGATCTTTGTGTGAGACTATGTATTTATGTAATAAAGCACAAATAATATGTAATGTAAATCTTTGAATGTAAACTACTTTGAATGGATGGAATTTTTATTTTATAAAGTAGATTAATTTTAATGGGAGGGTTTTGATGTAGAAAGGTTCTTGAGTGGCGGCACCGAAAGACACACAAGTCTCTCGATAAGGCGGACCGACGACCTGTACCTGGGAAGCGGTTGTATAATATCAGCCCTGTATTAAACTGTCCTACTGCTGGGCACGGGTCTCTTCTCAGTGTGAGAAGGGTTAGGCCATAGTCCACCACGCTGGCCCAGTGCGGGTTGGTTGACTTCACATATCTTCGAGAACATTATGGAGAACTCTCAGACATGCAGGTTTCCTCACGATGTTTTCCTTCACCGTTAAAGCGAGCGATAATTAACTATTTAATACGCATAAATCTTCGAAAAGTCAGAGATGCGCGTCTTGGGTTCGAACTTGAAACATCTGCGTGGCAGTCCAACGATTTCCCACTAGGCTATCGCTGCTTTTTATGAAGCGGTTTTATGATTATGTAAACATTTTTTGTCTTTGATGTGGATATAAAATATCGCGCCGGTTTTACCTATTGTTTACAGTATAAAATGCTCGTGATGCATACCCTTTCGCCATTAGGTAAGGCGAAGGGACTTTCGAGACTTCGGGCCTACCTACCAAAACCACCACGGTGTAACACTCGCTGCTTTGTATAGTGGGAACTAAAACTACCGGCTTTACACATGCCTAAGTACATAGTATAAAGCTATGTCTTCTCTCTTAGCCTTTATTATTCCCAAGTCACTTGGGGTCGGCTTTTCCTGGTCTAACCGGATTTGACTGATATCAGTTTTTACACGGAGCGGCTGCCACCTGGCCTCCGCAACCCGAAGGCTAACGATACCCTAAGGCTAGACAAGTGTCAGGATATTAAAGGGCACTGACTTCTCAGTAAAGACTGCCATAGATGTTCATGGCAGCCGGAACCGACGGCTTAAAGTGCTTTCCGAGGCACGGAGCAGGCGATAATTGTTAACCGTATTGATACACATAATTTCGGAAAGTCATATAACTTCCGAAAGTCAGGGCGACGTGGGTTCGAACCCGAGACCCTCTGCATTGCAGTCTGTATAGTATAAATCTATGTATTTAATAAAAATATTTATAATAAACTTTCTACAATCTAAATATTATTAAATTATATTTACAATTTACACAACGGTTGTAAGATGCATGAGGTCGTTAGCGTAAATCAGAATGCATAAGACGCATACAGATGTGATCCGGTAGAAAATTGTACATCCTTCCTGAGCTGCAGCCGCTACCGAGTTAAACATACAATATATAACTTGACGTTAGTGGTGTTTTCTTTATGTTTAATCTGTAATGTATAAAATACATGAGTGCTCTGGTTTGCCTTTGTTTTATGAGACATCACCCGCTCGAAATGACGGTAACAAAGAACTGTTTTTATTTTTCTTTCCAAAAGAACTCTCGCACTAAGAATACCTCCTGTGTCGTGGGGGACTTTACAACCATTGAAACAACAGAGACAGGACACCCAGACGCGGAACAACCATTTGTTTTTCACACAGATTTTATCCCGACCCCATAACACTTGGCGTGGCGGCTGTGGCTAGGCGACCACTTAAAACATTACGCCATCCGTGCAGTCATAAAATAAATGTGTAATAATCGCATAAATGTAAGACAAATACCACTTACATTACATAAGGTAGCTTCTACAAAAAAAAGTAATCTTCCTGACTTACAAATGGATAAAATCATAATTTCCTCGCCAGCAATAACTTGATTACATCGATTATAAGACAATGAGTGGTCTGTCTGGGGGCCATCACTGTAATTGGTGCATTATAACTAAAGCTATTACGTTTTGATAGCATTGTTTGAGTAACGTTACGCTTTTGTAGACAAGGAAAATTGTTATTATAAAATAAACTGTCTTACGTAGAAAATACTAGCTGTCTTCAGCGTTTGCCTCCACGTTTATGATTACTGTGGTCCTGTGGCTCATACCGTAATGTTATAGGGCCTCTTTCAATAATCGCGCTATAAAATGCAAAAGAAAACTTTCAAATCCGACTGCTATTGCCGGATATTTGCGCATTGACAAACTCTTCAGCTTATCCTTGACCTTGGAGAAGAACAAATCATGAGACCACACAGAATCAAAATATAATCGTAACTTAAAAAGAACCGCCAGCAATCCAGTTACGATTGTATGACGCTACTGTTGTCAATGCAACTGGCTGCCTCAACTGGTTATTGAACTCACAACCTGTTCATAAGTTATGTTCCATTGTTATATACAATCTACATTCGTTTTTCTATACTAATATTATAATAAATATATATATAATATAAATTCTATACTACACTCGGCGTCACAAAAATCGCACCTTTTTGTTTTTTTCAATAAACACCTCCCAAAATTTAGCGCATTGATTCTACTGGATAAAAAAATATATCATTTTTAAGAGCATTTCAATACCTTTACATTATTGGTCAGTAGAATTAAAAACCAAAATAAAATTTATTATTAGGGAACATTTAACATAATGGTAAAAAAATGCGCATCCATTAGAGCGCTAGTTGAGCTACCTGAATAGGGTATAAAAGGTCATGTCCAGGTAAAAAATGGGTCAATCATTGCTCAGACTTTAAAGTGTACACATCGGAACAGCATACTCAAGAAAAAAATACCTGAAGATGGATACCACCTCTGAAGAAGCCGCTCAAGTCATTGCACTATTGCAAGAAGGAGTACGTCAGGTTTATGTTGCTCTACAATTAAATCTGAGTCGTTTCTCTGTTCGACGAGTGTATCAACGGTTCCAAGAGACTGGTGGCTTTATCCGAAGACGTGGATCAGGAAGAAAACGCTGTACATCAGAGAGAGACGACCGCTTCATTGTCTCCACATCGTTGCGCAACCGCTTCAGTAATGCTGTTAAGGTGCAACAGCAGCTCCGATCAGCTCGTAGAACGGCTGTGAGTGTCTCTACGATTAGAAGAAGACTTAAAGAAAAGAAAATCACTGCCCACAGACCTGCGAAAGGTCCCAAATTGACCACGCAGAACAGAAGAGACCGTCTACAATTTGCTCAAGAGCACGTCACTTGGACGCTTGACCATTGGAGAGCCGTTCTGTTTACTGATGAGACAAGAGTTTGTCTTTTCTGTAATGACAGACGCAGAAGAGTTTACAGAAGAAAAGGAGAGCGCTTTGCTCAAGCTTGCATCGAAGAAACAACAGAATACGGGGGTGGTTCCTGTATGTTCTGGGGTGGGATATCCGTGGACGGGAAAACGGAACTTGTGTGCGTCTCTCGGACTGGCGGTGGTCGAGGGCAAGGTTCGCTGAATGCTGCTCGGTACATAACGGAGATCTTGCAAGACCATGTGGTCCCGTATGCTGGTTTTGTTGGCGATGGGTTCATACTAATGCATGATAACGCCCGTTGCCACACCGCGGCCAGTGTGCGTGATTACTTGGAAGAAGTCGAGATTTCTGTTATGCAGTGGCCAGCACGAAGCCCGGACCTTAACCCTATCGAGCACCTCTGGGATGATGTAAAGAGGCATGTACGAGCACGAAATCCTGCTCCCACAACTCTCCAAGAGCTCCAGGATGCCGTGATCGAAGAATGGGATAACATACCTCAAGAGAGAGTAGTAACTCTCATGAGGTCCATGAAGGATAGGATGGAAGCTGTCATCAAGGCTAGGGGCGGAAACACTAGATTTTAAGGACGAAATTGTATTTTTTTAAATTTGTTTTTTTATTAATTTTATTATTTTCTAAGTTTCTGATTTTTTTATTATTAAAACATAGAAATAAACATTCGCGCTTTATAATTTCTAAAAGGCAATTTAATAACCTTTCCAATGATATCCTACAATCATATTCTCACTATTGACAAAGTTTGAGAAAAAGTACTTTAATATTGAATTTTAAAAAGGTGCGATTTTTGTGACGCCGAGTGTATATATATAGGAAATATTGTTTGTTTATTTGTAAGAGTTTGACTGGAAAACGACCGAACCGATTTAAGTTATATTTTTTTTTAAACATTATCAGTAATCATTAATTTAACAATGTGCCAACGAGGCATATACGTTTATACATAACCGCAAAATTATATGAAGAGATTAACTTTGCCTCACCAGGGAATAGAGTCCGAGACCTCAATATCAGTAGTAAAACTGTAATAGTAAAATAATATTGGGATCTTGGATTCCTTTCCTGGATCAAGCAAATCATTAGAACTTTTTAAATGCTCTCGGTGGTTACCTTTATTGAGTGGAAAATAGAAACATTGTTGGTAAAAAATGGGTGTAAGATAACTTCAGAAAAATACTAAATCGGCAATAAAGTGCAATCAGAACAAAATTTGCATAGGCCGGGTTTGAACAGACGACCTCTGCAAACATAAGGCGGCGAGGAACATCTGGAATACGCAACCCGACATTATGATTAAAATAATTCTTAGAAAAAAATACAATGTATATCCGTAGGTACAGTCGCATACAAAAGTACTTATATATTGTGAGAAGTTTGTATAAGTTGTATATAAGAAATATAATCACTTAATTACATCATAGTATTGAAATATAGACAGGGTTCATTCAAAATATTAAAAACCTTTTACCCGAGACGTATTTATACCTTACTAAACAAGTTTTCCCAACCACTTCAAAACTTGGCAGAAAGAATTTCATTCAATCAAGAAAATCTTCTTTTACTTCTCCCACCATAATTTCTCCGCCGTACGGACTTAAATCCTTTATATTGCTAGAAACTGATATAGACGAAGTTATAAAGGTAATTTCTGGGCTAAAGGACACTTGTGCAGTTGGTTGGGATAATAATATCCTCCAGACCGAAATTCGGTCTCGGCGGCCAATCTTAACGGAGAATAGCCATCTGTGCAAGAGATATTATAGTGCACAAGCGTGTGCACAAACACAAGTGCACTCTCTGTTCCCTTACTCTCATGATCCGATGAGACGGTAATCCGATACGACCGCAGAGAGATCAGGCGCAGGACCAACAGCTTTACGTACTTTCCGAGGCACGGGATTGTTATAATTTCCTTACCAAAGTTAATTAATATTCATCTAGGAAGCGAGCCCATTTTCTGTCCGTGAAAATGGTGGGTGGGTCCTGAGAATTTCCTAACAGAAAAATCCCATAGAACCTTGCCGATTTCACGATCGGTCGCCATCTCTAAACACTGGATTATAGTTACCGCTATATTATAATGCCTATGCTACTCTTGGAAAAAGTAGCTATAAATGGTGAAAGAAAATTTAAAATCGCCCATAAGTTTTTTAATTTTATTATATACAAAAATACAAACGTACAAAAATACAAATATTTCCTTTATATCTTACTATGGATACAAAATCAACAACTTACTTAGTACAATCTTCACATTGCGAAAGGTTTACAAACACAAAGAACATTCCAGAATCAACGTAACGATCTGTAGATAACACAAATTTGCTACAACATACATACTCACCAAACAGTTATACGTACATAAATACCACAACACACATTGTTTAACGTCATAGTTCACCCATCAATGAAAAACAATTATGCTTTCCTTAGAGAAATTACTTTCTACATCAATAGCTTTCATAACCCAAAATCAACGTCTAATAAAACAACATTTCCGGCAACAAAAGCTTTTGGTCTAATGATACTATATCTTTGTTACCCCTTTATAAAAACATAAGTAGGTAATATCGTATACTGATAGATTCTCCATTTGTTATTTCTTGTTCAGCGAGCGTGAAAAGCGGTTGAACAGTTTCGTTTCTTGCGGATGTCATGTTTTCTCAATTTACGTCAATACGTGCGTAATAAAACTACCTTTCTTTATCGCCATTCATGGATTTAAGTCATGAGTGATATGGATGAGTATTTAGGTGATGGCTCGCGTAGACAAATTTTTTTAGCATAGTTGTTCTCACAAAAACAACTCACATTTGTGTCTGCATTTGTGAGTTGGCAGAATATTTGCAACTTTATTACGTGACGCAGGTCTACAAACTAACTAACCATCTACAATGGTATCTACAAACTATTTAGTTTGTAGATACCATCCAGATGGATATCCTTGGGTTTAACACATCTGTCTAATATTTTTGGATGTTATTAAAACGATAGCATTGCTATATCGATGCTTAAAAGCCAAAAGTCTGATTTCAATATCCTAAGCATGAGTTGCGGTCAACTCTTACGGTGTGATAGATCACTTTGTTTATACAACTTACGAAAGGACAAGAGTAAACTTATTTACTAAATAAATGTGAAATGTGAATATGATATTTAGATGTTTGAATGTTTGTTGATGATGAAACTCATCACATAGGCAGAACATATCCTTGATTAACATAAAGGTTACTTTTGTCCCGTGCGCGATGTTGTGTGATCCACACGAGCGAAGCTGTGGGTGAAAACTATAGCTTACATTTGCCACTGAATACCTGTAATTCGTGAAACCGCATAAAAGCGAACGCACTTTTGCATTGCAGACACTCGAATTAAAATTACAACATGCTTGTTTTCTCGAATATTCAAAATTGAAATATATTTTCAATCCCGTCGTGTCATATTTTATTCGAATACGTTCCATCCACCTCTTGAACTTAAGTACATTTAAATGGACATAATGCGACTACTATAAATTCAAAACTGCACCTCGATATTTTGTTGAATGCTTTCCAAAATCCAATACTAGAACGGCCATAATTTAAGTTTCTTCCACTTTCAGAATATATACGTTTAACCGATTGATTTATTGGAACTTTGTAGACTCGGCTTTGACAACATAGTTCCTTTCATGGATTAAACTATCATATGTGTTAATGACATGGACACTATGAGATAGATGAGATCTCTTGTGATTGGGTAAACTGGATTTCCAGTGGCGAATTGGATTGTAATAATTCACTGTCCAGTCATTGCTTGATGTGAATATGTTCGTTATGAAGCTGATGCTCTTGATTTTGATTGAAACTGTATGAGAAAGGTCTGGAGTTTCGCAGTAACTACTAGGCAGAATAAGGCAACTCCAATCTCTGTTTTAACAGTAATTAAAGTAAAATTCATTTTGCTTTATATTATTTCTGTAATAGATTTTGCTCACGGCTTTGCTCGCGTAAATGTAGAGGTTAAGTTAGTAACAGTGTTTTTTTCTGGATGCAAGGTACTTTATGTCTTATTCTGTACCCCTGTCAGTGTGTTTGCAAAATTTCATAATCATCGGTCGTGTAGTTAAGGCGTGAAAGCGTAACAAACAAACTCACACTCACATTTATAATAAGTATTATATTATATGGTTAGGATTCCACTTGCATATATTGGATGAGCTTACTAAAGAACACTAAAGGCATGCTAGTCGTAGTTTGAGAATTTTAACCTAGTGTATTTTCTGCGCTGTATATAAAGGCAAGCTGGGCTTTTGGGCTTATTGAACAAAGACTAGTGTTTCGTTATCCACTATTATGACTTTTAAGAGATGATAAAGAGTTGCTTATAGTCATTTTCCTAATGGACGATACTCTCAATCACTTATTTATTGGCATGCCTTTGGTAAGTGTAATTCAATTTTACTTTAAATTTCTTCTGATTTTTCTCGCTCCGAAATATTCTCGTCAATCTATCATTATATTGGATTAGGTGTCGACCCAAGAAGTATATTATTTAATATACCGTTTCGATAAAATGATAATCCGCCAGATAATGAAAGAAATAATCAACCCCAGTGACACCACCAAAATCCAATCGCACACAAATCAATATGCCGATTTTTATCATTTACACCTTATTATTCTACACATAAAGTTGAAAATTGAATATCGGATTTTGTTTTAATAAAAGCGCACACCCTACCTACTAAGTCTTCGCTCATTTCCTATTAGTATCATGAATTCCCATATCGAGACTGGTGGGAATCCTTTGGACTGTTATTATAGAAGACTATATAACAATCATGTTTATAAAAGGGAACGCTTCTCTAACCAGATCAGAGACATTCTAGAAAGGTGGTGGTGGTGGTTCAGAGTCTTCTACTCCAATGAGCTTGTATGAAAAATATAGATGATAGATTTGATATTCCAGGAGTGACCCTGGCATATCATACTCTCACACTACACTCTACTACATTATATTCTCATATAAAATGGTCAAGACAAAGGTACTCAGCAAGCTATTATAAATTAATATACTCCAATACGATCCGAAATGTTGGCTACTGGGTCTGGTCGGGATATGTCTAATTAGTTATAAGGCCAATTCGATATTGAACAAATTTATTAAATATCATATTATAGAACGAATTTGTTCAATATCGAATTCCACAGATACCTAGTATTGATTTACGTTTACGCAGATGTTATACATAGAAATTTAATAATTCTATAATTGTGATTTGAAAAACCAGCCATGAAGTTCGTATAAAGTATATTAATTTAATTATATAAATGCTTAATCTTTAAATAACTAGTTCTTAATTGAAATTAAACTGCTATATACGGATTTTATCGCGTTGTTTATTTGACACTTTATTACAAAATTTTGAAAACTGTTACACTATACTACTATTAAACTTTACTAACTTTTAAGCTAATTAAATTATTATTAAAACTATTACTACTACTATACTACTATACTATACCGTCGGGGAAAGTGTAAAATAAAATTAAATCTAAATAGTTTTAATAATAATTTAATTAATTGTTACACTACTACTACTATTAAACTTTACTAATTTTTAAGCTAATTAAATTATTATTAAAACTATTTAGATTTAATTTATTTTTACACTTTCCCCGACGTTTCGGTTGCTTTTCAGCAGCCATGGTCACGGGGAGACTAAGATGGCAGTTGTCTCAATGTTCCAGTGTAGTTATTTCAAAGTACCCGAACATAATTTAATCATTGGTGTTTCTATTTACGCAGAATGAGCTCAAAGTATCATGAAGTCTAGCTGTGGTTTGCTTCTTCTTGGGTTTGACTATTTTTATTACTGGATCCCAAGCTGGTGGTACATTCCAACCATCTTCTCTATTAAAATTAGGATGTTTTTTGATTTCAATAGCCTCGCGAAGCATCCTTGGTAGGAATCAGTGTTCTTTAGCGAGAATCTGTGGTTTGTCAAATCTCAGGTAGTGGTTGGTCCCCTGTTGCACATGTTCACACACAGTTAGCACTAGTTCTTAAATAAAACTATGTTAAACAACTGAATGATAAGATAGTCTTATTCTTAAAAAGGCTAAGATGTCTGGCGACGAAGATAACGTCTAAACCTTTTTATTTAAAATTGGAAGACCGCCAAATTATGTTGCCCTACTAAAAAGAACAAGAATATACTTATATAATTGTAACAAACCTATTAAACAAACAAAAAATCTAAACTTATTCTAAGCAACATTATATATCCATTTAAAAGTGAGTTTGGTAAGCAATTACATTCCACATTACGTCTGACACCAATAAATTCAAACCGCTAGCACTATTAGCTTTTGAAAACTAATTTAAAAATACAGTTGGTTTAATTAAATGGATTAAGAAATATAACTTTGAAATTGTGGTTACGTGAAGCAAAAAGAAAATTGCTTTTCTAGAAAATTATGTGCGCAGTTCTCTTTTATAATAACGTTGTATGGTATCGCAAATGTAATCCGAACTAATATTATGAACGTGAAGTTTGTAAATTTTGAACATCGTAAAGGAGCTACGGGGCGAGGTTATTTTTTTATGGTGATACCTGAAAACTGGCTAGTAACCTGCGCTAAGGTGCTAGTGCTATGCTGTTTTCTAAATATTATATGATATCGGTGGATGAAAATCTATATTACTGTAATAAAAATATCGTGGTAGAATTTGCTGTTGCGTATCAATTATTTGATGACGATGGCTCACCCAGGGTAGTACTACCTACGTACAAGAAACTGCTTTAGCGTAAGAGTAGTACGCTTTTACTGCATATCAGTAAATAATATTCTGGAAGCTTACTTATCTCTCCAAATCTGTCCTTTCTTTTTTATTATTTTTCTCTAGACTCAGTAACGAGTGAGTAATACCCGCGATAATGTAATTAGTCCTAGTACGGTAACCTAACGGTTAAGGTTAATTACGAACGCGAGGTCATGGATTTTATTTCCACTCTTAATACTACTAACGACAGTTAGCCTGTTATCTAACGAAAATACTTGCAAATAGCACTTCCAAATTGCTTGTAACTATGAAAATCCAACCCAGATTCGGATCATCTGTTTGTGATACACAATTTTTGCCGTCAAAACGAACCTACAAAACACATCGCACTAGTAAAGATCACCCCTTAAATGCACCCCTGCTGCATCCGTGCAGTGAGAAACGAATAAGTTATTCAGTAGAATATTTAATATTGTACAAATGAAGTTTGTCGGCGAGTGTACGCGTGTCAAGCCGGACCGGGCCAGGTGTTTCCGCTCAGGTGTGGATCTTCTTATATCTTAAATATCATCATTGTTAGAACACTGTCTGTCTGTGTGGGTGTTGGCGCCTGTGTTGTGAAATTCATTAATAATGTAATGTACTTGTATGCATAGCTAGCGGTGTCGTGTACTTAATGTAGTAATAATTTGGTAAACTCAATATATTCTATATATCCTAACTAATATTATAAATGCGAATGAAAGTTTTTTTGTTACGCTCTCACACCTTAACTACTGCACCGATCATCATGAAATTTCGCATACACGTTGTCAGGGGAACAGAAAAGGAGACAGGGTATCTGTAGTTGAGAAAAAGTACTGTTCCCGAAGGAAGAAATTTATTGAATAAAATCTAGATTAACGAAGCGGAGCCAAAGGCATAGTCTAGAATCCTATATACATATATCTAAATCTCGAGATAGCTACTTATTTAAGAGCGTTTACGCCTTTTGGTCTGTTCCGTATGGCCAAATCGCCATATTTCAGAGCCATATTTTGTGGTTGTTAAATGTAATGAGTTTTAATTTTACAAAAAATTTATTACACTTTATAGACTAAGGATTTTTTTTTATCATAGATGGGATATAATAACAATTGTAGTACCTTTACTATGCACATTACCCAACACTTTTACCCAATATTTGCATAATTTTCGAATTAAGGTGAAAATGTAAAAGATCGGTTTCCAAATAATTGGCAAAATGTGGATATTACATATATGTTATATCCACATATTGCCAATTATTTGGAAACCGAGAGGTATACCTCTAAATATATATATTTGAGGCTACGCAAGCGTGAATCTGTGTGTGTATATTATTTTAAGTCCTGCATAACTTTAGCTTACATTTTCTAAAGCAGGCTTTTAGTTATTATACAAGTCACAGCTGAAATGGTACCTGATACCAGTTGGAACAGTTCCAAAGGAGATAGTGTTAGATTTAAGGTGTTGTTTCGGGGAATAGTCAAGTCACGCTGAAATACTGTCCCAGCATAATATTATACAATTTTTATCACCTATTTGTTAGGAAGTGCGCCCATTCTTCTAGAAAAATAAATATTTTTGGTTTTGGACATCCATATACTATTATGAGACTAACATAACTTAATTCAAAAATCATAATCATAATCATCATTTATTTTGTAAAACATAGGTGCAAAGCAAGATGGCCAGAATACAATATTGATCTCTATATTTTGCTTATGATTGGCGTAAATACTATTGAAACCAATCCAACTAGATACATAATATGTAAAAATATCAATTCGTTTAGATCCCAAAGCAACACTAACGGACGTAGTTTACTTATTACTGATTTACTTAAGTTAAATTATCGTAGTTGCTACATTCAGACAATCAGGATATATCAGTGAAATTGATTGGATTTGACTTTTAGAGTGTGGACCCAGAAAACACCTTTTCGCTGGCAGACGCTGTGTATAGTTATATATATTTAAGTATAGTTTCATGCATTTTTATTCTTATATCACGCTTATGTTTCTTTCTGGAAAACGTAATGTTATACTTAATTGCCCGTACAAAAGAGATTCAATTTTTTATTAATCATGTACTTACATATAATGTGTACTAGCTGTTACCTGCGTCTTTGTTTGTATATCTTAAGATACATATGTTCTTAAACAGTCTGCAACCAATTTTCTTCTACCTTCCTTCTCCCTTATCCTTAATTATTCCCAAGTCACTTGGGGTCGCCTTTTCTGGTCTAACCGGATTTGACTGGATATCCGTTTTTACACCTATTTTCTTTTACCGATACCTTCAAAACCGTTTATTAGTATTTTGGATACAAAAAATCTTTAGCAATTTGGGCTGTTAACTACTAATATTCTTGTTAACTCCTATAACTAAGCTAACCACTTGTAGTACGAGTGGGTCCTCATAGATAGTCCAATGAATGGGTTTTAGTCCATGAGCTCTTGAACGAAACCGAAAACTGTAGCCTAACGGATATGGTAAGGCTTGCTTACCATATATATATACGCTATGGTTTTAGCAAATAGACAAAGACAGTCTTGCATTCATTACATTAATACAGATATGAGTGGACCCGATATTTTTTTTCGCAAAACTCTGCTACTTCTTGGAAATCCTATTTCACTGGGAGAGTTTTATATACTTACCATATTTAATTATTTATTTATTCTTACTTACTCTTTTATATCAGCAGGGAAACTAAAACCTTTATTATATACAACCCTAAGCTAGTCAAATCTTTGTCAAGGATCACGCAAAATACTGCTTATACATTTTGTCCATTACGATTCGATTAAGCGATGTATATTACTCCACAACTATATTGTAGCTAATTTCATTGGGCTCTGCGATCAGTTTGACCCTGTTCCAAAATCCATTAGGCCTTTAGGTCATAAATTATAGCTTGTATCCTTAGACGTTCAATAGATATAAGGATACTACGCGAAATGCCGCGTCAGTCCCTAAAGAATACAGGAAAATACGATATTATATTTTTCGGGCATCGATATATAAAGAAAATATTCAGTACATATAAATGGCTTTCTATTGTGTGTGTTAGTTAATATCGCTTTATGTAAGTGAGTATAAGATTGTTGTAGTCAGTCTTGTGGTAAAATTTTGTTATTGCAGATGATATTATAAAATATAGACATTGCTGTGGTTTTAGAAATAAATGATTTTAAATATATTCGTGAAAAAAAAGTTTCTGGTTACGCGAAAATATGTGATAGTCACGCTTACTCTAACGTACCAGGTATTTTTTATCAGTCGCTGTTAGGGTCTGTTAATATGGCAGATTGAAAACAACCAAATTTTTTTGTCGAAGACTCTACTTAGACCGTTTTTTTGTGCAGCTCAAACAAATGAACAGATATAAAGAAAATAAACATAGTTTTGCTTAAGCTAGATTTCTTTAAATATCTTCGATCACTTAGTCTTTTAATTTTATTAAAACAGCTCTTTGTATTGTGATCTTATATATACAAAAACTTACAATTTCTCGTAGATACCTACACTCCATCCAAAATAAAACTCCACCCTCGATTACTCTTGAATTCGCAACAGCCGCTATAATGCGGCACCTTCACAAATCTTCGAACTTATCACTTCGTATCCAAGGTGCTAATATGTAAATGCAAAGTCCCCAGATCTGGCGGATTTAGGGATCCGGCGACGAAACAGAATAACATATAGTTGACGGCGGTGCCAGACGAACGGATCTCGGGATCACGGGACTGTTATCTGCGAATTCAATCGCGTTTGCTATATTAAAATGATTCGGTGAATTTTAGAAACATTCTAGGTACGGTTTTAGGTTGGATGATGTAGTTTTCATAGAATTTCGTTTTGTTTTTGCTTAAAAAAATTATTTCGATAGAGTGAGTTTATATATGAAATCCAAATAAGTAAACCAGATTTTTTAGGTAATGCCAGGGCCACTTTGACTAAAGCCAATGATTTTAGTTTACGTTCCATCTTAGCATGGTGAAAGCTTAACAAGTCATAATATGGTAGATATTAGATCGCATTAATCTTTAAAAGATGTTGTATGTCAGTCAATCCCTGATATAGGGCCATGAATAACATTATTGGCAAAGCGCTGTCACGGGCTATCGAGGTCGCAAAATCAAGGCCTGCTTCTTGGATTGTCTGATTCTCTGTTTATAGTTTAGATACTACGAGTACTTTGTCATGAAAAATGCTTATAAAAATCTTTATATACTAAACAGTGACTTCGTCCGCAATTATTGTGACATCATAAAATGTTAGTTTTTATATTTGCTTGAGTGAAATTTTAGTATCATTATAATTTTACAATTCTAGGTAGTTGTTTCTGGATTGGCTTTCTTGTAACGTTACCAAACTTTTTGGAGTTAAGAAGGCTGAACATGCAGGAATCCGTATAACTCTTATTTGTAACAAATAACGTCGATGCACGTCGCTTAACCGCGAACAAAGAGACGTTGGCCGTTTAGAAATGCGCTGTATAGTAAATTCTTAGCAGCGCTACGTGCGCAGTAAAATGTGCAATTTTACAAATTTATTTATATTTTTACTTTGCGAAAATCTTCTCTGTTTTCTAATAAAAACATATCCTCCGTGTTTTCCTTAAGGAGTCGAGATTGTTTTGCTCCCAAGAAATATGAGAAGAACTGGTTTGTCTCTAACAAACTATAACTTATAGTTTAACTGCTTTGTCGACATTTGTCTCACGGATCCAGTGGATGGATCACTCAATACACAGTAGACTGCTACCCAGAAGAGTACTATATCAAAACATCAGCTGCGCTTGTCCCTTATGATGCTTGTACACGAAGCAGGTAGCTGGCGCGGGCTGGCTAAGGCATTGGACTTCGTATGGAGGGGTTGTGGGTCCAATCCCATTGAATTTTTGACTTGAACACAAGCATTTTAACCTAGCTGCAATGTTTAACCACAATACTTGTAATTTGTGGCTACCACTTATAAGTATTTTGGTTAACATTTAGGCTTAAATAGACAGTAAAAATGCGTTGCTGCATGGATGTCTCGCGTCGATCGTTAACAACGTTATGTTAAAGTTGCATCGTAGGTATATGATAAGCGCCATGACACTCGATATACCCTAGGTGTTGGAAGCGTCTATAGGCTATGTTAAACCTAAGGGTTTTGGTTAGAAGCCTCTGGCCTGATAGTAAGCTATCAGCCCGCAGGCTTTTAACCAAAACATAATATTACATGACGCTAATGTTTACGCCTTAGGCGTCGAGAGGTAGTCAGTAATGATAATACCATGCGAATTATGCGGATTTAGGGAAATGTGCCATCGTCAAGTGGTTAATTTGCATATCTTACTCACTCAAGACGGTACTAATAAAAGATGGGTTTTACCTACACATGTACATCGCATTACTGCTTCAAGAATTTATTAGTAATTCAAACCGTGTTCGGTTGGATCGTCTGAATACCATTTGAAATTCGACGAAATAAAAAGAAGGCTTAAAAATTCTCTAGGATTCTAGATTAGGGACGCCCTTGCGAAATATATATTGGATCTTTGCATACTGCTTTTAAATTCGTAAGATTTATCCCTCTACAACGGTGTACTGTCATGTGAGTTGATTGGTTAGTTTAGGTATGTATGTGTTCATTTCTGCTATAAAATCGTGAAGATGCTGGTTAGACAAAATGTTATTAAGGTTTTTTGTTTGATAAGTTTCAGAAACAGCATGGCGTCGGAAAAATAGGCTTAACCGGTCGTATTCCGCCGGCTCGCATACCAGCCGGCAGATTTGTACGGCTATTCGTAGCCAATAGGCAATCAGTTTTGATCGGTAAGGTTGGTAATATACGGTTTTAAGCGAAGGCGGCGCGCGGCGTTTTGGCGCCAATTTGGTGGCTCGCATGCGAGCCACCGGCCTACGACGGGTACAAATCTGCCGGCTGGTATGCGAGCCGGCGGAATACGACCGGTTAATAGTTGGTATCCTTGTGCATAACAAAGTTGGTAAATTCTGAGTCTATATTACATCTTTGCCTTCCCCTCCAGGGTTATATAAGCGTTATATAATTACATATTTAAGCTGTTAAATATGTAGTTAAAATAATTCTGTGACTCTGACTGACAAAACCGATCCATTGCTCTTTTGATTGAAATTAAACTACTATATACGGATGTTATCGCGTCATTTATTTTACACTTTATTACAAAATTTTGAAACTATTACACTATTACTAAATACTATCAAACTTTACAAATTTTTAAGCTAATTAAATTATTAAAACTACTAAAATTATTTATATTTAAGTTTACACTTTCCCCGACGTTTCGGTTGCTTTTCAGCAGCCATGGTCACGGGGAGACTAAGATGGTAGTTGTCTCAATGTTCCAGTGTCGTTATTTCAAAGTACCCGAACATAATTTAGTCATTGGTGTTTCTATTTACGCAGAATGAGCTCAGAGTATCATGAAGTCTAGCTGTGGTTTGCTTCTTCTTGGGTTTGACTATTTGAATGACTGGATCCCAAGCTGGTGGTACATTCCAACCATCTTCTCTATTGAAATTTAGATGTTTTTTGATTTTAATAGCCTCGCGAAGCATCCTTGGTAGGAATCGGTGTTCTTTAGCGAGAATCTGTGGTTTGTCAAATATCAGGTAGTGGTTGGTCCCCTGTTGCACATGTTCACGCACAGCTCACATTGCTCTATTGACCAGGACTCATACACCTAAAACATATTCTGTTCAGAATCGATAGCTTTATCACTTAACACTCATTTCACTGAATCGAGGAAGCAGCATAGTGTAGGTACTTCTCATACAAATAAATAGAGGCAAACATCTCTGTTCAAACCATATAAAAAATCTCTAATCTGTATCCATTAAGGCGTTGAATGACTGAAAGCGAGCGTTTCGCAGGCTTCCATCTTTCATCGTCAGACACCTAGGCTAAATATCCAGATATTAAATATCGCGGGCGTATTCAATTAGAGCGAAAAAATTCTTCCACAGATGGTATTGAAGGTTAATCAATCAATATCCGACGAATTCGCAGAATCATTATGAAAACAGTTCATAATGAACGATTACGTTGAATGGGAGTTAGGGGATTTTGGAACAAGGAAGACTCGTTAGCGATTTAATAAACAGTTATTTAATAAGTAGACAGCCTGGTCTTTTGCAGAACGCTTGTGTGATCTCTTTTTACTGACTTTAATGGCAGACGAGTCTGCGACTCACTTGTAATCGATAACTGCTGCTCATGGATATGGTATCGTCTTCTTGGTTTTGTAGTACATAGTTGGGAAAGGCGAACAGAAACCGCTTCTTAGTCGTAACGCAAATCTGCTTGGCAGCTGAGGTAAATCGGAAGGTGATAACAAACCGCTCTGAGCTCAATTAAGTAAAATATCTTATGTAGTTAATACAAGATAGTAGCTGATACGAACGGTAGGAGTGTGGAGTAAAGTACAACACATCGCAATACTGCAGGCGGGGCAGGGTGCGCAGTATTGACGTCTGGTTGGCCCGGCTAAAAACAGGACCCTTTGACTGATTAAAGTGTTAGGTATTCCTTAACCTGTAGGCTACCTAGCGTTCTGCGTGGTATTTATATAAAGCTGGCAGATTACCGTAGCCTCTGAACGAATATATCAAATTCCCATTCAATATACATGTAAGTTAACGCATGAGTTATTTAGTGACATTCCGTCGCACACCGAGTGGTCACGATTTCGCGGTTATCACACGACCTCCATATCTGGTTGCATATCGTTGTTATGTCATAGAGCAATGACCCGACTTTTTGCACACATGTCATTATGTATGACTGTAAAAAGCTGACATGGAAATTGGTGCGTTGTTTTAACAACTTTCGTAGTGGATAGAACTACTGTGTATGAGGTGTTGAATTGAATTCCTGGATCGAATAAAATGTTATTGAGTTTATTGTTAAGAAATTCTGTGTAGAAGATCTGTGTGAAGATTCTGTGTAGTCTGTTTCTGTATAGTTAGTACGGAGTCGGGGGCTGTTTACCCGAAGAATAAAGCCTATTCTTTAGCTATTACGTGGGATCGCTACTCGCTAAAATCATAGTTGAAGAAATGTGGGTAAGTATAGTAAATCTCTACCTATCCTTTCTGAGACATACATCGTAGTTGTGAACTTACGAATGTATTCACAAGAAAAGACGAAACGTCAAACTCGTAATAACTTTAACTATTTGTGTACCATACGCATTTTTCTCTCATGTTCGCAATGTATACGGCAATTAATATGAAATTCGACCATAATTGATTTAAATTTTATCGTTATTAAGGTTGTATTGATTTCGTCAAGGCTATACAGGTTAATTTACCTATCTTTTTCAAATAAATTATTATTTACTTAACTATACTCTTTCATTGATGATATTCCTAAGCTCGCTACTTTGTTTTCTTTATTACATATAAATAAGGTATGTAACTATAGTTACGAAGAATTGTACGACGTCAGCACGAACAATGCCGAAATATAACAAACGCGATTCGACTGCGTGTGTCAAATGCTGTAAATTCGTGTAGTGATTTTTCATTAATTTAATGTATTTCTAATACATATTTTATATAAATATTAGGATTCGCCACTCCTTCTCCAAGTAAACCTTAACTTTGACAAATTTCATACTCCTCCGTCCGCGCAATTTTGGTAAATAGGATAGAAAGTTTTTGCTTCACGTATTAATATATAGATTAACTAGATTAGATTACGAAGTATTATACTAGGATGTGTTTAACTTAATATAGAAGAAATCATGTGAACAACATTTTCATCAAGTTTCAATGCTTTAGAAACTGATTTGACATTATTTATTAATAACGAGTTATGATCTTTAACCTGTTAATACTTAGAATATCAGACCATATAACATTTATATTTGGCCGCCAGTGTGCCGTTGCGATTCAATAGGATAAATTGCTAACAACTTTTTGTTTGAGGCTGTACAATATACCAGATAAAGTTATGTATTACATGTTATATGTATGCACAGATCTATCTTTAGAATATATACATTCATATCACAATAGCGATATACATGTATACCAATATTATAAAGAAGAAAGATATGACTTTTTTGTTTGTTTGTAAAGATTTAACTGAAAGCTTCTTATATTATCACTGAGTAAAAAAAAGCGGAGCCGCGAGCAAAAAATAATGATAAATAATGCCGAATCAGTATAAAATGTTTGAAAAGCATTGAAACTTGATGAAAATCTTCTTACATGGTTTCTTCTGTATCAAGATAAACAAATCCTATTATAATACATCGTAATCTTATCAAGTTAATCCTAATCCTAACTAATATTATAAATGCGAATGTGTGTTTGTTTGTTTATTACGCTTTCACGCTTTAATTACTCGACCGATCGTCATGAAATTTCGCATACACGATGTCAGGGGAACAGAAAACTAACAGAAAAGTACTGTTACTAACATAACCAAACCTAGCCTACGTTTACGCGACTGCCTGCTGCCTCCATGGCGCGGTAGTGAATGCGACTGCTGTGTATGAGGTGTCGGGTTCGAATCCCGAGTCGGGCCAACAAAAAGATATTGGATTTTTCTGTTTAGAAATCTATAATATAACCCCGTGCCTCGGAAAGCATGTAAAGCCGTTGGACCTGCGCCTGATCTCTCTTCGGTTGTGTCGAATCACCGTCCCATTGGATCATGAGGGTTAGGGAACAGAGAGTGCACTTGTGTTTGCGCACATACTTGTGCACTATAATATCTCCTGCGCAGAGGGCCAGTCACTGTTAAGATTAGCCGCCGTGGCCGAAATTCGTCTGGAGGACATTATTATTATACATTTACGCGAACAAAGCCGCGGACAAAAACTAGTCTCGCAATATATTTAGCGCTCGCTCTTGCCTTGTTAGCATTTTCATCAGACATATTTGTTTTCATATACATATATTAAACTGATGAGATTTTTTATCCATTCAAGTAAATGAGAAAGCAAAATTTTATTTCAGTATTATCATAGTCATATTTTTATAGAGAGCTTTAGCAAAAGTTAATTAGGTATGCAAGTATCTACTCGCTGTTTATGCGCACCAAATTGGTTTTAAAATTACAATATCAACATGTTTCCATTTAGAGTTCTAAAACACTGTTATACAACAACTTTGTCCGTCCGTCTATCTGTTATACAACTTTTAATTCAAGAACCGTAAGAGCTAGAGACTCGCGGTCAATGCCATTCGACTCAACATAGTCGATATATTCCCGAAATGACTATTTTGATGAAGGATGAATACTTTGACCTCTGACCTCAAGATCACGTGGTGTCACTTCACCTTTGCATATTACTTGAACCATATTTTCGAATTCTAAGATTTACGGCAATTCATTGACGATTCTCACTTGTTTTTATCTGGACTTCGTCGGTGGCGTAGTGGTAGTAAATGCTATAGTTGTGCAAGACGTCTCGGGTTCGATACGCGGGTCGTGCTAAAGTTTGTTGTGTTATTCTGCCAAGAAATTGTAAGTGGAAGCACGGAGTTTAGAACTTAGGTCAGTAAACAGCAAAAGGTTTGCCACCTATTAAAAGAGACGTAATACTATAGCTGCCTGCTAAATTTAGCCTAATAATGAATTTGTGTAAAGAGAGAATAGAGAGAAGAGAGAGAATCCAATATTAATAAAGTATTAAGACCGCTTACAAAATCTTCAGTTAAAACAAGCTGATTATTTTCGTCAAATTTCGACGTCAGATTTGAACCTGAGACTTCTGACTGACAGTCTATCCCAACGATCTCATTAAGCTTCCTCGACATAATATGTCGTAATCACACGCTGATATAATGAAGATCGCTCAGCAATAGAAGATAATGAGATACTTAATATCTCGCTGTTTCATCTCGAGTCATTTTGGTACTTTATTTCAATTACCTTAATCATTTTATCGCTATACATTTATTTGCCTTGAAGTTTCGTAATTGGTGTGACTGGAAGAAATCGCGTAACTCGAATATTTACGCGTATTTCAAGTTATGAACGCGCAGTTGAATTAACTTAGAGATTGCATCCTAATAATAAAACTGCGATTGTAACTCTGTCTGTTTCGCTTTCACGGCTAAATAACTGCTACAATTTCGATGAATTTTGGCTTAAAATAGTTTTCAACTATAGAATAAGGAAGACCTCTTTTAAAATACTGCAAGGTCATCTGTTTATATTTATCTCGGGACAACAATCTGGTAGCTATTGTTACATGAATTAAAGGTTATTAATTTTGAGTGTATCAAAAAAGACTTATTCCGGTGACTTAGACTTTACGTATGAAGAAAAAATCTTGGTAGTCAGTTAGATATAATATAAAAGTAAGATTCTGAAAGACGTCCAACTTTTAGAGATCCAAAAAACAAGCATATTTAAGTAAAATTCTTAACACCTTCGCTTTTACCTAATAGTTAAAAGAAAATATGTTTTGTTACGAGTTCATATGTGATTTAGCGGACGGGTAACCTGCTGAATCTGCTCACCGCTCATCTAACTATATATGCCCCTTTTACAGCGGACTTGTTTTAGATTCATGGCCCAGGTTTGACATTCGATGTACATGTACATGATTTGTATATTTGTAAGATTAAAATAATTATGGGAAGTACTTACATAAAAAGTTATAATCGTGTAACAGCGAATCCTTATAAGTCGAGCTATCGCAGGTTGGAGTACAGTATAGGTGGTGTTGAGTAAATTCTCGGAGATTCATTATTCAAGAGGATTGCTCAGATGGATGGAGGCTGTATTCTTTCGTTCCGTCTCTTTTATTGGTTATAACACGGTACAAATATGGCCGCAGTTATTTTCTTTATTTTCGTTGGAGAACGTTCAAAGTGATATGATGAGGACGTAAAGACTTCATATTTCTTAATGTTAGTCAAGAATTCAGTCAAACTGCTTTATGTAAGATGTGACACGAGAAATGTACCTCTGGTTGTATGAGTATAGCAGTTTGAGTCAGTATCTTGACGCTATTGCCAGCATGCGAAGATGTTTCTATGTAGATGCGAGCCCCTCATAAAAATGTACGTTGGCAGATAATTCTTTCTAGTTTGAATATCTTATAAGATATACCTACATTTCTAATAAATAGTAATATCAGCTATCATATAAACTGTCCCACTGCAGGCCCGAGCCTCTTCTCACTGTGAAAAGGGGTTAGGCTATATTCTACCACGCTGGTACAGTTCGTGTTGGCAGACTTCACAAATCTTCAAAAATATTATTTGACTAAATATTAGCAAAGTACCCGATACAGCTGGTAGGATGATTGAGATGGTGAAAGAAGTGTAAAGTACCCGGTACAGCTGGTAGGGTGATTTAGATAGGGAAAGAGGTGTAAAGTACCCGATACAGCTAGTAGGGTGATTTAGATGGAGAAAGAAGTGTAAAGTACCCGATACAGCTGGTAGGATGATTGAGATGGTGAAAGAAGTGTAAAGTAGCCGATACAGCTGGTAGGGTGATTTAGATGGAGAAAGAAGTGTAAAGTACCCGATACAGCTGGTAGGATGATTGAGATGTTGAAAGAAGTGTAAAGTAGCCGATACAGCTGGTAGGGTGATTTAGATGGAGAAAGAAGTGTAAAGTACCCGATACAGCTGGTAGGATGATTGAGATGTTGAAAGAAGTGTAAAGTAGCCGATACAGCTGGTAGGGTGATTTAGATGGAGAAAGAAGTGTAAAGTACCCGATACAGCTGGTAGGATGATTGAGATGTTGAAAGAAGTGTAAAGTAGCCGATACAGCTGGTAGGGTGATTTAGATGGAGAAAGAAGTGTAAAGTACCCGATACAGCTGGTAGGATGATTGAGATGTTGAAAGAAGTGTAAAGTAGCCGATACAGCTGGTAGGGTGATTTAGATGGAGAAAGAAGTGTAAAGTACCCGATACAGCTGGTAGGATGATTGAGATGTTGAAAGAAGTGTAAAGTAGCCGATACAGCTGGTAGGGTGATTTAGATGGAGAAAGAAGTGTAAAGTACCCGATACAGCTGGTAGGGTGATTTAGATGGAGAAAGAAGGTGCATAGTCCAATTAAGGTCTAAATTAGTTAAATTAGTAAATTAGTTACTACACATCTGTCTTACCCTCCATGAATATATCGGCGTGATCCTAACTTTGATATTATAAATGCGAATCTGAATTTTGTTTGTTTGTTACGCCTTAACTACACAACCGATCATCATGAAATTTCGCATACACGTTATCAGAGGTACAGAATAGGACATAGGGTACCTTCCAACCAGAAAAAAGTCCTGTTACTAACTCAACTTAACCTACATTTATGCGAGCGAAACCGCGAGCAAAAGCTAATACCATATTAAGTAGAATGCGGTATATAAAACGACGTGAAGTTACGTTTCATACAGATTGTACTCTATGCGCATATTAACGAAATTCTCAAAACCGCGTCACCACAAATCCGGAGCTGTGGTGGTTTATTACTCTTAATTAACCATTTTCGTCTATTTACAATTAATCTCATTAACGAGGGGACGTGGCATCGAATTATATCTTTTATATTCGCCATTAATTTAAATGATTGTCTTTTTAATTATATTTGATACACGGGTGATGAAATGGCTATTGGTTTGAGGAGTCTGCGAAAACAATTGAATGATAGACGACTCGATGGCGTAGTGGTTAGTGTAACCGACTGCCACGCCTGAGGTCGCGTGATCGATTTCCGCACAAGTTAAACATTTGTGTGCATGAACATGGATGTTTGTCTTGGTCTCTGCTTAGTTTGGGCTAGATGGTGTTGTGTGTATATGATAGAATATTATATTATTTAATTGAATTATTGAAAAGTTGTGCGATTCGCATGTTGATTAATTCGTAGTTACTGATTTATTACTCGAATATTAATCGTGTATTCGATTTGATGACAAGTAGAATAGAATGCAAGAACGTGGCAAAGACTACATTTTTTGTGATTAATTTTGTCAGACAATCATTTTTTTACCGATAACGATTAATGCACTTGAATAATTATCCATATTTCAATTACTAGAATATTTAAGTGATTCGAGTGTTTATTTCATATTTTCATATCGCGAGTCAGTTTGCAATCCCTGCACAAGGCGATCGTTTTTGTTATTCATATTTAGTTTTTATGAGATTGGATTTTCTTCGTGTTGATTGTTTCAATTTAGATAAGACTCGTAGTGAAAAACAGAAAAAGGGTATTTTAATTGTTTGCATTGAATACTAAATTAAAAGTCGCGGGTAAGCTGGCGTTGCAAACGCTGTATGTGCTTACTAGTACCTACAAAAAAAGGCAAACGTGGGTAAGTTCTATCTAATATTAGGTATAAATGAGAATGTAAGTTTGTTTGTTACGCTTTCACGTCTTAACCTACTCGACTGATCATGATCAAATTTCGCATACACGTTGTCAGCGGTACAGAAATAACATAGAGTACCAAATTTAATCCAGAAAAAAGTAATTGAGAGATCGAAATTTATTGATAAAATTGACTATAACGCGAGCGGAGTCGTGGGCAAAATGCAGTATAACATAAAATATGGTTAGCGTTTTTTTGTGCCGCGTCATACTTAAAGTTTTCTGATAAATTAAACATCAAAGAGAGCTGATGATTTTTGCGTTGGTGTAAGAATTTTCCAGTATACTAATTAAATAAGCGTTTGGGCTAGTATATTTCTTCTTTTAACAGAATAATAATATGTACATATTTACAAAAAAAAGAGTATATATGTATGTTTATCCATTGTCTAGTACCCATCGTACAAGCTCTGCTTAGTTTGGGCTGACACCACCTGTGTTGTGTGTATGTTATACGATTGTTACGTCGTAGTTATTAAATAGCAATACATGTATATATATCTATCTTTGATGACTTTGTTGGTCTTGTGGCCAATGTATGCTGACTGCAGATCATAAAGTCCCAGGTTTTAAACCTGGATCGGGTCAGTAAATAATATAAGGATTCTTTGTAAAGAAATTCTTAGTACCAGACCGGCGATAGTCATCATAGTGCATCAGAAAATGCGTAGAAACATCGTTCTTGCATCTGATCTTTCTTCAGCTATGTCGAGGGTTGCTTCTCCAGTGGATTATGGGAGTAAGAATTAGAAAATGTTTACGCACACATTTGTTTGCAGGTACGTAGTCTTAGTTAAGCTTTAGCTGCCGTGACCGGCATTCGGTCTGAAAGACATTATTACATGTCTATGTCCCTAAACGAATAAAACTATGTCAAGTTCTTCAGTAACACTACATTTTACGAGGCGAGTCTGTTGGTTCCTACAATGCTTCGCGTTGCTACTGAAAATCTTCTTTTTGTTAAATCTTCTCCCGCACTAGAATTAATTCCTGCGTCGCGGGAGACTTTACAAACATTCAATCATCACACACAAAGAACATCCAGACTCGGAACAATCATTCGTGGGTCACATAAATTTTTGTCGCGTATGGGATTCGAACCCACAACACTCGGCGCAGTGGCAGTAGCGAGGCGACCACTTAAACCACTACGCCATCGGTGCAGACAAACTAATTTGAAAGTTGTGTTCGGGAAACGTCAACAGACTCGGGCCCCCTATTACATAGACAAGTCATAGCTATGATAATAATAATAATATAATATTCTATCACATACACACAATACCATCTTGCACAAACTAAGCAGAGCTTGTACTATGGGTACTAGACAATGGATAAACATACATATATACTTTTTTTTGTAAATACATACATATTATACATAGAAACACCCAGACCAAGACAAACATCCATGTTCACGCATACAAATGTTTGACTTGTGTGGGAATCGAAACCGCGACCTCAGGCGTGGCAGTCGATTACACTAACCACTACGCCATCGAGGCTGACAGCTATGAAATTTAGGTGTACACGATACACCTCTGCGAGGTCCTTTGACATACAGACATGAGTCTCAGTATATTTTTAGTCAAACAGCCGATTCCTGTGAAAACTTTTTACGAAAACCTAGCAACGGAATGTGAGGCATCCGTCTACGGAGCACATTTTCACAACTACGTAACAGAAATTGTGATTTGTTTTTGCTTTTTAGCTGTCCCAATGTATGTGCCGACCTAGATCAGAACCAACAGATGTCCAGTGCATAGCGAAGCATTTAAAAAACGAAAGCAAAGAAAACAAACAGTGGGTTCCCGTCCACCGTCACGCGCGCACGTTTGTTTTTCATAACGCTCGCTTGTTTTACAAACTGTATGGTGCCATGCCGAGCAAAACATGGACGCCGTTTGGTGTTATATCACGTAAATATGGTTACATTTTAGAGATTTAACATACGTAGTAATATACAAAGCTGCATGCTCATGCAGCAGCGATAGCTCAGTGGGGAGACCAACAGACTGCAATGCAGAGGGTCTCGGGTTCGAACCCACGTCGCGCACCACTAACTTTCGGAAGTTATATGACATTTCGAAATTATGTGCGTATTTATTGACAATTATCGCCCGCTTTGTGCCTCGGAGAGCACGTTAAGCCGTTGGTCCCGGCTGCCATGAACATCTATGGCAGTCGTTATTGGGAAAGTTAGTACCCTCTAATATCCTAACACTGGTCTAGCCTTAGGGTATCGTTAGCCTTCGGGTTGCGGAGGTCAGGTGGCAGCCGCTCCGTGTAAAAACTGATATCCAGTCAAATCCGGTTAGACCAGAAAAGCCGACCCCAAGTGACTTGGGAATAATAAAGGCTAAGGGAGAAGAGTAATATACAAAGCGACGGTAGTCCAGTGGGTAAGGCATTGGATTTAGGTACGAGAGGTTATTGGTTCATAACCTACCCATTACAATCCAGACGTGTCTTACTCCTGATAAAAGCATACTAGCTTAGCTGTAGGAGTTATAATACTAATTATTTAGTAACACAAATTTTCAAAAAGAAAATGGAAAATATTTCCCGCCTATACTTATCCCAAAAAGGGGGTAGACTAAGGCCTGAAAAAAGAAAGCAGAGATACACTAATACTTTCTTTTTTTTTTCTAAAAATGGAACTCCCACATTAGGAATAAAACCTGTGTCGCGGGTAACTTTACAAACATTCAATCAACGGACACAAAGAACACCCAGATTCGGAACAACCATTTGTGGATCACCCAAAGTTTTGCCCCGTGAGGTATTCCAACCCACAACACTCGGTGTAGAGGCAGTGATTAGGCGACTACTTAAACCACTAAAGCCAGACATAATTCCGACATAAACAAAAATTTTAACAAAAAGAAAAACGACTTCAGAAAAAAACATTCTAAAACAAAAATGCGCTAAAAAGTTAAAATAATTGCATATTTTTGTGAATAATTAAATTATTGTTATTTTTGGCGTCGGTGTCAGCCGCCCGCGTGGTGTGCTTCTATGTGTGTAATTGTGCATGTCAATGTTATGTTATGATAATAGTAAGACATCTCTTGTTTAAGTTGTTACAAACGTACCTTGGCGGACACCGACTCCATCAATCAAATCATTCATTCATCAATCAAAAAAATTTACGATGTGGCTCCAATCGGAAAGCACCAGCATTCAAATAAAAAAAAAGAATCATTGAAATCGGTTCACCTAGAAAAGAAATACGAGGTAACACACATAGAAAAAAAAACATACAGTCGAATTGAAAACCTGCTCCTTTTTTTGAAGTCGGTTAATAAAACACAAAGCATTTGTCCCTATTTACATCTACAATCAAGCAATATACATACAATAAAATGTACAAGAAAATAAATTAATTAAATTTACCAAGCATCAAAATTACTCAACTGTGTTGAAATAGTATTGCGATGTGGAACACATTTCACTTCGCACTCACTCTGGTTAACCGATCCAAAAAGTGATCAGTCTGACATATTGTTGTTTAGTTACTGTGTCATAGCGGACAGCTGTCATAACCATTCTATTAGCGGATTAGATGTTTGTTTGACAGAGCCGGGTGATTGCCACGAGAACAGAATTATGGTATTCAAGATTTTAGATTTGTTAAGAGAATACAAGACGTAAATTTTTAATGATAATTATATTTTTAAGTACGTACCTACATTGCGTCGGTTTATTTTTATTACATAAGGTATTACTACAATACATTAAATCATTATAATTTAATTTTAGTCTTCATTTATGTTAATTTCACCTATTATTTATCAAAATATAATAATAATTAAGAATTTTATTAAATTAAAATATATTACATTCTCTAGGATTCTAGATTAGTGACGCTCTTGCAAAATATGTATATATTGGATCTTTGCATACTGCTTTTAAATTCGTAAGTTTTATCCCTCTACAACGGTGTACTGCCATGTGAGTTGATTGGTTAGTATCTGCTATAAAATCGTGAAGATGCTGGTTAGACAAAATGTTATTAAGGTTTTTTGTTTGATAAGTTTCAGAAACAGCATGGTGTCGGAAAAATAGGCTTAATAGTTGGTATCCTTGTGCATAACAAAGTTGGTAAAATTCTGACCCTATATTACATCTTTGCCTTCCCCTCCAGGGTTATATAAGCGTTATATAATTACATATTTAAGCTGTTAAATATGTAATTTAAATAACTCTGCGACTCTGACTGACAAAACCGATCCATTGCTCTTTTGATTGAAATTAAACTACTATATACGGATTTTATCGCGTTATTTATTTTACACTTTATTACAAAATTTTGAAACTGTTACACTATTACTAGATACTATAAAATTTTACTAATTTTTAAGCTAATTAAATTTATAAAACTACTAAATTTATTTATATTTATGTTTACACTTTCCCCGACGTTTCGGTTGCTTTTCAGCAGCCACGGGGACATGGTCACGGGGAGACTTAAGATGGTAGTTGTCTCAATGTTCCAGTGTCGTTATTTCAAAGTACCCGAACATAATATAATCATTGGTGTTTCTATTTACGCAGAATGAGCTCAGAGTATCATGAAGTCTAGCTGTGGTTTGCTTCTTCTTGGGTTTGACTATTTGTATTACTAGATCCCAAGCTGCGACCATCTTCTCTATTGAAATTAGGATGTTTTTTGATTTCAATAGCTTCGCGAAGCATCCTTGGTAGGAATCTGTGTTCTTTAGCGAGAATCTGTGGTTTACAAAAAAGTAAAATAAACAACGCGATAAAATCCGTATATAGTAGTTTAATTTCAATGAATAACATTTGCGTAAACAGAAGACAATATTATGTTATCTAATATTTTATTAAAGTTATATATTTTTTTGTTATATTATTTTAACACCTTAAGCTAAGCTAATATGTGTGAGGCAGTCAGTGCCTTTTTTGTTTGTGAAATATTGCTTTAAGGTGACTTAGTCCTCGTACATATGTAAATATATTATGTTCATGTTCTAAGTAAACCCCTCTTACATTTCGTAATTATCAGTTTGTGCAGTTTTTGTTAAATAACCTTTCTTTTTAAGCCAAACATTCCAAACAATTCTACTTAAAATGTCAGTCAAAGTTTAAAGTTTATTTGCAAGGTTAGTCGGAAAGGGTTACAAATTGGAATTTTTGAAAAGTTGTGGAACAAAAGTTGTTCATTATTAAAGGCATTTTCACCCCTTTACCGACTTATCTTGTATTGTAATGATAATGGATATAGATATAAATATTATATGCATGTTAGCATGTTGTTTTTGGAGTAAAGAGAACCTAATATTCGTATCTATTACAAACCTAAACCTGATATGGATATTTTTTGTGTCACATTCGCAAGTTCCGAGTCTACCGGCAGAGGAGAGGAGGAATATTACCAAGTTATACCTACTAATAAACAAACCAGCATACTAAGTGGTTACCTTAGCCCAGAGATTCCCAGACTTTTTTTCTCATAGACCACTTTCAAAATTCTGCTAGCACAGCTAGTAGAAATGTAGCTAGTTGCAGCTACATTTCTACCATATTCTTTAGCATTCGTATTTATATTGGTGAAGAATCAAACAAGAATTTGAAATTCTCGTGAACCGAACTAGGTGGGCTGACCTTTTTTTTTTTAGAAATTCTCCACCAAAAAATCGGTAGGTTCGAAATCACTAGTACTGACCATGCAATATGCAAGTTTTTACAAGTAACAGTCGCTGAGCTTCTTAAAATATTATCAGCCTACAGTGATAGGTGAAGTCAAGCCAACATTTTAGTTCTTCACTATCGAAAGCAAATACATTTTCTTGGACGCTTACGAATTGTGGACCCTCGCTTACGAATTGTGGACCCCATTTTTATGTCACGCCAACGTAGACCCCCGTCGAGTCTCCCGTGGACCCATGGGGGTCCACCTGGACCACTTTGGGAACTAATGCTTTAGCCCATAGACGCATGTAACGCCAAAGTTAACAAAGATTTTATTATACTCCAAAAGTAAGGACACAGTGGTCGTACATACAATTTTAAGGATAGCGTTTTGAGTGCACGGATGGCGTAGTGGATTAAATCGTCGCCTCGCCACTGCCACCGCGCCGAGTGTTGTGGATTCGATCCCCACATGGGACAAAAAATTGTGTGGTCCACAAATAGTTGTTCCGAGTCTGGACGTTCTTCGTGTCCGTTGTTTGAATGTTTGTAAAGTCCCCCGCGACACAGGAAATATTCGTGAGAGAGTTGTCGTTTTTAAAATTAAATCACATCAAATTTTCGCAAAATGCGATATCATTCCAATATAGTTATCATACTCGTATATGGCTAGACAAAGACATGGCGAAGTAAACATATCAATTCTTCTCCCTAGCCTTTATTATTCCCAAGTCACTTGGAGTCGGCTTTTCTAGTCTAACCGGATTTGACTGGATATCAGCCATTACACGGATCGGCTGCCACCTGACCTCCGCAACCCAAAGGCTAACGATACCCTAAGGCTAGACCAGTGTCAGGATATTAGAGGGTACTGACTTTCCCAATAACGACTGCAATAGATGTTCATGGCAGCCGGGACCGACGGCTTAACGTGCTCTCCGAGGCACGGAGCAGGCGATAATTGTCAATCAATAGGCACATAAACTCATATAACTTCCGAAAGTCAGAGGGGCGCGACGTGGGTTCGAACCCGAGACCTCTGCATTGCAGTCTGTTGGTATCCCCACTGAGCTATAAATGCTTAATAAAAAAAAGTAAACATACCAATGAATACAACAATTAAGTAGGTGCTTCATTTATTTTTTTGGCATAAACTTGCCACACAGTCATTATGTAATCTACGAATAGAACTCTTTCTTAAATCTATATTTAGTAATAAACTAGACACATAAGATATAGTTTGTTTAGAGTGAGTAGTGTTGTTAATTTGGTGTGAGTTAATACTGCGGTAGGTGTTGTGTGGGAGAGTCACAATAAGTTACCCACTCGGGAGATTTGTCCTTATCAAAGTAAATTGGAGACAAATTGCTCGGAGAGTTGACAGTAGAAGCAGTCTGGTACAAGCGAAAGCGTTTCGAGGAGAAAGTGGAAACTATCTTAAAAACGCGATGACCTCCTTATAGTTAGATAAAGCCTTCATTACGTAACATAAATGACCGTCAGAGTGATTGGGCATTGATTAACACAGGCAGCACAGCATCGACCACGGCAAAAACGGTAATAAGACATCCTTATAGGCAAACTTTAAGCAATCTTCTCTCTTAGCCTTTATTATTCCCAAGTCACTTGGGGTCGGCTTTACTGGTCTAACCGGATTTAACTGGATATCAGTTTTTACACGGAGCGGCTGCCACCTGACCTCCGCAACCCAAAGGCTAACGATACCCTAAGGCTAGACCAGTGTCAGGATATTAGAGGGTACTGACTTTCCCAATAACGACTGCCATAGATGTTCATGGCAGCCGGGACCAACGGCTTAACGTGCTCTCCAAGGCACGGAGCAGGCGATAATTGTCAATCAATACGCACATAATTTCGAAAAGTCATATAACTTCCGAAAGTCGGAGGTGCGCGACGTGGGTTCGAACCCGAGACCCTTTGCATTGCAGTCTGTTGGTCTCCCCACTGAGCTATCGCTGCTTTAAGCAATATTAATTTCATTAAATATTTATGTTTTTTTATTTTTTCGTTTTAACAATACAAAATCGAAGAGACTGTCGTGATTTTAGAAAAGCTGGGATTTGTACGTTAAATGCTTCGGTGTTTCCCGAGCGCTATGATATGTCCTTCTTCAAACGAGGTTTAAAGAGAGTTCTTCTTTCACGGTAAGCAGCGGCTTTGCTGTGTCCTGACATTGCTGAAGTCCATGAGCAGTGGTTACCACTTTCCATCAGGTGGACCACTTGCTCGTCTGCCACCGAAGGCAACAATAAAAAAAAAAATTTAACACATAAATAAACTCTATTTCCTTTAATTATTTCATTTATTAATTGTTGTTTTTCTTCTTTCAGTTTCTCTAAATTAGTCCACTTGAATTTTGTTTCGACATTAGTTTACTAAGCACAGCATCGTACTCGCATTTTGCATCAACAACTCTGTATATAATCAAAATTATTTTTGTACCTCCATGACATTACACAGGATGGAGGCATGTCCCCCGTAACATAGGAATTTCCTAGCTCGGGGGACATTGCTCACATTGTATACCTCAGATGTACCCGACTTATTTCATTTATTTCAATATGATGATGTATACAGCTCTGAATCCCTTTTTGTTGCTAATAAACTATTATATTATAACTATTGGCTGTTTATAGAGGACTATTAGTGCCCACACTTATGTATGGAAGTGAAAGTTGGGTATGGCAAAAGAAGCATGAGAGCAGAATAAATGCTGTAGAAATGAGAGCGCTGAGAAATATATGCGGTGTGACTCTGAAAGATAGAATACGGAATAGTGTGATTAGAGAGAGATGCGGCATGAAAGTGGATATAGTGACAAGAATAGAAAAGGGTATGTTAAGCTAGTTTGGGCATGTAGAAAGAATGGACGAGGAAAGACTGACTAAGAAAGTTTATAAGGCTAGTGTGAATGGAACAATCGCAAGAGGAAGACCTAGGCGAACGTATCTTGATCAGATCGGAGGCGTTCTGGACAAAGGCCAGGTTAAGAGCACCTTGAACCGACGGGCGTGTATGAGGAATGTGATGAAAGTGAATGAAGCCAGAGAAGTGTGTCAGGATCGTAGCCAATGGAAATCCGTAGTCTCTGCCTACCTCTCTGGGAAACAGGCGTGAATCTATGTATGTATGTATGTAAACTATTATTATTATTATTATTAGCTAGTACAAAGAATAACCTGTTTTTATTTTTGTTTGATTGTCCCGTGGTTGGATTGGTTCAATTATAGTTGCTTCTTATTAGGGCTGGTGCACATAAAAGCGAGATGCAGCGCTAAGCATTAAAAAAATATTAATATGGTTTATAAGTATTAGAATAATAACTACGCTAAACTTCGCTAAATTTACGCCAGCAAAATATAGCTAGCGAAATGTAGATGTGATTCCCGGCTGCTTGCCAAGTCCATCTAAGATAAGAATTAAAAAAAAAAAAAAAAACTACCTCATACACAACTTACCCAACATACCCAAACTAAGCAGAGCTTGTACTATGGGTACTAGACAGTGGATAAACATACATAATGATATACTTTTTTTGTAAATACATACATATAAATGGGCCAATGTTATCGAAAATCGCTAGTTCCTTTGCCTTACTTCACTCTACACACCACTAACAGATTTTTTCCCATTAAAATATATACAAAGGGTGTTATCTGAGCTGTGTAAAGATCGTACATGTTTATAATACCTAATTTATTTCGTACGCGAGCACGGCGTTTACGCGGGCGTGCAAATGACGCTAATTCTGGCCGTGCTTTTCGTGTCCTACCGCCGTTATGTCGGCCGTTTGTTATTTTTTAGTATACACGGATGTTTTCACGGTATTTGAGGATGAATAGCCGTATATTTATGTCCTGTTTGAATGCCTTGGAAGAGCAAAAGTTAAACATACGGTCGTGGAATAGGTTTTCTTTTTCATTTTGTTGCTCATGTTTTGTTACTGGCCTGTTAACTTGGGTTATCTATTCAAATATTATAAAAAAGGAAGGATTTCATTTTTTGGTTGTTTGGAAGGATCTGGAACACTACTTAACCGATTTTAAAATTCTTTCTCCATTAGAAAGCTATATTATCACTGAGTAACATAGGACATATTTTTTTATTTTAAATATTTTTACTAACTTAGCCTCACCTTCTTTTACACAAGCGAAGCCGCGGGCAAAAGCTAGTTGTTTATAAAGCTCTGTGTTCTGAGGGTTTTAAAATTATTTTCAAACAATACCGAGTATAGCATAATAGCCATCAGTGCAACCCATTATGAATTACAGAATTAACGATCGACGCTTTTAGAGTTCGGAAAAACTCTTATACAACAGCTTTGTCCGTCCGTTTGTAATACAACTTTCAACTCAAGAACCGTAAGAGCTAGAGACTCCCGGTCAACGCCATTCGATTCAGCATAGTCGATATACCCCTGAAATGACTATGACCTTTTACCTATGGCGTGGTAGCACGTGACCTTTGCATATATTGTTTTTTCGAACTCTAAGATTTACGGCAATTCATTGCTGTTTCCCACTTGTTCCTTAGTGGCGAGGGTACTTAAACCAAAGCACCGCTGGTGCAATCGCCAATGAAACGAAAAGTCTTTAGTTGCTTTAACTTGTATGAAAAAGTATGCAATTATGTAAATTTCAGAAGAAAAGTTTTACTGCCCGTTTCAACGGTAAAATTTGAAGATGGTATTTTAATTTTAATTTTCTTTTATGTTTCAGGTAAGCAAGAGATTTAATTAATCTTTATGTAAGTAAGGATCGACTACGCCTTTTGCGTAATCGGTCGTATCTAAACATTTTCGCGCACTAGGTAACTAAACATACATACATACATAGATTCACGCCTGTTTCCCAGAGGGGTAGGCAGAGACCACGGATTTCCATTTGCTACGATCCTGACACACTTCTCTGGCTTCATTCACTTTCATCACATTCCTCATACACGCCCGTCGGTTCAAGGTGCTCTTAACCTGGCCTTTGTCCAGATCGCCTCCGATCTGATCAAGAAATGTTTGCCTAGGTCTTCCTCTTGCGACTGTTCCATTCACACTAGCCGTAACTAAACAAAAGTGAACATATATGTATAAACCGTGTACATATAACTATGTACTTAGTTTTATGTTTGCGTACTGTAACTTAACGACCAACTTATGACTCGGTAACGAAACAAAAGTGAACATATACATATAAACTTTGTATATATGATTATTTACCTAGTTTTATTACCAACTTATGACGTAATTGTACTTATTATGACTTCACGAATAGCATTACGTGCAAGTCACCTCCTCTCGCACATCTGAGTGTTGGGATTCGAATCTCATACGGGACAATTTAGTTTTGATCTTCATCTTCTGAGTCTGGATATGCTTTTAGATAGTCTCACACGGCACAGTGCCTAGACCACAATGAAGGAAAAGTCTTTAAACAAAAAATAGTGCCTGTCTGGGAAATAAAGATATAACAGTATCTTCTTTTAACTAAAACATCACTTATTGGTCGGTTTCGTTATCACGTCCGCCATTAGCCGTTATCGACCTGTCCCCAATTAATGACACCAACTTGGTTCTGACGACTTTTCGATTTCCGCTTTTGGATATTTGGCCAACATCCGATACTAGGGGTCCACATAACTTAATAATGTATTAGTTAATAAGTTCATGTCCCAAGAACACGTCTTCTGTAATATTACTGAGATTATTTTAAAGGCAACCTCTGCACTATACACATATACAAATATTTCTACGTGGTGGCGGACTTTATAAACTTTCAAACAACGGACACAAATAACACCCATACTTGGAGCAACCATTTATGAATACAATTTTTGTCCGGTTTGGGGATCGAACCAACGACACTCAGCGCTGTGGCAGTGGCGAGGCGACCACTAAAACCACTACGCCATCTGTGTATTCAAAATTACTTGCACTGCTACTGAGAAATTCTCAAAAGAAAACGCAATAACACTTTCAAGACTGGAATCGAACCCGGGAACTTATATTTGCACACAAAAATACCCCGCGGGACTAACAGTAACCAATCCAATATGTAACTATGTAAGCATCACTTCAAGTAGCAAATTATGTTGATGTTGCCGATAAAGCCCGTCACAGACATAGCTATAATATATATGAATATATCGAGATATATATTATAGTATAGCAAGCTACCACACACGGGAGCTATACTATAATATATATTTTGCCCTCACTCGGTCTGCGGTCGTCCTAGTCGTCGTCATCGTCCAGATGGAACATCCCGTATCCTCAAAATATATATTAATATACCAAAATATATATCAATATGCCAAACTATACCAAGATATATATGTCGACATATTTTGGTGACGTCATAGAAATATATATTATAGCTGCGTGTGCGGTAACTCGAAAATTTATATAGATAACTAGCTGTCCCGAAAGAAGTTGTCATGTACACACGAAAAGAAAAAAAAAAACTCAATCTAAACCATCCTCGAATCCACATGAATACACACAAAATTTTTTATCAAAATCGGTTCAGCCGTTTTGGAGGAGTTCAGTGACATACACACGTACAGTAGAATTATATATATAAAAATATGTCGTAATATGCCTTGCTATGATTCATATTAATATATATTATATCTATGTCTATGACAGGCTTAACGTACAATGATTGCCGAAGAGCATTATTAATCTAATATCCACATAGTAGTTACGGTCTGTTTGTCTAAGAACACACAATGTATTCGAACCGTATATTCAAGATGCATTATCTTCCATTAATCTTAATGCGTCTGGATATTGATTTTCCATTCGTGCATCCGTTCGGTATACCGATAAACAACGGTTATGAATAAAATCTGAATTTAGAACTATGCATTGAACTGACAGCTGAGCTCAAAACCGGTAACTTTGTAACCGATTTTATTGTAAACTATGCCCCGCGGTTTTATCCACTTTATTATTAGTCTTCTTTTTTCACTTTATTAGTTTAGTTTTATCTGTTTTATTAGTGTTTCGCTCCCGTGGCTGGGAGCGTGGTGTTATCCTATCTTATCTTATGTAGGGGCCAGTCAGTGCAGACCGGGGACACTTCGACCCAGTGGGATGTTTTGTGTCGACACTCTCCCAATAACGACTGCCATAGATATTCATGGCAGCCGGGACCGACGGCTTAACGTGCTCTCTGAGACACGGAGCAGGCGATAATTGTCAATCAATACGCACATAATTTCGAAAAGTTATATAACTTTCGAAAGTCAGATTGCGTGACGTGGGTTCGAACCCGAGACCCTCTGCATTGCAGTCTGTTGGTCTCCCCACTGAGCTATCGTTGCTCTTTTTATGCGTGGTGTTATATAGGATATGGTATTTCTAGATGAAATGCCTATCTAATGGATAAAAAATATTAAAATCGATTTAGTAGTTTCAGAGTTCGATTATAAAAACATCTTTACTTAATATTGTCTTCTATTTACGCGAATATTATTCATTGAAATTAAACTGCTATATACGGATTTTATCGCGTTGTTTATTTGACACTTTTTGAAAATTTTGAAAATTGTTACACTACTACTACTATTAAACTTTACTAATTTTTAAGCTAATTAAATTATTATTAATCTATTTAGATTTAATTTATTTTTATTTTACACTTTCCCCGACGTTTCGGTTGCTTTTCAGCAGCCATGGTCACGGGGAGACTAAGATGGCAGTTGTCTCTATATTCCAGTGTAGTTATTTCAAAGTACCCGAACATAATTTAATCATTGGTGTTTCTATTTACGCAGAATGAGCTCAAAGTATCATGAAGTCTAGCTGTGGTTTGCTTCTTCTTGGGTTTGACTATTTTTATTACTGGATCCCAAGCTGGTGGTACATTCAAACCATCTTCTCTATTAAAATTAGGATGTTTTTTGATTTCAATAGCCTCGCGAAGCATCCTTGGTAGGAATCGGTGTTCTTTAGCGAGAATCTGTGGTTTGTCAAATCTCAGGTAGTGGTTGGTCCCCTGTTGCACATGTTCACACACAGCAGACTTCAACGAGCGTTGGTGTTTTACATCAGCTATGTGTTCCTTTATGCGGGTGCCTATGTTTCTCTTGGTTTGACCAATGTATGAGAGTCCGCAGTCACAATCTATTTTATAGACCCCTGCATCTTGTAAAGGTAGTTGGCACTTGACGGATGGTAAAAATTGACTTATCTTCGTTGGCGGCTTGAAGTATGTGTTGATTGAAGCTCGCTTCAAGATGTAGCCAATCTTGTCAGTGACACCCCTTACATAAGGCAGTATAGCAGGCTGGCGCTCGACTGTGGCTGGCTTTTCTCGGGATTTGTGACAGCAGTGTATAATATCCATTCATAGTACAAGCTCTGCTTAGTTTGGGCTAGATAGTGTTGTGTGTATGTGGTAGAATATTATACCTTATTTACACGAGAAAAAGCGCTTTGATGTTTATAAGAAATAATTTCCGAAAGTAGAACAAATTAATGTACTGCAGAAGTCATCATCTATTGGATTTAAAGACACCAATAAAAAGTTAGTGCCGAAAAATAGTTGGACTCTTGCCTAATGGCACCAAGTATCCTATTTGTTAAACTGTATACAGAATAACTTATTTTGAAGTCATTGAAGCTCGAGAGCATTCATGGAATTTCCTTTCTCGAGCCCTATTTAAAGACTCTCAAACTGGCGCTGCAATCACCGTGCTTGCCAAAAATACTTACAATTTTGCTGCATTGGTGATTTCAGTAAGTGCAATGTGTAGTTGTTGCACTTTGAACTGTTACACTTAAAAACGAGTGCTGAGTAGTCTCCTTCAAGGCAGTTTAAATTTAAAGCAACTGGTTTTAATTATTGTTGTTTAGTTAAAATGTAGCTTTAGTAACTCAGCGGGGAGACCAACAGACTGCAATGCAGATGGTCTCGGGTTGAAACCCACGTCGCGAACCTCTGACTTTCGGAAGTTATATGACTTTTAGGAATTATGTGCGTATTGATTGACAATTATCGCCTGTTTCGTGTCTCGGAGAGCACGTTAAGCCGTCGGTCCCGGCTGCCATGAACATCTATGGCAGTCGTTATTGAGAAAGTCAGTACCCTCTAATATCCTGACTGGTCTAGCCTTAGGGTATCGTTAGCCTTCGAGTTGCGGAGGTCAGGTGGCAGCCGCTCCGTGTAAAAGCTGATATCTAGTTAAATCCGGTTAGACTAGAAAAGCCGACCCCAAGTGACTTGGGAATAATAAAGGCTAAGAGAGAAGAAGAAGTTAAAATATGTATGCACTTTTTTATACTAATTTGCAATTGCCTGTTTTATCTTATTGTAATCTATTAATACCATAATAATAATAATAATATTCTACTACATACACACAACACCATCTAGCCCAAACTAAGCAGAGATTGTACTATGGGTACTAGACAATTGATAAACATTCATATATACATTTATTTTTGTAAATACATATATATATATATATATATATATATATATATATATATATATATATACATACATATATAGAAACACCCAGACCAAGACAAACATCCATATTCATGCACACAAATGTTTGACTTGTGCGGGAATCGAACCCGCGACCTCAGGCGTGGCAGTCGGTTTCACTAACCACTACACCATCGAGGCCGACATTGTATGTATGTAATATATTAATTTAAAATTTCGTTTACATTTCCAAGAAGTGTTTACACATTTTTATGGAAATAAAGATTATGAAATTGAATTCGGCACGCAGATTTTCAATATTGTAGGTGACTGTACTGTATACTATAAGTAAATTATACAGAAGCAATCCAATATATAGCGTAGTCAAGTTTATTATTGACGGCTTCTTAGATCCTTAGAACCCAAGGAATCTTCTGTTGCAGCATTGTCATTAGAACTGTGCTTAGGTTTCAATAGGTGCATAAAAAACATGTAGTAAATTTTAGGTGTGATACAATATTATCTCACTCTTAAGTGATATTCAATTCTGATGCCTGGTTATGTTATGTAATTGTTTAAGACTGTAACCAAGATAAAACCGGGCGTGGAGCCAAAGTATTTCGATTTCACAGCCTTTCGCCGCTACGGTTAAAATTTACCATTCCCAAATCATTTTTTTCATTACCAAGTGTCGAAACTAATCGCCGAGAACATATCCAAGCTTCGTCCTGAACATAAAATGGTTTTATTGGTGCTTGGCGTTTGGGAGAGTTCCGAGAAGATCAGACAATAGGCCCATATCCGCGATGGTCGCCCGCAGACCGTGTAACGTGTGGGGCGCAAGCTTTAAGCGCAAGAAGGCTTTTGTATTTTCATAACAAAGTTTGATTGATCGTGTTTATGAATTGTTGCAAATATATTTCATATTTAGAACCATATTTTGAACGTCCAAATCGTATAGTACAATACTATGCGTCGTTCTGCTAGTAGGGACAAAAGAAAATAATATTCGTGCTAAATGACTGATCATAATGTTTTGGTTCAACTCTTATCCGTAATCTTAACTAATATTATAAATACGAATATAAGTTGGTTTGTTTATTTATTACGCTTTCACGTCTTAGCTACTCGACCGATCATCATGGCATTTTACAGATAGGTTGTTAGGGGTACAGAAAAGGACATAGGGTACCATTTATCCAGGAAAAAGATGGATCAAAAATTGACACAACCTACATTTACGCGACCGGAGCCGCGGGCAAAATCTAGTAATATTAAAAACGAAAACGACAGTTTATTGGTTTGTCTCACTTACTTACCGACCTAGTAAATTATCAACATGATGTTTTGCATAGGCCAGCAAATCAGGCTTCTTTATATACCGAAAATCGAGAGTGAAGATTTGCGTGAATGCTAAAAAGTTCATTAATTTGAAATGTCTAAGCTGTTTCGTAGGTTTTAAACTCGAGACCTGCGGGTCTACCGTGAAAATGTTTTTACGCAATGACGTGCCGAAACGAATTACGAAAGAAACAATAAGCATATACCTACCATGAAAACACTTCGGATTTTTTAGGACGTACAAATGTCATACGACGATATTCGTGACGATGTTTCATGGTAAGAATAAGCACGAACGAACGTACGCAATTGCGTATAACGCGTTTCACGGTAGACCCCCAGTATTTGAACTTTTAGTTCCCGTCACTTTATCTGATTACTTTAAGTGCTGATTATCGCAGTGGCTATTTTATTTAACTAATTAAAGCTAGCATTAATACAAAGAACTCTCAGACATGCAGGTTTCTTTGTAAAAACCTGAATGACTGACTGACGGTTATTTATAAGTTTTTGAAGATATATAAACTCCTCCAACCAACACTTAGCAAGTAAGTGTAACTAAAACAAGTTATTCTGCAATACGGCTCTTTACTACCAGTTTAAAATTTTTAATTTGGAAATTGATGATAAGAAATTAAATGATACATAATATATGCAAGAAAGTTGTCGTTAATTAATTATGGTAATAGAACCTGTTCCATGGGAAGATGGCGCCCAAAGTTCTAGAAAGTGAAAATCATGCTCATATGGGACTTTCGTTTAACTGAATAGCGTTATCAATAAAAGTATTTGTATAGAGATATGGTACTTTCTATAGGGTCTCATATTTCGTGGCCCATATACCTAGTAATCTCATAATTATTTTGAATTATGAGATTACCAGGTATATCTACTTTTGAATGTTTTAAAATACTGTCGGTTCTACGAATTTCTCCTAAACGGAGATAGGACACGAAGGCTTGTCTAAATCTAGAAATGCCTGGCTGGACATGGATCCCTATCTGATGACAAATCACAGCAACAATATGTTGTGTTTATGTGGTGAGGAGGGATTCTAGCCTCCATAGTCGATGTGCTGCTAATACAGCGTCATATGCTGATAGAATGCTGCCCCTTTTTTGAAAAACAATGCAAATACCAACCTAAGGCAACTTTTGTTCCTATATTTATTATCAAATGAATATACTAATCTGAGTTTATATAATAATGATAATAATTAATAAGAGCAGCGATAGCTCAGTGGGGAGACCAACAGACTGCAATGCAGAGGGTCTCGGGTTCGAACCCACGTCGCGCACCTCTGACTTTCGGGAGTTATATGACTTTTCGAAATTATGTGCGTATTGATTGACAATTATCGCCTGCTCCGTGCCTCGGAGAGCACGTTAAGCCGTCGGTCCCGGCTGCCATGAACATATATGGCAGTCGTTATTGGGAAAGTCAGTACCCTCTAATATTCTGACACTGGTCTAGCCTTAGGGTATCGTTAGCCTTCGGGTTGCGGAGGTCAGGTGGCAGCCGCTCCGTGTAAAAACTGATATCCAGTCAAATCCGGTTAGACCAGAAAAGCCGACCCCAAGTGACTTGGGAATAATAAAGGCTAAGAGAGAAGAGAGAAGAATAATTAGTTTATTTTAATTAAAAAGATTCTCATATTTTTGTGTAATGATCAAAGTCACCCAGTAAGCAAATAATGTCTGTGACAGGTGACTACGCTCTTTCTTGTTTATATGATGTTGTTATTCATACTTTTTTGTGTTATTTGTGTCGAGACCAATGCACTTATTTTAGTATTATAATCTTTGCATGTTGTAATAATTATAGGTTTGTTGTAACTATAGTTTAATTATAGGCTAAAATTATACTGTATATGATGCTGTCCGAGCTACCAATGTATGTACGAAGAATTAATCGCGTCAGGTACCCACAGGACAGGCTTGCCTAGTGTGGGGCCACAGGATATGACTTTTAACATTGTAAATACTTTTTGGCAATAAACAATTTTTTATTTTTTATTTTATTTTATTTTATTCAATCAATAATTACTGTACTGATCATTTATTCATTAGTCATTATACTGCCAATGCGGCATATCGAAAGTCGATTCTTCACATTAGACAAAAATGTATATAAAAATAATTGTGGCAATTATTCCGTGTCTCTTCGTTGTGTCTAAACTAATATTATAAAGAGGAAACATTTGTGTTTTTGTATGTATGTTTGTAATGTTTTCACACAAAAACTTTTGGACCGATTTCAAAAATTCTTTCACCATTAGAAAGCTGCATCTTCACTGAGTGACATAGGCTATATTACATGTTCAAAAAAAATTGGGATCCTTAATAAAAATGTAATAATATAACCCAAGGTGTGAAGAAATTAGTCATAAAAAATCTGTCATCACGTGCGCTGCGGAAACTATGGATGATAAAACAAAAAAATGTTCTACAATATTATAGAACGTATCAATATCTACAAAAAAGTTCGGAGTACCATATGTCCAACTACTGTAGTTATGCTACTATAACTACTTTTTACATTTTAAAAGTTGAAAAAAGGGCCGACAACAATCAAACCATATTATTTATACCTCTGTATTAATCCTTATCCCAATAAATGATATTTTATTAAAGACCGTTTCAATACCCATAAAATACTTTTTAAATTATTAAAATCGGACATTTCATTCCAAAGATATAATTCTTTAGATATAGTAGGTAATTTCTAAATATTAGTAGGTAGTTTTTAAGTATTAGCTATATATATAGCTAACTACACCTATATAGGTGTAGTTACACTTATTAATTTCTTTAGTTGTAGTTTTATATATTAAAATTAGATAACAAATTAAAAGTAGGTATTGGGTAATAAATTAAAGTTCACGCGGATGAAGTCGCGGGCAACAGCTAGTCTATAATAAAAACGTTTGTAAAGTAGGCCGTAAGTAGTGAAGAATGACGTTCGTAAAAAACAATTAGGTATAGAAACAAATCGCTCGCTAGCTCTTACAACTTGTGCAGTGCATTGTTAACTCCCATTTTGTTCGCAAGCGATCAAGTAGAAAATAACTTAGCACATTTCTGTGATTCGCAAGCCCTAAAAAGGAATTTATATTAATGTATTACCCGCTATTTATAGGCTGCTCCGTATATACGAATACGTTTATATGGACCAAATACTTTCATTGATAGCCCTAATCGGCAATTGGCATGCGGGTTGGAAGTACAACTTCAATTTAATTATACAATAGTCGAAATGAGAGCACTTCAATTACGTTTTTTTTAGTAATGTACAGACCGAGTAACGATCACAGCGGCCTCTCGCGTAGACTACCCATCTGTGTATGAGATTATAGTGCACAAGTGCTTGCACAAACAAGGGCACTCGCTTTTCTGTAAATACACTTTCATAGTATAATGGAACAGTCGTAGGTGATTGAGTAACATACATCCAAACATCAAACTTTACAAACATTCATCTTGTCGATATAATTATGTTTGTTATTCAGATGGTATCACTAAGCTGCAATTAAGGACTGCCTTGGCGGCGCACGTGAATATGACTACTTTGCTGTGTCCCTGGTTCGATTCACGAGTTGAACAAATTGTTATTGAGTTAGGTATTGATAAAAAGTTCGCAATAGCTGTACGTAGTTTTGAACTGTGTCCACGCGTCCTTTATTACTGTTAATACATCAATGCCTATCTTTTAGGGAATATAGGCGTAAAAACTGTGTATGTAAGATATAATAGTCTCACAGACGGCATAGTGGTTTAGGTGATCTCCTCGCTGCTGTACATTACGCTGAATGTTGTGGGTTCGAATCCCACACGGGACAAAAATTTGTGTGATCCACGAATTGTGTGTTCCGATTCTGGGTATAATTCCTAGTGCGGGAGTTGTCTTTAAAAGATCGAAGATAAACTTAAATTTAGGACAAAGTAGGTATCTGAATGTGTCTACTTCTGTAGGCATTTCGTGAAAATATATTTGATTTTAATCCAAAGATAGTCAAATGAGAGAAAGGGATTTAATTCAATCATTTTTATTACTACGCTTTAAGCCTTTTCAATTTAAGTTCAAATATTATATATGTATGTTTATCCATTATCTAGTACTCATAGTACAAGCTCTGCTTAGTTTGGGCTAGATAGTGTTGTGAGTATGTGGTAGCATATTATACCTTATTTACACGAGAAAAAGCGCTTTGATGTTTATAAGAAATAATTTCCGAAAGTAGAACAAATTAATGTACTGCAGAAGTCATCATCTATTGGATTTAAAGACACCAATAAAAAGTTAGTGCCGAAAAATAGTTGGACTCTTGCCTAATGGCACCAAGTATCCTATTTGTTAAACTGTATACAGAATAACTTATTTTGAAGTCATTGAAGCTCGAGAGCATTCATGGAATTTCCTTTCTCGAGCCCTATTTAAAGACTCTCAAACTGGCGCTGTAATCACCGTGCTTGCCAAAAATACTTACAATTTTGCTGCATTGGTGATTTCAGTAAGTGCAATGTGTAGTTGTTGCACTTTGAACTGTTACACTTAAAAACGAGTGCTGAGTAGTCTCCTTCAAGGCAGTTTAAATTTAAAGCAACTGGTTTTAATTATTATTGTTTAGTTAAAATGTAGCTTTTGTAACTCAGCGGGGAGACCAACAGACTGCAATGCAGAGGGTCTCGGGTTTAAACCCACGTCGCGAACCTCTGACTTTCGGAAGTTATATGACTTTTCGGCATTATGTGCGTATTGATTGACAATTATCGCCTGCTTCGTGTCTCGGAGAGCACGTTAAGCCGTCGGTCCCGGTTGCCATGAACATCTATGGCAGTCGTTATTGGGAAAGTCAGTACCCTCTAATATCCTGACACTGGTCTAGCCTTAGGGTATTGTTAGCCTTCGGGTTGCAGAGGTCAGGTGGCAGCCGCTCCGTGTAAAAACTGATATCCAGTCAAATCCGGTTAGACTAGAAAAGCCGACCCCAAGTGACTTGGGAATAATAAAGGCTAAGAGAGAAGAAGAAGTTAAAATATGTATGGACTTTTTTATACTAATTTGCAATTGCCTGTTTTATCTTATTGTAATCTATTAATATGTATAATAATAATAATAATATTCTACCACATACACACAACACCATCTAGCCCAAACTAAGCAGAGATTGTACTATGGGTACTAGACAATTGATAAACATACATATATACATTTATTTTTGTAAATACATACATATTATACATAGAAACACCCAAACCAAGACAAACATCCATATTCATGCACACAAATGTTTGACTTGTGCGGGAATCGAACCCGCGACCTCAGGCGTGGCAGTCGGTTTCACTAACCACTACACCATCGAGGCTGACATTGTATGTATGTAATATATTAATTTAAAATTTCGTTTACATTTCCAAGAAGTGTTTACACATTTTTATGGAAATAAAGATTATGAAATTGAATTCGGCACGCAGATTTTCAATATTGTAGGTGACTGTACTGTATACTATAAGTAAATTATACAGAAGCAATCCAATATATAGCGTAGTCAAGTTTATTATTGACGGCTTCTTAGATCCTTAGAACCCAAGGAATCTTCTGTTGCAGCATTGTCATTAGAACTGTGCTTAGGTTTCAATAGGTGCATAAAAAACATGTAGTAAATTTTAGGTGTGATACAATATTATCTCACTTTTAAGAGATATTCAATTCTGATGCCTGGTTATGTTATGCAATTGTTTAAGACTGTAACCAAGATAAAACCGGGCGTGGAGCCAAAGTATTTCGATTTCACAGCCTTTCGCCGCTAAGGTTAAAATTTACCATTCCCAAATAATTTTTTTCATTACCAAGTGTCGAAACTAATCGCCGAGAACATATCCAAGCTTCGTCCTGAACATAAAATGGTTTTATTGGTGCTTGGCGTTTGGGAGAGTTCCGAGAAGATCAGACAATAGGCCCATATCCGCGATGGTCGCCCGCAGACCGTGTAACGTGTGGGGCGCAAGCTTTAAGCGCAAGAAGGCTTTTGTATTTTCATAACAAAGTTTGATTGATCGTGTTTATGAATTATTGCAAATATATTTCATATTTAGAACCATATTTTGAACGTCCAAATCGTATAGTACAATACTATGCGTCGTTCTGCTAGTAGGGACAAAAGAAAATAATATTCGTGCTAAATGACTGATCATAATGTTTTGGTTCAACTCTTATCCGTAACCTTAACTAATATTATAAATACGAATATAAGTTGGTTTGTTTATTTATTACGCTTTCACGTCTTAGCTACTCGACCGATCATCATGGCATTTTACAGATAGGTTGTTAGGGGTACAGAAAAGGACATAGGGTACCATTTATCCAGGAAAAAGATGGATCAAAAATTGACACAACCTACATTTACGCGACCGGAGCCGCGGGCAAAATCTAGTAATATTAAAAACGAAAACGACAGTTTATTGGTTTGTCTCACTTACTTACCGACCTAGTAAATTATCAACATGATGTTTTGCATAGGCCAGCAAATCAGGCTTCTTTATATACCGAAAATCGAGAGTGAAGATTTGCGTGAATGCTAAAAAGTTCATTAATTTGAAATGTCTAAGCTGTTTCGTAGGTTTTAAACTCGAGACCTGCGGGTCTACCGTGAAAATGTTTTTACGCAATGACGTGCCGAAACGAATTACGAAAGAAACAATAAGCATATACCTACCATGAAAACACTTCGGATTTTTTAGGACGTACAAATGTCATACGACGATATTCGTGACGATGTTTCATGGTAAGAATAAGCACGAACGAACGTACGCAATTGCGTATAACGCGTTTCACGGTAGACCCCCAGTATTTGAACTTTTAGTTCCCGTCACTTTATCTGATTACTTTAAGTGCTGATTATCGCAGTGGCTATTTTATTTAACTAATTAAAGCTAGCATTAATACAAAGAACTCTCAGACATGCAGGTTTCTTTGTAAAAACCTGAATGACTGACTGACGGTTATTTATAAGTTTTTGAAGATATATAAACTCCTCCAACCAACACTTAGCAAGTAAGTGTAACTAAAACAAGTTATTCTGCAATACGGCTCTTTACTACCAGTTTAAAATTTTTAATTTGGAAATTGATGATAAGAAATTAAATGATACATAATATATGCAAGAAAGTTGTCGTTAATTAATTATGGTAATAGAACCTGTTCCATGGGAAGATGGCGCCCAAAGTTCTAGAAAGTGAAAATCATGCTCATATGGGACTTTCGTTTAACTGAATAGCGTTATCAATAAAAGTATTTGTATAGAGATATGGTACTTTCTATAGGGTCTCATATTTCGTGGCCCATATACCTAGTAATCTCATAATTATTTTGAATTATGAGATTACCAGGTATATCTACTTTTGAATGTTTTAAAATACTGTCGGTTCTACGAATTTCTCCTAAACGGAGATAGGACACGAAGGCTTGTCTAAATCTAGAAATGCCTGGCTGGACATGGATCCCTATCTGATGACAAATCACAGCAACAATATGTTGTGTTTATGTGGTGAGGAGGGATTCTAGCCTCCATAGTCGATGTGCTGCTAATACAGCGTCATATGCTGATAGAATGCTGCCCCTTTTTTGAAAAACAATGCAAATACCAACCTAAGGCAACTTTTGTTCCTATATTTATTATCAAATGAATATACTAATCTGAGTTTATATAATAATGATAATAATTAATAAGAGCAGCGATAGCTCAGTGGGGAGACCAACAGACTGCAATGCAGAGGGTCTCGGGTTCGAACCCACGTCGCGCACCTCTGACTTTCGGGAGTTATATGACTTTTCGAAATTATGTGCGTATTGATTGACAATTATCGCCTGCTCCGTGCCTCGGAGAGCACGTTAAGCCGTCGGTCCCGGCTGCCATGAACATATATGGCAGTCGTTATTGGGAAAGTCAGTACCCTCTAATATTCTGACACTGGTCTAGCCTTAGGGTATCGTTAGCCTTCGGGTTGCGGAGGTCAGGTGGCAGCCGCTCCGTGTAAAAACTGATATCCAGTCAAATCCGGTTAGACCAGAAAAGCCGACCCCAAGTGACTTGGGAATAATAAAGGCTAAGAGAGAAGAGAGAAGAATAATTAGTTTATTTTAATTAAAAAGATTCTCATATTTTTGTGTAATGATCAAAGTCACCCAGTAAGCAAATAATGTCTGTGACAGGTGACTACGCTCTTTCTTGTTTATATGATGTTGTTATTCATACTTTTTTGTGTTATTTGTGTCGAGACCAATGCACTTATTTTAGTATTATAATCTTTGCATGTTGTAATAATTATAGGTTTGTTGTAACTATAGTTTAATTATAGGCTAAAATTATACTGTATATGATGCTGTCCGAGCTACCAATGTATGTACGAAGAATTAATCGCGTCAGGTACCCACAGGACAGGCTTGCCTAGTGTGGGGCCACAGGATATGACTTTTAACATTGTAAATACTTTTTGGCAATAAACAATTTTTTATTTTTTATTTTATTTTATTTTATTCAATCAATAATTACTGTACTGATCATTTATTCATTAGTCATTATACTGCCAATGCGGCATATCGAAAGTCGATTCTTCACATTAGACAAAAATGTATATAAAAATAATTGTGGCAATTATTCCGTGTCTCTTCGTTGTGTCTAAACTAATATTATAAAGAGGAAACATTTGTGTTTTTGTATGTATGTTTGTAATGTTTTCACACAAAAACTTTTGGACCGATTTCAAAAATTCTTTCACCATTAGAAAGCTGCATCTTCACTGAGTGACATAGGCTATATTACATGTTCAAAAAAAATTGGGATCCTTAATAAAAATGTAATAATATAACCCAAGGTGTGAAGAAATTAGTCATAAAAAATCTGTCATCACGTGCGCTGCGGAAACTATGGATGATAAAACAAAAAAATGTTCTACAATATTATAGAACGTATCAATATCTACAAAAAAGTTCGGAGTACCATATGTCCAACTACTGTAGTTATGCTACTATAACTACTTTTTACATTTTAAAAGTTGAAAAAAGGGCCGACAACAATCAAACCATATTATTTATACCTCTGTATTAATCCTTATCCCAATAAATGATATTTTATTAAAGACCGTTTCAATACCCATAAAATACTTTTTAAATTATTAAAATCGGACATTTCATTCCAAAGATATAATTCTTTAGATATAGTAGGTAATTTCTAAATATTAGTAGGTAGTTTTTAAGTATTAGCTATATATATAGCTAACTACACCTATATAGGTGTAGTTACACTTATTAATTTCTTTAGTTGTAGTTTTATATATTAAAATTAGATAACAAATTAAAAGTAGGTATTGGGTAATAAATTAAAGTTCACGCGGATGAAGTCGCGGGCAACAGCTAGTCTATAATAAAAACGTTTGTAAAGTAGGCCGTAAGTAGTGAAGAATGACGTTCGTAAAAAACAATTAGGTATAGAAACAAATCGCTCGCTAGCTCTTACAACTTGTGCAGTGCATTGTTAACTCCCATTTTGTTCGCAAGCGATCAAGTAGAAAATAACTTAGCACATTTCTGTGATTCGCAAGCCCTAAAAAGGAATTTATATTAATGTATTACCCGCTATTTATAGGCTGCTCCGTATATACGAATACGTTTATATGGACCAAATACTTTCATTGATAGCCCTAATCGGCAATTGGCATGCGGGTTGGAAGTACAACTTCAATTTAATTATACAATAGTCGAAATGAGAGCACTTCAATTACGTTTTTTTTAGTAATGTACAGACCGAGTAACGATCACAGCGGCCTCTCGCGTAGACTACCCATCTGTGTATGAGATTATAGTGCACAAGTGCTTGCACAAACAAGGGCACTCGCTTTTCTGTAAATACACTTTCATAGTATAATGGAACAGTCGTAGGTGATTGAGTAACATACATCCAAACATCAAACTTTACAAACATTCATCTTGTCGATATAATTATGTTTGTTATTCAGATGGTATCACTAAGCTGCAATTAAGGACTGCCTTGGCGGCGCACGTGAATATGACTACTTTGCTGTGTCCCTGGTTCGATTCACGAGTTGAACAAATTGTTATTGAGTTAGGTATTGATAAAAAGTTCGCAATAGCTGTACGTAGTTTTGAACTGTGTCCACGCGTCCTTTATTACTGTTAATACATCAATGCCTATCTTTTAGGGAATATAGGCGTAAAAACTGTGTATGTAAGATATAATAGTCTCACAGACGGCATAGTGGTTTAGGTGATCTCCTCGCTGCTGTACATTACGCTGAATGTTGTGGGTTCGAATCCCACACGGGACAAAAATTTGTGTGATCCACGAATTGTGTGTTCCGATTCTGGGTATAATTCCTAGTGCGGGAGTTGTCTTTAAAAGATCGAAGATAAACTTAAATTTAGGACAAAGTAGGTATCTGAATGTGTCTACTTCTGTAGGCATTTCGTGAAAATATATTTGATTTTAATCCAAAGATAGTCAAATGAGAGAAAGGGATTTAATTCAATCATTTTTATTACTACGCTTTAAGCCTTTTCAATTTAAGTTCAAATATTACTTTAGCGATCGCCAGACTGGTAATCCGGAGGCTTTACGTTCGACCCATGGCCTTCTCAATGTCAGTCTCTTAGAGTACCTAACTATCCAATAGTACATAGCTTGAACTCTGTTTAGTATGAAGTGGTATATACCGCGGAGTTCTTCATTACTGGATTTCTTTTTCGTAGTCTTTAAGACATGTGAAGCCTGCTAACCCGCACTGCGTCAGCGTGGTAGACTATGGCCAAACACTTGTCACAGTGAGAAGAGGCCTGTGCCCAGCTGTGAAACAGTTTACATACAGGGCTGATTTTATTATAAGGTAAGGGCATAGCCAGCTACGCTTGCCCAGCGCGGGTTGGCTTTTTTCTTCTTCTTTCCCAGGATATCTTCCTTCACCGTTAAAGCAAGCGATAATTAAATAATTATAAGCTAACTTGGAATAGAAAAACAGAGGTGCGCGCCTTGGGATCGAACTCGAGTCCTCAGCGCAGCAGTCTCTCATGTTTTTGCTGTGTATATACATTTAGATAAAGAGTTTAGATCTTATCTTCTCTCTTAGCCTTTATTATTCCCAAGTCACTTGGGGTCGGCTTTTCTAGTCTAACCGGATTTGACTGGATATCAGTTTTTACACGGAGTGGCTGCCACCTGACCTCCGCAACCCGAAGTCTAACGATACCCTAAGGCTAGACCAGTGTCAGGATATTAGAGGGTACTGACTTTCCCAATAACGACTGCCATAGATGTTCATGGCAGCCGGGACCAACGGCTTAACGTGCTCTCCGAGGCACGGAGCAGGCGATAATTGTCAATCAATACGCACATAGTTTCGAAAAGTGATATAACTTCCGAAAGTCAGAGTTGCGCGACGTGGGTTCGAACCCGAGACCCTCTGCATTGCAGTCTGTTGGTCTCCCCATTGAGCTATCGCTGCTTTAAGAGTTTAGATCTTATAATGATCAAATAAAACAATTTAAACAAGCTTATAATTATTTTTATTGGAATTGTTCAAACGCCTACAAAAACCACATCAAGCCTTATAACAAAGTTTATTTAAAACAGTTCATATAAAAAAAATTGGGTTATTCAAACAGACATCGGTAGGAGGCCACGTTTGTCCAAACAACGGGAATTTGTTCAACAGTACAGTTACGACTTAATTACAAAACAATATAGTTTATAATGTGTGGTTGCGCTAAATGTACACAATGTAAATTTCTGATTAATGCTACTTGCGCAAGCTATCTACGCAAGTTACATGCATATGTTATCTATGCGGCCTACATTTCCAAGATACTTGTGCAAGCCACATGCATAAGCTGTTTGCGCAGGTTTAAGCGAAAACTAGTTGCACATGCTTAAGCGCAAGCTTTTCTTGCTGACTACATGCGCAAGTTATCAACACAGGCTACATGCGTAAGCTATTCGTGCAGCATTGATGGGCAAGTTATTCGCACAGCCTTCATAAACAAGGTATAAGCGTGGTCTGCATGCGCAAACTATTCACGTGGCCTACATGCGCAAGATATTCACGCAGGCTATTTGCGTAAAATATTCGCACGGTCTACTATTGGAATTCTATTCATGAGGCCTACATGCGCAAGCTGCGCATGTAATAGACTTCACGTGCTGCTACGCGTTAATTTTAAAAGATACTTGTGCTGGTGTCTCGCTTCGATCGTTCACCTTGTTTTTACTTTCATGTTACCGAGTACAAGAGCCATAATATTTATAAGGACAGATGCTCACTGCGTCTTAAAAGGACGTCTTTTATAATAAGACTAGCGGCCGTCCCCGGCTTCACCTTCGCATATAAAGACGCGAGGCGCTATTCATCTCTTTTGTAATACTTCAGAGATAATCCTAAGGAAAACATAGGCCATGTAATAACACGGCCTTAAGCTCCCCTCATTAAAAGATGACGTAATTTTTCTGCTTCTTTTGGACGAATAAAGGTCAATAAGTACCTTCACTTTCATGGTATTAGATGTAGGAATTATGGTTTTGTGTCTTTATAGACCAGCCGTTCAATAATCGGTTTTTAATTTTAGTCGTTCAGAAAGACAACGTTTTTACTCTAGTGCTATAACACCTTTGTATATTTACGAATCGCTCGCCTCCTATTATGTGGCACCTAAACATATAGGTTAATAATAATCTATACTAATATTACAAAACTGGAAATTGTTTATTTATTTTGGAACACGCTAATTAGAGGGACTACTGGTTCGAATTGAAAAATTGTTTTAGTGTTGGATAGCCTATTTATCGAGAAAGGCTATATAACATCACGCTACGACCCACGGGGGCGGCGCAGTAACCATAAACGCGAGTAAAACCGCATCTAGTATATGTATATAGCTCAAGGTGTCTGGTAAACGACAATAGGCTTTCTTTTGCCGTTTACCAATCACATTTTCGAGATTGCGTGCTGCTACTGAGAATTCACAACACATTGCCCGGTCTAGAAATCAAACCCGAGACCTCATAAATCACTAAAAGGCCCAGTTGAAAACCAGCGTGAGACTTTCGTCTGACACATGCTGAACTGGGTCCTATTTGACACTACTGTGGACATTTACTTTGGATAGTTTATTTTTTTGTACCTATTTCTTTTATTTTATACTTGTTATTATGTGTGTCAAATAAATATTTTCTTTCTTTTCTTTCTTTCTTTCACGCACAGCAATTTTATATGCTAGCTGCTAAACCGTAAAACCACTCGCCAAATGTTTTCAATTATGAAAAATCTATCTTTACTCACAAAAATGATAATAATCTTTCAATATCGAATGCTCCCTCGACACTTCTTATTCCAATCACTCGTATCCATTCCTTCATCAAACGGCCATTACAATCCCTATTTTCCTCATACCTGTTTTCTACCCTTATTGACAGACAGGGGATAAAACCCTTCACCTCAATAGTCAACAGCGCGTGACAGTGTATGCTACATCCGATTATTTATATGTTAGGCCAGATATCCCAATGTTACCCAATTGCCATCTTGATCGGGACGATTATTAGGAGCCGATACGATTGTATATACTCTTTGATTTTCACTGCTGAATTTGCTCATGGTAAAATTTAAATAAGGTTTGTGCTATTTTAATTACAAATCTAACATATAGGGTATTTCATTAAAGCAGGTTTTGAACTGTATCACAAAGAAACGTAATACTCAGGTAGCGATTGCTTGTTACTAAGACTATCACACGGTCATTGTTAAAACCCTTTGAAAAAGTTCTGCTGTTACCTCACGGGACAACAACCCACTAAGGTATTCCATGGTGTCTCAATTTTTTCGTATATTTAATATCCACTCTCGTTTTGTTTTAATATAATAAATATAACACAATCATAACACCTACCATCCCACCTTGAATCCAGGCTTTCATTCTATAAACGAAGTTGGCATTTTAAACTAAGCCTTTGCTAGCATTAACTACAACCTAGCTACTACGGTGGATTGACGACAAACTCGCCTATGGTTATCTTTATATATATAATTCTACTGTACGTGTGTATGTGACTGAACTGCTCCTAAACGCCGGGACGGAATTTGATAAAAAAAATTGTGTGTGTTCATGTGGATTCGAGGATGGTTTAGATATTGGTTTTTATTTTTCATTTGTACTTGACAACGTCTGTCGGGACTGCTAGTAACTTATAAACTATGTATTTTAAGCAGTTTGAATGAAATCACACCTATTGACACTTAATACGCCAAATTGCCAATCTCAAACGAAGAACCCAACCGATCGTCCCGACGTCGGAATTGGGAGTAAAATTCGAGACATGTATTACAAGTTTCAGGGAGGCTTTCTTTCTCAGATAAGGCTTGTTTATAGTGTATTTTATGGTAATAGGGTTGCAAAAGAGATAACGTAGCGATAGTATTGGTAGGACAAATATGTTTAACGTAAATTGTCTGATATACTCTAGTTACGTAATCTTAATAGAAATCGAGGAGATCTAATTTTATGCTACGGATTTTTAGTTATTTTTAATCTAACCTAAATCTTGATAGCTGGAATATACCTAGCTTTGAGACAACAGAACATTTTTTTAATAAATCTAGTGACTGCTGTAGTTTTAAATGTTGTTGTTCCGTGGCTAAATGAAATGCTTGATGTCAGATATGTATATACATATACATATATACAACATGTCACAGATATGTATAACGCACAACCTCAAACACCCCATTTAGGTTATTAAATCGTAATGATAATATAATCATTAATATATTACTTTTGTGTACTTAAATATTTTAATTTAACGAACGTTCTCCTTATTATTCGCGGATAGTATGGGTAAAATAAATAAATTTAACATTATTGCCTTTATTGCATCAAAATCTTAATTGCCTTGAATTATGATACATTTTCGTTTATTTCAGTTATTTAATAAATGGGTGACTATAATTTAATTCGTTTTAATTATTTTAGGGCTAAAATTACCTACATTCAAATTGCTGGAATTTATTCAGTAGCCGATTTTGAACAAACTACTTTCAGGATGTGCGTTTATTATGTTACATGTTGTATATATACTGGTATCAGCTGCAAATAGCTCAGTGGGGAGACTAACAGACTGCAATGCAGAGGGTCCCGGGTTCGAACTCACGTCGCGCACCTCTGACTTTCGGAAGTTATATGACTTTTCGAAATTATGTGCGTATTAATTGACAATTATCGCCTGCTCCGTGCCTCGGAGAGCACGTTAAGCCGTTGGTCCCGGTTTGAATATGCGCCGCATGAGCTCTGTCATTATCTGTCTTACGCTCGGTGCAGTCTTAAAGAACGGCGTAATCGATATTTCTAGGACTGTATAAAATAAATAGATTTAATACGACAGTTTCTTTTTGTTAGTTAGGTAATATTTATGTGGACAGCTAAAGGCTATTATAACATTTCTCACATTTAAACTGCAATATAGTTTTGATAATATTAAAGGTAAATCCTTCTCCCTTAGCCTTAATTATTCCCAAGTCACTTGGGGTCGGCTTTTCTGGTCTAACCGGATTTGACTGGATATCAGTTTTTACACAGAGCGGCTGCCACCTGACCTCCGCAACCCGAAGGCTAACGACACCTTAAGGCTAGACCAGTGTCAGGATATTAGAGGGTACTGACTTTCCCAATAACGACTGCCATAGATGTTCATGGCAGCCGGGACCGACGGCTTAACGTGCTCTCCGAGGCACGGAGCAGGCGATAATTGTCAATCAACACGCACATAATTTCGAAAAGTCATATAAATAGTTGTAACTAGTAACAGTGTTTAACAATAGTAGTTTAAAGTTTCACATTTAACGTAAACGTAAATTAATATTATCAGAATAATGGGTTTTGAACTCTATAAGGTTTGGTCGTAAATATGAGCTAGATCGCACACACGCTGCAATGTAACCTCGCCCTAACCATTGGCCATCAATCCGATTCATCTCGTATCGGATCGACAGTCAACACCGGTGGACACATGAAATTGTAAACTAAATGCATCATTCGCCTATATTGAAAGTTGCAGTCGCTTATCAATATTTTGCAGGAACTATTCATAATCGGTTCTAGATAGTATGCTCTATGAGTGTGCGTGTCTGATCCTGCTATTGTGTTATTACCGAACGAAATTGGTATGGCCTATAGCCTCCAGCTCTTACTCCTTAATATTTAAGTAATAGTATATTTTGCCCGCTGCTTCGCTCGCTTAAATTAGATTAGGCTAATAACAATACTTCTTTCTGGATGAATGTCCATGTCTTTTTCTGTACTCCTGACGCAGTAGCGTAGTGGGGGCGGCAGTGGCGGCTCGCCCCGGGCGGCACTTTTAGGGGGCGGCAAAGTTTCGTAATAAATAGTAATAATATCTTGTAAATATTTGAACTGTATAATACTCAATAATGATGACTGTCCTTGCCGAAAAGTTAGAATTACTGTATATTACCTATACTGCCGTGCTAAGCGCAAAAGCGTTATCTCAAAAAAATTCGTTAATTTGATTTTTATGCTATCGGGTAGTTTAGAAAAATACGCATCTAATGAACTAAGCCTTATAGCGGTTTTTTATGAATGGGAAGATTACACAACTCAGTATTAACTGTCTCGAATTAACCCGCGTCCATATATAAGTGAAATGGTCGAAGTAGAAGTTAAACGAGGCAGTTTTGATTTGACGTACAAAACTGGTTTTAACAAGGATCCCATCACTGCCAGCATAAATGGCAACAAAATTTTAAAAACCCAAGTTTTGTCGAATTCCATATTTAATAACTAAAAATAACTATCTGTAAGGTAATAAGAAAACTACTTTTACATAACTTCAATTATCTCGAAACTAGCTGTCACTGAGATATCGATTTTGCGCTTAGCACGGCAGTATAGTCTTTTAAATTAAAATACCTAAATAAGAGGAACGGAAAAATTGTCTGCAGCCCCGGGCGGCTGAGACCCACGCTACGTCACTGCCCTGACAACGTGTATGCGAAATTGCATGATGATCGGCCGAGTAGTTAAGGCGTGTTACCCTTTCACGCCTTAACAAACATACAAATAAACAAACAAACTTACATTCGGAATTATAATATTTGTTAGGCAGTTAGGATTGATTTATAAGTAAGGCAGTTTAAGGAGTCTGCCCACTACCCTGTCTCATGCCATGACCGTGCTAGGAACGTGTCAGGCAAAAAATATTCTTTGTAACGAAATGTATAAGACTATGCCCACTAGACCGTTCCGTCACCGACCAGCAGTTCCTACAACAGGGCGTATCGTGTTGCTTTTCGTGTCTGATACGTTCCTAGCAGGGTCATGGTATGAGACGGTGTAGTGGGCAGACTGCTTTATGTTTTAATGTTTTATTTAATTTTTTTATTATTTGAATGTGGTGATTTTACACTAAACAATGACGAAGCTATCTATGATTAGCTTAATTTTTTGAGGATTTAGATTATGTCCAGTTTATAGATAGGTAAGTTCTGCAACAGGTTTTGGAATGAGCCCTACCTGTCTTTAAAGTTTATACTAACTTCCTGCAAATTGAATTAGCAAGTATAGTGCACGTGCATAACCGGCACACTTGTGGTAATCGATGTAAATCGATACGGAGATCGGTAACTATAACCGAAATTAGTCGCTCGGTTAACCGATGATGACTGCTCCCATCCGGTGTAGTTATTTAAACGATAATTGCACACAGGAAATATCCATTAGTGCTGTCCCAAATACGAGATCAGTGTGGATATACCTGGACCTTGTATGTATGTATCTTATGCGGGGGCCAGTCAGTGCAGACTGGCGACACTTCGACCCAGTGGGATCTTTTGTGTCGACACTCTCCCAATAACGACTGCCATAGATGTTCATGGCAGCCGGGACCGACAGCTTAACGTGCTCTCCGAGGCACGGAGCAGGCAATAATTGTCAATCAATACGCACATAATTTCGAAAAGTCATATAACTTCCGAAATGCAGAGGTGCGCGACGTGGTTTCGAACCCGAGACCCTCCGCATTGCAGTCTGTTGGTCTCCCCACTGAGCTATCGCTGCTCTTTACCTGGACCTTACAAGAGGCCGCAGCTAAACAGACTAATATGCTGTTGATGTGCGAAGAAGAATTACCAGTTGTTTAAGGAGACGTCTGTGAGATGAGCTATCAATCAAACTGCTGGCAATGCAGCTCCTGTTTTTGTTGGGTCGCTGAGTCTCCTAGACTTTATACCCCATGCATGCGGAATAATGACACGCGACGGGCCATTTGTAAAAACTATTGATAAAAATGTTTTTCTACGGGATCCCCGTAACATTATGTTTGCATTTTTTTAAGGTAGGCCACTTTGAAAACAGTGATACGAGGCATTTAAATTTATGTACAATTTTATTTTCGTTATGTAATCCATGGCCCGCCGGTAGTATCTAATACAGGAACTTACTACAATAGAGACTGGTGCAAACTGGCGCATAATAGGGATATGTGGAAAACTGAGGGGAGGCCTTTGCCCTGCAGTGGGATAATACAGGCTGAAAATAAGTAAATAATAAATAAATAATATTGGCAAAACGCAATCGCACATATTTTGTGAAAATTTTAGCCAGCTATCTATTACAGTTTACAAAGATCAGACAAACTGGCAGACAAACAGACGGACAGATAAAGCACGTAAGATTAGTAATGGATCCTGTTGGCAGCCCTTGTCTATGGGACTCTCAAAAACCCATCCTTTAATTATTGTGATCTTTATGGTTGTGTTTAATTTTGATTGTAACTGTAATGAAGCGAATTCTCTTCTTCGTTTGTTTGAAATTGTTATGTTCATCATCATTCACCTGACTGCCCATGGTAAAATCAGAATAAAGATTATTATTTAAGCATGGCTGCGTTATACGCAATACCATTGTTCAAGCAATTCGAATTGCAAATTTCTAATATTCTTCTTAACCCTTCCAGCTAAGTTAAATATTTGTCTTAAGAAATGGCGTCACGGCAGTCGCTTCTGACGTAAGTCCCCAACTTCACAAAATCGGGTGCGGCTGCTCGCAAAAATCTGTTTGATTAGATAAATTGCGTTCTGTGAATCGAAATATGTATTTGCTGTCCTATAAATTAATATCATAATCCGATAAGAAGCTCTTGGGCGAATCACATACTTATAGAAGATTCATAAAGAAATTTGGGATTTATTATCCTTATTTGATTTCAATTATATTGTTAAATATCTTTGATGCTCATGCTCCTATGTTTGGTACTTTAATACACGAAATACGCAAATTTGGATGTATCTTAGCACACAGATATACCACATGCTGGATTACCATATAGGTTACTCTTTATCCGTTTTATTCCGATGTGCGTTTCTGTGGGATTCTTGCGAGCGAAACCGCGGGCAGAATAGTAAGGAATATTTTTTTTTTTTTTTTTTTTGACCCAGGAAAATCCTTTATGGATACCCTCCTCCCCGGGGGAGGGAAGGGTGGTTATGTGAGACTCTCCGCCCCTGAAGGGGGTCGGTATACACACTAAAAACCTGGGGTGAGCAGTCCCTCCGCCGACGGAGTGGTGATTGTGATGGTGATTGCTAACGCGATCCCATCCCGCCCCGGCGGTTGGCCCGGCTGATGGTGACCGGGCCTCAGCACCTGTGGAGGGAAGGCCTTGCTCACCAAGGCCATCCCTCAGACGTGTGGGGCCGTGCAAGCCGGTAGAGAGTCCCCCGACTCTGTACCAGTGACCCCACTATACAGGAGCGAAAAGGCGGGCAAATCGCCTCCTTCTCGCTCCCGTCCGTCTGCGCCGGAGAGGGTCAGCGAGGAGGTTGTTCTCCCTGACCCTCTCCGCGGTCTCCTTCTGCGCCATGACAGCTTCGCAGAAAGAGACCACTGCCTGCCACGACCTCTCGCCGCCGAGCATGGCGTTGATCACGCTCGGCAGGGAGAGATCTCCGCCTATTATGGCCGAAAGCATGTGCCGCTGCAGCCCCCACGCGGCACACGCCTCCAGCGTGTGGAGCGCCGTGTCTTCCGGCGCCCCACACTCGTGGCAGGCAGGGGTCGCCTCCCGTCTCGCGATCTGGTGCAAATACTTTCCGAAGCATCCGTGCCCGGAAAGCACCTGCACCAGTCGGAAGGTCAGCGACCCGAATCGCCGCCCTATCCACCCCCGGAGGACCGGGCGAATGGCCTCCACCGTCCACTGGCCCGGGGCCGGTGGAGCCAGGTCCTCCGTCCACCGCCTCAATAGGGCGGCCCGCGCCTGTCGCCGCATGCGTGCGACCTCCTCCCACCCCGGGGGCTCCCCGCGGGACCTCCTCGCCACCACGAAGTGGTACACTTCGGCGAGGATCTCCGCTTGTAGCTCCCAGGGGGGTCACTGGCCAGCACGCACGCCGCCGTCCAGGACACCGTCCGGTAACCGCGTATGGCCCTCGTCGCGACGACCCGTTGCGGACGTCGCAGCAGGGTCTTATTGTCGCGACTAAGGGCGTCCGCCCAGACCGGTGCCCCGTAAAGGGCCATACTCCGGATCACTCCGGAGTACAGTCGGCGACAGGTGGCACTCGGGCCACCCACGTTGGGCAGCAGCCTCCCCAGGGCGGCCGCCGCTCCCAGGACTCTTGGGGCCAGCTGGGTGAAGTGTGCCCCAAAAGTCCACCTCCCGTCCAGGATGAGACCCAAGTACCTCATTTGGGTCCCAACCCGGACCAGGACCCCGTCCAGTGCCACTCGCGTACCTGGAGGAGGTCCTCCCCGAGGTCCATGGAACAATAGGGCCTCGGTCTTGGAGAGGGCAACCTCCAATCCCAGGGCGTGGATACGGTCGACCACTAGGGCAGCTCCCACCGCGGCCAACCGCACCGCCTCTCCGAGATCCCTCCCCTTGACTACGACCAGGGTGTCATCGGCATAGCACGCCACCCGCATACTTGCGGGAAGCGTGCCCCGAAGCACCCAGTCGTAGCCAACGTTCCACAGGAGTGGTCCCAGCACCGACCCCTGTGGAACCCCGCAGGATACGCGACGGCGCCTCAAACCGTCGCGTCCCTCCACCAGGACCTCGCGGTCCTGGAGGTAGTCGGCCAACAGCCTCCGCAAATACAGGGGCACTCCGTGATACCGGAGCGCCTCCTGTACTGTTCCATGCGGGAGGCTGTTGAAGGCGTTGGCAATGTCCAGCGAGACAGCCAACGCCTTGTTCCCCCCACCGACCGCTTCCTGCGTCCAGTCTTTGAGCCAGAGCAGGGCGTCTATCGTAGACCGCCCCGCTCTGAACCCATACTGGGCCTGCGATAGCGCCGGCCCAGTCCCCTCCAAGTGCTGGATGACACGGGCAGCCACCACTCTCTCTAGCAGCTTACCCGTGTCATCCAGCAACACGATTGGCCTGTATGCGGAAGGCGAGGTTGTGTCTCGCCCTTCCTTCCGCAACAGGCCACTCCACCAGTACACTTCTCGGCGGCCGGGGCGGCGGCGGGCCCTCGGCATGGCCGCGTCGCAGACGGCCGTGACCGCTTCGCGGAAACGGCCGGCCGCGACGTCTACGTCCACCGGGTGCGTGGGGGCGGCAAGCCACGCCCGGACGATGGCCGCCTCTTCCGCCAGTTCAGCGTCGAGGCGACTCACCGACCAGCGCGGAAAATCCGCCCGTACCACGCGCCGAAGGAATATATTCCAATATATACGAACTATTGGGCTCCATTGGTTAAATTATGCATTGCCGTATTTTCGTCAGCTGTGGCCGTAGGGTAGACAATACAGAACCGTCTATTTACGAGTTTTAAATTCAAAAGGAACTTAACAGACAGTTAAATGTGGGTGGGATCGATGTGCCGGGAACATTCGTGCCTGCGGGCAGGAACGGTTAAGACTCAGTTTGCGGCAAATACGGCTGTTTTTGGTTTTACCCTTTGTTCTTTAAGGAATATTAGGTCTTTATTTATAAAATTGAGATCATCTCGACGGTTTTTTTCTTTATGCTGCTTCGTCTGTCCGTACTTTCGTATGTGTGGCATAGCTTATGTTTACAGTCTAAGGCTATCGATTTGAAATTCGTTATTTTGAGATAAGACTATGTGATAAGTAATAATAATAATAATAATAATAAACTATTTATTGTAACAAAAAGTTATATACAATTAAAGTGTAAGCCCTGATTCCTAAACTAGCGTGAGCTGTATAATGGCAATACGTTCTCCCCCAAAAACAAATGATACTACAAATTTGTTAGAAAAAACATTTGGAGTAGCAACAAAGTAACATGCTTATTCAATAGTCGACATGAATAAATATACTGCAAATCGTTGTGCCGAATCTATGTGTTCTTTGTATGAGTTGTTTGACTGTTTGTAAAGATCCCCGCGATGCAGGTTTTATTACTAAGTCTGCCTGTCCATTGAAGCGGAGCCAGGCTGCGGAGCGAAGAAATTGAGAAATATTAACCAATAGGATTGCATAAAATCTCCGCTCCGCTTCAGTATGCAACCATATTGGTTAATATTTCTCCGTTTCTTCACTCCGTAGCCTCGCTCCGCTTCAATGGATAGGCAACAAAAATACCCAGATTTCTTGCTTCAATTTGCCATAATTACATCTTACACGGGACAAAAATGTATGTGACTATATTTTTTGTCCTGTATATGGATCACTTGGTGCAGGCCAGGTCCAGGCGACCACTTAAAAGCTAATCCAATCAAACTTGATGCATGTTTGTGGAAAAATGTTCGACCTGATGCTTGCTATACATCGATTAATGCATGCATTTTTCAAATATTGACGTAGCAGTGAATGTAGGGCAATGCACATGTGCTTGTTAACTCTGTTAGCTTAATTATAAAATGTACATCACGGCTGATGAACGGTAATTGTTAAATGGGGCCGTATTACGCAACAAACTGCTCGTAGCGGCCATGAGTTGTTCTGGGACTGTGTAATAACTGACTACCTACCTTATTTAGTAAGAAGCGTAATGATAGTGATGATGGAAGAGATGTCGTAGTGGTTTATGTGTACGCGCCAATACGGTGAGTGTTGTGGGTTTCAATCAAGTCCATTTTAGAATGCTAAGTAACCTTTATATTATAAAAAGGAAATTTGTTTGTTTGTATTTGGTAATATATGAAAATGCTGATCCGATTTCAATATTCCTTTGACGATTAGAAAGGTACTAAGTCTAGAAGTAACATTAGCTATATAACATCATGCTAAAGGCCACAGGATCGGAGCAGTTATGAATCATAAATAATTTAATAGGTAGTATAGCCTCGCTAATTACAGCATGAATGGGCCGGCTCGACCGGGGAAGGACTACCCTCTCACAGAATATCAACGTAAAATAGCAGTATTCCTACTGTTGTGTTTCGTTCGGTGAGTGAGAGTGCACGAGGCCCAACAACTCTCTTTCCCCCTTTCCGCTCCTTCTCCTTCCCACTTCTTTTCCTAAAGGGTCGGCAACGCGCAAGTGATGCCACTGGTGTTGCAGGCGTCCATAGGCTACGGTGATCACTTACCATCAGGTGTATGCTTGTTTGCCACCAGAGTTGTACAAAAAAACCAGCTAGTGTTATTTTTCATACAATAACAATACATGCAATTGCAGTTTAAAAAGAATTCTACACGAGGCGAAGACTGTGTTTAACAAATGGATCCTGATTCTGAATGTACTTTGTGTCAATTCGGCATACATTGGTTTAAATATTTGTCAAAGTACCAAGTGTCACAGGTGTGACACTCAAGAGTGTCAAAGAGTATGTTGAGAACATTAATGACTCTTTTATACGACATGGGTAGCAGCAGATAACGATATGATTAACTTGTTCTTGTATCCTGTGCCAGGAGTTTTATATGTGTAAATGAAAACCTTTTAAATGCCTTGCAGCAGCACTGAAAGCGACTGCTGTGCTTGATGTCACGGTTCGATTTCCGGGTCAGGCAGAGTGTTACTGTGATTTGCTATCAAGAATTTCTCATTAACAGAACAAAATCTGGCACTTTGCCTAATAACTCGCCATAAAACCATACTTAGCTAAATGTAGGTGCAATACAACTCTGCCTACCCTTTTAAGGATACAGGCGTGAAACTATGTATGTAAATGTCAACGAACATAATTGTATTAGATCCTATCACATATAACAGTATCTTAAATATTATATCCTATCCCTTGGGAGCCATAGATCGAAGCCTGTCTAATATACGCTGTATGGGAATTGACAACCTAAACGTAATGTGCGGTCGTGTGTAGTATCTTATTGGCTTGAGAATAACCTTGACGCCTATGAATGTTTCATGAACCACTGGAGAACGGCTGGAACTAATTGCTTCAAGCAAGAGTATGCAAAATTAACCAGTATTTATATTACAAACTATCTGTTAGCCGCGACTTTGTCCGCGTGGTATTTAACGTGGTATAAAATATTAGTAGCTTAAGTTTCTCGTAATAACATCAGCTGCCAATAAAAGTCCCGTCAATATTGGTCCAGTCGTTTCAGAGATTAGCCGACACAAACAATGACAAAAATGTATAAAATTGACTTTGCCTTATATACTTCCATATCTTCTCTCTTAGCCTTTATTATTCCAAAGTCACTTGGGGTCGGCTTTTCTGGTCTAACCGGATTTGACTGGATATCAGTTTTTACACGGAGCGGCTGCCACCTGACCTCCGCAACCCGAAGGCTAACGATACCCTAAGGCTAGACCAGTGTCAGGATATTAGAGGGTACTGACATTCCCAATAACGACTGCCATAGATGTTCATGGCAGCCGGGACCAACGGCTTAACGTGCTCTCCGAGGCACGGAGCAGGCGATAATTGTCAATCAATACGCACATAATTTCGAAAAGTCATATAACTTCCGAAAGTCAGAGGTGCGCGACGTGGGTTCGAACCCGAGACCCTCTGCATTCCATATGCATTTAGTAAAAAGCTGTTATTTTGTCATTACAAACAGGCATTTCAATTTTATTTATTTGTATAGATAGGGTTTCAAATCGTATCCTGATTTGACAGTTTTGTCAGAACAAGAAATAAATTGTTTTTGCCTTGCTCCAGCTGCAAAGAGAGCTATGGTTATACGACGTTAATGGCATAAGTATGTAGCAACCCAGAGACGTACATCTACTAAATAGACAGTCACAGCCAGGCTTGAAACGGCGTTGTACAGCTAAGAATATTGCACTCAAAGTTGGCGGCAAAGCGACTTTTTGAAAAGTTGCCAACCCGCGTGTGATTTCTTTTCCTCGACACATCTATCGCAACGTTTTAATCTCAGCTGCATGCATTCTTTTGCCATTCAAGTTTCATATCTTAGTCATCCAGCACATAGATCCATACAACAAAAATACATTTTACCGTGGGAGAGCCATGCTTCGGCAGGAATGGGCCTGCTCGACCGGAGTGATACTACGGCCTCACAGAATACTGTTGTGAAATAACGCTTGCGTTGTGTTTCGTCGAGTGAGTGAGGATACCGGAGGTCCAACCTACCTCTCCTGGCGGGAAGCAATTTTAAAAGGCTGGCAACGCACTTGTGACTCTTCTAGTGTTGCGGGTGTCCATGGGCGGCGGTAATCTCTTACCATCAGGCGATCCGTCTGCACGTTTGCCTCTTACAACATTAAAAAAAACACGATAATAATGGACTAAAAGTATATTCAGCTCTGTACCATCACATGTTACTACTATGGTTAAATAAAAGACTTAGACGGCCTCCGTGGCGCGGCGGTAGTGAATGCGACTGCTGTGCATGACGGTTCGAATCCCGGGTCGGGCAAACAAAAAGTTATTGGGTTTTCTGTTAAAAAATCTCAATAACAGCCCGGAGTTAGGAAGTTGGCGGTGTTGGACACCTCCTTGCCTCGGAAAACACGTAAAGCCGTTGGTCTAGCGCCTGATCTCTCTCCGGTCGTGTCGGATTACCGTCCCATCGGATCATAAGAGTTAGGGAACAGTGAGTACAATTGTGTTTGCGCACGTACTTGTGCACTATATAATATCTCCTGCGTAGTTGGCCAGTCTCCGTTAAGACTTGCCACCATGGCCGAAATTCGGTCTGCAGGATATTATTAAATAAAAGAAAATAAATAAATAAAAGAAAGATTAGCCTAGCATTTTATTAAATGTTACAAAATTTAATTAAATTTAACAAAGTATCTTCTGTGCCTTAGTCAAAAAACTTAAACTCAGTAATACCAATTTCTAATTCTAAATACATATGTTGAATGATCGCTTTTAGTCAACAAAGGCAATGCTTCCACTACAAAGCCTTTGTTTTCTAACTTTTTTATCATTCGCCAATGCTCACAAATGTGTCATTCAATTTGGGCCTTAAATCGAAATCGGTTAAAAGCTTTGCATTTCCTCTGTCAAAGGATATTTAGGCTATATTCGTGAAACGTGTGTTTAGTTTTTTGTTGCTTGAAGTTGTTTTAATTCAGGTGACATTTATTTGGTTTATAAAAATGTCTGATATTTTTCTGCCCTTTGCTACGAAATATCATATTTATTTTCGTCCGTTTTAATATTTTTATTAATATATATCAGTTAATTGACGCGTTCAAGATTTATTTACACATTTTTATTAGAAATTGATTTTTGTCTTTGACTTGCCTTTGACATAATTGAATAAAAAAGACACACCTTTATTCTAGAAAAAATAAATACTGCATTTCGATATGAAATCGAACTCGAGGCCTCGCAATCGACTGCAGACATACACACAAACTTATGTCACGAAACCAATAACGCTGCCAGTTCAGAAAACTACACATCCTTTATAATGTTTTCATCATATTCCAAGCAAACGCACAATGAATTGAATACACCGCGCCATGACAGTGAAGTGACGTATACGTTGAATTACGTCACCGCTTGTCGACGCCATCTTGAAACGGTTACGAACGGCGCGATTTTATTTGAATCCGCGGTGTCTGTCGACTCGATATGAAAGGAAAATCCCATTTCGTGGTTAAATGTAGAGGTGACATATAAGGGGTAGGGCTACATCTTATTGAAAAATATGTGGTGTTATGATTGCTTTCTTGGGATACTGTAGATTATGAGTTATGAGATAGAGGTTCGATGATCGATTAAAGTGATATTGGGATTTATCTAAGAAACAATCGAAAGTATTACAAAAGCAGGGTTCTTTTTAACGTGGCTGTATATTTATTGACAGCTGTCATTGTACGGCTGGTACAGTGGTGTAAGTGGTCATAGTGCCTGTGTAAATGGGTAAGGAATGCGTTTTAGTAAATTAAAAATAAATCAGGTATTATATGGCATTTTTTAGATATACGTAACAATTCTTCTTTTAAATAAAAGATAAAGGTTTTACAACTGTCGTTTTAGACCCCCATCTTTGACTTTGTCAATCTGCTTGTCTTTTCATAGATAGGTGCAGTAACCCATTTTTTCATCATAACTAATATTAATATAGATACTCAGTATAATTTATCTATGAATTCTTCAATCATAAATCTTGAAACAGGACTTCTATTAATATATCGTGTGTATCTATCTAGGTCAGTGAATAATACCAGCAAGTCCCAAATAATTAACACTAATAAATGAATATTGACCAAGTTCCAGTTATTGTAAAGGCTTAAGATTTTCGAAAGTAACATTAAGCAAAATGGTAACTAGTGACCTCTATGTAAACACTTAGTACATAAAATGTGCTAAGCCATTGTGGGGTAGGCTGCGCACGTTTTGCATGTATCTACTAAGCCGCTTATACGGTGCTGGTACACATGCTTCGTGGATACCAAATGTACTGAATCGTTTAAGAGACAGATACTGCATACGATTCCCTTCATACGTATGCAGTACGCTCTCGATAACCGGTTACCGTTTAACGCAATGAAGATATCCGCTTGCAGACCTTGCTAACAATTAGCTACGCTACCAACGCAAAAGACAAAGAATAGAAAAGTTTGACTGGCTGCACGGATGGCTGGTTGGCAGATGGCTACTGCGCCGAGTGTTGTAGGTTCGATACCCACACGAGACAAAAATGGTATGATACAAATCTCTCTCTCTCTACTTCCTCCAAATTTGGATGGTCTTTGTGACAGTTGTTTTAATGTTTGTTGTTTTTAAAACAAGAAAAAAGTACAAGATGTCCCCTGCTAACACGATCGACTTGTTAAGTTCTGGAGACTGTACCACAGATTTCTTTGGCTGCGATTTTCTTTAGTCTTACTACTTCATGGTCTGGTCGCCCCGGGTAATATTGTATTAACCTGTCTTAAGATTCTCTAAGATGAAGCACACTCCTTAAATTCCGATAGCAGACCCAAGCGGTAGACAGCCCTAGCTCACAGAACAGTTGACATGTCTTTTCACGTAATCGTGAGAGACTAGCGATGGCTAAGCTAAGACAAAAGGCTACTAACGACCGAACGAGGTAACGATTCTCACGAGGGAGAGATTATCGATAATCGACTGTCCAAACACATAAAATTCTAGGGCATTGAGTGTCAGTTAAGCACATGTGCATAAAAACCTCGCTCTTATTTATTGGCTATAGATTCTTTTGGCAACACTCAACGGGTTAACGAAAATAGGTCTTTTATTGCTTCTCAATGTGATAAAACGTAAGTAATCGTATCTAGTTTCTGGATGAATTGCAAAAGGAAGCAATTAATTCGTACTCAATAGACTCACAAAATACTTGGTTGGTATATTATTCTTAGTAACAACAGGAAATATAGGCCCCGCGTCGCAAATAAACAGTGTTGTACATTCTTAATTACATTCCACATCGGTCGTAATATTTAACGATAACTCAACGCACATTACACCGGGTCATCAGATCGGAAACTGTTTGTTCGCGTCCTTACTAGGCGAATAGATTGCAGCTCACTGTTTGCAAGAATAAAAAACTTGAGGCAAATAATTTTCAAGCGAAATTTAATACTTGATAGTTGATAGGGGTGATGAAATACTTATACACATACCCTAGTTGGTACAGCTGCTGCTTGCGTATAGAATCAGGGCAAACGGGGTTCCGCAAACAGTGTAAAAAATGATGTGATCAATGAATAGATTTTATTGATTGATTGTGGCCTGTTCCCGAGTTTGGTCTAGTAGCTAGCTAAATAAAACAATTTACAAATTTATTCTAATTTATAACATTGATATTAATAAGTGTTACTATTCAAATAAATAAAATTACGTATGGCGAAAATTGGCTCCCGTTACTCATTTAATTTAGCCCAACTTGTGGTGGTAGGATAGTGTTGCACTACTGGACCGAGAAAGCACTCTCCTACTCTTACATAAACCATTATTTTAGAGTATGAGAGTCCATTATTTTGAAGGTTTTTATTAATCAATTCTCAAAATTATCAAGATAGCAAACTATTTACGGCCAACTTGATGTTAAGCTGTGACTGTAGCCCATGATCGCTTGCAATATTAAGGGCATCACACGCAGTTTACTGACTTTAGAAAAGGGTATAAAAAGCGGATAAAGGGAATAGAATGGACGAAGTATATGTGAGCCTCCAAAACTCTTGTTCAACTTAAACTCAGTAACAAACTTAACGCCAAATTCATAACCAAACTATTAGCGGCTAGTCAGCCAGCAAACTATTTGCGTGATGTGTAAACAGAATATCTAAACACGCCATTACCCTTTATTGTCCCGTTATCGGTATTGTATCAGTACTTTAATAGCTTTATAATACTTTTAGCGAGTAAGTAGGCAAGGTCCAAGTATCTGATATTAGTCTAATGGTATTGCAATATAAACTTTATAAAGTTGGACCTTCATTAGTGATGATATCGACTTACATTAAGTTTTAGACTTCGAGCTTGATTTTAAAGGCAATTCCTATAATAAAAACCAATAGGCCCCTGCCACGAGTGCGAGTTTCTTGAAGCATGTATCTATACCTACCTAGTACCTCCAGTAGCTCATGACGTGCTATTGATGATATTTGTTCCTAATAATTATCGCCACGGCAGCATAGGAACGATAGCTCAGTGGGGAGACCAACAGACTGCAATGCAAAGGGTCTCGGATTCGAACTCACGTCGCCCACATCTGACTTCTTCTTCTTCTCCCTAGCCTTAATTATTCCCAAGTCATTTGGGGTCGGCTTTTCTAGTCTAACCGGATTTGACTGGATATCAGTTTTTACACGGAGCGGCTGCCACCTGACCTCCGCAACCCGAAGGCTAACGATACCCTAAGGCTAGATCAGTGTCAAAATATTAGATGGTACTAACTTTTCAATAACGACTGCCATAGTTCATGGCAGCCGGGACCGACGGCTTAACGTGCTATCTGAGGCACGGAGCAGAAGATAATTGTCAATCAATACGCACATAATTTCGAAAAGTCATATAACTTCCGAAAGGCAGAGGTGCGCGACGTGGGTTCGAACCCGAGACCCTCTGCATTGCAGTCTGTTGGTCTCCCCACTGAGCTATCGCTGATATAATAATCTGGCAATACATGACACAAAATGAGTTTCTGATACATTGACCAATTATAGGTTAACCAGTATACTAATATGACATAACACTGCGTAATTATTAATATTTAATAGGAATCAATAACAATAGATAAAATATACATGTGATATTTTAACTCTGTATTTAAATATCGCAACAAACAAACAGCCATACAAATTTGGCGAATGTTTACTAATAGATCAAATAGTTAAAACCCCAAAGGAAATCTTGTAAGCAGTTGCACGATACGGGTTCTTTGAACTATTCATATAAGCGTAACGTAGCTTATAAGCGACTGCTCTAGACGCCCAGCTTAACCCCTCAACTACCAATCAATTTGAAGATCCCTTAACAGATCGTAAACGGTCTACGTTCTAGCACAAAGTAGACATTTCTATACAATAGCAGTGTAATGATTGAACCCATGAACACATTGTAGGACCGAGCATGGTATGTGCAATGCGTAACAAGTTAGAATTGATTCATTATGAGCTCGGTTAATAAGCAAGGGACCATCTCTCTAACGTTAGCTTAGTATGGATAACCCAAGAATATTTACTATCATTCGTAGTCAAACGTAGTTCAATGTCTTTTATAGTAAGGAGAAATGCATACGCATATAAGTGAAGGCAGATATGTATATTATTATGATATTAGATCGCCACGTTAAAAGGAACAAGTCAATTACTACCTACCAGGCACAGCTCCAACTCCTTCCTATTAATGAGAATTTCATAACAATAACAAGTGTCCCGGTTCGAGCATCGAATTGGAGATCTCATGCTGCTGTCGCATTTGTAACTTATACCAGAATTAAAATAGTATCCTATGCGATCTCCATCGCACAGTCTATCTGTGTACCAAGATTCATACAATTTAAAAGTTTACGATCCATTGAGTAATAAATATCCAAACACTATCAGAATAAAATATTTTGGACGAAATTTTAACATCAACATTTCAACAACAAAGGTATCATTCTTTATATGTTTATGATGATATGTGGATATGGATATACATTTACATGGATAGGTTACTATGGTACCAATATCAAAAAAACGTCAAAAAGGGCGAAACTGTATATAAATAAAGAAACACAAATCAAATAATATTTTATTCATGTACGAAATTCGATGAGTTAATATTAACAAGTCTCCGCTGAATTTAATTAACACTTAGATTCACTTAGGAATAATGATTAATTCTCTAGGCACTTTCAGTGAGTGAAAACCGTTTTTGCGCAACCAGATTCTGTAATGGACACTCCCAAAACAACTTAAAAGAGCGCAAATAAACACGTACTTGGGTTTAAATTAATGTTTTTGCAATTTGTATATTTAATTAAAATTAATAGTCTTGATTATATGTGTACGGTAACACATAATGTTCTTTACAATATTTACTCTGTGTTTGACAAAAACAGGGAAATATATTGGATAAAAAATTAAAAGAACCGAAATGTCGAGGATCGTTTATATATTTTAAAGTATTGTTTTAAAATAAATAGTAGTTTGATTTAATTTGTTTGCGTAAACGAAAGAGAAAAACAATATTATGTATCAGATTACAATATTATATAGAATAATTAAGTTATATATATCGACGGTAGATACAAATTGTTTTAAGGGTATCTATTTTTTTTGTATGTTGATGGCGTACTAAGTTGTGATTGCAGGGAGGTCACACGATTGATAGCACTTCTCTCAGTTAAGAAACAAAATAAATGGAGTATGGTTTGAAAACTTTTAGAATAAACCAGTTTACAAAAAGGTTCTTAGCAAAGTTTTCAATTAGGAGTAGATATTAATCAATGTTATTGTTGCCTTCAGTTTAATGACATTCTTTAGTGATGTTTATTGTTTTACTTTAGATGTTTTTTTGTGTACGGTGCAACAAGTTTAATTGTATTATAATATTTATCATACTTGATTGTCTAATAAGTATTACAAGCGTGAATTTATTAAGAGTAGGGATTCGCTGATTATCTGTATTTCTGTTTGTCTGCTGTACGCAGTACAGCTGGAAAAGTATCTCCTAAAAAGTCATGCAACCATTCCTAGCGCTGCAATTGTTTAAAGATAATGGTAATCGCTAACAATCCGGGCGTATTTTTGTTAGCCACTTAATACCTTCATGGAAAAATCAGTGACCAAAGGATTGTATCTCTTTAAACACCCGTGTGGTAAGCTGAAAATAATGAGGTTAATAGTATAATTAAAGCTGACCTTCGTAGAACTTACCGTAGGCAAAGTATAAAAATATTTAATAAACCATTTTGTACGTTGCACTAAACTATTCAAAATAAAATTTTCTAAAATCTAATTTTTATTTTTATTTCTATTATTACGTCTATCGATTATAATTTCTTGTTTTTCATTATCACCCTTCACCCACTTCTTAAATGCATTCTTATGCTTTTTAAACCATGATGACATGCTATTGTAAAACGACTTTATCAGACTCGCTTCTTGTTTATTAGAGTCTCCAGCTTCTAAATCATCATTATAACTATAATCGTAATTAAATTTAGACACTCCATATTTAATAGTATCTTTGTAATCTTTGAAGTTATATTTAGATTTTCCTAAGTAGCGTAATAAGTTGCGTAGTTTATCATGTCTACTTCTTGTCGTTAGGTCGTGAAAAACCCAACTGTGTGGGCTCGGTATAATAACCGTGTCTCCATCGCTTGAGCTGTCTTCATAGTCTTGTGAAGTGGATAAATGTACAGATTGTAGTATTAGAAACCAGCAAATAACTGTAATGAAAACACGTCAACTAAAATAGTATTATCTTCACGCCTCAACAGAGTAGAAACGTAGTCGACTCAAACCTTTAAAGCTTGACTATAAGTTAATTATAACAGAAAGTGAACATTTTGCTATGCCTGTATGGTTCCAGATAACAAGCTGATACTGAAAATAATTTGATAGAATCCAATAAATCTGTATATTACTTCGATAACGAATCAAAAATCTTACAATTGCTAAGTGCTATAGTGGTAAACCACCAACAAAAATAATTATTGATTATTTATGGTAATATTCTACAGCTAAAGTTAACACAAATATAGCGATGAGCCGGTCCATCGGTGTCTCAATATATCAAGTTATATGCACTGAAGATGATGGCGTCAATTCTGATTGAATATGAACGCCTATTATTTATACGAGTATACATAACAAAGTATGTAGATGCCGCAGAATCATCGAATTCTATTAAAACTTAGATAACATTTATAAATAACGTTCTTAGATTAATAAAATAAAAAAAAGCTAATACTAAATCTACTCTATCTAGGAAATTATTTTTCGATATCTCTGTTTTAATTATGCATTTGTATTCGCAACGGATCGCTCGGGCTCAGATTGAACAAAACAACATCAACAAAATGATCACTTTCGCCAAAAATTTGCCTGTTTACCAAACTCAATATTTGTGGCAGAGAAAATGCAAATTCGTAAAATATTGACTTACTTACATACAATAGACGACATTGTAGTAATCAAAAAATTATAGATGGCAAGGCTTTAGGCCTTGCACTTGGCGGACTAAATCCGATGCTGAAATTTAAATTCCTTATATCACCTTGATGGAGGCTCATGTGATGACTTTACGGGCCTTTTTATGTTTTATTTACAGGTAATTAGTAATCATCAGCGATTTCATACGCGTTGCGAACAGCCTCTTTAATTAAATTGCTGTTGTTTTGATTATAAATTCCATTAAAAGTACTTGTACATTTTGATTCACATTTTTGTAATTATTATTATGTGCTTACAGTTTATTTGCAATTGACTTAGATTACGTCCAATTAATTTTATGATTATAAAATGCATGTTCCAATTGACCAATTAATTATTAATGTCATGTTCGCTCAATCGAACAATTACAAAACATTATTTAAATAGTTTTTTTAATAAATGAGTTAGATTACTGAGTAGTAAAGTCGTTACCATTGTTTTAGTTTTTGCGGATCTATTACACTAACATTTAATAGTTTATTCAATGGATACATAATCTGTAATTGATTGTTGATGTTTGTTATGTTGCACGTTAATTAATATGTACTGCACACTGAACATAATATGTTGACAAATGGTGATTCGTTTCAGTTATTTTATGCATCTTTTGCTAATACATAAATATTAGTCAATAGTCGTGTCAAGATTTTATATATACGAACCAGTTTACAATTATATATTAATTATTTATTTATTGTAATATTAATGAGTCACATTTTTTATTATTCCCTTGTCTACATATTTACATACAAATAATCAAACCTGGGTACCTACTCCCAAGGGTGGAGGCAGAAATGACGAATTTCATCCATTCCATCCTGAATCTCGCTTCATTCATTTGTCTTGCATTATTCATGCACACTCTTCTGTTCAGGGTTATTTTATTCAGATATTGAGATAGTTGTCTTTTTATAATCTAGGTACTGTTTATTGGTACGTGATATTTCGTGACTATATTTAGATTCACATAATAATCTTATCTTATCCGAGGAAAATAGAGTCCAGATTTCGTGTAGCTATAGATATATTTTTTTATTAATTTATTAAATAATGACACTTAAATCAAATTAGAAATTAAAACCACGCCTTAACTTTACGTTTACGCTATTAGACTCAGACATTTCCATTCTCATTTATAATAATAAAAAAATTCATTGAAATTAAAAAGAAATCACACTCACCAAACGCCGTATCTATATAAATCGAACGCATCGTACGTAACCCGTAAATAGCGGTGGGTCAATAAAAGCGTAACCCCGGTACAACAGGCCCTCATTGACGGCGCACCGACGTCCTAAGGGTTATCATTGAGTACACTGCCTCACTGTTCCCTCATTATTGGTCTATATGACCGGCATGCTGAACTTTATGACGTTCAAATTTTTAGTGAATTGAAGCTTGTTAAATGGATGTTTATTTGACATGATTTAGACGTGCTACTAAATAGCACACTAATATTTATACATACATACATACATAGATTCACGCCTGTTTCCCAGAGGGGTAAGCAGATTTTGATTTTCATTTTCTACGATCCTGACACACTTCTCTGGCTTCATTCACTATCATAACATTCCTCATACACGCTCGCCGGTTTAAGGTGCTCTTAATCTGGACTTTATCCAGAACGTCTCCGATTTGATCGAGAAACGTTCGCCTATTAATGGTTTTATGAAACAGCCCTGTTTTAATACTGTCATATTATGGACACAAGCTTACTCTCAGTATAAGAAGGGGATATCAGTGAGAACGTAGTTTACTATGCTAGCCCAATGCAGGCTGAGAGAATATACACATCTTTGAGAACATTATGAAGCAATATACAGGTATCTTCACGATGTCTTTTTGACGTTTAAAATGGGCGATAATTAACTAATTTGACAAATATCACTAAGATATTTTAAGACTGCGCCGAGCGAAATGTGCCAAAACAGACGGTCACAGTTAAGTGAATAAAATCAACACTTTTAGTTTAATACAAATATAAAATATACATTTACCATAACAATAAAAGGGTTTACAATTACTCCGTGTAAAAAACTTTAAATAATTAATATTTCCTCCTACAAAATTACGTAAAATAGCACGTGAAATGCAAACACGTAAGCTGGTGTTACGTTATTTTTAGATTATAACAGTAGAAATCTATCCTACTTTACAGCTTAAACGAAACATAAATAGTTATATTACAATTCGTCCGTCCCAAATATTTAAGTTATTGGTTGACAATAAAGATACATATTTATCAAAAAAGCACTTCAAATCCTCCATACAATTCGACTATGGTGGCCGCGCGCCGATTTGAAAATGCGCCGCACGAGCTCTGTCATTATCTGTCTCACGCTCGGCGCAGTCTTAAGTAATGATAGTATTTTTATTATAATACATAATTTTTTTTTAGGCTATGTTTCATAAAAAATTATTTAGCGGTTTACGCGATTGCGTAACGAACTTTCACATTTATAATAATTAATACTTAATATCATTTAAACATGTTCTTTTTAGTAATAAATATTTTCATACCGATTCAGTACTGAAGTACTAGTAGCAACTCATTAATAATGTTTATATTTACGCAGAACGAGCTCGGAGTATCTTGAGTTCTTACTGTTTTTATAGTCTTGGGCTCAAGTAGATTAATTACTGAATCTCAAACCACCGGAATATTCCAAACGTCGTCTTGAATGTAATCAAGACGTTCCTTCTTAATTTCAATAGCCTAGCGAAGCACAAATTAAAAATATAGAATCATAAGAAAATAAAACCACCTTAAAATTACTAATATTACAAATATGAAAATTTGTGAGACTGGATGAAAGTTTGTTACTCTTTCACGCAAAAACTACTGGACGGATTTTGATGAAACTTTATAGTATTATTATTTATACATCAGAGTAACATCTCCCTAGCCTTTATTATTCCCAAGTCACTTGGGGTCTGCTTTTCTGGTCTAACCAGATTTGACTGGATATCAGTTTTTACACGGAGCGGCTGCCACCTGACCTCCGCAACCCGAAGGCTAACGATACCCTACGGCTAGACCAGTGTCAGGATATTATAGGGCACTGACTTCCCAATAACTACTGCCATAGATGTTCATGACAGCCGGGACCGACGGCTTAACGTGCTCTCCGAGGCACGGAGCAGGCGATAATTGTCAATCAATAACGCACATAATTTCAAAAAGTCATATAACTTCCGAAAGTCAGAGGTGCGCGACGTGGGTTCGAAACCGAGACCGTCTGCATTGCAGTCTGTTGGTCTCCCCACTGAGCTATTGCTGCTTTCATACATCAGAATAACATATTATAGGCTACTAAAAAAACTCTAATTGTAACACAAATCTATATTTAGGCGAGCGAAGCCGATGGCAAAATATAGTATATTATAAAGGTAAAAATTATAAAGATATATGTATTTTTTCTATTCGATAACGTGTCAGATATCGAATGTATTTAAACCGTGAATGGGTAGACAGAGAATTATTGGATCCACATTTCGCAATGAATGTATGTATCTGAAGGAATAGGCGGCTAACCTATTGCCGTGTATAGAGCATAGACCAGACTCCGTGATGCGACTCAGAACCTCGTAAAAGGAAACACAAGGGCTGTTTTCCCATACAAACGTAGTCCCTAGTGTTACCTCCCTGGATAATGCCAGTAGAGCAATATTTTTTCCAAAAACTGTATGGCCTCTATTGGCATGTTCCTATGTTTTCCTTTTATACATAAATTAATTATTAAAAGGCAATGAAGGCTCATGTCGAGCCTTCAAAAACCTCGAAAATTGGCCAGATTTTCCGCTGTGTTCAAACATCCAGAAAATAAATTTGACTAAATTATATAAAAAAGGAAAGCACAGGAATACGGCCAAAGCCTTTCTTTAATTTTAATGAAAAGAGTAGTTAAATTGTTCATGTTTTGGAGAAGCAATCAGGGGACTACGAAACGTTGATTTTATGTACTTTTAATAGGTATTTTTGGTCCAACCTGCAGTTGTCTCTATCGCGCTCTGCGGATACTGCGCGACAGCAATAGATTTTACAAATACCTATTTTCATTTCTCTCGCCCTTAGTGTTTCCTCTTAACAGAAATACTCAATAACGCTTTGCGTGAATTTGCGTAATTCGAAATCGAGACCTCTCCACACACACCAGTCGCATTTACTATATGCTGCTCTATAAACACAGCCTGTGTGCAGGCGATATTAAAAAACGAATTCAGACCTGAAACTATGTTCTTTATATTGATGACTGTTTGTTTCTTCGAGCCTTACCTGAAAACCGTACAGATGTCGCAGTGGTTTAAGTAGTTGCCTGGCCACCGCCACTGCGCTGAGGGTTGTGGATTCCATCCCCACACGGAACAAAAATGTGTGATGTGTGGTCCTTGTGTTCGTTGTTTGGATGTTTGTATAGACACCCGCGACACGGATTCAACTCCCGTGCGTTAAAAACGAGATGGGTGTATAAACCCAGGCATCAATCTCTTCGTCTTAAATGTAAAAGCATTTAAAATACATGTGACCTTGTGACCCCTATATTTCGGGGGTGTTTTGATCCACAGGGCCCATATTCAAACTCGTTTGAGGTATGACCCCAAGGTGTCTGCACACCAAGTAACAAGCCAATATTTTGCCATTTAAAATACATGTGACCTTGTGACCCCTATACTTGGGGGTCTTTTGACCCACAGTCGAGTGACTCGGTCGAGTTTGAATATGGGCCATATTCAAACTTGACTGAGGTATGTTCCCAAGGTATCTGCACACCAAGTTACAAGTCAATCGGTCCAGTGGTTCCGGAGTTATGCCTGTCACTAACACGAATCTGGCACTAACACACAGACCCACATAGTGTTTTCATTAACCTCTGAAAAAGACTCAAAGGTTAATAACAAATAATTTGATATACACAATATGACAGATAGAGATCAACTACAAGATAGACCACGCTTCATCTTATTCCTCTCAACAGAACTGAAATTATAATGCATAGGATGAACTCTATAAATCACGTTGCATTTGCAACTCTACGAGAACGAAATCTCAGGCACAATCTAGTCTAAAATAAAATGCATAAAGGTCTTACAAACTCAAAGGTACTCTCAAAGGCTCACAAATGTAAGGAACAATAACATACCGGGGCATAAGAAAGAGATCCTCGTTTCACGGTACTTAAAACATTCGCAACATTACTGTGCAGTATTATTGTATTATGGGTCAAGAGAACAGCGTTGGCGATGCTCGTAATATTTCAACAGAAATAAAACTAAGAGCCAATACTAATTGGGCAGAAGCAGTTCTGCCCGGGAATAACTTTGATATTGAACTATCATTAAATCATTAAATACATAAAATTAATATTTTCAACTATTACTGCTTTAAAGCATTAATATACGATATCATTTAAAAAATAGCGCAATTCTAAATCACGCATGTGTATATCTACTTATGTTGTCGACATTACTATATAAATATATGTATATTATATATTTAGGTGCTGATGAAACACTTTTCAGTGATCGCTGACTGTCGTATTCAGACTATCTTCTTCTTCTCCCTAGCCTTCATTATTCCCAAGTCACTTGGGGTCGGCTTTTCTAGTCTAACCGGATTTGACTGGATATCAGTTTTTACACGGAGCGGCTGCCATCTGACCTCCGCAACCCGAAGGCTAACGATACCCTAAGGCTAAACCAGTGTCAGGATATTATAGGGTACTGACTTCCCAATAACGACTGCCATAGATGTTCATGGCAGCCGGGACCGACGGCTTAACGTGCTCTCCGAGGCACCTAGTCGTATTCAGACTATATAACTAGATAAATCGTGAAGATTTGTAGCCTGTTTGTATTGGCTTTATATGTATTAATCATCTTGCTGATATCAGCTTGTATCTTGCGCCTCACATTTTACACACATAAGGCACAGATCACACTGTGGAACGCACTTACATCCAAATTGCTCGCACTTTATGTACGTCCTCACTCTCTCTGGATGTAATTATCGCGAGGTCTAATAACGTCAAGCTAACTACAAATCTTAGGGGGATACTACACTCAATATTCATTTTTATATCAGTGTGTTAAAATTGAGAAACGTAAAGCTCACATTTAATAATCCTACCTACCACATTATTAATATGGATGTTTGTTACTCTTTCACGCAAAAACGACTAAATCGATTGCAATAAAACTTGCTATTGCTGGAGATCTAGATTAACACATAGGCTACTTTCATCTCAATATTCCATCGACGCAACTAGTAAGCAATATGCGCAAGTTGCGGCCTTGCGTGGATCAACGCGAGCCACCTGCTCAAGTAATCCGTATGTAGACTACGCAACTAGCTTGCGTATTTAACCCGTGCTAGCTACTTGCGTAACGTGCAAGCGCCAAGTAGGATTGGAACGACTATTTGTGGGTCACACAACTTTGTGTATTTAGAGTTTTAGACACAATAAGCCTTCTATATACATATTTATCACATACACATGTTACTCATTTTACAAGTTTTGTTTTTCATTAGGGAGAGTTGTTACAAGTGAAAGGTTCTCACATATCATTATACAATATTTAAAACATTTCTTGATTTCATAATAGATAATAGTGTAATTGGCGCAAGTCGTTCTATTTGATGTAAATAAATAAATAAATAATGTATTGAAGACATACCCATAGAAATGACTTAACCGATGTTATTTTGAGAGCATTGTCACGTGTACTACGTTTAATGAATTTCTTCTAAATTGTACAGCACTTTCGTCCACATAATTGTGTGTTTATTCTAACAAATTAGCTTTGAATATATAAGAGCTCCAAAATTCAACAGCTGTTAAACGTTTGATGTGTGTCTACTTAATCATTCACAGAGCCCTAATACATTTCGAGAGTTTTAACAAAGCGTTCTATATATTTGCTAAGTTTACAACCCTCGATACATAAAACGACGCCGGCTGCATTCTTAATGTCGTCATTAAAGCTACCGTGCGTGCTTCAACGCCTTCTATTTTGAGCCTCGAACCGTTTAACTGCACTATTAAAATGCATTCTCTTTTGTTTCAGATTCGAAACACATGATCTCAAAATGGAGAAGCAAATCTTGATGCTCCTAGGCCTCTTCGTGGCAACTACCTTTGCTGACTTTACAAGCAACTGTCCACAGGAGTGTAAATGCGTGTGGGCTAGCGGGAATAAGCAAGCTGATTGCTCACACTCTCATCTCGAAAATATACCTAGAAACCTAAGCTCTGAAATACAAAATCTAGAGCTCACTGGAAACGAACTGTATGAAATAACTCGACTAGCATTTCAAGAAGTTGGTCTAATTAATCTTAAGAAACTTGTACTCCGAGAATGTAAACTTATAACAATTCAAAGAAATGGCCTCAGTGGACTTGCTATAATGATAGAATTGGATTTGTCTAAGAATGATTTGAAGGTTCTCCATGCAGACACCTTTCGTGAAACTGTTAAAATTAGATGGATCTTACTAAATGATAATCAGCTGGAGAAATTAGAAGATGGCCTATTTAACAATCTGCAGTTCCTACAAAAGGTTGATTTGAGTAACAACAAAATTTTCCAAATTGGAATGAAGACTTTCCTGAATGTGCCGAAACTGAATATCCTGAGACTTGATGGAAATAAGTTGGAACATCTTAAAATCGATACATTAAATGCTTTGACTTCGCTGTCAAACTTGGACGTGCACGACAATCCGTGGCGTTGTGACTGCTATTTACAACCTTTCAGAAACTGGGTTATCAGCAAGAACTTCTATACTTCACCTATTTCGTGCGTGGAGCCTCCAAAAGTTCATGGAAAACTATGGAAAGAGTTAGATTCCAGTGACTTTGCTTGCAGACCGAGCATCGTATATCCTTCGACGAGCACAACGCTGCGCACATCAGACAATAACATTACTCTATCTTGTCAAGTGAATGGCAACCCATTGCCCGAAATCAACTGGGTCTTGAACGCACAAATTTTAGATGGTTCCTACAAATATCCTGGTGAAATCAAATACTTCATTACACAATCGAATATGGTAAACAGTAAATGGGTTAACCTGACTATCATAGATGTGGCCACTTCTGACAATGGAGAATATTTATGCGTTGCTAAAAACCCTGGCGGTGTAGAAGAACGAAGTGTGACTTTAGCAGTAACACATAGCACGCCTGGTATAGTGGTTCCAACTGGCATGAAAAATAATATGATGCCTGTACTGATTGGAGTTTCTTGCACTGCTGCAATTTTGCTAGTACTCTTGGTGATCATTTGCTACTGCTGCTGCAGACGACGAGGGTCTGATAAGAAGAAAGCTGATGCGTCGAACGGTGAGGCTTTGATCGAAGGGTCAGTGATCCCCGAGATGGAAAAGAGCTTGATTACTGCTGTTAACCCAGTGACTAAACCGCCGCGTAGATACGACGTGCCACCTTCCATCACTAGTGGCGCCACTGAAATGTCGGAGTTGAACAAAACATTGCTGGACAATGATTCTGTGTTTGGTAAGTTATTTTTCTTTATGTATTACACGCAAAAAATTAAATATTAATAGAAGTTCAGTTAAAGTAATCACTTGCACTTTTGTAATTATTTTATTTAACCAATTAGAATATAATTGCTAGTAATGCAATAGCATTCTTTATACCTTAAAATCTAATTACCGTCTTCTACAGGGTCAAAACTACAGCATTTCACATTAAATATTCGGTATAAAAATCACACTAGGTTACTATATCTCGTGTCTCTAAGTAGAACAAGTCCTTAGAGTTACCTTGATTGTTTTATTGCCAAGCGTATTGAGCTGCGCTCCTTGTTTAAACAATTACGAATAACTAACGAATACTGGATGTTTATTTATTTATCAAAGCAACGCCTTCCATCTGACTTTCAAAACCCTAAGGGATAACCATATCCACAGGTTAAACAGTTGGCATATTTGAGGTGTATTATGGATATTCTCACCACAAACCACGTTGATTATACATGTAATTAACCATAAATTATTTGTTACAGCTCACAATGAAGATGAAAAACGATCACTTGACTTCGAGCAACCGTCCAAACGATCGCAAGATGCATTGAACGTGGAGTACGGCCGTTCTGATGGCCGGGCGTACCCTCCGGATCTTCTCTCATTTCCACCGAGAGCAGCTCAGATATCGCCTGCAGCTAGCAACGCATCTACTGTGCCTGATACAACTAGACTGCCACCACAACTTAACCCGATAAGTCCAATCCACTCGCCTATTTACGGTATGACGAACCAAAACCTGTTCAGGACTCTGCCGTACTCTCGCTCACAATCACCGTTTACAGCACCCATAACTCCACCAGTTGTCACGCCTAGGCAGGGATATGTAACTATACCGAGAAGACCCAGAGTCCCTAGTTGGTCAAGCACGGCTAGCACTCAGATCCTTCCAAGCTCTGAAGCACAGGAGCCATTATATGATAACCTGGGATTGCGGACTACAGCAGATGGCAGCTCCGTGTTATCTTTAAACAAAGCCGGTTTGGAAACCCAGTTCTCGCCAATGAGGAATAGACCACTGCCTGCCACTCCACAGATCTACCCGACTCAACATACACATCCAGTGTTTTACGCACCTATTGAAGAACAGGAGCCTGCACCTTCGCCTGTCCCGCCTCAAATGAACCCACGGAACAGCATGAGTTCGCAGTTGTCCCAGCAACTTTCCACCCCAGGGCCGCAAGAACCAGTAAATCCCCGTATGAGTTGGACAGCAAAGAATACCTCTACTCCTCAGCCTGAACCTAGAAAAGTTTTATTCAGCGACAGCAAGAATGATGCTCCGCCGTCGTCTCAAATTTTGGATAGCAGTACTCTGAGTCGAAGAGGCAAGCCTGAGACTGGATCTTTGAGGCGAATCCCACGAGTTGATAGCAAGGAGGAGCCCACATCTCCATCTAAAGACGACGGAAAGAAGAATGACAGTGTATCGAGCCAGTCGGGGACGCTGGGCAGGAGTGGAAAGATCCCACCGCGACCGCCCCCGAAGCCGAAGAAAAAGCCGAGTACAGAAGTGAACCCGAACGAACCGTTATTCGAAGACGAGGGAGAGGACGGAACGGAAGTGTAGTAGATTAGACTAAAGGTTAACCAAAGTGCCAATGAGCTTTTAGTGAGAGGAGAGACCAACGTCACGATATCAGTGAAAGAGACGTGTTTTACGATTAATTTTCGCGGTGCTCCTGTAAATAAACATTTGTGCTAGATTTTTTACTTGTCGCATAAAATTTATGGACCATTTTTAATATAATCATTGTAACGCCATTGTCGTTGCGTACACTGTTGTTTTAAGTATTTATTATTTGTGGTACTCTTTGGTTAAGGACGGATCGTATGTAAAGTGACAGTAACTACTATAGCGACGATTATTTCATCAATTTCCAAGACTGATTACTCTAAATTGACATTCTGCGGTGTACGTGAATAGTTTCAAGTATGGCACAATATTTAGGAAACAACGATTTATGCTAAACTGTGAGTTGAGTGAGGCTATTTTAAGCTTAGAATCGAATTAAAATTGTCACACGCAATTGGTTACCAGCTCAAAAACAGAAACGAAGTAATTCTAAAACTAAAATGTATGATTACAATAATTATTCTGCTCAACCTAAGATATATACGCAATCACTTGACTTGCAATTCCGATCATTCATTATTATGCTGCTCTTTTACGAGTTAGGCTTATCATTTTCATCTCGAAATATAAAACACAATTAACAACTAATTGAAACTATCCACGTACTCTACATTTATTTGACATTCCTTAAAGCATTCTTGAGCATCTATCAGCACATCAATGCTAGAATAATTTTCACATAGATGTAATGGAAGACTGAGACAACTGTTCGCTTTTCCACTGTTGATCAGGTCAATAGTATGTTATAAGCGTTAGTGTGTTTGTTTGATTCGTGTTTTATCTTTGTTTGTTGCACATTTTTCTGTAAAACACAAAATACCCTCAAAAATATCGATTTCGATTTCATAGGCGATAAAATGACTGTTTTAATATTAGATAACATAGCTTTGAAATATTGTACAGTTTTACAAATATCTGACAAAATTGTAAATAAAATATAGTGGTCTAAATAAAATATGTATGTCACAAAATATTGATAAGTTGCTTTCACTACTAGGTAATAAAGTATTCATGTTTGAAAACCCGTCTGTTTTGAATGTTCAAAAATGTGCAACGTACATAGTCACCGGTCACCGTCTACTAAAATATTTAACTTCGTATATTCTAAGTTAACAACATTTTAGATTTTACCCCGAGGCTGTTTTGCTAATATTTGATTTCATGTATAACAAATGTTTTAGATGTATTTATGGAATCATTCCATATTCGTCAATTCCAAAATAAATTTCTATGGTACTAAGACTTCAAGATGATGTTGGAACTTATGGAACTCGCTGGATAACCAAAGCAGGCATCCATTTGAATGGAAATGTTTATTTTATGTCACAATTATTGTTGTAATTGTTTTAACAATATGACTATCAGTTTAATTGGACGACAAATTGTAGAAAATATGAATATCCGAATACATTTAGTGACGGTATTCCAAAAAAATATAATCACCACGAGTTATGAAATCATTAAAACGTGTGTCGTGTGTATATGTATAAAAACAAAATTTACAGAACATAAAACAAAAGTCATATAAAAAATAGTTTCTGCTACAGTCATCGGAGGAGTATTTTAAAATTCAGGATTGAAGCAGAATTTATGATGGATTCGGAAATGGATGTTACCGTTGCTGCGTACAGTTTTAAATCATCTGAAAATTTCTAGATCAAGTTCTGTTATGACATCACTGATCGTGCGTCAAAAATAGTCCAGCCACTCGAATGACTGTAGTTTAGTGTAGACAACAACTGTTTATACCATTTTAGTCTACGGCAATTCTAAGTGTATGCATACAGAATCTCGAAAATAAAAGAATACCCTTTTAGCACTTAATATTTAATTTCTGCAATAGACTTTTGAAATTACTGGTATGTTAAGACGTCTACATTTGATGCCATATGCGTACACCAAGTGACATGTAACGGGTGAGGCACGGAAAGTAGGTGAATTATTGAATTTTGAATTTCGAATCGTCCGTTAACGAATATTAATGAAGTTTATTTCATATTTTCTACAATTCGACGTCCGCCCTGTAATTATGAGAGATAGTTCCTAAAAGTTTTGAACCATGTATTAGCTAAATCGGTAGCTATTTTTATCATGTTATAATTTTAGGATTCGCTTGTTTCTGGTGCATATTTTTATATACATTTTATTTTGTGTCTATTTATTTTTTTAATGTATACCCACGCCTCTTACTTGGAAATGCTTACGTTATAAAATGAGGTATTTTCACCTCTAAGTTTAGAGTTGACTGCTCATGTCACGTAAAAGCACAATGGTGACTGCAAATTTATTTTCTGGGTACAATTCTCGGCTCGAGCAATGTGTAATTGGGTTTTCTGTAAATCCTCTATAATACGATGTGCGGCGCTTTCCCCAGCAAACAACAATAGGTTGACCGCCTGCTTTATTTCAGTCTGAGCAATCTTTTGGGGACAGCTTAAATCAATGATTTAACTCTCTCTTTCGAACAATGCACTTTATAATTAAACAAGCATTTTAAGTAAGAGGCTTTTAATTAAGTTGATCAAGTACATGACAATGTTGTATTAACCTACATGAGTTGATGTATTTAGGGTTTTGATAAAGAATCGTGTGTTAGGGCGTGTATTCAAACATTCAGTGTAATTTAAATAATCAAGTTAATGCGTCAATGTATTAAAAAGAAAATAAAACGTAGATTTTGACAACTTTGAAAATAAATGTAAGTAATATAAATTATGATTGAAGTTGTATGCGCCCTTTGTACAAATCTAATGTTTCACAAATGTTCTTGTTATTTTATGTGTAAACGCTGTTAAGGTAATGCGTTTGCTAAAAGAACTACAGCGATTTTCAAATCTGCCGCAATTTAGTAAGTAATGCCGCAAGTTGTAAGAAATGCCGCATTTTGTCAGAATTGCGGCGTTTTGGAAAACATTGCTGCGTTTTACATAAAAGACGCCGCGTGTTGTATAAGAAAATCGCTACGTTATTGTTAACGGCGTTTATTTTAAACCGCTGCCTCTACCGTCTCGCATTATTTCACATTTTATTTGTAAAGTGTACAACGTACGATATTTTTACAATGTTTACTGTAGAAATCCAGTTTTTATAGTTTTAAGCCCAATGTAAATAGATACATTATTAAAACGTGATTAAAGCTATATTTCATATGTTTTGTTTAATTTCCTCATTAAGATTATTTGGCATGCCTTGTTCATTAACTAACCTATTGAGTCAAGTTCACACCGGCGGCGGCAGCCAGGCAGAATAGGTTTTCAATTAAATCTGGCATTCTAATAATAGGGAAGTTGTGTATTTTTGTTTGTGTAGATTATTGTACACACAAGAACAAGTAGCAATCGAAAGTCTTTTTTGTGAATACTGTATCAAAACTAGTTGCTAAGTAAGGCAGAAATTAATATTTTAAAAGTGTACGGTTGAACAGTAGCGATAGCTCAGTGGGGAGACCAACAGACTGCATTGCAGAGGGTCTCGGGTTCGAAACCACGTCGCGCACCTCTGACTTTCGGAAGTTATATGACTTTTCGAAATTATGTGCGTATTGATTGACAATTATCGCCTGCTCCATGCCTCGGAGAGCACGTTAAGCACCGTCGGTCCCGGTTGCCATGAACATATTCTGTGGCAGTCGTTATTGGGAGAGTGTCGACACAAAAGATCCCACTGGGTCGAAATGTCGCTGGACTGCACTGACTGGCCCCCACATAAGATACATACATACGTCATAGTTTGTATTTTGCATCCTTTTTCTGTCATTTGACAATTACTCCTATTGCCAGATCTGAAACGCAAATCTACTCAAAAATAAATAAGATTTGTAACCTTACCATATAATAAATATAATATAAATGTATATACATACTCAAATGTAATAAATAGATATTGTATTACATTTGAGTACATTTCAAAAATTCTTTGTGTCTTAGAGTTTGGCTGATTACATGACCGAAACTCCAAGAGACCAAGAATTTTTTGATTTAATATGAAAGAATGTGAGCTGGCTACCCTATTGACATGGTAATGAGCGCAAGCGTAGCTGTCGATCTGGGTGAACAGGATTAGAATCCCGGATGATGCAGACTAAATATAAGGTAAGTATTACATAGAACACAAATCACTTGATTTCTGAGAGAGTAATCAAGTATGTGTCAAAATCAAACTCATATCAAGTGATTTGATTGACAGTTGGTGATTCAGTCTGGTAATCACATTATATACATGCCTATGACTGACTGTTAACTTATTAAAATTGTTAACGAAAGCACAAATGCTGTTATGTATATTGTATTGCTATTAGGTACAAATAAACCAAATTCAAAGTCAAAAATATGTTTATTCACAGAAATCATTAAGTAACACTTATAAATGTCAAAGCTATACTTATTTAAGTAAATTACATTTACATTTACCTATAACCGTGTTCAGCAAAGCAGAGGCTGTGAAACCAATAAAAAGCCAAGTTTACAATAATGTTTTTTTTACAATCTTGTTCTGTTAGGAGCTGTATCCGTTTAATCACTTTTAAACACACTCATTTCAATCAATAAACTCTTAAGCAATAAGTAATACTTAGAAGTTAGCCTCTTATAGTAGGTCGCGGGTTCGATTCCCGCACAAGTCAAACATTTGTGTGCATGAACATGGATGTTTGTCTTGGTCTGGGTGTTTCTATGTATAATATGTATGTATTTACAAAAAAAGAAGTACATATATAAGTATGTTTATCCATTGTCTAGCACCCATAGTACAAGCTCTGCTTAGTTTGGGCTAGACGGTGTTGTGTGTATGTGGTAGAATATTATATTATTATTATTATTATTATTATTATAGTAGTTTATGGTAGAATAGGAGCATATATTTACGTGCAACTGTTTCCTGCTGCTGCTTTTGTAGGCCTCCCCCACGGTTTTCCACACAAACCAATCACGGGCCACCCGCATCCAACCGCTTCCCGCGACCCTTACCAGGTCGACGGTCCACCTTGTGGTGGGCCTATCCCTGCTGCGTGTTCCGGTGTGTGGCCGCCACTTCAGAACCTTTGGTTTCGAATTTGAATAAGTAGCGACCGACAAAGTATCACAAATTAATAGATTTAGTTAGCTCAATACAAATTACAAAAACGTGGTGAGAGGACTTAAGCTTCCCCATAATTCAAACCAGAGAGTTACAGAACAGAAAACGCTGAAGGCCACCTAGAGCGTATTTCAGTTACGCTGGCAAAACTTAATGGAGACCAGACATTTGTGCAGGATATATTTTGTAGGTTTATGAGTATGTGCGCAAATATAAGCGCACCCTCAATTTCCTCAATGTCATAGCTAGAAAGGGGATACCAATCAGAGATGATGGAAGAGATATCAGGCGCAGGACTAACGACACAACGCGCTTGCCGAGGTACGTGGATTAATCACCATAAACTGCCCAACTCCGAGTAGCGACAAATAATTTCTACATAGAGAATCTTAATAACTTTTTCCTGGCTCGACTTGTAATTCGATCCTGCGACTATTATCCACAGACGTATGAACTAGCCTCTAGACTAATAAGTATGATAATTCAATTAATAAAACAAATTTAGAACCCTCTTACTCACTGTAGAAAGTGACTGCATGTATAATATATAAAAGTAAAACTCATCAGCATCGCGAGGGCGAGCTTTCCAAAAAGTTGCTTTTCAAAAATTATTTCAGTCGCTCGTCCGGAATTTAATAGACTAACGAAATATAACTAAATTGGTACTATATAATAGCATTTACAGTAGAAGTTGAACAGGCTGGCAGTTTGTTCGGAACGTAAAAGTTCACTCACTAGGAGTTAATTGAATTGCCCGTTAGTCCATCCAAGCACTTTTGTTGTCCAGAGATTTCTCGAACAAGAGTCAGAACTTTCAGTTCGTGCTTTACTGCGTTTAGTTTAAACGTTTTGTAAAGAACATCAGCTCAAGATATTTTATGGTAAGATTGATTTAAGCCGTTGTTGTATTTTGTGAAGCATGTTTTCTTTGAGTTTACTAGTATTTAAAAATGTGGTTTTGCGTTGCGCTGCAATGGCCTAGTGGGAGACCGTTGCACTGCCCCGCAGAGGTCTCAAGATCCCAAGGCGGGCATTTCTGACTATTCAAAATAATCTACGTATTAAATAGTTTATTATCGCTTGCTTTAATGGTGAAGGAAAACATCGTGAGAAAACCTGCATGGCTAAGAGTTCTCCATATTGTTCTCGAAGATATTTAAAGTCTGCCACCCCACATTGGACTAGCATGGTGGACTATAGCCTAATCCTTCTCACGTTGAGAAGAGTCCCGTGCCCAGCAGTGGGAACTGCAGCGGGTAGGCAGACTTCACATATCTTCGGAAACATTATAGAGAAGTCTTAGGCAGATTTCGTCACGATGTTTTCCTTCACCGTTGAAGCAAGCGATAATTAACTATTTAATACGCACATAACTTCGAAAAGTCAGAGATGCGTGCCTTAGGATCGAACATGAGACCTCTGCGTGGCAGTTCAACGGTCTCCCGCTAGGCTATATCCCGTATTATAACTTATTAAATATAACATGCCATTGTTCTCAAAAAACAGGTTTACGCACGAATAATAAAAACTAAAAGTCTTATTTCGAAGCCTCATAAAATCACAATGGACTCCATAAAGTTTGACAGTAGCCATTTTGTAGTTCCTTAAAGGCAGTTTTTGGTCTAAAAATAACATTGAGGGTAAAAAATAACGGGTCAAACTAGAGGTCAGGGTATAAAGAATGGAAATGATCCCATCTGTATATTTATGGGTGGGTTAAGTAAAAATTGTGTGTTTATATTTTTAAGGGATAACATTAGAATGTTTTGAGATCGTATTGAGAGATACAGATCGATGGGCCTGTCGGGGGTTCAAACCCCACCTATTGCAGTAACGACGTTTCTTCCTAACACAAGCATTAAGCTTATCTGAAAGGGTTAACAAGAATACTTCTAATTTGTAATCCAAATTGCTAGTCTGTACTTATATTGTAAAGAGGAAAGATTTGATTTTCTGTTTGTTTGTTTGTAAGAATTTAACTCAAAAACTATATAATAATGTCCTCCACACCGAATTTCGGTCGTGGCGGCCAATCTTAACGTAGACTGGCCATCTGCACAGGAGATATTATACTGCACAAGTACCTATGTGCGCACACACAAGTACACTCTCTGTTCCCTAACTCTCATGAGCCAATGGGACGGTTGATCCGACACGACCGGAGAGAGATCAGGCGCAAGACCAACTACTTTACGTGCTTTCCGAGGCACCGGGGTGTCTAACACCGCCAACTTCCTAACTCCAGGCTCGTATTGAAATTTCTTAACAATCTTCTTCTTTCTATATCGTGTGGTTAGTGGCCAACCTGTTGTCAAGAGTTGTTCAAGCCGCCCGTAGGCCTCTGACATGCCTTAACGACTGCTGACAATTTGATAACAACCGGGACCAACTTTTTACGTGCCCTCCGAAGCACGGAGACGCTCAGATGAAATACTACTAAGCCGTCACCCATCTATAGAATGACCGCACCCATCGTTGCTTAACCTCGCTAATCGTTTACGGATCAATGAGTGCAACTGACTATGAGCGGTTAAGTGGTCCACTATGTTCCTGCCGGACCTCGTACCGAAACCTTTTCTACCAGAACCACGCCCTGATATTCATTGTGTAAATCTAGAACTAAAGATCGTGTAATTGCGAATTATAGTTTTTAAATTATCTCCGCTTCCTTGACCTTCCTGGTCGACCACGTTCTAAAAACCTGGTCGACTAAGCACTACGTTAGATGTGTGGGATTCGAATCCACGACACTCGGCGCAGTGGCAGCGGCGAGACAACCTCAACCACATAAGATAATTTTGTCCGTTTTTGCAACATTTTCATTGATGCTCCGCTCTTATTAGTTGTAGCGTGATGTCATATAGCCCATTGGCTTTCTCGATAAATGGGCTATCCAACACTAAAAGAATTTTGAAATTCGAACCAGTAGTTCCTGAGATTAGCGCGTTCAACCAAACAAACTCAAACTCATTTATTGCGAAAATAGGTTATTTAGATAACATACAAATAAATTGGTCTCTCCATAATCCGCCTGAAGGCTTGGAATTTTATAGGTATTTCGTCTTTAATGATTGTACATTACTAATTATCACATAAAATTAATAAATTAAATACAATAATAACTCGATTAAAAATAATACATGTCAGGCAATTTTATTGTGGTACAAGTCAATTAAGAATATATTATACGTCAAACAATATTTAACAATTAAAATATATCAAGTCAAGAAATAAATAATACCATGTGTTATTTCTCATTATTATTACATTGCATGTCATTTATAAATTCATTTACACTATAATACGCTTTTTCCACGAGTAATTGTTTGACTATGTGTTTAAATACATCGATGTTACTACTTTCAATAACATTTTTGGTAGGTGATTACTGATTATAAACTCGTGGCGCCATGCAGAATACACTATTTGTCATCAATGCACTTTTGTGTTGAGGACAGTGAACTTTCAAATTGTGGCGTTTGCTTTTATAATTTTCGTACATCGTTAAATTAGATCTGACAAATAACACCAACTCATACATGTACAGACACGGACACACAAACAAACAAACTCTTCAACTTTATAATATTAGTATATATGTATTTAGCCAAACTTGGGTGTGTAATACACACACCTGCCTGCCTCTTCGAGAAAACACAGCCATAACTAATGAAATATATAGATTATACGCAAAAGAAATATTCCTACGAAGTAGTTAATAACCTGAGCACCTGAGCAGCGATAGCTCAGTGGGGAGACCAGCAGACTGCAATGCAGAGGGTCTCGGGTTCGAACCCACGTCGCGCACCTCTGACTTTCGGAAGTTATGACTTTTCGAAATTATGTGCGTATTGATTGACAATTATCGCCTGCTCCGTGCCTCGGAGAGCACGTTAAGCCGTCGGTCCCGGCTGCCATGAACATCTATGGCAGTCATTATTGGGAAGTCAGTGCGCAGTAATAGCCTGACACTGGTCTAGCCTTAGGGTATCGTTAGCCTTCGAGTTGCGGAGGTCAAGTGGCAGCCGCTCCGTGTAAAAACTGATATCCAGTCAAATCCGGTTAGACCAGAAAAGCCGACCCGAAGTGTCTTGGGTATAATAAAGGCTAGGGAGAAGAAGATGTATTTAGCCAAACTTGGGTGTGTAGTACACACACCTGCCTACCTCTTCGAGAAAACACAGCCATGACAAATGAAATATATAGATTATACGCAAAAAAATATTCCTACGAAGTGGTTAATAATCTACAATTCAACATCAAGCTATGATTTGCTATTAAAAACCCTCTCACGGCTATAAAAAAAATGCTGCCGTCAAAAGCAATGAAAACGAACACAAAAGGAATCTGAAATTAAATCTCTGATGTGATGGCCCCACCGGGTGTGTTTGCGTTGACCGGTACATTTAAATAAAGCTATCAGTGGCGCAGTGGTAATATATGCGACTGAGCATAAGGTATCGGGTTCAAAATGTTGTTGGGTATTTCAAGTCTTAGAATACCAGGCATAATACAAAAATATATTGTGACTGGCCACCGGTACAATTGAGACTCAATAGGTTAATCTGAACTTGTCGTGTCCTCCAGACAGAAATTTTACCGAAGACTAACCACTTGCAGAAGAGATATATTACTATAGTGCGAGAAAACAGTAACGCGGGACGGTAGCAAGAAAAAGTCTGAAACTATGTTGATAAATAGAAATTTACGTGGGTCCTTAAGACTGCGCCGAGCGTAAGACAGATAATGACAGAGCTCGTGCGGCGCATATTCAAATCGGCGCTCGGCCGCCATAGTAAAATTGTATGGAGGATTTGAAGTGCTTTATTGATAAATATGTCTCTTTATTGTCAACTAATAATTTAAATATTTGGGACGGACAAATTGTAATATAACTATTTATGTTTCGTTTAAGCTGTAAAATAGGATAGATTTCTACTTTTATGATCTAAAAATCACGTAACACGAGCTTAAGTTTTTGCATTTTTCGGGCAAATTTACGTAATTTTGTAGGTGAAAATATTAATTATTTTAAGATTTTTACACGGAGTAATTGTAAACACATTTATTGTTATGGTAAATGCATATTTTATATTTGTATTAAACAAAAAGTGTTGATTTTATTCACTTAACTGTGACCGCCTGTTTTGGCACATTTCGCTCGGCGCAGTCTTAAGCCGCTACAAGACTGATGTTGGAGAAATGTGAGTGCAATACAACTCTGCCTTTTTCCTATGAGGATATAGATGAAAGATTATATATGTATGTATGTAAACAGACAAAGAACGATTAAGGTCCAGTTCCTATATCAAAAAACAAGTCGTTTTACCTATGAAAGGTTAATTTTTGACACATATTCGATAAAAATATGTCAAGATGTAAAACGCAGCTAAACGACCCTTTCTTGATATAGGAACTAGACGTCAATGATAATAATATTCTACACATTCACACAACACCATCTAGCCCAAACTAAGCAGAGCTTGTACTATGGGTACTAAGACAATGGATAAACATACATAGATATTTCTTTTTGTAAATACCTACATATAAACATAGAAATACCCAGACCAAGACAAACATCCATGTTCATGCACACAAATGTTTGACTTGTGCGGGAATCGAAGCGCAACCTTAAGCGTAGCAGTCGGTTACACTCACCACTACGCCATCGAGGCGGAAATAATTGTGTACACTGTTCAATAAAAGTTGCATTTCAAAGCCCGTTCATCACAGCTTTATTTAAAGCTCACATCAAATGCCTAGACAGCTTAAACAGAGCCTAACGGAGCGATCGCTGACAAGAGTAACATGTGCAAAGATTTAGCATCGAGGCTAATGGATGGTACACGCTATCCCAGTTTATCCAGCCATCGAGTCCTCCAAGCTGATGAAAAACCACTCAACGGAACCACGATTTTAGCTCGTCACATACCTATTTAAATGCGTCTGTGTATCCCAGTGAACATACCCTACAATAAATGTAGTCTTGCACTAAAAAATGGCTGACTGAAGAATTTTTATTGTGTTGATGATTTATTTTCATATCGCCTTACAGTCTTATCATTTTCGAAATACATTGTGTTAATAAATGTCTAAACAGGGGTCAGAAGTTTTTAAGAAAAATTGTATTCCATCAATTTTTACTGATTAAACATACCGTACCGTACCGCACAGGTAACGGGTTCGATACCAAGGCGCGCATCTCTAACTTTTCGAAGTTATCACTCGCTTTAATGGTGAAAAACATCGTGTGACTTGCATGCCTGAGATTTCTTCATAATGTTCTCTTAAATGTGAAGTCTGCCAAACCGCATTGGCCCAGAGTGGTGGACTATGGCCTAACCCTTCTCATACTAAGAAGAGGCCTGTGCCCAGCAGTGGGACAACTTAATACAGGGCTGATATTATTATTGCTTTAATGTGTGTACACGTAAATAGATGCTCCTATCCTACCATAAACTACTGTTAGCAGCTAACTTTTAAGTATTACTTATTGCTTGAGTGTTTCATAAGTGGTAGTGGTTTAATAGTTGCAGCTTACAGAACAGATTTGTAAAATATACAATAAAAGCATTGTAAATTTGACAATTCAAAGGTGGCCGTGAGTTTCTTGCCAGTTCTTCTCATTGGTTCCAAAGCTTCTGTTTTGCTGAACACGGTAACAGGTAAATGTAAATTCGCATTCACAAGTGTAACTTATTAATGTGAATCTTTGTATGCTATTGTAATATGCAAATAAACACATTTTATGCAAATAAATTATTATTATTAAGAGTGAACGGAAATAAAATAATGATAATGTCCTCCCGACCGATTTCGGTCACGGCGGCCAATCTTAACGGAGACTGGCCATCTGCGCAGGAAATATTATAGTGCACAAGCGTGTGCGCAACCCTAACTGTCATGATCCGATGGGACGGTAATCCGACACGACCGGAGAGAGATCAGGCGCAGGACCTGCTGGTCCTGCGCCTGTTGTTGTGTTGTTGTTGGTCACGGATCAGCTTTACGTGCTTTCCGAGGCACGGAGTTGTCCAACACCGCCAATTTCCTAACTCGGGACTGTTATTGAGATTTCTTAACAGAAAACACAATAACTTTTTGTTGGACCGACCCGAGATTCGAACCCGAAACCTCATGCACAGCAGTCGCATTTACTACCGCTGCACCACGGAGGCAGAATAAAAGAATTCTCAATTCAAAAGTATCTAGTTTACCGCGAGGCCGGCTACGCTAGTAATAGATAATAGGACCGTAAGTCAGTCCGTCTTTTCGCCATCTGATAACAAATTATTGTATCTATTCTTTCAGAAATCTAGTACTAAATTGCTATCAGCATTTGTACACTTAAGGACATTAATATTTTGAAAGCAACACACCAGTACATTTTCAGGTAAAAATGGCCCATTTTAAATAGTCCCGTAGGCCCCTAACGGTAGGCTGTTCGTGAAAGCTACGAGCGTCCCCTACTCCCAGGGGGAAAGGAGACATTTATAAATCCTCACGCCTCGTCCATAGGGGGCAGCCGCTTCATGAATGTCAATCAATAAGGAATGTTTTGAGTGAAATGGTTCTATTGTGTCCTTAAGAAGTGATTGTAATGTAACTCGAAATTAAATTGGAATGTAGGTTATGGAGGAATGGAGGAAGAGGAAAGGAAAGAATTATATTTGATTACAAAGACAGATGTTTTTTTAATTTATTGAAATTAAACTACTATATACGGATTTTATCGCGTTATTTATTACAAAATTTTGAAACTGTCATGATGAAACATTAACACGTTTTCTGTCAAGAAATTCTAAATAGCAGTTCAACGTTAAGACTGCGCCGAGCGTAAGACAGATAATGACAGAGCTCGTGCGGCGCATATTCAAATTGGCGGCCGCTATAGTAAAATTGTATGGAGGATTTGAAGTGCTTTTTTGATAAATATGTATCTTTATTGTCAACCAATAACTTAAATATTTGGGACGGACAAATTGTAATATAACTATTTATGTTTCGTTTAAGCTGTAGAATAGGATAGATCTCTACTTTTATAATCTAAAATCCACGTAACACGAGCTTACTTTTGCAAATTTACGTAATTTTGTAGGCGAAAATATTTATTATTTTGAGTTTTCTACACGGAGTAATTGTAAACACATTCATTGTTATGGTAAATGTATATTTTATATTTGTATTAAACATAAAATGTTGATTTTATTCACTTAACTGTGACCGCCTGTTTTGGCACATTTCGCTCGGCGCAGTCTTAAGATATTAGCGGTGTTACAAATTCTCGTATCTCGGCAAAAAACGTGAAGCAGTTGGTCCTGCGTCTGATCTCTCTCCGATTATGCTATATCCATTGTTCCATTGATCTGTGAAAATGAGAAAATAAAGAATGAATGCATCTGTGTTTGCGCACGCACTTGTGCACTATAAAATCTTTATGCAGATGGCGAGTCTCTAAGATAGGAAAAAATTCAGACTGCAGGACCTTACGATATTAAATAAATAATAATCAAATCATAATATTTTAATTTTTACGACTGCCGTGGTGGTATAGCGGTAGACCACGCTGTTCATAAGATCTAGCGTTTGATACCCGTGTTGTTCAAATCTTTGTCAGACGTCGTTTTAGGTTTGATGCCCGTGCCTATCAAAATTTTATCAGACATCGATTCTGATACCTCTACCCTAACCTAACGGTTTAAGAATAAGCATGCATGTACCTCTGTATAAATTGTTACATGCTCTTGCCTACCCCGTCACGGATGGAGGTGTGATACTGTATAATCTTAACTAATATTCCAAATCCGAATGTGAGTTTGTTTGTTTGTTACGCTTTCACACCTGAACTAGTTGCCCGGCCATCATGAAATTTCGCATGCACGTTGTCAGGGGAACAGAAAAGGTCACAGGGTACCTTTCATCCAGAAAAAGTACTGTCACTAACCTAACCTAACCTACATTTACGCGAACGAAACCGCCGGCAAAATCAAGTCTTCGTCTCTCTTAGCCTTTATTATTCCCAAGTCACTTGGGGTCGGCTATTCTGGTCTAACCGGATTTGACTGGATATCAGTTTTTACACGGAGCGGCTGCCACCTGACCTCCGCAACCCGAAGGCTAACGATACCCTAAGGCTAGACCAGTGTCAGGATATTAGCGGGTACTGACTTTCCCAATAACGACTGCCATAGATGTTCAACGGCTTAACGTGCTCTCCGAGGCACGGAGTAGGCGATAATTGTCAATCAATACGCACATAATTTCGAAAAGTCATATAACTTCCGAAAGTCAGAGGTGCGTGACGTGGGTTCGAACTTGAGACCCTCTGGATTGCAGTCTGTTGGTCTCCCCACTGAGCTATCGCTGCTCTCAAAATCAAGTATTAGATAAAAATAACAAAGTGATACAAGATGTAATTGACCAAATGAATATAAAGTGAGCAATTTGTCCTGTTTCACCTATTTTTATGAGTCAAACGTAAAAGGGACGACTTTGTTGAAAATAATATTATGTAGATGATGCTTCTAGTTATTCAATAGTTATCACTTTGATATACAAACATTCAAAGAGGATATTGTAAGATCTTTATTATATAGAAGTAAAATATAAGAGTTAATCTATACATTCATTGTAGTATCGCAGGAGACGCACAAAGAACACGCAGATTTGGAACAGCAATGGGTGTCCTAGCCTAGTAAAATTGTTAATTGGTTAAGTAGTTTCAGAGTTTAGGTATCGCTTACAAACAAACAAATCTTTCCTCAGAAAACACCTCTTTATATTATTTACCTTGTTACCTTGTAACGCATAAAATCCTTAATTTACCAAGTTTCGTGGACAACGATTCATTGAATTAGGTACTTTTAGTTTGTAATAAGCTATTAAAAATTATGAGAAAACTTTCTACGAAAATAATGCTCTAATAAAATCTATGAAAATTATTTAAGATGTTTTGGTACCGGGTTATAAGTTTGCGAACGGTCGTGAGGTACCGACTTCGGTGCTCGGGCCGGTAAAAGTGTTTTCAGGTTTTTTGTATAGAAATTTTTCCAGCAGACCTATGTCTAGGCATTCATGCAGAAGTTTCAGGCCGATTGTTCATACTGCGAAAACATTTATTTCAAATAAATGGTTTTAAAAAATTCATCGGATGAATTTCGGTACGTAATCCTTTGATTGTCATAAAACCTTTCATGACGCAGTCTGAACGCCGGATGTCATTTGGAATTAAGAAATCGGAAGAAGCATCCTTGTAAGTTTTTTTCGTTCGGTCCTAAGTTTCGAATACACATTTGTATGGTAGACCTTCATACTTTTGCCTACTATAGAGAAGACAATAATACTTAGGAATTCTATGTAAATAAAGACCTGTTTATCTAAAAAGAGACTTCAGCGCGTGTCTTTAGTAGACATTTTAATCCCTAGGGATTCTATTTCACGGCGCATCAAACAGAGATTTGGCTCAGAATAATATATGCTAGCGTTAGACATGTACCGACGCGACGGTACATGTTGAATATTTTAGATGAATTCGATATTAATTTATTTAAAGGGACTTTTGAACTGCCAATATTTTTTTTACTGTATTGTATAACTGTAATGTACTGGCCGGAAATATCAGTTGTGTTATGGAATATTCTAACGAATATTTTAAATGCGGATGTGAGTTTGATTGTTTGTTACGCTTTCACGCCTTAACTACTCGACCGGTCATCATGAAATTTTGAATAACTTCATGTGTTGATATATCTTATTTCCTTTTCTATACCTCTGTTAGAAAAGGAAATAGGGTATCTTTCATCCAAAAAAGGACTGTTCTCGAGGTTTAAAAATATTGTCAAATATAATTTTAATTCTGCGTAAATACCAATGATTAAATTATGTTCGGGTACTTTGAAATAACTACACTGGAACATTGAGACAACTACCATCTTAGTCTCTCCGTGACCATGGCTGCTGAAAAGCAACCGAAACGTTGGGCAAAGTGTAAAATTAAATTAAATCTAAATAGTTTTAATAGTTTTAATAATCATTTAATTAGCTTAAAAATTAGTGAAGTTTAATAGTAGTAGTAGTGTAACAGTTTTCAAAATTATGTAATAAAGTGTCAAATAAACAACGCGATAAAATCCGTATATAGTAGTTTAAATTCAATGAATAATATTCGCGTAAACAGAAGACAATATTGTCAAAATTTACATTAATGTGAGTAAAGCCGCGGGCTAAAACTCAATATTTTTGTATATTTACACTTAATATTTTTTTATCATTAGCTTTAAATCATGTATCTATAAGCTGGCCGTGAGATTGCAGCTATAATATATTAATAATAATAATATTCTATCACATACACACAACACCATCTAGCCCAAACTAAGCAGTGCTTGTACTATGGGTACTAGACAATGGGTAAACATACATATATATATACTTTTTTTTTGTAAATACGTACATATTATATATATTGCCCGTTTAGAAGCCCTTTTGAATGCCACAATCGACTATAGCCGAAAAACACCATGGCGTGCCACCGTCGCCATGAGTCGACAAATAATAATGTGCTTTTAAGAACAAAATTAAGATTTTTCTGTTTCTAATTGGATTTCTGTGTTATTGAAAACTACATTAATCATCGTTTGGCGTAGGGGGCACGACGCTTCTTTTATGCTGTGGCGGTCAAAATGTGAAACTGTGTCTAATGTATCTTTCAGTGGATAATCTTTGTGATCTTGTGGCAAAAAATATCTATATGACTTGTCAGGTCCCGTGATTGATTACAGAGATAGTTAAGAGATATTTATAGGTGTTAACTATTTAGTGGTTGTCTAACATCTCTAATTTTAGTGGAACACAACAGCTTTAGCAGTGAAAGCATGGTGGTAGACCGCTGACCTGCCACATAGAAGTCTCGACTTCGATCCTAAGGCGCACATCTCTGACTTTTCAAATGTCTAAGCGTAGCAAATAATTCATTACGTCTCGCTTTAACAGTGAAGTAAAACATTATCACCTGCCTGGTTTACGGTTTTTCATATTGTTCTCGAAGATAAGTTTGCCAGCCCGCACTGAGCCAGCGTAGACTATCGCCTTTTCCTTCTTACATTAAGAAGAGAGCCATGACCAGTAGTGGGACAGTGTAATACTTTTCTAGTGTGGCTGTCACAGTAAATGTTAATATATGTGTTTGTCGGCCTCGATGGCGTAGTGGTTAGTGTAACCGACTGCCACGCCTGAGGTCGCTGGTTCGATTCCCGCACAAGTCAAACATTTGTGTGCATGAACATGGATGTTTGTCTTGGTCTGGGTGTTTCTATGTATAATATTTATGTATTTACAAAAAAAAAGTATATATGTATGTTTATCCATTGTCTAGTACCCATAGTACAAGCTCTGCTTAGTTTGGGCTAGATGGTGTTGTGTGTATGTGGTAGAATATTATTATATTATTATTATTATTAAACTTAACTGAAATAAACATTATTATTATAATTATAAAGCAAAATTATTCTTTACCTGGTGGACTTAAGCAATTGGCGAAATGTGGGTACATACACATGAGGTGTACATGACGCGCAACACATACATACATACATATAACACATAGCATAGAATAGCACCAAGATCGATGACAAGCTTAAAAAAACTGGCTTAAAAAGGTTAAATCGCTTTTTATTAACACAATAATTCTTTTTTACGTGAGGGAATACATTGACGCCTACCTCGCCACGGGGCGGTGATCATGATGATCCCGGTAATACCAACTAAACCTACTACCGGGTTCCTCGACATAACCAAGGTCGGCGGAACCACGCGAATCACTTTCACATGCAATCGCGACCTCGCCGAAGTTTCAACCCGCTGTAATGGTTCTTTCTACCTATAACGGTAGGCCACTACTCAAATCGACCTACTCTATTCAGAGATAATTTTTTGTGGGTAGACGAAGACACAATATTGAGGCGTGCGTGGATACACGCACGCCTGCTGATCGGCTGGCGGGCAAGCCCACGAAGCCCACCACCCCCAGATAAAACCTTATAGAGCCTGAAAGTCGTTTCGCGAACACAATAGACTTTTTTTTTACTTGGGGAAAGGCATTGACGCATACCCCTCCGCGGGGGCGGGCGGAGGGGTTATGTCGGACTCACCAGGGTAAAAGAAAAATGTTGAAATGATAAAGTCCCTCCCGGAATACCGACTAAACCTACCACGGTGTTCGTCGACAAAACCACTATCGAAGGGGCCGCGCGAATCACTTGCACATGCGGTCGCGACCCCGCCGAGGTTTCGGCCCGCCGTATGAAACGGCAGGCCACTATACGAAGCAGCCTACCTATTAGGCAAAACTCCCCCCAAACCCTACTGTCTCCCCCCTAGAGGGAACACGCACGCCGCCTCTCGGACCTGGTGCTGAACGGATGGCAGGCAGGCCCACAAAGCCCACCGCCCCCAGGTCAAACCTCAGGGTGGCTAGTGGTCATCTCGCGCCACGAACACAATAGACTAGTCTATTGTGTATAATACCTTAATTTTTTTGTATAACAAACAATTTAATTTATTTTCGTAATTAGATTTTGTTTAGTTTTCCGATATTTTATCCAATCGAGATCACACTTTTATTAAAATTACATAATTTTACATTACATATTATTATGTAATTTTTAATTAAAATTACATAATAATATGTAAAGTTGGTTTTAAATAGTTTCAATACAAATTTTCATCACGTTCGCGAAAACAACGACAAAAAATAACCTTTATTTATATTGAGCCACCTTCTAAAGTTTTCTTGTGTGTACTTTTTGACCCTGGGGTCGGAAAATTAAAGAAACATTTGTGTGAACTGTTTGGCAGGGTCATGCTCGTCGAGGTATTTCTCTAGAGAGCTTCAGTGCATCGCTATCGAACAGGCAACGATTGTAAATAGGATTCTAGAGAGAGGACCATGTCGATAGAAATATAGTTTAATTTTGTGATTTGTTATTTAAATATCTGTTGTTAATTATCGCTTTAACGGTGAAAGAAAACCTCTTAAGGAAACCTAAAACCGAAAACTCTCGGATATGCCGAGAGTTCTACATAATGTTCTCGAAGATATGTGAAGTCTAGCAATCCACACTGGGCCTGTGTGGTGGACTATGGCCTAACCCTTCACCCTTCTCACACTGAGAAGAGGCCTGTCCCCAGCAGAGGGACAGAATACAGGATTGATATAATGTATTATTATGTAATATTATGTTAGCTTAGCTGATATTCTCCCCGTGACTAAGGCTGCTGAAAGCAACTGAAATGTCAGAGAAATTGTAAAACTAAATAGTTCAATAATTTAAATAACTCAAATAGTAGTAAATTTTAATGACAGGAGCTAAAAATATTTTAAAAATTATGTAGCAGTTGTGTTTTTAAAATAAACAAATCGATAAAATCCGTCTAAAGTAGTTTTATTTAAATGTATAATATTCGCGTAAACGTAAGACAATATTATAAGGTACATTTCTAAAACACACCCTAAGGACTGATTTTATTATCCGGCAATCGCATATTTGCCGGCGAAGCGTTGCATTCAAAACAACACATGCGTTTGTGATTCCCCACTGCGCTGCGGGGCGCCGGCGAAAACACAGCATGTTTGTTAAGCTGCATGTTTGTATAGATTTATTTAAACACACAGCTGAAGTGTACGATCCGTATCCGTAGTACGATTTTAAAAAGATAACAAGCCATTGCCAGTATTCCAGGTGTAGTGAGGTCGTTTTTCAAATCACTACATATTATAAAACAAAGGCTCCCGCCACGTCTGTCTGTTCGCGATAAACTCAAAAACTACTGAACGGATTTTCATGCGGTTTTCACCAATAGACAGAATGATCCACGAGGAAGGTTTAGATGTACCTATAATTGAATTTCGATTTCGCAGAATACCAGTGTTGCGATTTTACAATCGCAACGTACGCTGAGCGATGTCCAAATTTTGGCACTGATGGGACACACATTTTTTCATTGTTTCAATTTGTGTTGAACTATAATTTTAATACTTTTATTTTATTATTGTTTTTATTTCATTATTGTTTGTATCGCTGCACACTGACGTGACCTTGAACTGAATGGAGGCAGTTTCCGTTTGGTTAAGCGGAAGGTGTGGTGTTGCCAGTGAGCAGTTTTTAATTTATAGTGTATATTTTTTTTTTCTTTTTCTTTTTTTTTATTATTGTTTTATTTTATATACTTGTGTCCTTGTGTGCCAAAATAAATATTTTTCTTTCTTTCTTTCTTTCTTTCTTTCTTCTAATTTGTTTAGGTTTTGTACTAACCGTGAGAAGCTGGAGCAGGTCGTTAGTAGATACATAAAGCGTTGTAATCCGCATATAATTTAAGTATGCTTGGCTAGCCCATGATACGGTTTTCTTTAATATTTATTAATTGCTTGCAATATCTAGAATGCCCATCAAAAACCTCGAGACTGTCTCTATTATATTTTAAAATCTGCTATGGGTGTAGAGTTTGTAGTCAAAACAGCCTTAGAAATATTATCAGGTCCGAACCACTAAAAATATAAATTATATTTTTAATTGCACCTTTTGAAGATTAAATAAACTACTTTTAATCGAAGATATCATTCATATTTTGATTCACATAAGTCACAATGCAGAACGCGTAATCTATTTGAAGTCGTATGCAAACATTTAATAGCAAATTATAGTTCGATAGTTGATAAAATTTAATACCAAAGTAGTAGAATCAAAAAGCATCTATATATTGGTATCCCATCTCTATTCTCCTTGTCTGCACTGCGCCGATTTCTTTTCAGGCATTCAGGTAGCAGAGTAACGTTTATAAGAACAAATAGAACATTCTGCCTCCAGAACTACATGTTTCTTACACTACAATTAATGGTGGAAATCTCAGATGTCTTATTACTCTGCTCTCTTGAGCAACGTACGTAAGTTTTTACATAGCATACACACTACAATATCCCTAAGTGGGTAGGTATGTAGATGTATATATAATAATATTATAATAATAATATTCTACCACATACACACAACACCATCTAGCCCAAACTAAGCAGAGCTTGTACTATGGTTACTAGACAATGGGTAAACATATAAATATACTTTTTTTTTTTGTAAATACTTGCATATTATACATAGAAACACCCAGACCAAGACAAACATCCATGTTCATTCACACAAATGTTTGACTTGTGCGGGAATCGAACCCGCGACCTCAGGCGTGGCAGTCGGTTACACTAACCATTACGCCATCGAGGCCGACAATAATAACAATATGTATATTACAGGCAGATTTTGCCAATTGCATTTTAAGGCAGCCTCCATAGGCCAGCAGGTGTAAAGGCTATGATTGAGATCTCAGTTTTGATAATATTGTCTTACGCGAATGAAATTAAACAACTTTATAAGGATTAAATGTAACACTTTTATATGTATGTATTTTATGTGGGGGCCAATCAGTGCAGACCGGCGACACTTCGACCCAGTGGGATCTTTTGTGTCGACACTCTCCCAATAACGACTGCCATAGATGTTCATGGCAGCCGGGACCGACGGCTTAACGTGCTTTCCGAGGCACGGAGCAGGCGATAATTGTCAATCAATACGCACACAATTTCGAAAAGTCATATAACTTTCGAAAGTCAGAGGTGCGCGACGTGGGTTCGAACCTGAGACCCTCTATATTGCAGTCTGTTGGTCTCCCCACTGAGCTATCGCTGCTATTTCTCTAATTAACACTTATTAATGTAAATTTACATTAACTTGTATGGATCAACATGTTGTAACGTTTGTTCTGATAAGTTCTGTTCTGTAAGGAGGGATCGAGAGAGGGGGCCACCACTCTCGCACGACGCGGCCGCTAGCGCGACTGGTCCTCGTGACAATGTATAGAACAAATATTTGTCCCGTGTGGGATTCGAACTCACAACACTCAGCGCAGTGGCAGTGGCTAGGATTAGTCACTGTAGCATAACTCTTCGACTAACCCGGGATATCTCAGCGCAAAAATTAGCAAACATTTATGTCACTAGCAAGTCAACCCAGAATTAATAAATAAATGTAAAACTCGGACAGTAGAATGAATCCACTGAGATTATGTAAACAACATTTCGTGTATAATTTGTTTACATTAAGGAACATAATTATACAAATGAGTAAGGATTTTCCCTAAGGATGTATTTGTTAACAAGTTTGACGTAAAAAGGTAACTTGATAAATAAATAAATATTCTACCACATACACGCAACATCTAGCCCAAACTAAGCAGAGCTTGTACTATGGGTACTAGACTATGGATAAACATACATATTATATATACACCTAGACCAAGACAAACATCCATGTTCATGCACCCAAATGTTTGACTTGTGCGGGAATCGATTATTATTATCTTGATGAGAGGGGTAATGATACCATATAGGACATTTTTTGCCAATGAATCTATTCATATATTAATAGTGCACTTGACATTAAATAACATTTCTTACATTATATAATTTTTCTTTTTTCGACTTTATCTGTTTTGTATTATCTAATTATTTTAAGTTTACATTGTGACATTTTGACTATATAAAACAATTTTTTTTCTGTCATGTTTTGTTAAATATTTAAATAATAGTCTTACATATTATAAATTAATGCATGATATATTTTTTTTAATTTTTTATATCAGTATATGTAGTTAAGATACTTGCATGCCTAGAAGGTAGAGCAAAGAGAATCAATATTGTTAATTTGACATCTGTATACACCTTTGTTCGGCAAATAAATAAATTTGAATTTGAATTTGAAAAAAACAGTAACTAGTTATAAAAATGTTAAGAGCAGCGATAGCTCAGTGGTGAGACCAACAGACTGCAATGCAGAGGGTTTTGGGTTCGAACCCACGTCGCGCACCTCTGACTTTCGGAAGTTATAAACTATTTTTCTTTTTGATTTATGCAGTAACAGATATAAACAAGATATGTTATCTAGTACCCAGAACTGTTGTCACACGAGAGGTGCGATATCGTCCCTTTTTTGCTGTATCATCGTGTAAAACTAATGCTAGATTCCGCGCACCTATGCGACGTATATGTAGAAAATACAATGAGCTTTTCACTAAACTGGATGTGTTTAGTAGGCCTACTAGTAAATTTCGCTATACATTAAAAAGAGCCATTGAAGAAACTGAGTTACAAATGTAAGAAACATTGTGTAATATTCAAAATTTTAATTCATATTTTGTTTGATCTTTGCAAAATTGTCATACATTTATAATTATGTAAGCTGTGGATAACGGTGTGGGTTGCACATTTAATCAAACTTTATTTAAAATGTATTAGTAATAAGAACATAATGTGTAACTGTTTGTTATTCCAAATAAATAAATAAAATAAAAATTATATGACTTTTCGAAATTATGTGCGCATTGATAGACAATTATCGCCTGCTCTGTGCCTCGGAGAGCACGTTAAGCTGTCGGTCCCGGCTGCCATGAACATCTATGGCAGTCGTTATTGGGAAAGTCAGTACCCTCTAATATCCTGACACTGGTCTAGCCTTAGGGTATCGTTAGCCTTCGGGTTTTGGAGGTCAGGTGGCAGTCGCTCCGTGTAAAAACTGATATCCAGTCAAATCCGGTTAGACCAGAAAAGCCAACCCCAAGTGACTTGGGAATAATAAAGGCTAAGAGAGAAGAAGACGAACTTTGTGAACTACATAAATAAACATATTATTTGGTTGGAATTTTCTGTTAGGTAATTATATATTATAGCGGGACCTAAAGATGTAGCCGGCCAAGTGGGTGTGTGTATATAATACACATATCTGCTTAGATCTTCTGGAATATATAGCCGCGAGCCGGTATATATGTATGTATTTATATGCTTTTTACGGCACTGGTATATATGTTTTCTATAGTTACTTAATTAGCAATCACCATTATCACTGATATATTTATACATTTATGTCGATATATCGATAACATTTAAGTTAAAATTTAAGTTAATGTGATCAAAACTTATATGCATTTGTTCTCTTTTTAAAAATATGGAAACCAATAATTTCTGTAATAAAGATTTATTTTTATGTGTTTAACAATGGATAATAAACGGCGTCTGCCTAATATACTGATTCAGTACAAAGTCTGAATGGCAGATGGTGACTCGCCGGCTCACTAGATGGGCCCCCTGAATAGCCACCATAAGCATACAAGCCTTGAAGACAGCAGAAGGCAACACCGGTGTAAGCGGCTAGGAGTGTCGAGAGGTGCGGCCCCGGTTTCACTATTGCGGGCCTTATAACAACGGAGACCGGGAGCGAATTTCCCCGTAGTTATGCCCTTAAAAATGACATTTCCACCCCCGAGCATATAGCGCTGGCGAACTCCTTCTGACCGGCCAACCAAGGCAAGCCAGAGTTGAGAATACTACGGCCGCTCTTGAAGTTCCACCCCAAGGCAAGCCGGGACGAGGTCCTAACCGACTCTCTGAGGCATGTAGGACCGCAGTGTCACCGCTCACATTCAGTTTGTGCGCTTTAAGTATACTCGTCGATATATCGATATGTCAATATCGATGACGATATGTCGATATGTTTGTACGGCGCACATAACCAAACCTTATTGGTGAGTACATATTTGAGTCGTTTGGTGTCGAAACGCTGGAACCATGGGTCCAAATGCTACGCCTGTTTATAGAGACGTAGCTAAGCGGCTGATCGACGCTTCGCCTGACCAGCGGGCTGGTATTTTCTTTGCACATAGAATAAGCATTGCAGTTAAACGCTGCAATGCTACCAGTCTTCTGGACTCGCTGCCGATTGACGACGATGCGAAGGAACATTATGACGCTTTTTAATTATGTTGTTTTATTTTTTCATTTGATTTAATGGAAAAGTTTTTAAAAAGAAACATTTACTGCAAACGAAATCACACGTCACGAAGTATTGATCCGAATTCACGCTATACCCAAAAGGGGAGAAGGCCGTCATCATAATCGCCAATGAAGCAACTAAAACCGCGGGACACAGCTAGTCATTGCTATAAAACATGTTTACATTCCCATTGTAAACAAATTAAACAATCTTTAAACAAATCCATTTGTAATAATATCCATAAAACATCGATTCAACATTTTATAATCCTTAGCTTAAGAGTCAATTAAAATTTATGGACATTTAAACGGCTATAAATGAAACAGATACAATTAAAATGTTTTATAAATAGTTTTAAATCATAAAAAATGGACGCCCCTCTGTTTATGTTGCAGTTACATATTTGAGTGCATGGCAGAGCAACTGCCAAGAGTGGCGACCCTAGGAATACACAATAAGACAGGCCCAACTTACTTTTAACATAGGCTCACGCTTACAGTCGTGAAGAGGTCGGCAACGGTGTCGTATAACGACATTTCGATATTGTTTGAAGCATTGTTTGCAGCTCAGATAACTCAACTCCTTTGACGTTCATAAGTGTTACTTTGTGACCTAAGTGAATTTTTGACTTTGACTTTGACAGAATTCGGCGAAAACGCTGATCAACACGTTATGTTTATACTACAAACATATTGATTTATATTCAATATATTATACTCATACCTATTAATAGATTTATTTCAACATGGCTCACATTTTAAACAAAATATAAAAACCCGTTACGTAAGATTAATGTCACCCAAACAACATAAATTCTTCCAAACAGTGAAATGTATAATTCAAAAAACGATAAATCTGCGATGGGGTGACATAACATTACATAATAAGATATAATGATATGTAATACGAGTGTCGTACACACGACCCTTTCGGATGAACAGCTTATATCAACAATAAGGAAAATGTATACTAATATTATAAAAAGGCAAGCTTTTGATTTATGTACGTATGTTTGTGATTGTGTGTGTGTTTGTTTGTAATGAATAATCTCTAAATCTGCTGGAACGATGTTAGCAATACTTTTTGCCATTACAAGAAAGTTTTTTTTTTTTTTTTTTTGACCCAGGAAAATCCTTTATGTATACCCCCTCCCCCGGGAGCCATTACAAAGCTAGTTTATTCAGAAGTAACCTAGGCTATATATAACATCACGCTACGGCACTGGAAGAGAAAACATTAACGTGGATGAATCTGCGGCGGTCAGCTAGAACTGTATATTTTTTTTTGGGAATTTTACGAACAGGTATTTAATCTTCATTTTTAGGTTTACGTACTAAAATGACATTGACGTATAACGGACAGGTGCTATTATATACGCCAATGTCTACTGCCTACCGCAGGATGATAATGTTTCAACTTAAAATTAAGGAATAGTTAGGCTAGATCTTAAAAAAAAAAAAAAAGTTAACTTCTTCAGGAATTCCTGTGTCGTGAGGGAGCTTACAAACATTCTACGGACACAAAGAACATTCAGTCTCGATACAATTATTTGTGGAACATACCATTTTTCTGAGCCTAGATGTACTTTACGTTTGCCTGCGACAAAGATCTTAATTGATTACTAATGTAAGAGGTAATGTCTCCGCCTACCCTCTGGGAAACAGGCGTGAATCTATGTATGTATGTTAGAGGTATATTTCTTTAAATAAAAGATGGCTTGTAAAGCCACGCAGCGGTAATAAAAGCGACTGTTGTGCATGAGGTCGCAGTTTCAATACCCGTGTCAAGTAAAAGTTATTTAGTTTTACTCGTCAGGAAATTAACAGTAGCTGAACGGAATTTAGAATAATTGTGTTCAGTAGGCGTTAATAACTGTCGATTAGTTCTGATATATTTCTGCTTATCCCTAAAACGTACGCGTAAGGCCATGTATGTACAAGTAATAAAAGAACTATAATAATATCAGCCCTGTATTAAACTGTCCCACTGTTGGGCATAGGCTTCATCTCAGTGTGAGAAGGTTTAGGCCATAGTACACCACACAGGTCCAGTGCGGGTTGGCAAACATCGCATAACTTTGAGAACATTATGGTGAACTCTAAGACATGCAGGTTCCATCGCCGTTAAAGTGAGCGATCTTACCTTATCTTATCTTATATACGAGGGCCAGTCAGTGCAGACCGGCGACACTTCGACCCAGTGGGATCTTTTGTGTCGGTTCCAAGATCTATCTTTTAGCTATCTACTTATAAATGTACTGCATCAGCCGCAGCGTACACTTCAGAGGAAGAAAGAAGCCTGAAGTCTTCGGGGTTTGGATATACCAATCCCATCAGACCCATTCTCAATCCAGCCAATGCGTCACATTCACACAGTAGGTGTGATATGGACTCGTCCAGCAGTTCACCACAGGCTGAGCGCAGATCAAATTGTTTGCCAATCTTAATTTGCAGCGAGTGACAATTAATTAACTATTTAATACGCACATAAGCAGCGATAGCTCAGTGGGGAGACCAACAGACTGCAATGCAGTGGGTCTCGGCTTCGAACCCATGTCGCGCACCTCTGACTTTCGGAAGTTATATGACTTTTCGAAATTATGTGCGTATTAATTGACAATTATCGTTTGCTCCGTGCCTCGGAGAGCACGTTAAGGCGTCGGTCCCGGCTGCCATGAACATCTATGGTAGTCGTTATTGGGAGAGTGTCGACACAAAAGATGCCACAGGGTCGAAGTGTCGCCGGTCTGCACTGACTGGCCCCCACATAAGATACATACATAATACGCACATAACTTCAAAAAGTCAAAAATACGCGCCTTGGGATCGAATTCGAGAGCTCTGCATGGCAGTCCAAGAGTTTCCCTCTATGGTATCGCTGCTTAAAATAACTAAATAACTTTAACTATAAATAGCTAAATAACTTGTGTGTCTGTGTATCCCATATGTTAGAGCGGCGTTAACAAGGAGTTTCCACATAAATCATGTACCAGCCATAATTAAATGTTAAATCACTTTTATTCACACGGTAAATCATCGCGGCAACTTTATGTTAAAGAGGTAGGTAGGGTTCGGAGTTTTCTGTATAAGTGTGGTGTGAAGTATGAAGGAATGTTTTATGGCGAGTTACAAAAAGTTGTGGTTATGTTTTAAAGAAATGTGTTCGCGATGAAAAGTTTTACCTTAACTTGTACCTTAAACATATACATATATGTACCTATTTATCCGGTAGTAGGGCCGGTATAAGCTGTACGAATATTATCTTTTATTTATTTCAGGTAAAACATACACACTTAAACATAAAAATGCACACTTCTACTGCTAAACAATAGGTAACAAGAATTATACATATGTATGTATGTGTAACCCTCAGCGATATCCAGATATTTTATATCATAGTATTAATTATGAATTTACTTTTATAATAATAACTAGATTTTTCCACGGCTTCCCTCGTATTAATGTAGGTAAGGATAGGTTAGAAACAGTACTTTTTTCTGAATTAAAGCTACCCTATGTCTTTTTCTGAACCTCTGAAAATGTAGAATTTTATGATAAAACTGGTCAACACCATTTTTGATTTCTTAACTTTTTTTTACTATTATTGGGTATTTCTATGGCACTGATTATGAAAAAATACTGAAATGTTATTAATAGTTTTACGTTAAAAAAAATATTTTACTATATCGACTAAAAATACAAGAAAATTACTAATAATTTCAATTCTACACTATCAAATTATCTTACATACGATTTTCTTGAATGAACGACATTAGGTTGAACTCGTGGCAAACTCTAGTAGTAATCATCCATCATATGTTAGTCCCACCTTTCTTGGTAACGCTCTTCCATTGTCCGTATTTCCTGATTAAATATTTCACCCTGTTCCTCACTATTATCGCCCATATTTTGTGGGAATCGATCTAAATGCGAGTGCAGGAAGTGAATTTTTATGCTCATATCGCACCGTAGCTCTTGCAAATTAGATAGCATGCACTCGAAAGCTCGACGTAGTTTCACACTTCTTGTTGCTTAGAAAGATACTCATAACTGAAACAAATGAATTCCAGGCATTCGATTCGACATCAGTCATTAATTTAACAAAATTTTTACTTGGTTTGTCTTGATTGCTCTGGTATAGGTTATATTTTCAAATATATATTCACCACAAATATAGCAAAAGCAGTCTGGAGTATGCAAACGACATCTTGACGAAACCATAACGAAAACAACAACAAAATATATTTTAGTGTCCGGCAATACAAAAAATCTCACCAAAATTGGTGAATAAGGTAGTTTGCTGTAACTCAAAAACAAAAGCTGTTTTTTTTCGTTGACCAGTGTACCTACTCGGTCTAGTAGTTAAGGCTTAAACGCGTAACAAACAAACAAACTCAAATTCACATTTATGATAATAATAATATTCTACCACATAGACACAACACCATCTAGCCCAAACTAAGCAGAGCTTGTACTATGGATAACCATATATACCATAATATATACTTTTTTTTTGTTAATACGTACATAGTATATTGATTGACAATTATTGCCTGCTCCGTGCCTCGGAGAGCACGTTAAGCCGTTGGTCCCGGCTGCCATGAACATCTATGGCAGTCGTTATTGGAAAAGTCAGTACCCTCTAATATCCTGACACTGGTCTAGCCTTACGGTATCGTTAGCCTTCGGGTTGCGGAGGTCAGGTGGCAGCCGCTCCGTGTAAAAACTGATATCCAGTCAAATCCGGTTAGACCAGAAAAGCCGACCCAAGTGACTTGGGAATAATAAAGGCTAAGAGAGAAGAAGACATACATATTATACATAGAAACACCCAGACCAAGACAAACATCCATGTTCATGCACACAAATATTTGACTTGTGCGGGAATCGAACCCGCGACCTCAGGCGTGGCAGTTGGTTACACTAGCCACTACGCCATCGAGGTCGATTAGGATTAGAACAATCGCAGTTTATCTTGTTGAATCCTGTGTTGCTGGATTCTTTACTGACATTCAAACAGCGGAAACAAATGGCACTTAAACCATCCATTTGTGGATCACACAATATTTTGTTAGTTGTGGTGATCGATGAGTGGCAATGACGAGACGAAGACGTAAACCACTGCTCCATCTCTACAGTCCAATTATTACTTGTCTTCATTAATCTATATATCCGTGGTCTCTAACTCCATTTAATCACCGGATATCCCGTGATATTCGCCGATAGTCCGGATGTGCTAGAACACTCGGAGTTATCCGCTCCATTCTAATCAAAGACTTGGTTAAGTCAATAGTTTGTTACGATTGGAAACCGACCGGCCTGTTAAGAAAATTGTTCGGTTCGTTTAAACTCGGCTTCTATGAGATGAATTTTAATTTATTTATTTTATATTAATATAGGCAAAAATCATTTCAAAGTCAAAAACAAAGTCAAAAATCTTTATTTCCATAAAAATATGGAAATAATTCTTGGACACGTCAATTAACTTTATAAGATATATTAATAAAAAAATTGAACAGTAAAAAGGAAATAAAAATGTTCGAGGAGTAGGTAGAGCTTTCATGAGAAGAAGCAGGCAAGAAACTCATGGCCACTCTTTTCAATCGCCAAGTTATTCATTTAGGTCACAAAGTAACACTTATGAACGTCAATATAGGTTAGTGAGTTTACTAAGGTCTTCTTCTCTCTTAGCCTTTATTATTCCCAAGTCACTTGGGGTCGGCTTTTCTGGTCTAACCGGATTTGACTGGATATCAGTTTTTACACGGAGCGGCTGCCACCTGACCTCCGCAACCCGAAGGCTAACGATACCCTAAGGCTAGACCAGTGTCAGGATATTAGAGGTTACTGACTTTCCCAATAACGACTGCTATAGATGTTCATGGCAGCCGGGACCGACGGCTTAACGTGCTCTCCGAGGCTCGGAGCAGGCGATAATTGTCAATCAATACGCACATAATTTCGAAAAGTCATATAACTTCCGAAAGTCAGAGATGCGCGACGTGGGTTCGAACCCAAGACCCTCTGCATTGCAGTCTGTTGGTCTCCCCACTGAGCTATCGCTGCTAATAATGATAGTTTACTAAGGTATAGAAGGTATATTTTTTGTTGTTTACTGCTTCTTTGGCGCAGCGGTAGTAATGCGACTACTGTACATGAGGTCTTGTGTTTGATTCCAGGCCCAGCAAAGTGTTATTGGTATTTCTACCAAGAATTTCTCCGTAGCAGCACAGAGTCCACAAAACTAGTAGTTTGACTAAATTTATACGCAGTCACTAATTTCTGCTTGCATGAATCCCAAGAGAGGGGTGGTGGGTTTCATGGGCCTTCCCGCTACCCGATCAGCACCAGGTCTGAGAGGCGGCGTGCGCGTTCCCACGTGCGCCTCTGTATCGTGTGTCCTCCTCACCCCTCAGGGGGGCAGTAGGGATCAAATTAGTGGTGCCCAAAGGGTAGGTCTATTTGTATAGTGGCCTGCCGTTTCATACTGCGGACCGAAGCCGGCCGCGCGAATTAATTTCGCCACCCCGCCGATTGCGGTTATGTCGAGGAACACCGTGGTAGGTGTAATCGGTAAGGTAGGGGTCAAAGCATAAATCCAGGTAAAAAAACCCCAAAAGACCGTATTTCAGGATAAAAATTATCCTATTAATAATAATAATCATTTATTTCCAATAACCAATTACAGTTCCTTACACAATAACATAATATAATTTCTATTAATTCATAATATAATATGAGAACTTGCTTCTATTTCCAAAAACCTCCCACACTAGGCTAATCCTGTCCTGTGGGAAGCATTTAAATACAAAATTACCAGTATCTGCAAAAGTGACTGAGTATTAATCCAAGATATGTTGATTATTTTTTAATTTCATAAATATAATTCTCCGTATTAGTAGCGGGGAACTTTAAAAACATTCAAACAACGGACACAAAGAACACCCAGACTCGGATCAAACATTTGTGGATTTCACAAATTTTTGTCCCGTGTGGGATTCGAATCCACAACACTCGGCGCAGTGTCAGCGGCGAGGCGACCACTTAAACACCTACGCCATCCGTGCAGTCAGATTTGATTACCAACGTTTACTTACATACATTTAAAATATTAGTAGGCATGCATTAAAAACAATCATTTAATCCCTGAAACCTTGCGGTTATCGACGCCATGTAAACCCAGATCCCAATTACGGCGACCCAATATTCAAACTTAGAGGTATGCTACAAATAAAAAGTTTAATTGTTCCAATCAGGTTAGTAACGGAAAATGATCGGTTTTTTAATATTTTGTATGTCAATATGATTATACTCCACCTGATGGTAAGCGTCCATGTGGTCCAAGAGCAGTGGCCTCACACCATCCTCATAGCAGCTGAGGAGATGTTGAGGTACCTACTTTGACGGCCTCAGAAGGTGCTTTTTAACGCCCTGCTTAAGGGACCCTGTATTGAAGGAAGAAGGAAATATGAGCCTTTGCAGAGAACTGCATGTCATGGTCGGCAGTGGTAGAGGATGTTGTGTGAAACAATATTATGTAAGTGCGACTTTGTTGCATATAACAGTAATTCTACTGTGACGCGGACCGGTCGTTGCTGAGCGGCCGTGCTTGCGGCGCCCCTCCATCGGCGATGCGATGGCTCGCAACGCGCCTTGGTGCCGGCTTCCTCGAAGTTAAGTGGTCCATTCTACCCGGGACCACGTAACAAGCCTTCATCTTGAACTACGCCCTGAAATACCACTAAATATCTAGTCGAATTGTAGTTCTGTTTATTCTTATACACCTGTTGTAAGTGAAATTATATGCTTGTTGATCGCGTTGTTCATCTTTAATTTCAATTAAAATCCTAGGTCAAGCACGCCTCTAAAGCGGGTTGACTACCATAACGTTACATTACTAATATTATAAATGTGAATGTTTGTGGATGGATGGATAGATATTTATTGCTATTTCACGCAAAAACTACTAAACCGATTGCGACGAAACTTGGTGTGTAGATAGGTATAGGACCTGGATTAACACATAGGCTACTTTCTGTCCCAGAATTCCCAGGCATCGGGACTTATGCAGCTGAAACCACGGAGCACATATAAACCCGGCTTGCCTTGCTAAAATATGTTATCCTATATTATTTGACTGGACTAATCGTCGTACTTGCTATTGCCATTGCGTCAAGTGTATGGGTTCGATCCCCTTTGTGTCCGTTATTTGAATGTTTGTAAAGCCCCCGCGACACAGGAAAGGTTGCTAGTGTCACAAAAACAACCAGACTCGGCACAACAAGTTGTGGATTACATAATTTTTGTCCCGTGTGGAATCGAACCCACAATACTCGGCGCAGTGGCAATGGCAATGCGACCACTTTAACTACTTCACTATCGGTGTAGTCAACCAAACCAAAGTTGAACCTGAGACCTCATGCACAGCAGTTGCTTTCATCACTGGTCAGCCACCGAGTCCATCTATGTAAAAACTATATCGCCTATTGAGCCTCTAAGCCTAGCGTTAGGCTCACATATAATGTTTTAACCGACTTCAAAAAGTAGGAGGTTCTCAATTCAACAGTATGTTTTTTTTTTGTATGTTTGTTACGCAATTACTCTGCCAATTATGAATTGATTTTTATTGTATTTAGTTCTGGTTTAATTAATTCATTAAAGAAAATAAGGAGAACAGGATAACACAAATAATATAATAATAATAATGTCGAATTTCGGTCACGGCGGCCAATCTTAACGGAGACTGGCCATCTGCGCAGGAGATATTATAGTGCACAAGCGTGTGCACGAACTCAAGTGCACTCTCTGTTCCCTCACTCTCATGATCCGATGGGACGGATAATCCAATACGATCGGAGAGAGATCAGGCGTAGGACCAACGGCTTCAAGTGCTTTCCGAGGCACGGGGGTGTCTAACACCGCCAACTTCCTAACTCCGGGCTGTTATTCAGATTTCTTAACAGAAAAACTCAATAACGTTTTGTTGGCCCGACCCGGGATTCGAACCCGAGACCTCATGCACAACAGTCGCGTTCACTACCGTACACAATTAAAAAAGGCCGGCCGCTTTGAACAATACCGACACTGTTTTCTCTATACTTATACGTGTATCTTGTACTAATACTGTAAAGATAAAAGATTTGTTTGCTCGTTTGTAATCGATAAACTGTAAGCTACAGAATCGATTTTAATATTTCTTTCGCTATTGGTAAGCTACTTTATTCGAATGTAACAGGCTATATAAAGAAAGAAAGAAAGAAAATAACGAAAAATATTTATTTTGGCACACAAAAGGGTACAAGCAAAACACGAAAAAAAAAAAGAAAAAATTAGTAGGTATAAAATAAAAAAAAGTAAAAAAAAATGAACATTAATAAACTAGAAAAATAAAACATATACTAAAACTTTGATTTCATTTCCGCTCACTGGCAACACCACACCTTTCGCTTAACTAAACGGCAGTCGGAAACTATATTTAAACTTTATACTACTATTACTATTACTACTACTACTATTGAGAAACACTTTTACTAGTAACTGTTTACTTCTTAAAAGCAGCGATAGCTCAGTAGGGAGACCAACAGACTGCAATGCAGAGGGTCTCGGGTTCGAACCCACGTCGCGCACCGCTGACTTTCGGAAGTTATATGACTTTTCGAAATTATGTGCGTATTGATTGACAATTATCGCCTGCTCCGTGCCTCGGAGAGCACGTTAAGCCGTCGGTCCCGGCTGCCATGAACATCTATGGCAGTCGTTATTGGGAGAGTGTCGACACAAAAGATCCCACTGGGTCGAAGTGTCGCCGGTCTGCACTGACTGGCCCCCACATAACATACAAACATACATACTGTTTACTTCTATTTAAATATAGAGATCTCTTCACGTGGACATGGCTGCTGAAAAGTAATCGAAATGTCGGATAAGTGTACAACGATGGGCGACAATAAATTCATACTACATATAACTTAGGCCTAAATATACATCTCTGACTACCCCTTTAGCGAAAAACTGGCGTGAGTCTTTGTATGTATGTATATGAAAATATACTGAGAAATTTTTAAGTGTGCCTAAAAATCGTATTGAATCTATTAACGACGTAACATTTAACATAAATATATTGCTTTCTAATTTTACCGGCCCTTTTAAAGCCTAATACTTACAGGCCCATCACAGTTTAGTTCAAACTGTTCAGTTAAATTTAAACCGACTAATTAACAGATGTTAAGTAAACTGAATGGTTAACGATACTCTTAATTGGGCGACGACAGATGGCGCGCAGTTATACATGAGATGTGTGTTTGTGTGAGTTCAAAATAGAAAAAACGTTTTGGATATATTTATACTGCGAGTCACTTATAGTAAGCTAAAGGAACTATGATTTTTTGGCTGTTAAGCAAAAATTTCTTTAATATTTTTCTGTTTAACAAGCAGCTATACAATCCTAAAAACAGCTTATCATTGTTTGCTTAGACATTTGTGGTCTAATTCGGATATGCTATCAGCATAGTCTATTAAATTAATGACCCATATTATATTCAAATCAATTATCTATCTGATGGCAAATTAGTTGCAACGCTTTTCTATTCCATATAACTACTCATTTAAAAAAAGATCATTTTTCTAAACTAAACAAAAAATGGTTACATCGCGGCCAGTTTCAAAATTTAAAAAGAGTAGTATTTGTCCTGAGGACAGTTAATTTTTGACAAATATTCTACGAAAAATCAGTCACTTCTCACAGTGAGAAAAGGCCAACGTCTGGCAGTGACAAATTTTGTTTTTTAAACATTCGAACAACGGATTATACATTTTTTTATCCTGTGTACCTAAATATCGAACTCACACCGCTCAGCGCAGTGGCCACTTAAACCATTATGTCATATATGCAGTCAATAGTCATATTTATAAGGCTCTTTTTAGACTAGTCTCATCTGCACTCCTACTATTGCAACACTTGCGTAGCCAGGTTCATCAGTGGTGACCATAGTAAGCATCGAGTTTTGACACTCGGGATAGTTATGTTGTATTGCGATCTGCAAAGAATTTAATGAGCAGTATATCATCGTATATCATCAAGAGGAGTTATAAAATAAATGTTACTTCTTAGCAAAGCGAAAGACAAAATAAAGAATATTTACAAATACCAGAAAAGATAAGCACCACGGATACGAGCATTAACACTCATTATTACAAAAGTATCGATTTGAGAAATCTAATTGTTTTTCTTTTGAATGCGAACTGTTTTGGTAATGTGTGTTTTTGTGTAAATAACCAATTGGTCTATAAATGTTTTTGTGTATATGATTGTACTTTTAATAATTTATTTAAGTAATTAATAACGTACTATTTTTAATAACGTGCGGCAATGAATGTTACCTATGTCTTTTTATTGTAAACATGTTCTCATGTAAGTGACTTTTGTCTTTATGAGAATAAATGTCTTTAAACCTAAACCTAACCTCTGATTTCTGAATTGAGAAAAGTAGCAAATCTTAACTGATTATTTTCATTTCTTTTACAGAATTCCATTTCCTTGAATCTTTATCAATTGAAAATATACTGTAGTAGGTATACGATGTTCAAATACCTATTCAAATATTATTCCAGTTTTAGGAAACTTGATATAAAAACATAAAATAATGTTTAAGTAGTTTGAGTCGTTCTTAAAAAAAAAGCAGCGATAGCTCAGTGGGGAGACCAACAGACTGCAATGCAGAGGGTCTCGGCTTCGAACCCACGTCGCGCATCTCTGACTTTCGGAAGTTATATGACTTTTCGAAATGATGTGCGTCGTCGTATGTCGGCGTCGTATTGATTAACAATTATCGCCTGCTCCGAGCCTCGGAGAGCACGTTAAGCCGTCTGTCCCGGCTGCCATGAACATCTATGGCAGTCGTTATTGAGAAAGTCAGTACCCTCTAATATCCTGACACTGGTCTAGCCTTAGGGTATCGTTAGCCTTCGGGTTGCGGAGGGCAGCCGCTCCGTGTAAAAAGTGATATCCAGTCAGATCCGGTTAGACCAGAAAAGCCGACCCCAAGTGACTTAGGAATAATTAAGGCTAAGGGAGAAGGAAAGTCGTTCTTAAAATGTAATTCTCAATTTGGAAACCGTAGGTAATATACCTGAAAGTGAGCTTCATTCTTTTATAATTTATAGTAGAAACGCCTAAACATGCCGAAATTCTACTTGACTTAAAATCCGCATATTTGACAATGTTATAGAATATTTAACATAATGTTTACGAGCCTATGATTAATGTATAAATAGCACCCCATAAAATAGTTATCAAGATATTGATTTTTACTTAAGATACAACAATCTAAGTTGTGAACCCCGAACAGTGGGGTCCCTTGCGGAAGTGACCGGTAATGAAACGAAGCACTCCCCCGTATTAAATCACGAGGGAATTTGGGGGAAACCTGAACTCGTTAGTTTGTATACGTTTATAAATTACACGTTGTATTTAACTTGATAGAAATGCAATCGCTACTTGATACAGAATGAATGTGTTAATGTAAAATCAAGCTGTTGCTTGATTGTAGTCTATGATACAGCTTAAAGAATTTTATTCGAAAATAGAAACTATATCACTTACCTGAGGACAATAATAAGGTAAGTGCATGTAGTAGAGCCTCGCTAATTTCAGCACGAATGGGCCGGCTCGACCGAGGAAGGACTACTCTTTTACAGAATATCGACGTGAAATAGCAGTATTCTCACTGTTGTGTTTGGGTCGGTATGTGAGAGTGCCGGAGGCCCAATCACCCTGTTTCCCCCTTCCCGCTCCTTTTCCTTCCCACTTCCTTTCCTAAAGGGTCGGCAACGCGAATGTGATGCCTCTGGTGTTGCAGTCCATAGGCTACTGTGACCACTTACCATCAGGTGGGCCGTATGCTTGTTTGCCGTGCCGCCTTAGATGCATAATAAATGATAATTAAAAAAATATAAAAACACGCTTTTTTGTTACTGAAATTCTTACTTAAATGTAATTTCAAATATTCTACAATTTCAAGGTATGCTATAAAAGCATTCATTCAACAAAAACAGCTTTAGTCTGGTAAGAAATTCATTAGTAGTCTTAATTTCTGAGGGCAATTTGTTAAATATTTTTATTGAAAATTACAATATGATAATTAAATTAAAATTATTAAATTATTATTCTTTTTTTATTTCTTTTTATAAATTATTTTATTGTCATCGGTCCTCGATAACTGTGCAAAGTTTTAAATCAATCCGTTGGTTTGATAGGGGTGAAAATCACGTCCAAAGATTCCGTTACATAGATTCATAGATACATAGATACATACCAAGCGCTAATAAAAGCGTGTTAAAAAAAGAAGTGATCGCCTCGACTTAGTGGTATATTATTGATACTGTTAAAAGATAATATTTTAGTAGTTGATTCGCACACCTTCTTGTTCAGACCGGATAGTTTCGCATTTATATTAGGTACATATATCGTATTTAGTCGTAAATATATTATATATATGAGCAACATAATTCAGGGTTCGTAATTTTAGCGTTATCGTTAATGCTATTTCAATTACGTGAGGCAAGGGATGATCTTACTCCTTGTAGCAACATCACGTTGCCTCGGGCCATACGTATCATTAGTCGAGAAATAGTACCTTATAATGACACTCAATGAACACATTTCACGTTATTGCGTCAGAATGGGTATGACTGAACAATAGTATTAGATACCGAACTGAATTTGTAACTAGTTGATAATAAGTTACAAATTGTGCCCCTTGGCGTTGCCAACAAAAATCTGTATATCCTAACTAATATTATAAATGTGAATGTGAGTTTGTTTGTTTGGTACGCTTGCACGTCTTAACTACTCGAACGACCATAATGAAATCGGTGGGCAATATTAGTTACGAAGCAGGCAGGCAGTATTAGTTACGAAGCAGGCAGGCAGTATAAGTTACGAAGAAGGCAGGCAGTATTAGTTACCAAGTTAAACAAAATAGCTTATGTAATATAGTATATATAATAGCTTATCTAGTAATCGATAGGCAGTTACGTAAACGCTAACTTCTTAAACAAGACCAACAGGACAATCGTATAAGATATTCCACCTGGAACATCATAAACAAATAATTTTCTTCTCCTTCCAACGTCATAATCAATTCAAGTATAATATATATTGATATTAATGGTCATAAAATATATATTCTTTCTATTCCATTCTTTCATTTTCTTTCTGTAGAAAGAATGGACGAGGAAAGACTGACTAAGAAAGTTTATAAGGCTAGTGTGAATGGAACAGTCGCAAGACGAAGACCTAGGCGAACGTTTCTTGATCAGATCGGAGGCGTTCTGGACAAAGGCCAGGTTAAGAGCACCTTGAACCGACGGGCGTGTTTGAGGAATGTGATGAAAGTGAATGAAGCCAGAGAAGTGTGTCAGGATCGTAGCAAATGGAAATCCGTAGTCTCTGCCTACCCTTCTGGGAAACAAGCGTGAATCTATGTATGTATGTATGTAAAATATATATATCAAGACTTCGTACATGTACGTAATTTCAGACAAAACTAAACAAAAAAACACTCGTAATTGATCACAGATTCAAAAATATCTCCAACTACTGAAAGCACTGGATTTAAGTAGTTGTCTTGCCAATGCCACTGCGCAGAGAGTTATGGATTCATTCCTCACACGGGACAAAAAAATTGTGTAAGCCACAAATAGTTGATCCAAGTCTGGGTGTTGTTTGTCGTTTTGAGGGTTTGTTAAGTCGTCGCGATGCAGGCATTATTTCTAGTGAGAGAGTTGTATTTTTAAAGAAGTAGCTTGGATTTAAAACCAAACTACCAAATTGTAAAACGCATCAAAATCTGTTTAGTACTTCTAATATGATGTCGGTATAAACAGGAAAATAGATTTTTCTTTGCGTTTGAAAATTGAGGCGCTCACAGCCAGGTGCACTCACTGATCGGTGAACGATTAGCGAGTTTAAGCAACGTTGGATGCGCTCAGTCCATAGATGGGTGACTGCTTAGTGGTTCGGAGGGCACGTAAAAAGTCGGTCCCGGTTGTTGTCAAATTGACAGCAGTCGTTAAACCATGTCAGAGGCATACGGCTTGAATAACTCTTGACAACAGGTTGGCCACTAACCACACGAAAAGAAAAAGAAGAGGAAAATAGTCAATATTTTTTAAATAAAACTTGTTTGGTTGACTCTCCACAACTCCTAGGGTCTACAACAACACTGCGGCGACTGTCGCGGCGCTGCACACTTTGGGGGATTGACCCGTGTGGGCATCGCAGCGCTGTGAGTTGCTTGCGGTAGTCGGTATCGTTGCCCTCTCGCTGCCTGCCGTAGTACAGTCTAAAGTTAGAGGTCGTGGAACGCCGTTGCCTCCTACTGTGAGGAAGTATTTTCCATCAAGGAGGTGGCGGACCGGAAGAGAGAGCATTTAAATCCTTTCCCCAACCACAGAACCGGGTACTGAAGGGCGCGTGATGACCTCCAGCCACCTTGAGGTTTTACCTGGAGGTAGTGGGCTTCGTGGGCCTGCCCGCCAACCGATCAGTACCAGGTCCGAGAGGCGGCGCGCGTGTTCCCACGCGTGCCTCTGCATCGTGTGTCCGTCCCTCCTCAAGGGGATTGTAGGGTTAAAGTTAGAAGTAGCAAAAGGGTAGAGTAGCCTTTTCGTGTAGTGGCCTAAAGTTCCATACGGCGGGCCGTAACCTCGGCGGGATCATGATTGCATATGAGAGTGATTCGCGCGGCCCCGCCATCTCTGGTTATGCTGAGGAACACCGTGGTAGGTTTAATCGGTATTACCGAAATGTCGCCATCTTTCCTCGGAGAATGAGAGAATTGCCTCTGTCGCCACGCGAAGCGTGCGTAAAAAAATAAAAATGGTTAATTTATTGACGATTTATAAAATGCGGCATACTTAATAATACGAATAGTTTAATTCATATAATGGTGTTGGCAATTGCTTCAATGTTCAGCTACTCATGTCGACAGTTAAGTTGCATCATTCGTGCAGTAATAAATATAGTTAATGATTCCGCACTTATTCTTATACATCGACCTACATTTTGCAAAATAAATCATGTTACACTTAACATGATTTATCATACGACAAAAGGAAGTAAGCAGTAAAATATCAATTTACGGTATAACCCTTATTTCTTAAGCGTTTGTCCCACCGACGATAAGGAAGCGATTGGCGATGATTTATCGCTTATGAAACGTAAAAATGTATACCACTCGAACAAGACTACGTACGTATATAGAAGATATTTATATTTTCAGGACCCGAGTATTTAGGGTTTCGGAGGAAGAACTACGGGTCTCCCCTTTAGGACCTCGAAAGGCGTGTTCTATCGACTGCTGACTGGAGTGCGCGGTGCCTGACATTGAGGTTGGACTCACAGGGGCTACCTATGTGGTTAGCCGCAGAGGACGACATGTTCGTTGCTCGGCAAGCACGATGTGTTCGAGCGTCGGACTCATGCGCAGCTAGTGCGACCCAGCCGGTCGCGCGATTTACTGCCTCAACGCATCTCGGGCGCTTGCCTGCTCAGCAAGTAAGTGTCATAGCTAGAGTGACTCGGGCAGTACCAGGCTTGTAGGTCAAAATGGGTAGACGTATGGATGTACGTCGGGAAGTGAGCCTGCCTTATACAGCGCCGGCACCATACTGGAGATATGGGAGACGGCTTCTCCGTCAGCCTCAGCGAGGATACCGTTAGAAACTCTCATAGTTTGCGAGTGGTGTACCTATCTGAACAATAGGTAGTGCCACTTGGGCACGAGGTAACTTGCTATAACGAGAACCGGGTCTCAGGATTTGGGGACAAGACCTGTCTATAACTGGTATATGAAGGTGCTTTCGGGCACTGGAAGGTACATCGGCTCTCACTATATACTGAAAGGTGGGTGAATGGGAACGCTATATCATAAACTTGAGTAGCCAGTAGAGGAACGGTCTGCACGAATAACGTAGTGGTTTAAGAGGTCACCACGCCACTGGCACTACGTCGTGTTGCGGGTTCGAATCCCACACGGGACAAAAAGTTGTGTGACTCTCAAATAGTTGTACCGAGTCTGGGTGTTCTTTGTGTTCAGTGTTGGAATATTTATAAAGCCCTTTGCGGCACAGAAATTTATCCTTGTGCAGGATTCATTTAACGAAGTATTTTTTAACAAAAACTAAGTTATTTCAGAACTAAGATCGACTATGTTGAGTTTAAACCATCAAAAAGCATTTGTGTTTGTGTATTTTTCTGTTTGTACTTCTCTAAGTTCTGAAAACATTTTATTAATTTTTACAGTATGGTAGTTCAGATTGAAATCGTTGGCATAGATCTAATTATCTATATATTAATACGTGAAACAAATACTTTGTACCTCTTTTCACGAAAATTGCGCGGACGGAGGAGTATCAAATTTGGCACAGTTAAAGTTTATATGTAGAAGGAGGGGCGAATCCTAGAAATACATTAAATTAACGAAATTACACTACACGCACACAACCATGTATTTGACACACGCAGTTGTAGCGCGTAACTATGGTTACATATATATTATAATGACATATCAGCAATATCTTAGAGGCAAACTTTGGTCGAATTTCGAGCACTAAGTGACCGCTAGTTGTAATGAAATGATATTATTTTGTTGTTGAATGAAGAAAAATAAGTCGGCGATGAATTGTCTGTAAGTGTATAGTAATAGATACTAAGTCCATTTTTCTAGCTTGTCTTATTTAGTAAACAAATATAGCAGATTAGTAACTAACTATACATTGATATCCATCTTTATGTATTCTTTCTTCCTTCTTCTTAAGACGAGAAGAAATTTGGTCGGCAAGCTGTAAATTAATGATCTTATCAAGCTTTTGGCCAACATTTCGAAAGCGTGGAATTTGGTAACTGGTACTATCTATTTAGATTTTTCGTTCTTTGCATGTATTAGAAGCTTATCTACACACCTAATACTCGACTTCAAGATGAAACATGCATCAGATTTTAAGATCAGCAATACTGTGAAAACCGCATTTTATTTTGTGCAGTAGTTTTTGCGTGATGCGCGCACAAATAAACAGGCAGACAGAGAGACGAAAATTGTAAATAAGTATCTTGTTTTCTATGCTCTGATAAAGTCTCTTCAGACAATTTTCTAAAATACCTCGTACGAGATTTTGCCTGCAGCTTTGTTCTCGTTAATTCAGATCTTGTCTACAGATTTCTATCCCTCGAGAACAGTACCAGAGGTGAAAGGTACCCTATGTCCTTTTCTGTACCCCTGACAACGTGTGTGCGAAATTTCGTAATGATCGGTCGAGTAGCTGAGACGTGAAAGCGTAACAAACAAACAAACTCACATTCACATTTATAATATTAGTTACAATGTACAAATTTTAGTGGGCAACGCCACGGGCCATTATTTGTAACTTATTACCAACTAGTTACGAATTCAGTTCGGTATATGATACTATTGTTAAGTCACACTCAATCTGACGCAATAACGTCAAATGTATTTATTGAGCGTCACTTTAAGGTACTATTTCTCAATAATGATACGTATAGCCCGAGGGCACGTGATGTTGTTTCATAAGGTAAGTTTTTTTTTGCCGTTGCTAGCATACGAGCAAGTGGTCCACCTGGTGGAAAGTGGTAACCGTTGCTCATGGACTTTAGCAATGTCAGGACACAGCAAAGCCGCTGCCTACCGTGAAAGAAGAACTCTCTTTGAACCTCGTTTGAAGAAGGACATATCATAGCGCTCGGGAAACACCGAAGCAGGCAGTTTATTCAAGAGCTTGCTCGTGCGTGTCTTGGATTTGATCGCTTCCAGGTGATATGGATGAACCCTGCTTCGTTGTCGAGTGGTACGGTGATAGAAAGGGGCCGCTGGTACCAAATCAAACAGTTGCCCAGAGATGTGAGCAGTACTCCACGTGCGGCCGGACCTGTGCTTTGTAAAGCACAAGATGTTGACCTGGTGGGAAGTACCGCCTCGCCCATCATCATGATTCAGATCATCCCTTGCCTGACGTAATTAAATCAGCATAAACAATAATGCTAAAATTACGAACTCTGATATATATTGTTAACGATCATATCTTCTGATAAACTCTCAGCCCTTGCATAACAAAATTAAAATTATATTTATTCATGTCAGTGACAAAGTGACACTTATGAACTTCAAAGTTACACCTATTAATGTGAATTTACATTTACCTGTAGCCACTTTCAGCATAGCAAGGGGGTTGAACCAATAAGAAGAACTGGTAAAAAACTTACGGCCACTCTTTTCAATCGCCAATTTTACAGTATTGTTTACTTTACAAGTCTTTTCTGTCAGGAGCTACAACCTTTTTTTTTAAAGGTTACTAGTTATTTGGGTTCCAAATTACTTGTATTCTTGTTAACCCCTCCAGCTAGGCTAGTGATTGTGTTAGAAGTGGATTTAAGTCAGTAGTGCAATGAGTGGGATTCGAAATCGCGACCTCTCGATCGCAAGTCCAATGCCTTATCCACTGGGCTACCGCCGCTTATCACTCATAAAGCACTCAAGTAAAAAGTAATATTTAAAAGTTAGCCTATAATAGTATTTAATGGTAGAATAGTAGCATCCACTTACGTGTACACCGTGTATGAGCAGCGATAGCTCAGTGGGGAGACCAACAGACTGCAATGCAGAGGGTCTCGGGTTCGAACCCACGTCGCGCACCTCTGACTTTCGGAAGTGATATGACTTTTCGAAATTATGTGCGTATTGATTGACAATTTCGGGCACGCCACGATTGTGGCGGTAAGTCCCGTGTTTGAGGAATGGCTGGAGAAGCGGGATGGCGCCCTCACCTTCCGGCTGACACAGGTAATGACTGGCCACGGTTGTTTTGGCCAGTTCCTGTGTCGTATACGCCGGCAAGAGACGCGCGGTTGTCACCACTGCGGCGACTGCCGGGACGTTGTTTGAGGACATGGCGCTGCACACTTTAGCGGTTTGCCCCGCCTGGGCATCGCAGCGCCGTGAGTTGATCGCGGCAGTCGGATTGGTTGCCCTCTCGCTCCCGGCCGTAGTTCAGTCTATGGTCCGGAGTGAGAGCTCGTGGAACGCCGTCGCCTCCTTTTGTGAGGAAGTCATTTCCATCAAGGAGGTGGCGGAGCGGGAGAGGGAGCGTTTAAACCCTCTCTCCAACCGCAGAACCGGGCGCCGTAGGGCGCGAGATGACCTCCAGCCACCCTGAGGATTGACCTGGGGGTGGTGGGCTTTGTGGGCCTGCCCGCCATCCGTTCAGCACCAGGTCCAAGAGGCGGCGTGCGTGTTCCCACGCGCGCCTCTGTTTCGAGTCCGTCTCCCCTCTAGGTGGGGGACAGTAGGGTTTAAAGTGAGTCAGTGCCTTTGGGTAGGTCTGTTCGTGTAGTTCCGGGAGGTACATTATTCTTATTCTATCTTTCTTTTACCTCGGCGAGTCCGACATAACCCCTCCGCCCGCCCCCGCGGAGGAGTAAGCGTCATGCATTCGCCCACGAAAAAAAAAAATACTATCCGCGTACAAAAAATTAAAATGAAAAATCATAAACACATGAGAGGTTTGAACTCAATACCCCTGCGTGGAAGTCCACCCATCTCTCCACTACTCTTTCACCTAACATAGTCTAACATTTCGTCACATACTAACGCAACAAATTTTACGACCATATGGGCGCCAACACACGTGGCCAAGCATACCAATACGACAACGCCAACTTAGTATTCAAGTTGAGCACTAGCTTAGCCACAGTTTAGACTATACCTACTTATCTAGACTTGAATAGTAATATTACTAACGGGTCTATCCCATTGTTACTAGTATGGGACATTTTATAGTTGACCGTATTAAGAATAATACGTGGCAATGCAGTTGCCGGTTACTAATCTGGTGAGTGAGTAAGAGGCCCGATAAAATGAGGATGTTGGAAGGAGATAGAAAATTATTTGTTTATGGTGTTCTAGGTAAAGTCTCATGCAGAATATGTTATACGATTGCCGTTTAGGTCTTGTTTAAGAAGTAAAGGAGTCTGCCCACTACCCCGTCTTATACCACGACCGTGCAAGGAAAGTGACAGAAAAATAAATTATTTGTAAGGAAATGTATAAGACTATGCCCACTAGACCGTTCCGTCACCGATCAGCACCGTCGCGTGTCATGCACGGAGTGTTAATACGCGACGGTGCCAAACTGATGTGCGCAGGCGGCGAAACGTTGACATACGTGTTATAAGCGCTTATGATGACAGTTGTAGAGGCGTTGTAAACGCCTTTATTAACCCTTGTTATCGATTTTAGTGGATTTGGCATCCCAGATTACATAAGGGCAACATATGGGTTGCATACGGGTTACATACGGGTTGCATACGGGCATCATACGGGATGTATACACTTGCGGCGTTGTCGCCGTCAATCCGTTTCAGTGGGCATAGCAGGACGTATCTTGTTGCTTTTCGTGTCTGATACGTTCCTAGCACCGTCATGGTATGAGACGGTGTAGTGGGCAGGCTCCTACAACAGGGCGTATCGTGTTGGTTTTCGTGTCCGATACGTTCCTAGCACGGTCATCGTATGAGACGGTGTAGTGGGCATACTCCTTTAACGTGTACATATTTTTGCATACCGTTAGGAAGACTGTATAAGGATTCCGACAGACATGTAAACATCTTAATTTGTAAACCTAAATTATCCTTACTAATATTGTAAATGTGAATGTATGTGAGTATGGATGTTTGTTACTCTTTCACGTGAAATCTACTGAACCGATTGCAACGAAACTTGGTATGTAGATAGCTGGAGACCTGGACTCACACAAAGACTTTTTATTCCGATATTCCCACGGCAACGGGACTTACGCGGGTGAAACCGTGGAGAAAAACTAGTATGCATATAAATATTTCTATTCTATTCTTCCTAACTGCCTGGTGCAAAGTCCGATTATTAGGCTAGACATTTTGTTAAGCCTGGTAAGTAATTCCTGCCTGCTTCAGTAGCGCAGTGCGTATGTGACTGCTATGCGTGAGGCGTCAGGTCGTTTCCCGGATGAAGTAAAGTATTGTAATCGAAACAACCATTTGTGGATCACACATAGTTTTATTCAGTGTGGGATTCGAACCTACTACACTCGACGCAATAACAGTGGTGAGGCGACCACATAAACCCACAAGGACACTCAGTAAAAACATCTGTTACTAATCCAACCTAACATACAAAATTTTGTTCTTGAAATATAAAGATGACGAAAAGATAATACTTAATTTTATACTTTTTAAAGCGTGTTTTTAGTTTTTTTTTTTTAAATTTTCTCATTTCTATATTATTGTATTGTCATCGGTACTCGATAAGTGTGCCAAGTTTCAAATCAATCCGTCGGTTTGAAAGGGGTGAAAATCACGTTCTAAGATTCCGTTACATAGTTTCATAGATACATACCAAGCTAATAAATACTTGTATTCTATATATTGTCTCTAGCTGTTATTAGGGCATATTTGTTTACTAAATAAGACACGTAAAATAAAAATATTTACCTGTTAAAATTGAACTAAATCACTATAACACCAGTTAATCTCAGCTCCCCAGCATTAACAGCCAGCGGTCGCTAACCACTTTGTCCGGTTAAATCGAGCGCGGCTGACTTTAATTTAAATAATATGACAAACATTCCGCGGTACGTGGGTTCGGGCCGTGCCGTGCAAAGATGTAATTTGCAACGAAATTCTACACTCACACAATTAAATTCATGTTCTTTGTAGCGTGTGGCCATTGCAAAAGCGGCTTTGCTAATTTTAAATTGGCTTAGTGTGTGTTACCTAAATTTAAATCCTAACTATTAAATATTATAAATGCGAATGTGAGCTTGTTTATTTGTCACGCTTTCACGCATTAACTACTCGACCGATTATCATGAAATAGCATACACGTTGTCCGGAGTACAAATTAAAAGAAAAAGCTTTGTAAAACAAGCTTTTATTATGTTCTTGTTAATAACAAGAACAAAAAATTAAAAATTATAATTTATACCTGATAAGAAAAATATCATTACATAGCAACCTTTAATGATAATTAACCATATTCGTCTACGTCACAATAATCCCATATCGTAATTAAGTACATACCTATAAGACATTTTTATTAAACCCTAAAGAAGAAGAACGACCAAAAAAGGACAGTGCAAACAGTACTGTTCGGGAGGGGTAGAAGTTTATTGATAAGATATAATCATAACCGCGAACGATAGAAGTTTATTGATAAGATCGACATAATCATTAGCGCGACCGAAGCCGTGGTTAAACCCTTGTAGTTTAATCATTTAAATAACTTAAATAGAATTTAACAGTTTTGAAATTATGTAATAATAGTGTTTTAAAATAAACTACGCGATAAAATCCATATAGAGTAGTTTAATTTCAATGATTAACATTTGTGTATATTTTCTATGTTAAAAGTCTTGTTTTCCATAAAAGATTTTAGGAGTTTCATGTAAGCCAGAAATAATACGTCTTGAAAACATGACAATGCCTTATATTTTTTAGAGTTCGAAAAATCTCTTATACAACCGCTTTGTCCGTCTGTTTGTTATACAACTTTCAACTCAAGAACCGTAAGAGCTAGAGACTCGCGGTCAACGCCATTCGACACAGCATAGTCGATATACCTCCGAAATGACTATGACCTTTGACCTCTAATCTCAAGGTCACGTGATACCATCTTTCAACTTAAGACCCGTAAGAACTAGAGACTCGCGGTCAACGCAATTCGACTCAACATAGTCGATATATACCCGAAATTACTATGACCATTGACCTCTGTCTTAAAGGTCACGTGATACCATCTTTCAACTTAAGAACCGTAAGAGCTAGAGACTCCCGGTCAACGCCATTCGACTCAGCATAGTCGATATACCTCCGAAATGACTATGACCTTTGACCTCTAATCTCAAGGTCACGTGATACCATCTTTCAACTTAAGACTCGTAAGAACTAGAGACTCGCGGTCAACGCAATTCGACTCAACATAGTCGATATATACCCGAAATTACTATGACCATTGACCTCTGTCTTAAAGGTCACGTGATACCATCTTTCAACTTAAGAACCGTAAGAGCTAGAGACTCGCGGTCAACGCCATTCGACTTAGCATAGTTGATATACCCCGAAATGACTATGACCTTTGACCTCTGACCTCAAGGTCACGTGATACCATTTTTTCGAACTCTGAGATTTACGGCAATTCATTGCCGTTTCTCACTTGTATCTAACACACTGAACTAGGTTATCCTGATATTCAAGTGTTCCAAACCATTTTATAGTGGATCTGTGTTACTCATTAATTTTAACTAGATTTATTATCACGGCAGGGATCCGTATTATGACTGGGTGTGTGACTTTTTATCACAAGACCACTGTTGATAAATTACGGTTCTCATATTATGACCTCTAAGTAGTGACCTTTAACTTTGGCTTAAGCCGGGATGATAATAGTTCCCTACTCGGCTCGTTGGCTATTATAGTTGAGTTTAATAATAACCGATGCTTTGGTCCTATGGCGTGTGTAGGCGACCATGAGGTGACGGGTTTCATGTTAGGTAAATGTTCTTTTTTAAACGTGTTTATTTTAATTTTTATAGATAGTAGAGCCTCGCTGATTTCAGCATGAATGGGCCGGCTCGACCGGGAAAGGACTAACCACTCACAGAATATCGACGCAAAATAGCAGTATTCCTACTGTTGTGTTTCGTTCGGTGAGTGAGAGTGCCAGAGGCCGAATCACCCTCTTTCCTCCTTCCCGCTCCTTCTCCTTCCCGCTCCTTCTCCTTCCCACTTCCTTTTTCTCTTCTTCCTTTGCAAAAGGGTCGGCAATGCGCAAGTGATGCGTCATGCTGCAGGCGTCTATAGGCTACGGTGACAACTTACCATCAGGTAGGCCGTATGCTTGTTTGAAACCTTAGTGGATTAAAAAGAAAAAAATTGTCTTAAACTTACTGTCTCCGTGCGTAGCGGTGGAGAATGCAACTATCGTGCATGAATTCTCGGGTTCGATTCGCGGGTCAGGCTAAATGTTATTGGGTTTCCTTATCTAGTAATTCGTTGGATCACAGCAACACGGTCCTCCCCTCACCACTCCCATAACCATAGCTTACAAAAAGTGGGTGAAACACCTTCGTCCACATCCTCAGGCAAAAGGCGTAAACTTAGTATCTTAGGTAAACCATTATAATTCTTATCTTGACATAAAAATGTTACTTAATATTTTACTTAATTATTTTTTTGTGTTTATTTGCCAACCTGTTGTCAAGAGTTGTCCAAACCACCCGTAAGCCTCTGGCATGGCTTAACGGCTGCTGTCAATTTGACAACAACCGGGACCGACTTTTTACGTGCCCTCCAAAGCACGGAGACGCTCAGATGAAATACCACTAAGCGGTCACCCATCTATAGACTGACCGCGCCCAACGTTACTTAACCTCGCTAATCGTTTACCGATCAGTGAGTGCTATGAGCTTTCTTAATAGTCATAGAGATAGTAGGCAGAAAATCAGTAGGCAGTAAAGTTAGCTTCTAACTTTAAATTTTGTTTTTTTTAGTGGGATATTATCAAATATCATCCGCTTAGAGCATAGAGGTATGTCAGACTTCCACAGACTAAAACCACACCCGTGTTCCGTCTCTTGCCCTTATATTCCGGGGTCACAGGATTCCTTTCGCATTGTTTTTTGCCTCTAGCAAGCACAAGCCCACTACATATACGGGCCCCGACAGTGTGAGGTTTGAATCTACCTGCAAATTTAATTCAAAACAAAGAACCTCCAGTCCATTCTAATAGCTTTACTCTTGCATTAAAACTAATCGCGTATCTAGTGGCCACGAATAAAGGGCAGCCGGGTGGCGTCCAACCACAGTTAATTAGTGCAAGCCAGTACCTGCTGTGGCACCTGTACCTATACCCTGCAATTGTGCTGACCCCCCTACGTAACAGGGTTGACATCTTTGCAGAACTAAATGTTCGAAAGAAATTGCTTTTATTCGAGGTTAGGAATCATAGTGACTATAATAAAATAAAATAATTAATAATATTAAATGCTGCACGATGGCGGGTGGGTTTAAGTGGTTTCTTTGCCAATGGTACTGCGCGGAGTGTTGTGGGTTCGATCCCCATACGGGACAAAAAACTGTGTGATCCATGAACCATTGTTTCGAGGCTGGCTGTTATTTGTGTCCGTTTGAATGTTTGTAAAAATCCCATGCAATACAGGATTACTTGAAACTCCGGCAGTTCCATTTCTGAAAAGAATAATATACAATAGATAAATGATTTTTTTGTCTCACCCTAGACAAATAGGTGCTTCGAAATTACGTACTTTACCAAGGGACGGAGATGATAATTGTCAACTGTCTAATTCCAGGCTGCTACTGAGATTCCTGACAGAAAAACTCAATATATTTTTGCTAACCTTACTCAAGATTCGAACCCATACATTAGCCACTAAACCAACGATCCAACCGTCAACCATACACCACTGACCGACAAAGCAGATACAAGTAAAATAAAATAAACATTGAATAAGCATTGCCATTCAACGTGGCAATGTAAAATAAAATGCTGCCAGTCTTCTGGGCACCCTACCAGTCGACTGTGATGCGGAGGAATTCTATAACGCCTATTAGAGGGTTTTAGTTTTTCGTTTTTATTTCTGACATTATATAATATTTTAGGCATAAGTACGTTTTAAATAAGTATGTTAATTGATAATATACTTACAGTAAATAAACGTAATTTTAACATAAAAAGTAAAATAAAAAAATATAATATAATATAATATTCTATTCTACCACATACACACAACACCATCTAGCCCAAACTAAGCAGAGCTTGTACTATGGGTTCTAGACAATGGATAAACATACATATATACTTTTTTTTTTTTTGTAAATACATACATATTATACATAGAAACACCCAGACCAAGACAAACATCCATGTTCATGCACACAAATGTTTGACTTGTGCGGGAATCGAACCCGCGACCTCAGGCGTGGCAGTCAGTTACACTAACCACTACGCCATCGAGTCGTCAAATGTTCTTAAGATATTTTCTCTTGGCAACCCTAGCGGGACGAGTAATGATGGAAAACATTGCCAGAGATTTTCATCATTTCGCGCAATTCTGGTGAAACTCACACTCAGACGACATTTCTAAGGGAGGTGTTTTAGACAATGCTTTTACATTTATTATGCGATGCACTTTCAAAGACCACCGAGTAAATGTATGTACTTTAATTATACATAAAAATGTATATTATATACACGAAAAATTAGTATTATACTTGCATTTCGACAGCTTTAGGTATAGATTCCACGTAACTCCTATTACGTCAAAAGCTTTTCCCGTCTGCCGTCTACAGTTTCATACTTTGTGCTCCTACTATAAATTTTATAAAAGATAAACCAAGTAACATTATGTCCGAGTCGAGCTTGAACTTGAGATCTTTGACGCATTTAGAACCGCTGTTAAAAAGCTTAGCAACTGCGAAAACTGAATGTTAACAGCATTTTGGCTTATAGAACGGTGACCAGTTACATAAAGTCATACCTTAATTTGTAGAGTTGGTAGAGTCAGTTAGATAATATTACACATTTCCATTTCTAGAGAAAGGAAAATACAGATAGGATAAAAAGAAAAAAAGGAGAGATAAATTAGATATTCACGTACTATCTAACGCCTCACGTCTTTATCCTTTCAGCCTCTGGCAAGCAGTTCTACTCATCAGGTGACACGCAAAATAAAGCTAGTCCCAGGTACACACAATAGATGGCGCTACGCATCACCAAGCAGCAAAAAATCTTAAGCTACCCTCCGATCTTAAATTTTCAATTACCCTCAAAAATATAAAACACAATAAGTAATTTTGTTTTATAACCCACACTCGATGAAATGTTAGAAGCGTAACGCCACATTATTGTATAGAAAATGCTAAATTTTACGGCGTAACGTAAAAACTTTACGATTGCAACGTATTTACGGAGTGTATGTGACGCGTGGTGCGTAAAATTGAACGTTTTTAGCGACAGTGACATTCAATTTGACATGATATTAGTATCGAAATGTTCTGCGGTATATTTTACGTTCACGATATTTCTTCATTTATGGCTGGACAGATATTCGAGGCCCCATCGTTTTGGGGGTAATGGTCTAAAAAGGTTTTGGGAGCTTAAGAGGTGAACTTTTATGAATATATCGCGGAGACACTTTCAAGTTGATAGATCAATGAAAATAATATCTTTCAATTATAAGACTTAGAAGATGGAAATATTAAAAAGAAAGAAATGTGTCGATTGCAAAAACATTTGTAAGAATGGCCACTATAGGCAACCATATTTATTACACAATTAAAGTATAATGTACATACGTCATGTTAGTACGTAGCCTTAAGATCAAAGAGCCAATTCTGGTAATAAAATCTGTTATAAATAGTGTTCTGGTCAAGTCTTTCTAATACTGGATTAGAAATATTGTAAATAATATTTCTCTAAAAATCTAATGTAAATATGAATTTAAATTTTAGTACATATTTGATATTCTTAGACTAGAACGGTATAAAATTTTGAATTTATTTTAATCACGATGATTGGCTTTCTTAGTTTAAAATAAATGTAATGACATCACGTTTATTGATATCTATCATACCGTTTAGGCTACTAAGCGAGCTAAAACGCTTCTAATAACTACGTAATTTACGGTAGGCAGAGCTTGTTCACGGGCGACACTTATCGTTTATCATCAGGTGGACAGCTTTTTTTTTACTTGGTGCGTTGACGCGTACCTCACCGCGGGGCGACGGAGAGGTTATGTGGGACTCACCGGAGGTAAGATGGTGAGCGACATCCCGTTCCTCGACATAACCGCACTGGCTGGGCCACGTGTATCACTTTCACATGCTATCGCGACCCCGCTGAGATTTCGGCCCGTCGTATGAAACGGCAGGCCGCTGCACAAAAAGACCCTACGCTATGGTCACTTCTAAATTTTAACCCTACTGTCCCCTTACGGTACGGACACACGACACAGAGGCGCGTGTGGGAACACGCACGCCGCCTCTCCGACCTAGTGCTGATCGGGTGGCGGGCAGGCCCACGAAGCCCACCACCCTCAGTTCAAAGCTCAGGGTGGCCTGATCAGGCCTGATCGGGTGGACTGTTGGTTCAACTGCCACTAACAGTAATAAAAATTGCATTCATAGGTACTTAAAGCCTTTTTATCTCCGAAAGAAAGTACAGAACTCTATAACATTAAAATTTCTCCAATTCTGTTCACAGTCCAGCGAAGACAAGCTTATTTCCGTCCATCAGGAACTTTCCCAGACTCCCATTTGCTACAGAAAATGTCCTAACAGAAAACCTAATAATACTTTGTGCGATCTGGCAATTGAACCCGGAACTTCGAGACCATAAACGTTAAACTAAGCCCCGAGACTAATGAGACAGTTTTGTTTTAATGTTAAAATAACGTTGATTCACTGAATATCTCAAACAATGTCGCCAAACTGAACTAAATACATTTGTTAAGGTTATCGCTCCTATAAAATATTCATGCTGTAATTATTTTGGTGCTACTTATCATTTATATATTCATCTTTAGTTATTGTTTAGTTAGAAACGCAAATAAATTTGGATAGTATTTAATTATTCGGAGGGAATAAAAAGCAGCGATAGCTCAGTGGGGAGACCAACAGACTGCAATGCAGAGGGTCTCGGGTTCGAACCCACGTCGCGCACCTATGACTTTCGGAAGTTATACGACTTTTCGAAATTATGTGCGTATTGATTGACAATTATCGCCTGCTCCGTGCCTCGGAGAGCACTTTAAGCCGTCGGTCCCGGTTGCCATGAACATCTATGGCAGTCGTTATTGGGAAAGTCAGTACCCACTAATATCCTGACACTGGTCTAGCCTTAGGGTATCGTTAGCCTTCGGGTTGCGGAGGTCAGGTGGCAGCCGCTCCGTGTAAAAACTGATATCCAGTCAAATCCTGTTAGACCAGAAAAGCCGACCCCAAGTGACTTGGGAATAATAAAGGCTAAGAGAGAAGAATTTAATTATTCGGAGGGGATTTTGGTAATCAAGGACCATTGCGAAATTTATGTTCTTGCGTTCTGTTTTATTTTTTTTGTTAATAATTACATATTTTGTTATTTAGAGGACATTGTAACAGTATTTTTCTGGATGATATAGCCTCTTATGTACCTCTGACAATGAGTATGCGAAATTCATGACGATCGGTCAAGTAGTTAAGGCATAAAAGGGTAACAAACTCACTGACATTCAGTTAAGAGTAAGGATTATTTCTAATGCCATCATTCACGACTGGGATAAGTTGTGTCTAGCCGCATGCAAAATAAGGTTTTCCAAACACTTTAAAAAGTCATTAAGCGAAAGTTAATTACTGGAGTGTGTAGTATGCCGGCCACGTTCACACAGATGTCCTGCAGGGAACAAATTAGTTGTCAACGCGAGCTAATTTCGTTCACACTGAACAATTTGTTACCACGCTGTGTCTGTTTTGTTTAGATACATATTAAGTAGTTTGTTTTTACATGGCCAAGGATTTTTTAATAATACCTTCAGAATGGTAGACAAGCCTGCCTGATGGATAGCTCACGATCGCATACGTTATCAGCATAATCTTAATCCTATCCTTACTAATAATAAGAATGCGAATGTGAGTTTGTTTGTTACGCTTTCATGCTTTATCTACTCGATCGATCATCATGCAATTCGCATACACGTTGTCAAGGGAACAGAATAAACATAGGGAACTTTTCATTCAGAAACAAGTGTAAAACGGCAATGAATTGGTGTAAATCTTAGAGTTCGAAAAAATTGTTCAAGTAATATGCAAAGGCCACGTGATACCACGTGACCTTGAGGTCAGAGGTCAAAGGTCATAGTCATTTCAGAGTATATCGACTATGCTGAGTCTCTAGCTCTTACGGTTCTTGAGTTGAAAGTTGTATAACAGACGGATGGACAAAGCTGTTGTATAAAAGTTTTTTCGAACTCTAAAAAAGCCTCTACTAACCTAGCCAAACCTACATTTACACGATCGAAGTCGCGGGCAAACATTAGTGAGTATTAAACGGTAAGCGATTACAAGGCTCGTTTGCCGCTCAAGTTGTATAAAAATGACTACTAAGCTCCCATTCCTTTTTATTCATCTCATGTTTTATTTCTTTTCATAGCGACAAAGGATGATTGATACCTCTGCTAAACCATCATAAAGTAAGGGAACTGCTTACCATCAGACAAACCGTATGCTCTTAAAAGGTTTCCGGTTCGTAAATTCAGAAACAAATCGTTTTACCTACGAACGAAAATAATAATTTAATTGACCTAATTTTAATGGCTACGAGCCCATACGCATCTTCATTTTCGCCCCTTTCGTAGAAAGACGGAGCCCCGCTTCGCGGAGCTCCTATTTTTGGGTGGGTTTTAAGAAGAAACCTAACAAATACCTACTAGGGGGCGAATCTTGAGGGACGAACGGGCTCGTAACCATTTTAATTTACCTTCTACCACATTTTTGAGACATATTGTAGGAAAAATATGTCAAAACTTAACTATGCGTAGCTAAAACGACTCGTTTCTGAATATATAAACTGGGCCGTAATTGTAAAAAACAAAGTTAATGCTATTTTGTTCGCATATTGTAGATCGACGTTTCGCGTATTCAGAAGGCTGGTCTTTTCTTAGCCCAAAGAATCAGCATTGCCATTCAACGTGGCAATGCTGCCAGTCTTCTGGGTACGTTACTTGTTGACAGCGATGCTGAAGAATTTTACGATGCCTAAACCATTTTTGTAAATATTTAGTATTATAATTATTTGTGTTTTTGTAATTATGTTATCTTTTTTAATACGTTTGTACATATCGGTTATTAGATTATTTCGTTCTAAAATTAATTATGTGAATATAAGTTAATAAATGAAAAAGATCTGTTGTAGACACCATAGCCTTTTAACTTGATCGTTCACGTGTCCTTTTGGCATGCAGGCTTCATCACAATGATTTCATTTATCGTATAATATGACCATTCGAAAGCTTATAGTGTACGACAAATAAAGTTTTACAGCTACTATGCGCGTTTTATGGACATATAATGTTCATTGACAGAACTGATGCACTCGTAGTACATGCAAATTATATATTTGTTAGGAATTAAATCTCTACGTCTCAATGCAATTTAGCATACGTACAGTCTCGCGTCTATATATCTAATCTATATACATATATATATATATATATATAAAACTCTTACGTTACTGAGTGACTGACAGACAACGCACAGCCAAAACTACTGAACGCAAGAAGCTGAAATTTGGCATGTATGTTCCTTGGAGAGTGTAGGGGAGCACTAAAAGAGGATTTTTGGAAATTCCACCCCGAAGGGAGTGAAAGGGGTGAAAAACTTTTATATGAAAGTTCTACACCGTTGAAGTTAGTGACTTGAAAATTTGGATTTTCACACGGGCAAAGCCGCGGGCGGAAAGCTAGTACTTAATATAATGATAGGTAATGGGTCTTACTCGCGATAAAGTATTTAAAACGTAATAAATACGTATTGATTGCCCGACGTTTCGAGCAACTTACATCGATCGTGGTCACGGGTTGACTGATGTGAGTTTATCGGCGTCTTCGTGAAGTGCGGGTTTCGGCAAGTACCCTCACTTGGTCACTATTATAAAATATAGGCTAAAAACGTTTATATACCTAATTACCTAATTTTGGAAACATTCCACCGTTAAAAAATCATACTAAATAATATTATAAATGCAAATGTGAGTTTGTTTATTCGCTTGTTACGCCTTTACTACTGGACCGATCATCATGAAATTGCGATACACTTTGCGAGGGGAACAGAAAAGGACATCCCGAAAAGTACTGTTACTAACCTAATCTACATTTGAACGAGCAAAGCCACGGGTAAAATCTAGCAATAAATATTTGTATGATTCACAAATATTTATTTGTGATTTAACCCACAACATTCGGCGTAGAGGCGATTAGACGCTTAACCACTCCGTGATCCATACAGCCAAATTGAAACACTCTAGTTTTTGTATTTCCAAGTTTTAACATTTTATCGGTGTCACTATTTTATAACAAGGTATGTTAGTCATAATAGCGCTTCCTAAGGCCCAATATACGGTGCAGTTGATCATAACTGCTCGTAAATTCACATTAGTGCACATACCGCTAGCCCCACACCGATGCTATAAACGTTATTGGCCACTTTTATAGGGGCAATTACATTCTAGCTATTTATTTTCCTCTTCAAAAAGTTGAATGATAATATTTGTTGAGATTTCAGTAAGGAGATGATGTATGTAGAACGGTGTGCAATTGTTACGAAATAACAACAAATAATTCGCTTCCGAATATGTATCAATGCATCTTTCTATGTGAATTCATTTCTCATGCTTATATATTTGACTGCACGGATAGCGGTTTAAGTGGCCGCCGCGCCGAGGGTTGTGTATTCGATCACCACACTGCACAAAAAATTGTGTGATCCACAAATAGTTATTTCGAGTCTGGGTGTTCTTTGTGTCCGTTGTTTAAATGTTTGTAAAGTCCCCCGCGACACAGGAATTACTACTAGTATGGGAAAGGTCTCTTAAAAAAATATAGTCGGCATACGGCCTCTTGTGAGTGTAAGATATCCATTCAGGAGAGACCGATTCACCTACATTTCGTCAAGCGTTTACCATCAATCATCTACTAGGCACAGTTCCAGACTGCGCTGTTACTGAAAATTTCAAAAAGCCCACTAGCAGTTCTCCCCACCCGGAAACAAACCTGACGCCTTTCGGACGAAAACTACAAGCGTAAATTTATGCGATTGGCTAGGGAACTGTCTGTTATACGTGATATATATGGTTCTAATGTAAGCCGTATCTACACAAGTGGCTACACCCACTGTTTATTTGTTTTAACAATCGATTCTATTTTTAATCGCTTGTCTAGACAGTTCCTTAAGTGCACAAATTGGCTGTGTCGATTGTGTTTATCGAGCGATCAATGATGTTTGGTACACAGTACGCTTATAGACGAGTTGTGTACTGACGTTTGGTTGCATTTTCTATTTGTAAACACATTGAGAGCTGATGTAAAGACAGGGTTAATTTCTTGGTTGAAGGGTATGTGTTTTAACTGTTTGTTATAGGCACGCATACGTAGTTTGCTGCCTATATTCCCCAAAAGATAAGCATAAACAATCCCACTGCTGGGCACGAGCCTCTATTAAGGATTATGCAGACCAAGTGCTCTATTCAAGTAGACTCTACATATCTTCTGAAACATTATGTAGAGCTCCCAGACAAAAAGGTTTCTCCACACAAGCCATGAAAACCATCTTCGATCTATAGAATTCGAATAACAATTTTTTTAATGGATTACCAGTCACTTAAAATTACTATCTACAAGGGTTATGAAGTACTCGTCTGCAAAAGGTAGTATGTAAGTAGGTACTTACATTTCTAGGATTTCTTCGTCACCGCTAAAGTCGCTTAAAGTCTTAGAATACCAAACATAAATTAAAATTTATTAATTCTGGTCGCCGCTGTGCCGCTGCGACTCAATAGCAATAATACACATAAAAAATTAAAGCATCATTGCGTGTAATAAGATCGAACTCAAGATTTTTTTATGAGAAACCTACAACTACCTACCAACCTACTTGTCTTTCACTATTTACTTCTAGTAGTAAAAAACACCAGACGCCAAAGCAGGTGGCAATTCCACCACAACTTGTGTTACCAGTTCCCATAATATTTTTAATTGCTCTTCCTTATTTAAACTGGCCACATCAAAAGTTAGCCCACTTATTCTTGGAGTCGAAATCAAAACGGTGTGTGACTGCTTATTCTCCTACATCATCAAAGTTAAGCTTGAACATTTATGACTGGCCGCGGAGTGGCTATCGGATGATAGTGGCAAAGAATAATAATTATAGAAGTGAGATTTGTTTGAGTGCTTAGACTAAACTACCTACGTCCATCGGTACGTTGTATGTGTCGCACACATACATGCACATTAACAACACAATTCAGAAATAGAAGCTTATTATTTTTGTTGCCCTTATTGGCAGGGAAGTCAGTGGCCTGCATTGTGGTAACCGTCGCTTATTGCCGTAAGCAATGTCAGGAGTCTCCACAGCAAAGCCACTGCTTCAAACTTCGTATAACATTTTATAGAGTTTCAAAAGCACCAGGGCGTCATTAGATACCCGGAACGTTATTCTAGTCTCTAACTACGTGCGTGCCTGAGTGTGTGCGTCTGTGTGCGTACGTGCGTTCGTAACTGTTTGGTACTGTGACATAGGATTGCATACAATCGTGCAGTACTAAGGAATCTCGACTTACGTAACGTATGATTTGGTTTTCTGTTAGTAAATGCCTAATATCACAGTATTTGGTAACATGCAAAGCAAAACACTGCTGGCGATTTATGACTATCTAACTTCTCTTAGAGGAAATACAAACTTGTCTTCGTATGTACTAGATCAATAAACGCAAATGTATAAAAGCGATTAATGCAAATGTTATACGTTCGATTACCGGAGCAGCGGTGGAATAAATGGATGCACGTTCATGTATTTAAATATTGTATTGTGTACCTTTGTTATTTACAATACGGTTAACCGTTGTTTGTATGTAAATTTTTACCGTGGTCTTGCTCGCATTACAGTAAATCCTTTAGCCATTAAAATCTTCATGAATAGATTTGAATGTGATACACAGAGTAACTGACGTATGTGTAAATTTTATACAACCATGTCATTTTTATTTTTATATAAAGCACGTATTAGGACGGTGTGGTCATATATAAGCGTCACATAATATAGCCTCTGTACAATTGAAAACCGCGGCAAAGAAATTCCTATAGGTACATTATTTGCAGTAAGATAAATAATTTTCTGTTTGACTTATTAATATCAGTTCACTCTAATCGATACTTAAAACTGCGCCGAGCTTAAGACAAATTCGCGAGGCTATTGAAATCAAAAAACACCCTAATTTTAATAGAGAAGATTGTTAGAATGTACCACCAGCTTGGGATCCAGTAAAACCAATAGTCAAACCCAAGGAGAAGCAAACCACAGCTAGACTTCATGATACTTTGAGCTCATTCTCCCCGTGACCCTGGCTGCTGAAAAGCAATCGAAACGTCGGGAAAAGTGTAAAATTAAATTAAATCTAAATAGTTTTAATAATAATTTAATTAGCTTAAAAATTAATAAAGTTTAATAGTAGTAGTAGTGTAACAGTTTTCAAAATTATGTAATAAAGTGTCAAATTGAAATTATAATAAATAAATAAAAATAAATAAAATAAACAACGCGATAAAATCCGTATATAATATTTTGTCCTGTATGAGATTCTAATCCAAAACATTTGGCGTACAATCGTTGGCAAGATAACCACTACGCCAGCCAAATGCTATTCAGACTTAAACAGTCTGATGTAGTCAAAATAAAGTCTTATTACTAAAAGGTATTTTTCTTTAATATATTACTATATTTCGCCTTGGGTTCGCTCTCAGGATAATTTAGATTTTATAAATAAATTGCTTTTCCTCGAGAACAGTACTTTTTTACCCATTTCTCTTTTTCTGTTCTCCAAACAACGTATATGCGACATTTCATGATGATCAGTCGAGTTTAGGTGTGAAAGCGTAACAAGCAAACAAACACACATTCGCATTTATACTATTAGTTAGGATTTTAATCATAACATTAAAAGCTAACAAATACTAACTTTGTAATTAGAAGTTGTTTTCCTTTGGGTATTTAAAACTGTCAGTCTATGTTGGACGGGGAGTTTTAGACACGTCCGACATTTCAGCACTATTTTCGTGATATGAATAAATAACTCATGTCATTTATAGTTTCTAAATATAAATATCCACACGACAATGTTAGGTATTTATATTTTATAGTTTAAATTAAACTAATTTATACGGTTTTTATCGCGTAGTTTTTTAAACGCTATCATTACATAATTTTGAAAGTTTAAACTACACATTTCATAATAACTTTTAAAGTTTCGCGTTGCATGATATATGTATATAATATGTAGCGGGTATGACCACGGCCGGTGTAACCTGGTCGAAACGTCAAGCTTTAAAAAGGTAAACATTCATGATCGCGTTAATACCCGCTACGTATTATATATACACGTTTTATACATAATATATCTTAATGTACATAATATTATTTATGAACTGCCATAATTCATATAAAATCCCTGTAGGTCTTCTCGTATATCCACGAGAAAACTGATAATATTTGATAAGCCACGATTCAACATATGCACTCTCAGATTGATCGATTGCATAAAGAGTATCTAACAAAACCATTATATTTTCGTAGGCAGAAACTATTCTAAAAGTTAAAAGCAGTTACACTTCTGTTCTTCGTAATCTATGTGCAGTCTAACATAAAGTTCTATAAATAAACTGCATAAAAGCATCAGATCATTAACATTAGTACGATTGAATTCAAACGCGTCTGTACTCGATATAAATACCTACATTAATTTCGTTCATCGCGTTATTTCCTCTGCGGAAGTACGGGAATCATTACAGTAATCTGAGCAGCGATAGCTAAGTGGGGAGTCCAACAGACTGCAATGTAGAGGGTCTCGGGTTCGAACCCACGTCGCGCACCTATGACTTTCGGAAGTTAAGTATATGACTTTTCGAAGTTATGTGCGTATTGATTGACAATTATCGCCTGCTCCGTGCCTCGGAGAGCACGTTAAGCCGTCGGTCCAGACTGCCATGAACATCTATGGCAGTCGTTATTGGGAGAGTGTTGACACAAAAGATCCCACTGGGTCGAAGTGTCGCCGGTCTGCACTGACTGGCCGACGGCTTAACGTGCTCTCCGAGGCATGGAGCAGGCGATAATTGTCAATTAATACGCACATAATTTCGAAAAGTCATATAACTTCCGAAAGTCAGAGGTGCGCGACGTGGTTTCGAACCCGAGACCCTCTGCATTGCAGTCTGTCGGTGTCCCCACTGAGCTATCGCTGCTCTTGCGTATAGTTACACTTTGATTATGTACACTATTATAATACATCCGTTAAGATTGGCCGACGTAACCGAATTTTGGTGTGAAAGACATTGATATTATTTGTGTGGTAATGATGGAACTCTTAAAATAGAGGAGAATAATTCACGACTGCTTATAGATTTGGAGAATGACAGAGGTATATATAGTAAATCCGTTGACTACCGTGACAGTAATAATCTCTTTAAACCAAGTTATAAGAGAACAAGTTATAGCTCTCGAGACTACCGCGGCAGTAGGTAATAACGGAGCATGTATTGTGAGAGAAAAAATCACGATCACAGATTTAATCGTTCCCAAATGGAAGATATACATTGCAGTGTCCATTACTCATATATGTAAGTCTTTAAAATAAACACGCCTGATATTCAACGTCTTTTCAGAACCCCTACTGCTACAAATAAATGTTATAAAGAAAATCCTTTAGATACGGGTATCACACTCATGATCTCACCATGGTACGTAATCCTATGTTTCGACACAAATAAAGCAGTTTCATATCTGTTGAATAAGACATCAAACGTGCTGTGATATTGATCTTTTACCGTGTCCACTGTCTCGAAATCAATGCTCGTAAAAAGGGAGCTAGATGGATAATATATCAGAAGAATTTGAATAGATTCGAATAATCATTTGCGACGCGTATTTATCAAGGGTTCAGGGTACTGTCTGTGGTCTTATTAAATATGAAGACGCGCATTTACACGTAGGTAAGTACTTATTTTGTACCTTTGTTTTTAAACCTATTGTTTACTTAGCTTTGCCTGTTTATTGTCTAAAGCCTGTCAATTCCTTATGCACTTTAAGAAGGGACCCTTAATAATTAAACACCCAGTCAACCTGAACCCATCTTAGGACTCAATACTAAAAGTGTGCCTTCCCCACGTACTTAGATCTGCCATTTACCATTTATCCACCCTACCAAATAACCAGTTTTTAGGGGTAACAATTTAAAAACATCACGCCATAAACATAAGGGGGTGCCTGTCGTTTCGAGCGCTGAAAGGGCGATTTGCATTTGACAAATTTTTCGACGTCCCCCTACACTTGAATTAATGATTTTGCGTGACGAGCTGAGCCGAATAATTGAGCGGAAAATATACATTTTTGTCCGCAATTGTTAGGTTATACTTTGAGCGATAAGCGTTTTTATTTTCAAGTCAAGCGGTTATGGTGCTTATTTTACGTTTTGGACGTTTGCAATTCCATTTTGTCGCGGTCTTTGCCAAATTTGCTATAAAATAGTCGCTATGGTGCCAGAGCTAAGGAAAACTTTGCTGCTCTGCTAATAGCACGGAGCTTCCATATGGGATCTTAACTAGAGAAGGTGGACCCTGAGAATTCTGCTCACGCAAGAATTGATTATGATTATTATTGATGCAGTGCTGTCTGAAATTTTAGTGGAGATTTCATTTTGTCTCCTAATCCATGATTTACTTCTTGTAAACTTCAGTTACAAAAAAAAAGACTTACTACTTAAGCTTTAAATAAATAAGAATACATATGTACAAGTATTATGTATCTTACTTGTAATAATATTATTAAATAATTATAAGTTAAATACTTTAAGTACATTCTTATATCCCAAAGGGCTGACCAAAGATGTATTAAATTCTTGCTCCAGCTATGTTTTAACCCACGTGATTAGGACATGCCTATTTACCGGACGCATCCTATACTCCATACTAATTATTCATAAAAGAACAAAACAAAAGAACTCTTTGCCACCCTAAAACCACCACCATCTGTAAAACCTCACGTTTTTGAACGTTCAGTATTATACTATCAGATTGATTTAAAAATAAAGTGTTCTTTTTTCAAGTTTATAAAACCGCGGTTGTTACGACCTTAGCCTTATATCGGTAACAAATGAATGACGGTATTTACGTTTGGTTAACAATATTTTATGTTATCGTTTTAATATTAAAAGCAAACTTATTTTCCATTACTGCCTGCATATAGAGTCAGTCATTATAAAGGAAATGCTTATATTTAATCGTGGTATTGTTATTTTATATGGCTAATGTGGTAATCAAACATACATAGTGGCATGCCTATAATACTTAAGCGGTGTCATCATCATCATCTCCGTCGAAAGATGTCCACTGCTGGACATATGGCTTCCCTAAGATTTTCCAAACAGAATGGTCTTGGGTCATCCAACCTCTTCTCGTGACACTTATCAGGTCAGGGTTCATCGTCTGGGAGACCTACCGCTGCTGCGTCTTCCCATGCGCGGCCGTCACAACAGAACTTTTTTGCCCCAACGACCAGAGGTTTATTCGGTGTATATTAGTAGACTCATATTTCGTCAACTTTTGTTTAAGATCCCACGTCGACGTCTATCTGGCACAGACTTCTAGACACCGAGATGATACTTTGTCAGTTATACTTTTAGGTCCCACATAATATGATGCGATCCCATATTGTCGTCTACCTGGCACATACTTCTAGACTCCGTGGTGGTACTGAAAATTTCTTGACAGAAAAATCCAGTAACACATTGGCCGACTTCGAATCGAAGTCCAGGATTCAGTCGTCAGTCACTTTTACAACCACTGCCACCAAAATAAAATAACTTTTATTATATCCGCAGATTCCAAGAAAAGTCTTTATAACAAGAAATTATCCCCTCGCGGGCAGTACATCTGAATGTGCAAAAAAGTCTTTTATAAATATATTTTAAGGAAAATCCTCGAATCGTTCATTCAGGATCTGTCGGTGCGTGGGTTGGCACAACATTCCTTTTTACCTAAAATCCTAAAATTTAAATGAGGGAATATGAAAAAATAAAGGCACAATAATAATGAGACTGAATATCCTTATTTTATGATACACAGTTCCTGTCTTAGCTAATAATTGTAGCTATTATTCTTTACTTAAATTCGCTTCGCAAAATGGGCTTCGGGAAGTATTTTGACGGCAATTTGGAAGGTTTTAAATGGAGCGAGTAATACAGATCATTACATTCAAATACTTGTATTATTTACCTATTGTGAGTGTTATAAGGTTATTTATATTTATTAAAGTTATTTAAGTAGATTGTTGGTCCTGAGGCGTAAGTTTGCGCTTTTGTTTGCGTAAGATCGTGATGTCTCAGATTCAATTCCTATGTAGATAAAAGTGTGATTGCATTCTTCTGTTAGGGTGTTCTATGTAGCAGCAGAGTTTGGCATGGTGCTCGGAAGACGGTAATAAGGTCGAGCAAAGAAAACCGCAAGGGTTTTTAGATGAGGCAAACCTATAGTGCGTATGTTGCGTTATTCTGTTGAATATTTTGAAAGCATGTTCTCCAAAATCAACTTGGTATCGAATTGGAAAAATATATTTATTTAATTAAGTTAAACATATGACATTGCTTGTTTGTTATGCTTTCACGCCTGGACTACTTGACAGATCATTATGAAATTTCACAAAAAGGTTGTCGGGAGAATAGAAAAGGACATAGATAGGGTACCTTTCATTCAGAACAAAATACTGTTCCCGAGGGATACAAAATTTAAATAACCTATATTTATGCAAGCGACGCCGCGGACAAAATCTAGTAATATATAAATAAGGTAGAAGCTTTTCAAATCTGGTAGACGAGGTAATTGTCGAAAGATGACGTAAATGAAAAAAGGACGCAAGATATTATACTACGACGTAAACACAATTTAAAAGCAAACGTGCGAGGGAAATAGCGAGTTACCCCATTACGGCTCTACGTTTTCTCATACCAAAATTTTAAATAAAAATTTATCTTTCATTTTGCAACCAATTTTATTTATTTTCAAATGCTTTGCTATGCTGCGGTTGTCTTAAAAATATCGTACAAAATCTAACATAGGCAATTATCTTATTGAAGGTTAGTTTATACATTGTGGTTTTTAGATTTGGAAGATTCGGTTATTGGTTAATTGTATAATGATAACGTCACTGCTTAGTTGAACCAATCATATAAATTAACGTTTGATAATTTCAGCCGATTGTAAGATCTTGAAGTCGATTTCAAAGCAAACTAGCTTAAAAAGAGTGGCCATGAGTTTCTTGCCCATTCTTCTCATGAGCCCTACACCCTTGCTTTGCTGGACGTGGCAGTAAATGTAAATTTACAGAAAGTATTTAGTGTAACTTTGACATTCATAAGTGTTATCTTGTAACCTAATCTGAATAAATTTATTTTGAATTTTGAATTTTGAACTATTATTAAAATTAAGGAAGATTTTTATAGCAGCTAACAATTTAGATACGATACAATTCAGCCTAACCAAACGAGACAATACATTTGACAAGCTACGTTATCTTACGTTTAACCAAGTAAAGTTGTTACGCCAATTTGCACAGAACGGCCCTGAAGCATATTACCCAATCTCTAAGCCACTAAATTAGCATTTACAATCCGGCATGTCTGCAACCGTCTGGCAACTCGTGCTTGAAAACAATAAGCCGCCAGCTATGCAGGTGTGCCCGTTAATTTAGCATGGCACGGGCCACCTGGCATTCTGCCAACTGCCAACCCTCATTACTCACTATCACTTCATTAATTTATGCCAGAAATTTAATTAGGGACTGGAATCAAAGCTTTTTTGCTGTCAGGGACAGAGCTCGGTGTAGGTTTTGGTAATGGTTGATAAAGGCTTTGAAATTTTAAAATATAAAATTTTTGAAAGTTCTTTTTTAAAATCCTTAAATACAGATAGATAAAATAAGAAACTAAAACAGGGTGTCCTTATTTTTGATTATTCTAAAACAACACTCTCATTAACCTATTGAGTCGAAGCGGCATACCGGCAGCCAGGCATAATAGGTGTTTAATTATATTTGGCATTTCATGACTTGACAGATTAATGTGCTCCACAACTTTCCTGGAAATAAAATAAAATTTTGTCACCACACCCGTTAATACAAATCTAATTTCTCAACCTCCCATCAATTGAATCTATGCATACCATTCTTTAGTCATATGTATATCTCATAGACTTGGAATATTTTCGCTACGCGTATATTTGATCATTATCTGTTTCATGATAGTATCCACTATAGTATCAATAGTTTTCAAAATAAAATCAAACGCCCGTAGCTTGGAAACTAGTTATGGTGCTATTAATTTATTAGTAATAAAATGTCATTGTTTTCTTATTGTTTGCATTTTCTCTAATGGTTGTTCACAAATATTTCAGAGCCTTACGTTTGGAACTGTGCTAGCTGTGTTTGTGCCCTTATACGAGGGACTAAGCACTAGAGGTTACAAAATGTGGATATAATGTACCTCCCTCTCAGAGATACACGCCTGAGGATATGTATGTATGTATATTTTTCGTTAGCCGATTGGTATATGCCAATACTGGGTAAAGGCTGTCCCCTGAAGTTCCATACGTTTATCCAAGTCATCCAGTCATGTACTCGTATCTACGTAAAATGTACTACTGTTTTTATTTGTGACGATAATCGCCTAGACGCCCGGCGAACGCGGGCGCACGTCACTAGTACCCTCTCGCGACCGGTGGTGCGAGTCTATATAAGGAAGGGACGGCGTCAGTCGCGACCTCCTTGCGGCCCGGCTTTACACTCCCAGCTAAGTGTCCTGATTGTACAAGGACCACGAAGCAAGTCTTTAGTGAACCACGCCCTGACTATAGTTATATAAGTAAAGATTGTCTCTTTTATTTGTATCTTAATACATTAAAAGTGTATTTGTTATACCTTCTCTCATTGTACTTCCTAATTATATCTACATTTCAGCTAAAGTAAACCCTAAAGGTTACATATTATAAGCTTTAAAGAGACTCATTTTACTGCCAATGGCTCTAGCAAAATCGATTTATGATTTCCTTCATGAACACCAGTTCAGATAAATTGGCAACTAAACGTTTTCTCTTACTCAGGACAGATAAATTGATAATTGATAGCATTGTTTTGAAACACCTACGTTGTATATCGAGAAATTGTTGTTTCCACTGGTATTTCAACAAGCTTGTTGGTAGAGAATGAGAAAATGTTATTTCGCACTCAACATACTAATAGTTCTTGCAAATAACGAATCAGTATGCGATTGTAAACCACTTGAGCAAGTTCCCTGTGTTAAATATCTTGGAGTTCTGATTGATGAACGACTGACATGGGACAAACAAATTGATTCGCTTATAAAACGCACCAAAAACTGTCACACATATTTAAAAAATTAAATGACATAGCTGATACTGATTTAATTAGATCCATATATTTTAGTTTATGCCAATCTGTCTTATCGTATTGTATAACGGTGTGGGGCTCTGCAAATAAAACACTTTTTCTCAGATTGGAGCGGTCACAGCGAGCTATCTTAAAAATAGCATACAGAAAGCCATGGCGTTACTCCACAAATGCTCTATATAATGACTGTAACCACTTGCGTGTGAGACAATTATTTATTCTATCAGCTTTACTTCGCTTCCATAAGTACGCTAGAATCTCTGCTCGAATCTCATATAGAGCCTTGAAATGGGATCGGCCAAGAGTACGATCCTCGTTTGCATATAGATCTTTTGCCTTTCTTGGACCCTATCTATACACTAAACTGTACTCAAACAACAAAGAAATTGTAGATATGACTCGAAATAGGTGCAAAAATTATGTGGTGAAATGGTTACTATCTAAAAATTATATTGAAACTGAACAATTGCTACAAACTGGACTATAACTACTACTGATATCAATTTGAACACTCACCCACACACACACACACGTACACGTACACGTACACACACACACACACACACACACACACACACACACACACACACACACACACACACACAATCGCTAGAACACATATATAAACTCACGCACACGCATATGCACTACTATAATTATATAATAATACTATTTACTATTGTTATTTGCTATACTTGGAAGGGACTGAGACCCCACGACACAGGGAATCCTAGTGTGGGGCTCAGAGAACAGAAATTGTTGTTAAGTAGTATGTAACATAGAATAAGATAAAATACTTCTGTACATGTTCTGAAACTCAATAAATTTATTATAAATTAAATACAATGTGTATTAAAAATATAATAATATGATATATAATATAATATAATATTCTATCACATACACACAACATGATCTAGCCCAAACTAAGCAGAGCTTGTACTATGGGTACTAGACAATGGGTAAACATACATATGTATGTATATACTTTATTTTTGTTAATACATACATAGTATATTGATTGACAATTATCGCCTGCTCCGTGACTCGGAGAGCACGCTAAGCCGTTGGTCTCGGCTGCCATGAACATTTATGGCAGTCGTTATTGGGAAAGTCAGTACCCTCTAATATCCTGACACTGGTCTAGCGTTACGGTATCGTTAGCCTTCGGGTTGCGGAGGTCAGGTGGCAGCCGCTCCGTGTAAAAACTGATATCCAGTCAAATCCGGTTAGACCAGAAAAGCCGATCCCAAGTGACTTGGGAATAATAAAGGCTAAGAGAGAAGACGACATACATATTATACATAGAAACACCCAGACCAAGACAAACATCCATGTTCATGCACACAAATGTTCGACTTGTGCGGGAATCGAACCCGTGACTTCAGGCGTGACAGTCGGTTACACTAACCACTACGCCATCGAGGCCGACAATGTAGGTAGACTTTAAACAGAAAGAAGTGTCATAGCGGTAGGGGATGCTAGTAATTAGCAAAAGGTCTCGGGTTCGACTTCCGGGTTGGGCAAAGTATTATTGGGATTTTTGACAATAAATTCTCAGACGCAGCAAGGAGTTGGAAACTACATCAGGTAGGTGACAATGGGCTCGTCGCTTATTATATGGGACTTACAACTATAGCTGGCAATATGTGGGTATGAAACTCCTCTGTCTATCCTTCCAGAACTATAGACGAGGGCCTGTATGTGGATGAAGAATAAAATAAAATATTCAAAATTATCAGCAGCTTTACACACATTAATATAACGGATATAAACAGAACACTAAATACTGGGTACCGTGCGTCTGCTAGAGATGAAACCAAAAATAATATCGATGTCCAATGACGCATGGCGCTGAACGCTGTCAGCACTGATAAGTTTATAATGTATAAGTGTATTCATAATAATAATTATCTGTGTAGTAATTGCCGACTTGGTTTGATTGTATAAACTATAGAAACGTCTTTAATTGGAAGACATTGTAGATAATATTGTCTTCTGTTTACGCGAATGTTATTCATTGAAATTAAACTACTATATACGGATTTTATCGCGTTGTTTATTTTACAGTTTATTACATAATTTAGAAACTGTTACACTACTACTAGATACTATTATATTTTACAAATTTTTAAGCTAATTAAATTATTCAACTATTTATATTTAAGTTTATTAAGTTTACACTTTCCCCGACGTTTCGGTTGCTTTTCAGCAGCCATGTTCACGGGGAGACTAAGATGGTAGTTGTCTCAATGTTCCAGTGTAGGTATTTCAAAGTACCCGAACATAATTTAATCATTGGTGTTTCTATTTACGCAGAATGAGTTCAGAGTATCATGAAGTCTAGCTGTGGTTTACTAGCGATAAAATCCGTATATTTTTTATTATATATTAATATTTATAATTATTTATATATATTTAATTTCAATAGACATTGTAGATTTAGTGCAGAGTTCGTTGCATTTTTTTAAAATACAGTATCATACAGTAATTGTCGTCCTTGGCAGGTATTGTTGTAGTATATATGTATGTATCTTATGTGGAGGCCAGTCGGTGCAGACCGGCGACACTTCGACCCAGTGGGATCTTTTGTGTCGACACTCTCCCAATAACGACTGCCATAGATGTTCATGGCAGCTGGAATTGTAATGATGGTTAATGACACAGCTTCGATGCTTATGTTATCTTACATCATAGAATACCGTGGTCCTGTAGGACAACGGTATTCGAAACGGTAACAATGTTATGATTTTGTGTATAGTCCAAAATCATAAAAATTCAATTCCCACTAATAATAAACTTCAAAGCTTGTTAAGACGTTTGTTACTCAATCACACTGGGCGGATTTAGATGTAACTTTGTACACAAATAATTGGATTAACACATAATACAATTTTATTCTGGCATGCACTCAGTTGCAAATCACGTGACAGAAGACCCAGGCGTTTAATAAACAATAAATCTACATCCAATTTATTCTAAACTCAAGCCCAAGATGGAATAGAAAACTGCTGAGAAAACCCGTTATCCCCATTCTTCAATAAAACTCGAAGTATTATAACAAAAATAGATACGTCAGCTGTTATTAGTTCACCCAAATTCCACTGAATTCAATTGTAACTCGGATGATGTAGAGATTTATTGGCGCCCCAACGTGGTACTAATTCGGATCACCTTTATACCCTTGTATTAGAGTTTATTTTAGGTATGAACATTACAGGGAAGGTAGTTGAATGGTTAACGCGATCTATCAAACGTCGACTTGGATAAATCTGCGACACCATGTGTTACTAATCTGTGCCCCATGTTTGGGCGCCAGTAGCGAGCCGTCAATTTTTTAAGAGAATTTTGTGAAGTATTCCGGATTTGCTTGCGTATCAGTTATTGAGCTATTGTAAGGGGAAGGATAACAATTCACTCGTATATGACAATGTGATTTATTGTGATGGATTTTGTCTGTGATTCGAATGTATATTGACTTTTTATATTGATTTGTTCGGTTATTATTCTTATTTGAAATAAGCAAATGGTGGCGTTTTAAAATGTATTGTTATTTATGAGAAACGCATTGCATATAGGTATACTATAACAGAAAAGCCCTTAGAAATCTAGATGATACCATGATGACTCTTTAGGACAAAACAACAGACGTGAATTAGTAAGCTCCGAACCAATTTCATATATTTCGACTTATTTTATTAATATTTCTCATGCTAAAAACCTAAATTATAAAGGGAAAAAAACAATTAATGAAACAGGACTTGAATTTGCGACCTCGACAAATCGTGTTGTCACTTTGCCGGGTAAGCTATTCATGATCATTCATCAGGGATTGAAATTTTCCTCTGTGTTTTCCTTTGTCGTATGATTCTAGAACGCAGCAACACCTGTTTTATAGATAATTTTTTCTTATTTATAATTTACATTCGATTCGAGGATATTCCTACGAGAAGAAAAGAAAATGCCTTATATATTCCTATTCCTATAAAATCTAATGACACTGGTGAACTGAGCAATTGTGTTTGAGACCACAGCACCGATAGCGTGGTTTCAGATACAACGACAGTAGCATAAGTTACGCTTGTTTACGTTCGAATGTAAATAGGCGATCATTTATGTTACGGATGACTACGGCAGTCTGTCTCGGTGGCGCATCGGTAGTGTATGCAACTGCTTTCCATGAAGTCCTAGTTTAGATTTTTGTGTCCGGCAATTCGTTAGTTGTTTTTTTCGACAAGACAGTTTCCTTAGCAACATGGTGTCTGGGTCTAAGCTCGGTAAACGCCTATAGGCTCGCTTCCTATAACTTAGAACTTAAAATCATAGCTGATGAATTGTGTGTGTACTACACGTTCGGGGATATAGGCATGAGGCTTTGTATGTAGCGTCGCCAAGTAGTCGAAATTCGACCATAATTGATTTAAATTTTAAGTTTGATCGTTAATAAGGTTTTATTGTGTATAACTACGCCCTTATAAACACATTTTATTTAGTCACCTACTCCATAGACATATGTAACCATAGTTACGAAGAATTTTATGACATCAGCCGAACAATGCCGAAATACTACGAACGCGATTCGACTGCTTGTGTCAAACGCATGGTTGTGTGCATGTAGTGTTTTTTATTAATTTAATGCATTTCTAATGCATATTTTATAATAATCTTAGGATTCGCCACTCCTTCTCCATATAAGCTTTAACTGTGCCAAATTTCATACTCCTCCGTCCGCGCAATATTCGTAAAAAGGGGTAGGTACATAGTTTTTGCTTTACGTATTAATAATAATATATAGATACTAAGGGGTCAATCAGGTCATTGTTTTGATTAGCAGTATTATAATCTTTTAATTCGATCCCTTTGACAATGCACAGTGCACAAGTTGCCTTGCAAAACAATAAGTTGTCCAAACTACAAGTGGAGAACAAAAGCTATCGCGTGGAGCTAAGTTATGTCCCCTAACTTGAGACAACTTGTTTAAAGTTACTGAGAACAACTTTAGATGTGTCCAGGTGCCGCCTTTTGGACAGACTCTTGTGTTTGCTTCCCTATTCAGGAGTATTTAAACTTGGTTTCTCGTTCAAAAGTTAAAGACTATACCAAATGTTTGTACGTGTGAGTTTTGAACATTTGTAGTGTGTTTTAGTTTTAGTGTAAACTAATATAATTTAGTTTTTGGAGAGTGTAGCGTGATGTGAGTGGAGAATGTTTGGTCCCTTGTGCTATTTTTTTTCGTTAAGATAATAATATTAGCAATGTCGGTTTACAAATGACTAGTATTTCTGTAATTCCTCCAGCTAAGCTATAATCTTTGCTATATAATATTTCTTTTTATTTAAGTCTTAGAGAGACGGATCCAGGGCATGTCGAGTGCATTGGGTAGTAGGCAACTATCCAACATGTTTCATTTTTTATCAAAATTGGATGTAAAATAAAGGGGTAGTTAATATTTCAAATTATGATATCTCTCTCGGATAGCATCGTTTGAATAACGGTTATATCACACTTTGTATTCTTCATAGGAAATGTGTAAACAATTTTATGTTAATACTTATATAAATTATTATATAAGTATTAGCAGCGATAGCTCAGTGGGGAGACCAACAGACTGCAATGCAGAGGGTCTCGGGTTCGAACCCACGTCGCGCACCTCTGACTTTTGGAAGGTATAATATGACTTTTCGAAATTATGTGCGTATTGATTGGTAATTATCGCCTGCTCCGTGCCTCGGAAAGCACGTTAAGCCGTCGGTCCCGGCTGCCATGAACATCTATGGCAGTCGTTATTGGGAAAGTCAGTACCCTCTAATATCCTGACACTGGTCTAGCCTTAGGGTATCATTAGCCTTCGGGTTGCGGAAGTCAGGTGAAAGCCGCTCCGTGTAAAAACTGATATCTAGTCAAATCCGGTTAGACTAGAAAAGCCGACCCCAAGTCCCAACACTTGGGAATAATAAAGGCTAAGGGAGAAGGTATTATATAAATTATTATTATTATTATTATGTATTTTTGCATCCTTTTTCTGTCATATAACATTTTTCTCTGCTACCAGATTTTAAAAGCTTGTATCGTAAAGACAAAATCTCAATCTTGTATCTTGAGTAAATTTCAATAATATTTGTGTTTAAGAGTTTGGATAATGTAACTACTTGACTTAAATAATAAAAAAATGTGAATCGACTACCTTATGGCATATATTTTTGAAAAAGCAATAGAAAAAGAAAAAATACGTCTTTCATTTTATGCACATTTGCAAAAGCTGTTAACTCTCCGTGCAATAATCCGCAAGTAATGCAGCGGTTGTGCGCTTTAATATATCTGTTAAGTGCCAACAAAGCAATATGGTGTAGAGCCAAGATTTAAATCATAAATACGCCCTAGTATTTTTAAATATGATCATCTTTCTTGATCGTGAAATTGCCATCCAACATGACATCTGATTTATAGATATAGTATTATCACGCTCACTCATATAGACAACTAGCTGACCTGCGCAACTTCGTCTGCTTCACATAAGAGATTTTTCCGTTTTTGTAACATTTTTCATTGATGCTCCGCTCCTATTGGCCGTAATGGGATGTTAGCCTATAGCCTTCCTTAATAAATAGGCTATCCAATACTAAAATATTTTTTCAATTCGAATCAGTAGTTCCTGAGATTAGCGCGTTTAACCAAACAAACAAATTCTTTAGCTTTATAATATTAGTATATCTTTATATATATAATTCTACTGTACGTGTGTATGTCACTGAACTGCTCCTAAAAGGCTCGACCGATATTGATAAAAAAAATTGTGTGTTTTCATGTGGATTCGAGGATGGTTTAGATTTGGGTTTTTTTTTTTCGTATGTACAGGACATCGTCTGTCGGGACAGCTAGTATTAGTATAGATTGTTCACTATTTCTTTTCCATCATGGAAACGTAATGTGGTTTACTTTTCTTAGTGTAAGCTTCTTATGATCTAAGTACTGTAAGGGCATATTATTGATTATACCGCAAACTAAAAGAGTAGCGATAGCTCAGTGGGGAGCCCAACAGACTGCAATGCAGAGGGTCTCGGATTCGAACCCATGTCGCGCACCTCTGACTATCGGAAGCAATATGACTTTTCGAAATTATGTTCGTATTGATTGACAATTATTGCCTGCTCCGTGTCTCGGAAAGCACGTTAAGCCGTCGGTTCCGGCTGCCATGAACATCTATGGCAGTCGTTATTGGGAGAGTGATGACAAAAAGATCGCACTGGGTCGAAGTGTCGCCGGTCTGCACTGACTGGTCCCCATATAAGATAAGATACCGCAAACTAATTAAAAATAACGGTATTAATGCACAAGGGCAGACGCACTAACTGTCATCTCACTTTGAATTAAGATCCTTGTTTGGATATTCCTGGAGACATTAACACTATTCTAGCATTGTTCTATTGAAGTTTACAACACTATACACACTACATAAAGTAATTATAACAGCAATACAAAACAAATCACCCTATACCGCCTGTTGCAATTTAGAGGGATTACACGTGACGTTTACGACGCCATAAATTTGTGCATCCCCTGCATCCCTCCTGTGGAGTGCATTACCTGCATTTCCCTTGTGTCTACTGCCCCTGTATTGGCAATTTTATATATATTTCAACATGCAAGTGCCTTTTATTGGGGCTGCTTGGTCGTAGATGTGTGTGGTTTCTGAAATTGCAAACGGTACAATTTAGAGTTCTAGGTGATTTTCAAGATGTTGGCTGTGTTTTATGGTAAAACTGTGGCATGAAAACGTACTTTTATTTATGGATCCATTTTTAAAGTTCCAAATATATAATATTGTCTTCTGTTTACGCGAATATTATTAATTGAAATTAAACTACTATATACGGATTTTATCGCGTCGTTTATTTGACACTTCATTACATAATTTGTAATAAAGTGTCAAATAAACAACGCACAGCCGTGACCATGGCTGCTGAAAAACAACCAAAACGTCGGGAAAATGTAAAATTAAATTAAATCTAAATAGTTTTAACAATAATTTAATTAGCTTAAAAATTTGTAAAGTTTAATAGTAGTAGTAGTGTAACAATTTTCAAAATTATGTAATAAAGTGTCAAATAAACAACGCGATAAAATCAGTATATAGTAGTTCAATTCCAAATATATGTTTTATCTAAAGCTATTTGTATTATGGCCAGTTACACAACTATCAAGTAAAAGTTATCCAAAATATATAGAAATAAATATAATAAAATATAAATCGTATGCTGCTTCACTCTTGTTAGGTTAAAGAAGCAAGATGCCGAGACTTTTATCTTACAGACAATGCTATTTGGAGGTTGTGGAACATGCTCTTAAAATTCTACAATAATGGATGTATTTACGAGCGCCTTATATTCATTGATTTAATTATTAAATTTATGCTCCTAACAATCACACTGTAAACTAGAGACTACTGTTTGTATTAACGAGATTTCTATTCAATTCAATTCGTTTATTGCACTCCATAATGTATGTATATGGTGGTATAGGTCTTATAAATTTAGATTGTAGAGAGAATAATTATGGACCCCGTCGGGCACGGCAAAATTAGGAGAGAAGAACGAACATTCTATTATCATAAAGCATATTTCTAAAAGGCAAAGTGAGTTCAATTCGTTTTGCATCCATGTATTTTACAAGGAAATCTTTGTTTTGTTTGTTTTTAACTAGTAAGTTACTTAAAGCACCCTCTTTCGGAGCTTGCATAATATGTCAAGAATAAACAACCAAATACTTGAATAAGTTCTTTTGCATACTTATATTGATCTATCAGGGTTTTGCGTTGTCGAGAGTTTCATAAGCATTGAACGTATTGAAACTGAATTTCTTTAAGTAAAATGGTAGGTAAGTGACATATCAGTCATTCTAAATATGTAATGTAATGGTACTGTGTGGAGTGGTACATACTCAGACTAGCGAGAAACAATCAAAGACCGAAAAAGAGCATTATCGTAGACTAAGCTATACTTTAGTTCTTTGAGCTAACTGAGTGATAATACCAGCCGTAAATTAAACTGTCCCACTGCTGGGCACGGGCTTCTTCTCAGTGTGAGAAGGTTTAGGCCATAGTCCACCACGCTGGCCCAGTGCGGGTTGGCAGACTTCACATATCTTTAAGAACATTATGGAGAACTTTCAGACATGCAGGTTTCCTCACGATGTTTTCCTTCACCGTTAAAACGAGCGATAATTAACTATTTAATACGCACATAACTTCGAAAAATCAGAGATGCGCGCCTTGGGATCGAACTCGAGACCTTTGCGTGGCAGTCCAGCGGTCTACCACTAGGCTGAATAATTAACCTAAAAATAAACTATCTACGGTATTTCTGTGTTAAACTATTTAAGACAAACTTTATTAAAAAGACTATATTTCAAAGGATTTCTTACTATGGTCGACTGTAGAAAATATAAATTACTCACCGGCACCGTACCGTTCAGAGAAAAATAAAGAATGAGACAAAATAATATTATCGAAACATTTTCAATAAGTCCGAACAATTTGTTATTTCCTCTTAGAAATCGTGTCCCGGGGAGAACTGTGTAAACGGCGTTTGTGCAATCCTACGTTAAAGGGATGGCTTACATGATGTTGCACGGTGACCACGATTAATCGGTATGTTTTATATAGAACAGCAAACATTTCAACGGAGATAGACCACAAAATCCTTAGTTATATTATAGCATCCTTTTTATACATGGGGTAGCTTACAATTGTGTGCGATACCAGGTGTATCACGCATGCGTTAAGTCGGTAAGGTCGAGAGAAAATAATTAAAGATGAGACAAGAAGTATAGAAGGTGATGAGCCTTCTGTACTTGTGAAGACTGACCAGGTAAAAAGGAATCCTACAGAAGATCGCAGTGTCATATTCCTGGTATGCGTACTTGCAGTGATTAGAATGCCAGGCTACTTAAAGAGGCGTATTGTCAACAGGGATCCTGTGTCGTCTATGTGCTGGTAACAGAGCGACAACCTTTTTAATTAAATCTCTGACGCGCAAAAGAGTTGATTGACTACAATAACGTTTATTATCAGACGAGAGCGAAGCCCGTTAATGAATTGGTACCGATGCAACAGAAACTCGCCCGACGTCCTAACCTCTACGAGAAACCAGCGATAAAGTAGTAATAACGCAACTGGTTTTTCCCCAGTAAGTATAAATTTCGGAGGCTTTCATAACTATCTCTCTCATGATTACTAGCAATTTGTGTTTCAAATTACTGGTATTCTTGTTAACCCCTCCACCCTCCACCAACCACTTATACCACCTTTGTTGTCGAAGTCGTAGTCATAAATCATTTATCTATTTAGGTCACAAAGTAACGCTTATGAATGTCAAAGGTTACCGGTTACTAAATTTACTTAATTTACATTTATGTTAGTTGCTAGGTTCAGGCAAAAGTTTAAGCCTATAAAAAGAAACTCACAGCCATTTTTAATTGCCTTTTAATTATTATTTCTGTATTTTACAACTAATTTCCGTATACTGTGTTGCAGCAATTTTACTATATATTACTATCCAACTAAAAACATTTATATATTTAATAATATTATGAATTAATTGTATAATAAAATCACCCTCCTCCACCTCTAAATTGGTTTTTGGGGACTAGATCGCTGGCTCTCTTTCCGTTCGCTTATACTGCGATCGGTGGTAGTGCATTGGGGTCGTCTACCTGGGGCCCGTAGGGGATTGTAGAGCGGTCCCCGATTGTCTTATTACATGTGTTTGCATCAACTGTTATATTTTTACCACTATATGTATCTTTTCTATGTGAGAGAAAACAATAAACTCTTTATTATTATTATTATTTATTATATTATACCCTTAGGCGCAATCTACCCAGAAATGATGGTTCTGGAGCAATAGCATGATATTGCTATGATATGCCATGCTATGCTGCTATCACGTCGTTTACGTGTATTTTATTCGAAATAATAAAGGGATGGCAAAAACCACGTCAAGCCAGCGCCAGACGCCATTTTTGTGTTGCTTGCGCTTTAAATAACAAAAATATAAACAATACTATGCCTTTTTCTTGATACACTTACCTACTGAATACTAAATACATTTCTACGGTCAACTGATACATCATGTCCTTCCACACATCATTAGTTAAAGATGGGCTCCTAGCTTTATCCCTTAAAATCTACAGCTGCAATCAAATCTAAACGTTATTTGCTTAGAATAAAGTGTAGATTTGTGTAAAAGATACTGCATTTTGTCGGGAATCATCAAAATTAAGCCTAGATTGGAATTGGTTTAACAAATGACGGTTTACGATTGCGTGGGCGTTCGGCATTTGGCTGTTTAAGGTCTGAAAACTCTTATAATCATAGACTCAAGCCTATAAAAGCTTAAAGGGATAGGCAAAGATGTTCGCGTTAATGACTATGATTTGAATTCCATGCAATAAGAGGCGAGTTTAATTATTGGCACATTTTGCACTAGCAGGCACATTTTCAGAATTTTGCAACAGAATATAACAACCTGGCAGCAATAAAATCCTACGAATATTGTGAACTAGATTTTGCCCGCAGCTACGCTCGCGTAAATTAGGTTTGTTACAGTATTTTTCCTCGATGAAACCTAGCTCCCTACCTCCTTTCTCTACCTCCTTTTCTGTTCCCCCGACAACGTGTATGCGAAATATTTCTTAATGATCGGTTGAGTAGTTAAGACGTCAAAACATAACTAATAAATAAACTCTCATTCGCATTTATAATATTAGTATGGATGTGAACGTCTAAGATGTTTAAATGCTTGGTGCTCAATTACGCTTAAGCCATTGGATGGATTCTTACATTACTTGAATGACACTAGATGTCTAAGATTAACACATATGTACTTTACTTTGTTATACCGGTATGTGTTTTCATTAGTACCTAATTAATAAAGGGTGAAAATTACAAGAAAATATATGAGAGGCAACCCCTTCTTAAATTTAGATTATCCGATAAGGAAATTGGACTCTCAGTTTTATAATATCGCGGCCAAATAAAAGTCTTTTCTTGCAAATTTGCAAAGTTCATTAATGAGGCGCTATGCTGACAGCTACAGTAGAAAGCCTGAGGCAGCTCTTCCTCCTGTGCTCTGTCAATACAACTTCTTTTTTAGGAACGCTCATAGCACGGTAGTTATATGATTTCTGGAACCGCTGTTGTGGTGATTGTGGTACGACGTGGTTCTTCGTAACACCACAAGCCAGTTTCACAAGTGACGACAAAGCACCAAACCAGACGCGCTAAATGCTTATGCGCGACCTTAATACATATATTATATAGTCTCACCTCAATATCCTCGGAAATGGATTACATTTTGCAAGCCATGTGGTTGCTCGCGACACCACGTCACGATAACAGACTGTATACTCGTTTGCCACTTTACTGCTTACATTACATTTATATCCGCGAACGAGTACTGCACCAACATTCCGCCAGCCTTGTTTCTTTGCTACACGTAATAGCGAGCAAACCTTTTGTCATGTACCAGGTACAGTTTGCGACTACGTGCTGACTTCTAGACAAAAAACACTATCTTTTTAATGCTGCTATTATTAAAACACCCTTGAGCCATGTGCACCTATCTTTAGAACCGTAACGCGAAGAAATCGTCGGCCACCGGTCGAACCAATTCTCGGCGCCTTTTGCTGTAGAATCGAAAACATTGGTGTTTCCAGCCGGCGACATTATTCCAACGTTTACATTGCGTTTTAGATACCTTTTCTCTTCTCCTTCGGGTTAATTTTCTTGCTATTCTTTGGTAGGCTTTGTTTATGTTTGAAATTAAATTGCTTTACAAGGCTTTTATAAGCTTTATTTAAGTTACAACTTCTAGTAATTTACAACTATTTATACTACCACTAACTACAGTGCCTACACTTTCTTCGACGTTCCATCTTCCTTTCAGCAGCCATAATCACAGAGAAACTTAAGTGATGATCGTCTGAATCTTTAACTGTTAAGTTATTTCAAAATAGCCGAATATTGGTCCATATCATCAAGTGTTACAATGTGACATAAATTAATAAATGATTTTTTTCTTTAAGGTTTTTTGTTCTATTTACGTAGCATGAGTTTAAGACTGCGCCGAGCGTAAGACGCAGTTGGACTGAATGACAGAGCTCGATATTTAAATCGGCGCTCGGCCGCCATAGTAATAGCCCTAGTGTGAGTTTACGTTAACGTGATTGAGATGTTTATGACGTTCGGTGCTCTGATTGGCCCGCCCCAAGCACTTAAGACTGCGCCGAGCTTATGACAGATAATGACAGAGCTCGTGGGGCGCATATTCAAATCGGCGCGCGGCCGCCATAGTAAAATTGTATGGAGGATTTGAAGTGTTTTTTTGATAAATATGTATCTTTATTGACAACCAATAACTTAAATATTTGGGACGGACAAATTGTAATATAACTATTTATGTTTCGTTTAAGCTGTAAAATATGATAGATTTCTACTGTTACAATCTAAAAATCACGTAACACAAATTTACGTAATTTCGAAGGCGAAAATATTAATTACTTTAAGTTTTTTACATGGAGTAATTGTAAACACATTCATTGTTATGGTAAATGTATATTTTATATTTGTATTAAACAAAAAGTGTTGATTTTATTAACTTAACTGTGACCGCCTGTTTTGGCACATTTCGCTCGGCGCAGTCTTAAAGTATCATGATATGTAGCTGAGTTTTGGTTCTTATTGGGTTTTAAACCTCAAGCTGGAGTACATTTCAACCATCATTGCAGCATGGTCCTTTGGTACACGGTCACACATAGCAGAATTCATTGAGCGATGGTGTTTTATAACGTTTTGGACATTAAGCAATAAAAATATTACAAATGTTATTTTTATTTAAATAGTTGATATCCTTTATTTATAAACCATTCTACAAATGAATGGTAGTTGTTAAAATACGCTGGCCTTATGGCACCGCAATCTTTAATTTTTTGCCATTTTGAAAGGAAATCATGAATAAAGGATCCATTTTGCGACTATCAACAGGTATCAAGATAAATAACGTTAAAATTCGTCAAAGGATTAAACATTTATAAAGCCGACTGAAAAAAATTGTCAGTTTGTATAAAAATATTTTCGGAAATTCAGACTGCTTAATCTGTAGGTACGTATAATATTTTGTACCGCGGTTTCTAATGTAGGCATTTTGCACACAATGCCGGGACCAGCCATTGTGGGTAAAGGCTCGTCATTACATAGATTGGTCATCATGACATACAAGAAATACTTTCCTATTGTCGTCAAATATATAGGTCAGGGTAGGCGATACTCTCTATGTATGCGTTTAGCGCGACAGTATAATATGTAGAAATATTGTAATCAGGGTAATAATAGATGTTCATTGTTATAGCTGGCATTAAAAAAGTAAAGGCATGCAATGTTTCTGAAGAATACGCCAAACAGTAGCGATAGCTCAGTGGGGAGACCAACAGACTGTAATGCAGAGGATCTCGGGTTCAAACCCACGTCGCGCACATCTAACTTTCGGAAGTTATATGACTTTTCGAAATGATGTGCGTATTGATTGACAATTATCGCCTGCTCCGTACCTCAGAAAGCACGTTAAGGCGTCGGTCCCGGCTGCCATGAACATCTATGGCAGTCGTTATTGGGAGAGTGTCGACACAAAAGATCCCACTTGGTCGAAGTGTCGCCGGTCTGCACTGACTGGCCCCCACATAAGATAAGATAAGAAGAATACGGCAAAGACAAGGCGAGGTGGAGAAAAAACTCTATTACGCTTTGTCCGGCTCTATCTAGTAGGATGAATAGTAATGAGAGAGACAGAAATTGCTGTTCTACTGGTGATGACAGAGCCAGCGGCCCATCTGATGGTAAGCGGTAACTGCAAAATGCGCTAAAATCTTAAGAAACACTACCAAGCCGAGAGAGAGTACGGAGTTATTTGACCCTGTATATTAATGTTGACGAGTGGAAACTAGGAAAAGAAAGAAGAAGAAATAACCAAGGTGTGATTGGTAGACCACCGCGGCAAGCGGTAACCACATAACTAGCGCTGGTTACCACTTACCATAAGGGCAAATGGCTCATCTGCCACAAACAGCAATAAAAAGTAAAAGTCATGCTCGATCTCAAATAGCTTTTGACAATTTATTCCTGTTCCAACTGTCCACAGTTCAGTTAATTAAAATAAATACTCCTAATGACAGTGTTTATGTCTAAAGAGCTTTTTACTGTTTTCAGATCTACTTGACAGAAATAAATGATCGTGATAACAGAAAAACAGACGCCAAAAAATCTCTGCCTACCCTCAAAAGACAATAACGTTCATAACAATAGATTTCAATGAGGCAAAAAACTATGTATTTTGTCACAAAACATAAAGCTGTCACCATCTGATAAAGATGGATTATTTTACTCAAACAAATATACTGAAACCTGAAAACTACGTCTGCATAAAATAGACCCTATACACTCAAATATAAGGTACGAATTTGATTGCTATTTGTGTTCGGAACAATAAATCCACAGGTGCTATTCATGTCTCATGCAAGCTTCCAAATAGATTAGTTTTGGAAAAAGTAATGTAAAAAATATTGCATGTGTGTGTGAGTAAGATTGATCGAGTTGCATTGTGTTACACTCGCATGTTATAATATTGTGTATGTAAAGGGGTGAAAAGTATTTGAATTGCGTATACACTGTACAGGAAGCCTGTGAAGCGATTGTTACGGTTACGCACAAAACCCCACAAAGTTTGGTAAAAATACAACATAGCAATTTTTCGCCAGATTTATTCGATGTTTTCCGATACAATGTTTCAAACAACAGATGCAAATTCATTTTGACCATTAACGTGATCATGCATATTTTTTACCTTTTGCCGTTTAGCACAAGTAATGATGGTCACAAGTTAGAACGGAAATGTCACAACTCCGTTTATGAGGTAGAAGAATCCATGTACATGTAGACATGTACATGACAGTACATGGAAGAGCCACGCTTCGGCATGAATGGGCTGGCTCGACTGGAGTGATACCACGGCCTCACACCGGCGTGAAATAGCGCTTGCGTTGTGTTTCGTCGAGTGAGTGAGGGAGGGTACCGGAGGCCCAACCACCCCTTACCCCGTACTGGTGGGGCAAATTGAAAAGGAACGCAACGCACTTGTGACTCCTCTGGTGTTGCGAGTGTCCATGGGCGGCGGTAAACGCTTAACATCAGGCGATCCGTCTGGTCGCTTGAGGCCTACACTATAAAAAAAAAGACGTACCGTGAGTACATCACGCATTATAAAATATCACGCGACGCGAATCTTATATTACGGAATAACTATTTATATAAAGATTATTCCCGTGTATGAACCAATTCATAATACGCGGCGCACAGATAATGACATATCAATATATCATAGTTGTGGTAATTCAATAGTTCAAACTACTGAAGTTGGTTTGAAGCTTTACTACTTTTACTAACAGCGACATCTGTTGTTGCAGGCGTTCATATACTACTCTTGAGTCGTATGCTTCAGGTATAATTTGCAGATATTATTAAGAATTGCATAGCTATTGTGACTCCTAGCTTGGTAGTTTATCAAACACCCTTTAACCTATCACTGGTTTGTCAGTGAAATGCCAAAATTCAAAGGTTCATGTCATTGAGTGACAAAAGAGTGACCCTTTTTGTCTTCCAGATATCGTCTCATAGGCTCTAAATGTACCTTCAGTAATTTCAGTAATCTCACTTACCACTTTGACGTCCACCAGTGTTACATTATGACCTAAATTAATAAATTATTTCTGACTTTGAATAGTAATTATCCAAGAATCGACTAATTACCTAATATACCAAATTAGTAAATAGAAATGTCCCAACGTGACATTAATTAACCAATTAGGGTGTGAAGTATACACAAACGTCATTGACATTGGCGCGTGCCTTTGACAGATGCATGTCATAATTTAAAGTTACATTGGCGGATCTGCACCGAATTGCCTCTCATGCCCACTTAGCAGTGGCGCAATGGACGCTGCTCATAATTATTGGTCCAAATTGTACCATTAAGCCTTGATTACATTAATGTTTGTGGGAGCGAAACTGGACAGCTGTAGTGGGCAGTAATAAAAAATCTGGTCAAGTATGATTTGTATTAGCGTACTGAGTATTCCATAATTTAAATGGAAACGTTTATCACGATATTTAGTTCAATCCACTCATTCGAATGGGCAAATCTTTTGCTAATGGATCAATGTGCGGGGACACAAAGATTGATCTTAGTATTATCTCTGACTACTCCACCAAAAATAATTTCCTTATCGCGAGGAACTTTAGGAAAATCGCATAAATTGGATAGGCCCATGTCCAGCAGTGGACTGTAGCGGGCTCATTAATTGATTGATTAAAAACACTCAAACAACAAACACAACAAACATCCAGACTCGGGACAACCATTTGTCGAACAAACCATCCACCATCCCTCCAGTCAAATAGAATTGTATGAATACTGCTAGTGTAAATAAATATGTTCGGAATCAATACTCTATGCTCATTTCTAAAAAACCATGCTAGTTAAATAACTTGATTTATTTTTCCTCTTATATTTAAATATCTTTAGTAATCACAATTTTTTCATGCAAATATTTCTTTTCAAAATTATTTATCTACCTCCTCTTGTAATCTATATACATAACAACAATTAAATGCTGTTCCTTAGTAAGCGCGTCACTCAATAACGACTAGACTGATATCTATTTGTTTTAAATGTTCTGCATGTTCCATATATATATTTTACGGAAAAAAAACATTGAAAGAGTTGCTAAGAAAATTTTAAAATTCGGACATCATCTAAACATTTTATTTTATTTTGGCCACGACAACGTCTGTCGGTTCAGCTTGTTTGCAATAAAAAACTAAAATATTAATGTACAATTTAAATTAAACTTGGCCAAGCATTATTTATTTATAACTTTTAAGGTTCAAGCTTGGCAATTTCCATCTTTAATTAAGCCGCTATTAATTATTCATCATATATGGTGACATTATCATGATATAAATAAGTTATAGACGCTGTCGGGTTATATGACGTATACCCTAAAACTAGGGTCACTCTAGAGGTCATTCGTCAAATTAAGTTGTTAGCTAGAGGTCTGTAATTTGTTGTACATGGATAATGTGGTTAATATTTTATAGCAAAAATAAAGTAGTTGGTACTTTTTTTTTGCAAATGTGCATTCATTTGCAAAAACGAATAAACCTTTAGTTTTGTATTTTTTTCGAAAGAATAAGTAAAGGTATATTACACCTATATTTTTCAGGTCGGTTGTAGGACTCAGGGGGCGAGTCTATTGGCGTCTATTGCCAGATTTCCATACAGCATGCTGCTTACATATTGCAAGAACTGGGAATCCCAAGACCGAGAAAATAGAAAATCGAGACAGTTAGTAAAATAACAAATATGATGCCTCGCGTAGAGAAGAAACTCGTCTAAAACCATTTCGTGCTCGAACGGGCATGCTGCATGCTGAAAAACGCTCTTATACCACGACGCGGCTCTCGACAATCAGAGGACTTCAGTATTATCAACCATTTTCTATTGCTGTAGTTGGGATGGATAATCTAAGACTGCGTAATGAGTTTCTCTCCTCCTCATTGTTATTTTACAACGGATTGTCGCCAAGTGAAGCCTAATTCGATTCCTGACCGAAAAACCAAATAACACCTTGATTGACTCCGTTTTTCTGTTGAATTCGAACATGTTTACAATCGTTGGAAAACTTAGCGCAAACTTAACCAGCGTTGCGTCGTAGGCCGAATGGCACTCTTTATACACAAATTATACACAATGCAACCACACATTAGAATTTGGGTCAAACTAACCAGCTTCTATTAACACAAGAAGCAGTTCTGATGCAATGAAATTCCATCTGTACAGCCGTTTGAATAGCCAGATTCAACCATAATGTGCGTTTAGCTTTAATGGCCTGTGAATTTAGACGGTTCAAGTAATATGGAAGTCTAACAATGTAGTCAGTATACCGACCATCTTAAAATGTAGGTAAATAAGAAATTAGGCGCGCGGTTCCAAGTATGAATCGGGAGTAGCTAGCGCGAGAACGTAAAATAAAAAAATAAACATACCTGGTTTATGAACGAATCAACGAAATAACAAAATTAACTTCTTTGATTTTATATTTGGTTTACTGTTACCTAATATGGAGCAGCGATAGCTCAGTGGGGAGACCAACAGACTGCAATGCAGAGGGTCTCGGGTTCGAAACCACGTCGCGCACCTCTGACTTTCGGAAGTTACATGACTTTTCGAAATTATGTGCGTATTGATTGACAATTATCGCCTGTTCTGTGCCTCGGAGAGCACGTTAAGCCGTCGGTCCCGGCTGCCATGAACATCTATGGCAGTCGTTATTGGGAGAGTGTCGACACAAAAGATCCCACTGGGTCGAAGTGTCGCCGGTCTGCACTGACTGGCCTCCACATAAGATACAAGATACCTAATATTGTCTTATGTTTGCGGGAATTTTATTCATTGAAATTAAACAAACTTTATACGGATTTTATCGCGCTGTTTATTTTAATAAAACACCATTATTACATAATTTTGAAACTAATACTATTGTTAAACACTACTAACATACACATTACTACATAATAGGGGTACATAATTATATTACTAACATTTATAGGTTATATTTTCGAATTTGTATGTACATCCGAACATATCAACTGAACTTTCCTACTGGTAGTATTTCCTATTACCGCGAAGGATAATAGAAAAAGGTCTGTTATCACACAGAACACATTACGCGGGCACCGAAGAATTATTGCGAAAATATTAAAGGCAAATGTGCACAGCCCCTAAAAGTGCTGTATGAAATCCGTTAACACGTAACTGCGGGCGCATAACGATAATTCAAAATTTATCAGCGGGCAATATCCTGAATATCTCTACCGTGGGTTTTTGAAAGTTATTGCAGTTGAATTGATATGAACGAGTGTGATACGCAATTTTGGACTTTTAATCATTCATGATTGATAGTGTGTATAACGGCGTTCGTTAATTTTAATGTATTTTTATTTGTACACACAGTAACAACACACATATCAACCTAGACTGTTTGGACTTTGAACTACATATTATAAGAAGTTGAACGCTGCGAATCGTGCGAGAGGGTGCGTTATATTTTTGTTACGCTCTATCCTTACCATTACAGAATACAGAATTCTCGGAAAGGAACAGTGCATAGTGGTATCGACCACTATGCACTGTCCCTTTCCGACAATTTTCTGTTTTGTATGTAGCGTAGTTATGCGTATACCTATAGGGTGTGTAACTTGATGTGTAGCCGTGTGTACACTGTGGTCGTTGTGCTCATCGCTTACATTAATATTTTGTATCATTGCTATGGATGATGCTACTAAAGAATAAATAGGCTTTATTATCATTAAATATTTTAATGAAGATTAATTGATTTTGAAATTCCGTACTATGTCAATGTTTTATAAATTTTTGCTTGCCAAAATTACATTGAATAAAGCGCCCTCTTCCGGCTTACCTCCAAACACATATGATCGCAAGTACATATTTTCCTACTCAAACATCAGAGATGTCGCTTGTATCACTAGTTATATAAATTTATCAATGTTTTCATAGCACTAAATATCTATGAAATAAACACGTAAAATGATATGTATATGTCTTAATATTTTTTATATATTTGTGTGAAAGAATAAAAAATAACCGATAAAACCGAAAACATTATGTTTCCTGTAGCGTCGCGCGCGTACCTACATAAAAAAAAGTTATACACAAACAACATGGTGGATCAGCTGTTTTCGTTTTTCTCAAATCTGAATTTGTTTTCATAAAACGACGCCTTGTTATGGTATCATAGCCATGTGTGAATTAAAATGGGCTCAATCGCATCGGTGCTGCAATGGCATTGTCAGACGTGTGGCCAAATCAATCCAACAGAGAGTGTGAAGTGTTTAAAATGTGGTACAAAGCGGGTATCGAGTCATGACAGTGGCATATTTAAAGAAAATTGTAGAGATTCGTCGCCGGAATATACATCCCGAACAGGAAAAAGCGAGGGAACTACGCCTGGGTCCGAACCGATCGTCATTCCGACTGAAAATTGCTTTAACAGGTGTGTTTTTTTTAATGTAATTGCCATCGTCATTGTTAGTTTCTGTCAGTAAAATATCGATTTTTCGTGACCCGTATTTTAGGTTATATTTCTATTGTATTACATTGTTGCGCGCACTGAAATTGAGTTCATTAAGTAAATTAGATGTTAACGTGCAGTTTTTGGTATTTGTGTGTCAGTAATTGTGTGCAAAATGTGATTTTCATTGGCGCTCCTTCACAATGTGTGTAGGTATGTATCGTAGGACAAACTGATTGTGAGAACACAACAATTATTCACTTCTATGTAATCGAACAAACATTCGTATTGAGTTCTAGTGGAAATTTGGTTGTGTCATAATAAACGATGTTCAATCAATTTGTGTTTTAAGTGATAAAGGTATGTTTTATCTATTAAATTATTATATAGAGTTCAGTTAGATACTATTCTAAATATAAATACGACAATGCTCATTAATCTTTCATAAATTGATCTATTTTTATTCACTAGTAATGATAAGTAATATAATATCCATATTTCATACAATGAAACTTAATTTAATTGACAGCCAGTACTAATTTTCCATAAATAAAAACACTATTTTCATTGTCCATGTAGTACATAAGACCTTTATTTAGTATTTACCACCAGAATCATCAGATATTAGTTATTTGTTAGTGAACTAACATTGTGGCCTTTGTTAGTGTGGTGTATATTATTGTTCACATGCTTATTGTTTTTACATATTTATATAAGAAGACTGTTTGTTATGTATTCATAGCTAAACTGGTGAATTGATTTGAATGAACATTAGTGTAAAGATAGACCCTGAGAAAGGACAGTGGCCATTAATATTCATAACATCTTGTTTTTAATGCTGTGTTGTTATTAACTAGTTAATCGATATGCATTTTATTACTGATTAAAGGTATAATATACAACTATTGTTAAACTACTGCCTAAGATACATGTAAGGTGCAGTTAATACTTATCCGGACAACTTAATTATATTGAGAAATAATATTATACGGCTAATGAATTAAAATAATAGTCATATCATTCACCTGCATGTTAACATCAAATAAATAAACTGTGGGATTATGGTCACTAATATCAAAAGCTATCCATGATACCCTCTGGCTTATAAGAACTCTATATAAAAATAATGCCATTCCTTTATTTAGTTTATGCTAAAGTGCATGCGTTAATGGTTCCCACAGAGTATGTAATAGTAATTATGCATTTATACTACAAGTTAAGAAGGATTTGATTAAGTACTATGCTATGGTGTCTATGATTAAATACTATCTATGGATAATAATACTGTTCTGTGTAAGACCGAACCCACACTAGCGTAGTGATTGGGGGATGAATAGCAATGTAGTAGCCACTTATTAAATCCTGCGTCATGGTGGAATTTATATATATGTATTATCAGGTTTTTTGTTAAGTTAATCATATATTATATTTTGTTACTATAGTTTCTATCATGGACAAACAAATGGGTTAAAATAACAAAGATACACAGCATGCAGATTAATAATAGCCATCGATGGATTACGTTAAGTGCTATGTTGTATAGGAAACAACTTGCACCAGAACAACACTTGCCATATTGATAATAGCAAGAAAGCACCAATGTCTCTTGTCCAATTATATTTAGTGGGGTTGTGCTGATATAAGCAATTATAATTAATAATTTAAACATACAGCAATGTGGCTGCTCTTTCTTCAAACTGATAACAGCAATAATCCATGCAATATTCTATGTAGATATTAACCCATTGATTTGCAGTAGTAGTAGACGACCAGTTACAATAGGTTTAATTATGTCAGGCATACCAAGACTTGTCAGGTTAAGCGAAAGAAAATATATTAATGTTAGTGCATTCACATTAGACAATTAAACAAATTAGTTTGTTATAAATGGAAGTAGTGACAGCATTTTATGTTCTATTAAGTGATAGACAGCCAAGTGCAGGCAGCACTGTAATTTCATTAATATAAGTGCCATATTTTAGTTGTATATAACTTTATATTATTAGATTGTATAGAATACCACAAATAGGATGTCTCTAGTAGAGAGCTAGCATGTACCATCTATGGACCAGAGACTAATATGAGAGTTCTAATCCTTAATTACTCACAGCCTGCCTAAGATATTAGCTGCTGGCATGCGCTGCAACTGTCTGTTTGTTAGGCTATCATGGTTAATCACAAAATTGGTAAACATATTTAAAATGGAGCTAGCTGGAGGCTTGTGATGCCCATAGGCTTACTAATCTTAGTACTTTTTAATAACTTGAAACAAAATTGTTGGTAACTGCATGCTTAACTGTTTAATTTGTATGTATTGCAATTTACAGTGGTATAATTATTTTTACCATTGTTTACCTTAGCTCACTGAAGTTTTAAATATCAACTGAATGATGTATATAGTTTTAATTGGACTTCAGGTTGGTAACTATTTAATGTTTAATTGAGTAATGTCTAAATATTTAATCTTTTGTCTGTTACTAGCTATTTAGTAAAAATAAATTAAATTAAAAATCAAAAACTGAACATAAGAATTCTTTATGTTCTATAAGTGGTGTTCCTCTCACACCTGTTTCCGAGACGAAAATCAGATTCTTGAGAATTCTATAACACTTGTTTTATTCATTCAGAATACCATCTTGCTTGTTGGTTTAGAGTTATTTACTTGTTCTTTACCTGCAGAATATCATCAACCTAAGCATTCATTCTTTCCACATGCTCAAACCATCATAGTAGACCTTTTTAAATTATTGTCTCTCTATTTGTTTATAGTAAGTATGTTATTGGAGTGTAAATGCCAATCAAGAAGTTTGGTCTAATAAAATGTATTCAATAATTGCATAAACAGTTATGAACAGAATTAATTATTCATGGAGCAGACAATTGTTTCATCTATTCAACATAGCATTTATTGCATTGGTTGTAACAATTGGTGTAAGCATAACAATAAACTTGTAAACATCTTTTAACACAAATAACTTACATTGTTATTTTAGTATAGATTATTAGGCTCTGAATTTGATTTCTGGGCAAGGCAAAGTATTATTGGATTTTTCTGTAAGGAAATCCTCAGTGTACCTTTAAGAAATTTCTTACAAAGTCACTTTTACTGGTAGATAGCTGTCTTGCCCCACAGGTCATTAATAAATGGGACTTAAAATAGCTATCAAGATGTTGTTCTATATCTGTCTGCCTAATCCATTACAGTAACACAGGTATGATGTTATATCTGTATCATTTGAATTGCATACTTAATGTAAGGAAATGGTTAATAAAATGTAATGTGATATGTGATATATACACCACTATACTATAATGATGAAAGGATGTTCCTGTTCCGATGATTATAATATATAACACTGAATATATTGGTATAGGGCTTATTCACACTGCTGTTTGTCAGAACAATTACCAACAGAATGTAAGGTCATCTTTCTCTTTGGGCAATAAAAAAAGTCAGAATGATTTGTATATTTGAACCAGTTTATAGCAGAATGACAAAATTAAAAAGTAATATCAATGGAAACATGGTGATTTTGTCAGATCAGCGCAATTTTTTTTTTTATACGACTATGGTGACTAACAAGCATGTGACCCACCTGATGGTAAGTGGTTACCCTCGCCTATGGACGCCTGCAACACCAGAGACATCACTTGCGCGTTGCCGACCCTTTAGGAATAAAAGGAAGTGGTAAAGAGAAGGAACGGGAACTCTCACTCACGGAACGAAACACAACAGTAGGAATACTGCTATTTTACGTCGTTATTCTGTGAGAGGGTAGTCCATCCCCGGTCTAGCCGGCTTATTCATGCTGAAATCAGCGAGGCTCTACTACTCAAAAAATGATTCAAAAAGGCACTTGTTTATCAAAGATAGACCCAATACTTGTTTAGTTAGGCTGATCTATAATAATTGTATGATAATTTGTACTATGGTGCTCCATGATGGTAGCATTGTTTCAACCTGGGGTTTTCGCAGCACAAATTAGAAAGCCAATTTACTGTTCAAAAGATTGTAGGTAAATAACCTTGTGTTGTGTGACCAGACACTTTAAAGCGGTGCTATGCTGACACTAAGGAAGGCCTCACAGCAACTTTTTTTTAATTGTTTGCTAGTCCTGAGTCTACCCCTGGCATTATAAGCATGCATAGGTTATGGTAACTGCTAACCAACAGCAGTTTAGATTTCACCTTTATTGTAAGTGTGAACGGAGTCACAAATAGTAATTATTATAATAATGGATTCATACAAAAATAGTATTTTCTACATTAGTCATATGTCTATTGTTATCTTTCATTATTTATAGTGTAGATAATATCATGCATATGTATGTCATATTGAAAGGCTATCGATTTTTTTATTGACACTCAGTGTTTCTGGTCAGTTTTTGCCTAGAGGACACCGACAGACTACCATGGCAATTGCTTTAGACTTATGTGTATCTGTAGATTTTTTTTGTCAATATTATTTATTAATGTAGCTTATAAAGTTATACTTATAAATGTAAAGTTGTAAATCTGGCTGGAAAAGTCTGGAAGCAGCTGGAAGGGGAAGGAGAAACTGGTGTAAATAGGGTATTTTCGTCAGTGAACTGCTTTGCGCAGATTTATGGTATTATACCATCATAGTTGCCTAATGGTTAACAACAGGTACCATTCCGAAAATGGGAAGCTTCTTAAACGGTAGAGTAATAAGCCATTGAAAAATTATCCAGGCATTTTAGTTAGAAAATGAAAGGTTTACTTACCATAGTCATGGTATTCGTTCACCATAGGATTCATCTACGTGACCCAATATATACTAAAGCATACCATATTATAAATCTAGGAGTAATCCCAGCACTTGATTTGAAAGCTGAGAGTTTGTATTAAATGTCAAATACAGTATGCAGCCGTAATATTTCTGAAACTTGTGTGGGTGGAACATTCACTCCCACACGTTCATAGGTACATAAATCTGCACCTCGACTCTTAATATAATACTGCGTAATGTTAAAAATAGAAAGCTTCAGTTAAACTGGAAATATGTTAACCTTTATCATAGCTGTTATTTATTCTACGCGCACTTTGTGTACTTCACGAAGGAGTAAATGAATGAACGAGTTAAGGAGTCTACCCACTACACCGTCTCATATCATGACCGTGCTAGGAACGTATCAGACACGAAAAGCAAAATGATACGCCCTGCTATAGGAACTGCTGGTTGGTGACGGAACGGTCTAGTGGGCATAGTCTTATACATTTCCTTACAAACAATATTTTTTTGCCTGACACGTTGCTAGCACGGTCATGGTATGAGACGGGGTAGTGGGCAGACTCCTTTATATCTGAATTCGTAGAATATACATTACTAGTTATTGCTCGCAACTTCGCTTGCGTAAATGTAAGGTAGGTCCTGTTACGTTAGCAATAGTACTTTCTCCTGGTTGAAAGTTACCTTATATCCTTTTGTGTTCCCCTGACAACGTGTATGCCGAATTTCAGGATGATCGGTCAAAAAACAAACTCACATTCGCATTTATTATATTAATTAGGATTATAGCTGTTACATATAATTATAAATGGTAAATTATTGCTCGCTTTAAGACTGCGCCGAGCGAAATGTGCCAAAACAGGCGGTAACAGTTAAGTGAATAAAATCAACACTTTTTGTTTAATACAAATATAAAACACACATTTACCATAACAATGAATGTGTTTACAATTACTCCGTGTAAAAAACTTAAAATAATTAATATTTTCGCCTACAAAATTACGTAGCTTTGCACGAAAAATGCAAAAACATAAGCTCGTGTTACGTGATTTTTAAATTATTACAGTAGAAATCTATCCTACTTTACAGCTTAAACGAAACATAAATAGTTATATTACAATTTGTCCGTCCCAAATATTTAAGTTATTGGTTGACAATAAAGATACATATTTATCAAAAAAGCACTTCAAATCCTCCATACAATTTTACTACGGCGGCCGCGCACCGATTTGAATATGCGCCGCACGAGCTCTGTCATTATCTGTCTTACGCTCAGCGCAGTCTTAACCCCGGGAAGAGGCACGTGCCCAGCAGTGGGACATTTCCTATTTAATGCTGATATTATATAGCTTTTAAGTACATATAAATTAAGACTACATAAAGCCAACAGAAAGACAGTAGCATACACATCTCACTCGCATGGCATAAAATTAGCCATAAACCCTGTTATAAGCTTCGGAAACTTCGGTTCGGCTGTTAACTGGGATTACGTGCAAACAGTATAGATATCTATTATGAATAGAATAGAGTATCATTTTGAATTATAGCTTAATCTGAGTATAGGTTTTAGAGTTAGAAAAACCTCTTATGCAACAGCTTTGTCCGTCCGTCTGTCTGTTATACAACTTTCAACTCAAGAACCGTAAGAGCTAGAGACACGCGGTCAACGCCATTCGACTCAGCATAGTCGATATACTCCAAAATAACTATGAACTTAGACCTTTGACACCTGTCTCTCAAGGTCACGTGATACCATCTTTCAACACAAGAACCGTAAGAGCTAGAGACTCGCGGTCAACGCTATTCGACTCAGCATAGTCGATATACTCCGAAATAACTATGAGCTTTGACCTCTGACACCTCTGACTCTCAAGGTCACGTGATACCATTTTTCGAACTCTAGGATTTACGGCAATTCATTGCCGTTTCTCACTTGTTATAATAATAATATCATGTAAGGAATTGTCTGCCACGGTAGTACCGTGACTGCTGTGTGTAACCTAGTTTTGAGGTTCGATTGACTGGTCGGGCAAAGTTGTCCTAGATTTTGCTGATAAGATTTAAGTAGATGTGCTGATCGTTTGCAGTACATGACAATAGGCGTACCTTCTATTACGTGTGATCTAAAAATATCGTTGGCTAAATGTGATTGCTATACATCTCTGCCTAGCCCTTTTGAGATATACATATGTCACTATGTATGTATCATGTAAGTAAAGATCGTATTGAAGATAAAATTACTATAGTCTATCCCAATAGAATTTGAGGAAAAGATAAACAACTTTTAGTGACTTTTATCATAATATACGTTTGTCACTATTTTTCTGTAAAATAAATTTATGGATATTTATCAAAAGAAGGACTTTCATACAGCTTATTATATTCATTAACTACTTTTCAAAGAGAGTTTGAATTTTCATATTTAATTAGGCATGAAACGATTGTTTACATAAAATATTAATTCTATTGGGACATAGTATAAATATAATTTAACAAAAAGCCTACCTAATATAATACATGGAAATGTGAGTTTGTTTGTTTCGCTAACACGACCGAACAGCATGAAATTTCGCATACCTGTTGCTAGGGGAATAAAAAGGACATGGGGTACTTTTCATCCAGAAAAAAGTACTGTTACTAACCTAACCAAATCTACATTTACGCTAGCAAAACCGCCGGCGAAATCTAGTCCTAACTAATATTATTTAGTATTGTAATGTATACTTTGTGCACAGCGGATGGTCGTGCGTGGGCTCGGCCCCGGAGGCGTCGCGCGCGTGGCGTTGCGCGTGCGGGCTACGCAACGTGTCCGCCGCTTGGCGCTGCGCCGCGTGTGACGCTATCGCGCCACATGCGCCCGTCTACAGGTCAGCAACACCATTCCACTATTTAGTACCGCTTTAAGGGTCCTCCCTTATTGGTACTAAAAGTCTGGAGCACCCTAATTTTAAAAGTACCAAGTTGCTAAATAATGCTAATATACGGCGTGCTTGATGGTCAGCAGTTACCACAGCCTACAGACTCTCTCAATATCAGCATGATCGAGGTTGCCGACTTTTCAAGACAGGAGTCGCAATGTTGATAATACAAAGACAACAATTACTGACCTACTGTAACCTTTTAATAGTACTGTGCCTAACGCATCACACGATTATTTTGTAAGGTGGATGTTTGACCCCAGCCAGGCCCCTTCAGTTGCAGCTGAATTCTACTTTTATTCTAGTCCATGACAAGTTAACTTTAGCTCTTGCATTGGTGGCAAAACTGCTTTTGTTTGCAGAGGGTTGCAGACTATTTTCGTTCGAAACACCAAAGGTATTTATAAAAATGGAGCGCCTTTTTAAAGATCTCTAGGAAATGTTGACATTTTACGCAGAAACAACAAGGTTTTTGGCAAGTACTCTTCTTTCTCAACCGTGTTGAGAAAGAAAAAAGAGATAAACCCTGTCATACCTCTCTTTCTAAGGCAGTAACTGCACAGAAAATCTAGTTTCAATAAAGTGAAGACACTTATTCAGTCGTGCTTGTCCAACTTAGCGATAAGCTGAGCATTATAATTTGAACTATCTCTCTTAAAAATCTTCTCCTCTTTTAACTGAACATTGTTATGTTTCAGGCTGTCTGATGATGAGGATCAAGCTTCAGGGATGACGGACAAAGAAAAGTCTGCTCAAGGTAAACTTATACCCTCGTTTAAAACTAGATCTCATTGTTAGAATTCAGAACTAAAGTGTTATGTTTGTTTTTCCAGACAACACTATGATAAGGTCCAACACCCTAGCTGTCCCATCACAATATAAGCCTACGACGAGCTATTCTGACGGCCGACGGCTGAATCTCGACTTGCAATCTCTCCGTCTCTCGCCCACGCAATTGACGGACCACGCGCATGGTGTCACCAGATCCCTGTCGCACGGATCCGTGATCAACTCCCAACATAAATGGTGGAAGGTGGATGAGACTGGACGAGGGACTATTAACAGGCCCACAAGTTTAATGGTCTCTGAAAGATACGGCCAAGTGAATCCACGAGAGTCGTTCTTAAGAAGTCTCCATACAGTCACACGACGACCTAAAAAGTGCAATGAAAGTAAGTCCAATTGGGAGCTGAATTATGTTAAAGAGTATCAGAGAGAGCAGAGTAAGGGCTTGCATTTGAAGAAGTGGTCTTGCAGTAAGTGTACGCTGGAGAATTCTGGTATAAGGACGCACTGTGAAGCTTGTCTATCGCCCAGAGTGTCTCCTCTGGCGAGGATTCCAAATGCCAGAGGCTTAAGTGTGACTACTTTGGGGAGGCACGAGACAGCAGCCGGCAGAGATGGAGCGACATCACTTCCTACGTCAGGAGGTGTCATGATCACAGTTCCAGATTGGCCGACTGGGAGTACTACTCTGGGCGCCTCGTTCCGAAGATCGATCAGCGCGCAAAACTCTCCAGAAATCCGCCCAACGTACCGACGTTCTTTCTCCGAGCAGACGAACGCGGAAAGACCGGTTGGGAAGGTGATTTCGAGTCGGAGAAGTTTGAACGACTACCAGAAATCATTGGCGAGTTATTGTGGGAGTTTGACGAAGCCAGATGTTAGGAAGGAGTTGAAAATTGACGAGAATAATATAGATGTGATTGACAAAGAGTGTAGTTGGGACACGAACGCTGAAGGGGTGATATATGCACTGCCGAACAAAGGGAAGTACAAGGACCTGAATTTGCAGCTCCAGGTCAATAATAACGGGACTAGATACTCTTACGTATCAGTTCAGGACACGAAGACAGTCATGAGCAATTCTCAGAACGAGGCGTTGTATTCCAACGACATTAGTGACGGTGACTACGCGAGAATAGATGAGTTGTTGGGGGCTGAGAATTGTATATCGCCGGTGAATGAGGTGGCTTCGAATATAAGGACTTCGCATATAGGTCAGCAGAGGGAGCCTCCTAAGGTGTTTAACATGTTGCCGTCTGTGGGAAAAGTTTCTCATAACCCTCGCGAGCCGTCCAAAGTGCCTTTGACACAACAACAGCCCACGTAAGTAAATCTGCTTACTTTTTTGTTTTGAAACGTTGTGATCGCTACACAGCAAGCCAATTTGTGTGTTCTACAAATCGTTTTTCCAAGTCTATGTGTTCTTTGTGTCCGTTGTTCTAATGTTTGTATAGTCCTCTGCGAAACACAAATTATTTATATTGCGGTCATTGTTTTTTTTTATTATCTTTATAGATAAGAAAAAAGGTTATGTGACAAAATGACATTAATTTGAACAATAGCAACTTAATGTATATCGGAGAAATATGTTGAGATGTTAAGTTTTTGATTTCTTATTAATTATTAGCAGCCCTTTCATCGACACAAAGCTCACGATGAATATTACAAATTACATTCAATTTTAATTTCGAATTCAAATCTTAAAGGAAAGATCTAGAGTACCTACTGAATAATTTCGAAATGTTATTGGGTTTTCTGTAAAGAATTTCTTAGTAGCAGCAAGAACTATTGATAAATCTTTTTTTTTCTTCGTTTGCTTAGTTGCCAATCTGTTGTCAAGAGTTGTTCAAGCCACCCGTAGGCCTCTGACATGGCTTAACTGCTGTCAATTTGGCAACAACCGGGACCAACTTTTTACGTGCCCTCCGAAGCACGGAGATAAATCTTGATAGTGACCGCTAGAGAGTTATAGGCTCGACACGAATTACATGGTCTAAAAACATGGCTGGCGAAATATGGGAGTAAAGTATCTCTTTGTTTGTTTGGTTGAACGCGCTAATCTCAGGCACTACTGGTTTGAATTGGAAAATTCTTTTAGTGTTGTATAGCCTATTTATCGAGGCAGGTTATAGGCTATAATATAACATCACGCTAGGACCCACGGGGGCGGCCCAGTAATCATAAACGCGGGTGAAACTGCGGGCACATCTAGTATGTATGTAAAATGGAAACTGACTCTGCAGGTTCCTCACAGTTATAATAGAGCTTTATAATTTTTAGACAACTTGTATAAATTTCTTAAGTCATACCATTGCTTGTTTTATATAGACGCGAAAATCGCATGTGGCAATGCAACGAGTGTTGGTTCGCGTACAACGCGTGGTGGGCGCGCTGGTGCGACGTGTGTCGCAGCGGCAGGCCGCCTCACGCCGCCGTCACGCTAGCCACGCGTGACGTCATCGACGGGAAGCACAATAGGTATGAACACTTACATTTGTTTGTGATTATACAGAGACCAGGGTGCCTAGTACGAGTTGTTTTTACGTTAATGCAATCGAAAGGTTTACCGCGATTGGCTCTGATTAGTTAAGACTGCTCCGAGCGAAATGTGCCAAAACAGGTCACAGTTAAGTGAATAAAATCAACACTTTTTGTTTATTACAAATATAAAATATACATTTACCATGACAATGAATGTGTTTACAATTACTCCGTGTAAAAAACATAAAATAATTAATATTTTCGCCTTTTTGCAAAAACGTAAGCTCGTGTTACGTGATTTTTAGAATATAACAGCAGAAATATATCCTATTTTACAGTTTAAACGAAACATAAATAATTATATTACAATTTGTCCGTCCCAAATATTTAAGTTATTGGTTGACAATAAAAATACATATTTATCAAAAAAGCACTTCAAATCCTCCATACAATTTTACTATGGCGGCCGCGCGCCGATTTGAATATGCGCCGCACGAGCTCTGTCATTATCTGTCTTACGCTCAGCGCAGTCTTAACCCCGGGAAGAGGCACGTGCCCAGCAGTGAGACATTTTCTATTTAATGCTGATATTATATAGCTTTTAAGTACATATAAATTAAGACTACATAAAGCCAACAGAAAGACAGTAGCATACACCTCTCACTCGCCTTAAGTGCTTGGGGCGGGCCAATCAGAGCACCGAACGTCATAAACATCTCAATCACGTTAACGTAAACTCACACTAGGGACTCTGTTGATGGTGTCGCAAACGATATACCAGTAAGACACTCAGGTACTTAAGACGATAACATTTTTGGTACTTTCTGGCAATTTAATACATATGTTTTCTTCAAAACACAATCATGCTAACACGGACACTAACATACACTAATTTTAAGTTTTAATATGAGACAGACAGACGCACACCCACACACGCGCTCTTAGTCTAATTTATTCTTATCTACCTCGATATAAAGACTACTGATTCAAATTGCGTATGCACTCCATTTAACACACACATCAGTCGGCCTCGATGGTGTAGTGGTTAGTGTAACCGACTGCCACGCCTGAGGTCGCGGGTTCGATTCCCGCACAAGTCAAACATTAGTGTGCATGAACATGGATGTTTGTCTTGGTCTGGGTGTTTCTATGTATAATATGTATGTATTTACAAAAAAAAAATGTATATATTATGTATGTTTATCCATTGTCTAGTACCATAGTACAAGCTCTGCTTAGTTTGGGCTAGATGGTGTTGTGTGTATGTGGTTAGAATATTATTATTATTATTATTATTATTATTATTATTATTATTATTATTATTATTATTATTACACATTACGTCCTTCACATACACTGACTTTCATATATACTCATTTCCGCACACACACTCACATACACTCTTTTCCACGCACGCTCTTCTTTACACATACAATCTTGCCTACACTAACTTTAAGAAACACAAACAACTGAAGTCTTGTGCATATACTCTCATACGTCGAATATAAGCCTATACATTTTAGAAATATGTAAGTTTGTTAGAAGTCACCAAAGTTTCTATACAACACGAGAAGACAAAAACCAGAGACTAAGACATAAAAATAGATTAAACCTACCAAGCTCCCGTCTTAAAATGCACTCATCTAGTCCACGTGTCATGTCGATAAAAATATATAATAAGCTACCCCCGCAAATAAAAATGAAATTAAAGACAGTATATTTATAAAAAAATTAAAACACTTTCTATTAACTAAATGTTACTACCATATAAATGAATACTTAAATGATAAATGTATATGAAACATAATAAATGGAAATTTAAATAATTACTTATAATAATATACCTAATAATAACATAAATACATAATATATAAACAAACATGACATACATTTATAATAATAATATCTGGGACATTTAATTCCTTTTCTTTTTTTACAAACTTTGATAATAATGATAATCTACAATAATATATAATTAATAAAAATATTAAAACATATAAATAAAATAATATAATAATAATTATATAATAGAATACCATATAATAAAAATAATTATAGTAATATATCTATCTAACTATAGTAAGCGCACCTTAATAAAATGACCTATATATTGTAATAGTCAATAAATATCAATCATAAGTAAAATATGTAAATAATAAAATATGTAAAACTTCCTCCTCTCTCCTACATCTCGCCGTGCCGACAAGGCCCACACATGTTTCTTATATTATATCATTGTAACATCTATTTAACTTGTGGAGTGCAATAAATGTATTGAGTATTGAGTATAACATTATTTATATGAGGTTTATATAAATTCTTGTAAATTTTTCAGAATCATAACTAAAAGCCTACTTAAAACAATAATATGCTTTATTATTATCTCCAGCCCAAGAACTGCCATCACATCTTCAGAAGCCAGTGGTAGCAGTAAGCCTGAGAGTAACAGGAGTGAACCTAAGAAACTGACAGTACCCATCGCCTCGTTAGACCACGACCTTAACAGCGATGAACTGTTGTTCGCAGTGGGTAAGTACCTACTTTACAAATATTTTTATATGCACTAAAGCATTAGTTCCCAAAGAGGTCCAAGTGGACCCCCAGGGGTCCATGGGAGACTCGACGGAGGTCTACGTTGGCGTGACAAAAAAATGTGGGGCCACAATTCGTAAGCACCACGTGTATCCACGAAAATTTATTTGCTCTAAGCCTGCCGATTTTTCGGTAGAGAATTTCAAAAAGATCAGCCCGCCTAGCCTAGCCTGTAGTAAGGTCTGTAGACGGAATTAAAAAAAAAAAATAATGAGGTCATTCTTTAATGCCAAGGAATATGGTAGAAATGTAGCTGCAGGGGTCCACCGAAACCTGCTAAATTTTGAAAGTGGTCTATGAGAAAAAAAGTCTGGAAACCTCTGCACTGAAGTATATGATATTCTAAACGGTTGAGGTAATTATTTTGGTTCAGCTTGGGCGAAAATTAAGGTTGAGTGAACCGGCTCATGCCGGCTAATTTGTAACGAGGACTCTCTCGTTACAAATTAGCCGGCATGAGCCGACTCGCCCAGCGAAGTATAATTCTCTTGTAGAAAATGCTGTAAGAATATGCGTATGCCTTTTAAAATAAAGAACGCGAAACAATCCTTACAAAGTATATAATCTATTACAATGTTTCGCACGGTAAATAACACTTCCGAGAGTTATCTAATTCTCCGATTCCTTTCTCTTCATCGTATCTTTAATTTCTGTGCCGTCGGCAACGCAGGAGTCATACATACTCTAATACCGTAAGCAATCATAGGGTACCGAATACCATCAGACAAATAACAAAGGTAGATTAGTTAGTGACGACTCGATGGCGTAGTGGTCAGCGGGTTGGTCTGAGGTCGCGGTTTCGATTCCCGCACAAGTCAAACATTTGTGTGCATTAACATGGATGTTTGTCTTGGTCTGGGTGTTTCTATGTATAATATGTATGTATGTATTAATAAAAAAAGAAAGAAAGTATATACATATGTATGTTTATCCATTATCTAGTACCCATAGTACAAGCTCTGCTTAGTTTGGGCTAGATGGTGTTGCGTGTATGTGATAGAATATTATAATTATTATTATTATTTGCCACTATCCTAATATTATATATGCGAATGTAAGTTTGTATCGATTTCACGCCTTAATTGCTCTACCGATCATCATGAAATTTTGCATATACGTTTTCAGTGATACAGAAAAGGTGAGAAATTTATTGACAAATACATTAACGCAAGCGTAGCCTCGGGCATAATCTAGTTGTTGTATAAAAATTTAAACCAGACACAAAGTTGGTTTTCTGCAATCTTCTGTAGACTGGAGGAACTATCACAGCTGAGCCGATTATATTTAAGTGAAATTGGCAAGGTTATGTACAGTCGGCCAAGAAAGTGGTCTACCAGTTTTCACAAAAGTTTCTGTGAGATTTCTGACTTGTTTGACTTTTCTAACGGAGGTGAGTAAAGGAGGAGAGTTGTTGTTAGCTGTGACAATTCAAACTTGAAACATGGCATCACGTAAATATAATACATGATAAAGAGAGCAACGGTCACTGTTATAATATTATTGCAAGGGAAATCGATCTTGTTGTTTCGTGATGTTTAAATGAACCTCAACCTTAGTGTGGTAGACCACATTTTTCGCCAACTGTACGATCTTTCTTTCTTTTTTGTGTGGTTAGTGGCCAACCTGTTGTCAAGAGTTGTTCAAGCCGCTCGTAGGCCTCTGACATGGCTTAACGACTGCTGTCAATTTGGCAACAACCGGGCCCGACTTTTTACGTGCTCTCCGGCACTCCAAGCACGGAGATGCTCAGATGAAATACCACTAAGCGGTCACCCATCTATAGACTGACCGCACCAACGTTGCTTAACCTCGTTAATCGTTTACCGATCAGTGAGTGCAACTGGCTATGAGCGACAACAACTGTACGATGATGACGATGATCTGAATTTTTAATTTTTTTATTTATTGAATCAAACTTATACTATCCTTACAGGAAAAAAACCTAATGCGACAGTACAGCCAAAAAATACAATATCACATAAACACTTGGTAATATCAAGTACACTAATTTAATTTAATTACAATAGCAAATAACCTCTAGTGCTACTCTGTTAAATTCACTCAAAGTACACATTAATAGGTCTGGCTTGTTGTGTATGAGATTGAGAATGCGAAGTGCGCGCGACAGAGGCGACTCCTTGAGCAGGTTTGTTCTCGCCCTCGGCACCGCCAGTAGTGCTGGCCGAAGTCGGCGCCAAACGTATCTGTTAGGAACACATAGCCACAACCACTCCAAAAAAGTTGTATTATAAAGTTTTCCTCGTAGTACTTTAAAAATGTAAAGCACATGAGCAAGTTCCCTTCTAACCCCTTCTAAATTAAGTTTATGGTATGTGCCTGTGGTTCCAGATTCGACTCCCACCCCGAGTCCAGTGACGACATGGTCATGTACCCGCTGCACGCTGGTCAACGAGTCCACTGCGGCTGCCTGCGCCGCGTGCGCTGGCTCCAGACCACAACCACACAACTTTTGGTGAGATTTTTTTTAAGAGACCAGCTTTCGTTAATTGGTAAAGCGTTCCATGTAGAGGAAATTCCAAAGCAAAATGAAATTAAAGGAAGATAATTCAAGAAATTTTATTGACTTTTTGGAGAGTATATGACTAGAGCTAATCGTAATTATTGCGGAAAAACGGCTCTAAATTAAGCTGGCATAAATTCAGGTCATAGGTAGTACGTAGAAACGTTCAGAAAGATCAAAACGTCATAAGCGTGCGTCTTTCCGTGCGTCCGATGTTGCAGATTTGAGGAATGGTGGCCGAGGTGGCAGCTTGTTAAGGTTATTATTGCTTGCTTTAGCGGTGACGCTTGCGTACCTGGATTGTTTAGGGCACGTGGAAAGAATCGACCACACAATAATAATTGACTGATTCAAGTAAATTCACTAACCACTTATGTTTGACATTGTTACCTAAATGTGAATAAATGATCTTTGACTAAAAATCTAGGAAAAGTACAACTTAAAGGTACCCTTAACCGACGAGCAGCAGAACTTCTTGCTTTTGCAAAACTTTACACAATCAACAGTGCGTCAGCGTTATACTACTGGATCGTCGAATCAGACGTTACTGAATTCAGATTAATTTTGATTGCAGGTCGTGCAGTTCATGTACGCTACAAAACCCTCTATCAGCGAACTTGTGCCTAGCATGCAAGACACCGCCGGTGCCGAAGCATGGACTCACCGTACCGACTATTGACTCTAACCACGGCGCTAGTAAGTATAAAATGTATTATAAGCTGTATGTGTCGTGAATGGCTTCGAAAACTATAGAACATTATTACAATAATGAAGAAAACCAGTTCGAAAGAAACATATATGTGAAAGGGTAACGTCAATCAAATTAAAATGGACTTTAACGTAGCGTCATTGGATCGATATTGGTCTGAGGAAACGACTTGGTTATGACGAAATGCTTATCTGGAGTTCTTGTCGTGTTTATTGCGAATAATAAGAATATTGGTATTTTGTTCGGCATTTTTAAGATTTTTTGTTGCTCCTCGGGCATTTGATTTTCTCTGAATACGGATAAAGGAATCATCGCAGTGATCATTGTAAATTTCAATGCTACGTAAAGACGACTATTGAAGAGCTATACCTTTTCGTTTTGTTTTTTAAAAGATAACTCCCTGATACCAGGGGGTCTACCGTGAAACGCGTTATACGCAATTGCGTACGTTCGTTCGTGCTTATTCTTACCATGAAACATCATTCGCGCCGACATTCGTCACGAATATATGACATTTGTACGTCCTAAAAAATCCGAAGTGTTTTCATGGTAGGTATATGCTTATTATTTCGTTCGTAATTCGTTTCGGCACGACATTGCGTAAAAACATTTTCACGGTAGACCCGAAGGGTTAACTTATAAGAAGTTAATGTAAGCGTGGGTATGTCGCAGGCGGGCGCAGCCCCTCCCCGCGGCGGCCCGCGCCGGCGCCGCGCCGCGCCTCGCGCCACAAGACGCCGCCGCCTGAGCCCAAGTACGTACACTCCATATTCTTAACTTGTCCGACTAACTGAACCGTAATCCTAAAAATCGCCTTAAGGAACACTAGTTAGAAAAAAACTCCATAACAAAGCAAAGACAAGTTTATTGAGTTAGCCGGGGCTTATATGGTGGCCGCGGAGAATCTTAATAGCGTGATTCAGCACGTGAACAACGCCATCTATCGAGCTTTAGGTTAAACATTTTGACATAACGCACCTTTGGGAGCAAAGGATCACTTCTATATGTTTATAAAAACTTGCAAAAGTGCAAGTTAAGTTGTTCTGATTGAACACTAAGTAAATAATTATGACTTACTGTAGCTACAAACGATACACAGTGACCCATGTATATGTATTGTCTTTATATCATCTTTTTCCCCTCTCTCTTGCGTGAAAACAGTACTTAAATTATTTTGTAATAGTATAATATGTTAACCGAATTAGACAAGTAAGAAAAAACATTATTATTTGATTCCTCTAGAATCCTATCTCCACTCTTGTTTCCCATCCTGACAACGTGAGAGAACTAACTAAATATCTTCGATTTTCGACTGTTCTTATAAACTTCAACCTTTTGAACGCCAACGTCGTCTATACTCGACATGCGCAAGCGTGCCCTGTGCGCCAACGTCGTCTATACTCGACAAAACTGTTTTTTGTCGGTTCACAGAAAAATACAAAATAAACATATTAAATCATTACTTTTCTGTGTTTTAGTGATACAACTTAAAAATTGAAATATTTGATCATAAAAAACAATATATAATATATCGATTTTCGGGCTTGGCGTACAGGACATGGAGGTGCCGTTATGGCGTGGCGATCAAAAGGTTAAATTAGTATCCCGCTCGAATTAAAATAACATGATTGAAGAAGTACAATAGATCACAGTTAAACAACCTTTGTCTTGTATTACTACGGGATTAGTATTTACAAGCTATTTAATCTATTGAATCGCCACGGCACACCGGCGGCCAGACACAATAGGTTTTCAATTATGTTTAGCATTTTAACAATTGACAGATTACGAGAGTTTGTCTTGTGACCTTTTACGAATGGCGATATCGCAAATAAGTGTTCATTTATGAAGTTTTAAAATTTATTTAGGGTTTATTTTAAAATGTTTTAATACACTATGGACTGAGGTAAAAGTGTATCATAGATAATAACAATATAATAAATACTAGCCCAACAAACACCCAACCCTATAGCCCAGATTTATTAGGTTCCATATGTAGCAATAGTCTTATACGCTTAAAGCTCTCGAAGGACCTCTGCATGTCCCCGTGTAGGCCTTCCAAAGGGCCGAGTTTTCCCTAATGCATTAGAAAAATACCCGTGAAAGAGAAATATAATAGTAATATTTATTTATATCTCCCATGTCACAAAAATAAGTATTCACTTTTCATGACATCGCACTGGGTGACTGGTTTCCAAAGTAAGTTAAAAACCTGTGTGATAGATAACCGGGACAGATAGATGTAATTTAATTATAGTTTAAAAGTACTAAAGTTGTTCAGTAGGACGTTAAGAAGGGTTATAAATATTTTTCATCGAACCCTGTATAAATGTTTGTTGTAGGACGGAAGTAACAGAGTGGCCTTGTTCTGAATGCACGTACATGAATTGTGGCGGCGCGGTGTCGTGTGAGATGTGCCAGTCGCCCAAGACTAGACTCCTGCCGGCCGCGCCCGACCAGCCTTCTCTAGACGATGAGGATTCACGTGAGTTTTCACATATAACTAGCTTCAAAATACTATTAACGGCATTTTAGATCCTAGATTTGATAACCATGTTGGCAAAAGTGTTGTGAAATCAGTATTTTGATTTAGAGTGGCTGTGGTTTTTTGCAGGTTTCTTTTCATAAGCTTAACCGTTTGCCCGAACATAGCAACTAAGCTAAATGTAGCTTCAGTACCTTAGTAATCATACTAACTCATATATTTTGACGTTCATAAGTGTTACTTTGTGGTCTAAGGCATTAGTTCCCAAAGTGGTTCTGGTGGACCCCCAGGGGTCCACGGGAGACTCGACGGGGGTCTACGTTGGAGTGACAAATGGGGGTCCACAATTCGTAAGCGCGAGCCCACGAAATGTTTTTTGCTTTCGACAGTAAAGAACTAAAATGTTGGCTTGACTTCACCTGTCACTGTAGGCAGATAATGTTTTTAAGAAGCTTAGGGAATGTTACTAGTAAAAGAAAAGAAAATAAGGCCAGCCCGCCTACCGTGGCAGGTACAGTCGAGAGAATTAAAAAAAAAATACATATGCCAAAAATTATGGTAGAAATGTAGCTGAAGAGGGTCCACCGGAACCTGCTAAATTTTGAAAGTGGTCTATGACAGTGGTCGACAACCTTGTCGATCAAAAGAGCCAAATATAGATAATACACAATTTAAATCTATTCAAAGAGCCACTTTTTAACTAAGCAGCTATAGTTGTATATATAGTATATGTAGTATATGTAGTATTCCACATACATAATTATTGAAATAATTATGATTAAAAGAACACTCTTGAGCTTGCCTTTGCCAAATAAGTCTCAGTTTAATTAACAGAAAATTAAATAAAATTTGGTATCATACTAATAACGCAAGATAATAAATAATATTCCGTGCCTGCACTAAACATTTCGTAGCAGAGCCGCAGCCGAGAAGTCAAAGAGCCGCGGGTTGCCGACCACTGGTCTATGAGAAAAAAAGTGTGAGAAGCTCTGGTCTAAATGGATAAATGATTTTTGACTTTGCTATGAAGATTTTTTTAGCTTTATTGTGCAACAATTTTCAGCTCACCTATATCCTCAAAGGGTTGGATAGTAGCGTGTACACCCACATTACCACAGCTATGGTTAAGATTTGCCATTTGCAATATCCTTACCATACAGTTATCTAAAACCAACCTTGGTCTGAACGCTCCGTTAAGACTGCGCCGAGCGAAATGTGCCAAAATGGGCGGTCACAGTTAAGTGAATAAAATCAACACTTTTTGTTTAATATAAATATAAAATATACATTTACCATAACAATGAATGTGTTTACAATTACTCCGTGTAAAAAACTTAAATTAATTAATATTTTTGCCTACAAAATTACGTAAATTCGCACGAAAAATGCGAATACGTAAGCTCGTGTTACGTGATTTTTAGATTATTACAGTAAAAGTCTATCCTATTTTACAGCTTAAACGAAACAAATAGTTATATTACAATGTGTCCGTCCCAAATATTTAAGTTATTGTTTGACAATAAAGATACATATTTATCAAAAAAGCACTTCAAATCCTCCATACAATTTTACTATGGCGGCCGCGCGCCGATTTGAATATGCGCCGCACGATGTCTGTCATTATCTGTCTTTCGCTCGGCGCAGTCTTAAGTAGAATACGTAGGGATTTGAATTCGTTCATGAAGATTGTGCCTGATGCTGATGTGCATCACGATAGTGAGAGCCAGTTCCGGATAAAAATATTGAAATGACTTAGAAAACACGATACAACACAATATTAATAAGTACTTATCGCTTCTAAACCATTTAGTTTAAGTGGAACAAGTAAAGTGTTACGTTTTTTCGTTTCATCTTTTATGTTATTGTACTCATTTTAAAATCTCGAATTCCTGTCTAATGTTAATTTATATTTAAAGTTTACATTTTATGAACAATGTTTGTAAATTGAAATTAAACTACTATATACGGATTTCATCGCGTTGTTTATTTGACACTTTATTACATAATTTTGAAAACTGTTACACTACTACTACTATTAAACTTTACTAATTTTTAAGCTAATAAAATTACATATTATTAAAACTATTAAATATATAACATATGCTATAGGTATATAGTTTAATTTCAATTAATAATATTCGCGTAAACAAACGCGCTTTTATGAACAGTCGAAATGTTTCCGAAAAGGCACGTTTGGCTGTTCATAGAGGACTATTAGTGCCCACACTTATGTATGGAAGTGAAAGTTGGGTATGGCAAAAGAAGCATGAGAGCAGAATAAATGCTGTAGAAATGAGAGCGCTGAGAAATATATGTGGTGTGACTCTGAAAGATAGAATAAGGATTAGTGTGATTAGAGAGAGATGCGGCATGAAAGTTGATATAGTGACAAGAATAGAAAAGGGTATGTTAAGCTGGTTTGGGCATGTAGAAAGAATGGACGAGGAAAGACTGACTAAGAAAGTTTATAAGGCTAGTGTGAATGGAACAGTCGCAAGAGGAAGACCTAGGCGAACGTTTCTTGATCAGATCGGAGGCGTTCTGGACAAAGGCCAGGTTAAGAGCACCTTGAACCGACGGGCGTGTATGAGGAATGGGATGAAAGTGAATGAAGCCAGAGAAGTGTGTCAGGATCGTAGCAAATGGAAATCCGTAGTCTCTGCCTACCCCTCTGGGAAACAGGCGTGAATCTATGTATGCGTAAACAAAAGACAATATTATTGTATGGAAACTTATAACATAATTTTGCTGTCTCAATTATGAATGCTGTTTCAGCTCGTAAGTGGCATGTATATTAGAACTCTGTAATCCAAATTTTCTCTAAACTGTATCATATATATGCTGTGAACTAACCAAATAAATAAATAAAAGATAGCACGTAATAGAGAGCTACTCGATAACCGTCTACCGGACACAGTCACCATTCGGCACGAACGTCCACGGCCTCACAGAAAACCGTCGAGAAATAGCGCGCGTTGTGTTCGTCGAGTGAGTGAGGGTACCGGAGGCACAACCGCCACCCGTCTGGGGGGAAGGGGACCCGATATTTAAAGGCCGGCAATCCGGCAACGCATTTGTGACTCCTCTGGTGTTGTGCCCATGGGCGGCGTTAATCACTTACCATCAGCCGATCCGTTTGCTCGTTTGCCTCCGATACCATAAAAAAACAGTTCCAGGCACCGTGCCAGAAGTTAGTCAAGTAAAGTGCTACTGACACTGACTGCAATTCATTCCATATCTTCTTCTTTATGCTTTGCTCTAATCTGGATTGCTTGTGCATGTGTGTGATTGTTGTAAGTATGTATTGCATTGTATATTGCATACATGGTCCTGCGTGCCCCAAAACTTCCATGCAAGACTTAAGATTTGAACTATGACTTCGATGACCCACGTTTTAGGACGTATATTTCTTCTTCCCTCTTAGCCTTTATTATTCCCAAATCACTTGGGGTCGGCTGTTCTGGTCTAACCGGATTTGACTGGATATCAGTTTTTACACAGAGCGGCACCTGACCTCCGCAACCCGAAGGCTACCGATACCCTAAGGCTAGACCAGTGTCAGGATATTAGAGGGTACTGACTTCCCCAATAACGATTGCCATAGATGTTCATGGCAGCCGGGGCCAACGGCTTTACGTGCTCTCCGAGGCACGGAGCAGGCGATAATTGTCAATCAATACGCACATAATTTCGAAAAGTCATATAACTTCCGATAGTCAGAGGAGCGCGACGTGGGTTCGAACCCGAGACCCTCTGCATTGCAGTCTGTTGGTCTCCCCACTGAGCTATCGCTGCTATTTAGGACCTATATTAGAACCCTACTTATTGCACTACCGTAATGAACACACTCGTAATCAAAGCATTTCGTTGAGCTCAAGTGCTAAACGAGAATCTTTGTAATGTGTAACCCGAATAGATGTTATTAAAAAAGAAAATTTGCGTTGACGGGTGGTGGGTAATGGTAACACTAATTTTTATTTTGTTTTATCGTTTTAGTAATACCAACAGCTTGAAATACAAAGCAAATAACATCATAGCTATTGACAGGTATTCGCAAATTGATACACGACGAAGTTGAAGAGTTAGTGAGATTATTAACAACTTGAACGACAAAGTTTATAAGCTAGTACTAAAGTTACTGAATTTACATTTAGGTTAGTTGTCAGGTTCAGGCGCTAGGTATCGGTTGATAACCCTTTACATCATTATTAGCCACAACATCTGTTGTAGATGTTTATTGCAGCGCTTGTGGGTTAACGGGTAGCCAGATCGCCATTGATGGCTATATGACCCTGTCGCTGCACGGCATTTCTTGCCACAGCGATGACATATAAAGCTTGACCGTAGGAGGTGTTACAGAAGGAAATCTTTTCTGCTTGAGATCAGCCAGCCAGGCCTAGACACGGCGCGTTTTTACCCAACACCTTTACATAGTTGTTATAATGTTTCCTTGTCCACAGCGGAGGGTTCCGACGGCGAGCGACAAGATAGTACTCCGATGGAGATCCTGCGACTCAGTGAGGAAAGTCACGCCTGGACGCAGTGGCAGGAAGTTCTAGCGCAATGTGCCTCGGTTAGTACACTTGTAAAAGTTTGACGGCACATATGGCGAAGTGGTTTGAGTTATCTTATCTTATCTTGTTACGGGGGCCAGTCAGTGTAGACCGGCGACACTTCGACCCAGTGGGATCTTTTGTGTCGGCCCCGAAATCTATCCCTTAGCTATCTCCCTATGAATGTACTGCATCAGTCGCAGCGTACACTTTAGTGGGAGAAGCCTGAAGTCTTCAGGGTTCGGATATGCCAGTCCCATCAGACCCATCTTTAGTCCAGCCAACGCGTCACATTCACACAGTAGGTGTAATATGGACTCGTCCCGTTCACCACAGGCTCTGCAGATCAAATTGTTTGTCAAACTCAATCTGCACAGGAAGTCGTTGGTGCCAAAGTGACCAGTGATTGCTCCTGTGAGCAGGCGTATTTGGCCCTTGTTGTACCCGCAGAACTTCCGGGTGAAGCTCGTGGCTCTGTTAGCAATGAATTACTTGGAGTGTTCCAAACCCCTAAGGGCCATCCACTTCAGCCTGTATTTATCATTGCCATGTGCATTCATAGCTGCCTTGACGGTACTCTCAGAGAGACGAATGGCTCGTGGCCAACAAATAGTGGTTTTAGTTAACTTTATCACTGCCAATGCGCTTTATGCTGTGGATACGGTGAAAGTTTGTATGACATACAAATTGTTGTGCTGTATTCCAGGCTGGAAATAGTTACTCTGCATGTGATATTTGTGTCCTTTGTTTGAATGCTTGTATAGTTCCCCGCGACACAGTTATTATATTTAAAAACTAGATGTGCCCGCGTTTTCACCCGCGTTTATGATTACTGCGCCGCCCCCGTGGGTCGTAGCGTGATGTTATATAGCCTATAGCCTTTCTCGATAAATGAGCTATCCAATACTAAAATAATTTTTCAATTCGGACCGGTAGTTCCTGAGATTAGCGCGTTCAACCAACCAAACAAACTCTTCAGCTTTATAATATTAGTATAGTTAAGAAAGATGGAGGAAAACCTAGTAGCACAAGAGGTTTTTGGTAAATTTACTACTTACTTGTGTTTTTATTTTATTGCAGTGTGACAGATTAATTAGCTTTTTCTTCTAACATACTGGTAGCAACCAGAGCTGCCAACCTAAAGGTATTGCAATGAGCTGTACCAACAAAAGAAAACGGACGCATGCGCACAGTCGCAATTATTCGCGTGGTGCGTGGTTAAGGAAAATAAATACTCTTACTCTCTGAGTAGAATGGAGTTACCATTCTTATGCCGCTACACCCTTGCCTTACTTTTAGAAGTTATACATATGTGCGTATATGTTAGATAAACTGTACGGATGGCGTGGCGTAGGTGTTTAAGTGGTTGCCTCACCGCTGCCAGTGGGCCGAGTGTAGTGGGTTCGAATCGTACACGGGACAAAACATGTGTGATTCACAAATTATTGTTCCGAGTTTGGAATGTTTGAGTCGTTGAAGGGAGATGTTGAAGTCTCCCTTTTTTTTTGTCTCCCTTCAACAACACAAATTATTCCCTAGAGCGGGCGTTGTACTTTTTTTAACACAATATTATTTAAAAATTAGGAAAAAAAATGGACGCAAGCACACAGATGCAGTAATTTGCGCGAACTCGCCCTTTGTAGGCCTTAAGAAAAAAAAACTCTGAATACTCTTACTCTCTGGGTAGAACGGAATTAAGTCTCACTTTTATTTCGCTACACGCCTGCCTTACGCTTCCAGATTACACATGTATGCGTGAATGATATTTGTATAATATTATATAATAATGTTTATTTATTGACAGAAAAATTATAAATCCTTACACTACATCATATATAAATTATATATAAATGTCCCCAGACGGGTGAGCCGTACGTAGACTCATCGTTCCCGGCGTCTCCGCGCTCGCTGTACTACAGCGGCGGCGCGGAGACGGGCGCGGCCACTCGCTGGCTGCGTCCGCACCAGATACACGTGGACGCTGATCATAGACTGCCCTGGGTTGTGTTTAGAGACCCTCGACCTTCGGATATCTCTCAAGGTAAGAAAAGGATGTCAGAAAAAAGACTTTAATTTCATTGATTTCAGCATGAAATTCAGATTACAAAATTCATGCTGAAATCAATGAAATAAAAAAATTAAAACTAGACGGATGTTTATGTGAATATTATTTAATCATTTGTTTTGTATGTCCATGTGGCTGATTACGGAATGAACATTATTAAGTACTTATATAATTATGTTATAAACACCTGTATATAAGCCATGTATCACAAATAAACAATTTGATTTGAAGTTTCGTTCGAAATCAGCCTCCCTTCATTATCTTCCCCGGGACGTCACGAGTGTCCAAAATCGGTGTTATCACTACTGATCCTGACTACACCGTGTAGTCACGTATCTGCCGTGACTACACAGGGTAGCCAGGTTCAGTAGTAGTTTTATCACCGAGCTTCGTTTAGTAGCGTCACTTGGTTTGCTGTTACAATTCTGGAAAGCCAGGTGGGTAGAATCTCAAAAACATTGCCTCTAACAGAATTTCTACTCTAACTGACTAAAACTAATAACAAATAAATTAAATATTTACCCTTAAAGATTTTGTATTATTTTAGAAAATGGTAAAATAATGTATGAATGTGTGCTTGAAATTTCTCTTTTATGACTCATAACAAAAGTAATTTGCATAAGGTACATATGGCCGCTAAGGTTCTTTTTTGATTGCGTATGCTGTAAACTTTTGGAAAACATGCGTCAAAAGTATGCGTCTGTGTGACCTAGGTTTCACTTAAAGGTCTAAATAAGTAAGTCAAATATTAAAATTGCTCCATCTTTGAAGTTTAGGAGCTAGACCCCATAAATAGGATGTTTTTACCGATAAAATTACATGTATTTACCGCCACTAAAGTTTTATTACTACATGTGCGGACACGTTGTATAAACTTTATGGCAGCATCATAGCGTCGTGAATATCCAGTTTACTCAGAATTAACCATGATCGCTTAACTAACCTCCTTATCCTATTTCAAGTAATTCTCTAGTAGGTATCATATACTTTCTGTACAATAATGTTCTCCAGACCGATTTCGGTCACGGCGGCCAATCTTAACGGAGACTGGCCATCTGCGCAGGAGATATTATAGTGCACATGCGTGTGCGCAAACACAAGTGCACTCTCTGTTCCCTAACTCTCATGATCCGATGGGACGGTAATCCGACACGACCGGAGAGAGATCAGGCGCTGGACCAACGGCTTTATGTGCTTTCCGAGGCACGGAGGTGTCCAACACCGCCAACTTCCTAACTCCAGGCTGTTATAGAGATTTTTTAACAGAAAATCCATTAACTTTTCGTTGGCCCGACCCGGGATTCGAACCCGAGACCTCATGCACATCAGTCGCATTCACTACCGCTACGCCACGGAGGCTTTTTCTATACAACAAAGGCGGCAAGTATATTATTATTTATCATAGTCATTGCCATAGCATATGATTGCATTCTATACCAGAAGTGTATCATTTGATTTGTCGATCATAGGGAAGAGGAATGAAAGAGGTAAATATGGCGACTGGAACTTTTACGTATCAGGCGAAACGCAGTATTAGTGTTGCTATTCTTACGAGGAAGACCTAGGCGAACGTTTCTCGATCAGATCGGAGGCGTTCTGGACAAAGGCCAGGTTAAGAGCACCTTGAACCGACAGGCGTGTATGAGGAATGTTATGAAAGTGAATGAAGCCAGGGAAGTGTGTCAGGATCGTAGCAAATGGAAATCCGTAGTCTCTGCCTACCCCGCTGTGAAACAGGTGTGAATTTATGTATGTATGTATGTATGTATTCTTACGCTAATTACTATAAGGGCCGGCGCACAGCTGTCGAGACGCAGCGCAGAGCATTTTCATTGCCAAGCCATTATATACTGCTAGTGTTGAAATGCAACGCGTTACCTACTGCTCGTTACCCTTCGTCGCTAGTCTTTAATGCTCTCGGTGACTAATAGTAGCGCTAATCGATATTCAACTTTATTTCAATATAGATGTGCCCGCGGTTTCACCTGCGTTTATAGTTACTGCGCCGCCCCCGTGGGTCGCAGCATTATGTTATATAGCCTATAGCCTTCCTCGATAAATAGGCTATACAACACTAAAAGGATTTTTCAATTCGAACCAGTAGCTGAGATTACCGATAGCTCAGTGGGGAGACCAACAGACTGCAATGCAGAGGGTCTCAGGTTCGAACCCACGTCGCGTACCTTTGACTTTTGGAAGTTATATGACTTTTCGAAATGATGTGCGTATTGATTGACAATTATCGCCTGCTTCGTGCCTCGGAGATCACGTTAAGATCACGGTCCCGGCTGCCATGAACATCTATGGCAGTCGTTATTGGGAAGTCAGTGCCCTATAATATCCTGACACTGGTTTAGCCTTAGGGTATCGTTAGCCTTCGGGTTGCGGAGGTCAGGTGGCAGCAGCTCCGTGTAAAAACTGATATCCAATCAAATCCGGTTAGACCAGAAAAGCCGACCCCAAGTGACTTGGGCTAAGAAGAAGAGTTCCTGAGATTAGCGCGTTCAACCAACCAAACAAACAAACAAACTCTTCAGCTTTATAATATTAGTATAGATAAGCAAAGTCGATGATGGCTTAGCAAAGGAAACTACTTTGGGCCTCGCCTCGCAGATCGGTGGAGAGCCAACTTATTCACACTGTACCATATCAAAACGATATGGGTGTAAAAACCCAGGATTCAACCTTTTCGTCTTCATGTGAACAATTTTTTTCCATCTTCTTTTTGTAATGTCCGACTGCTGGGCAAAAGCCTCTCCCTTCGACTTCCAAATCACTCTGTTGGTGGATATCCCCTGACTTTATGACCTTCATATCCTATATTTCGAGGGTTTTTTGACCCACAGGGCCCATATTCAAATTTGACCGAGATATGACCCCAAGGTGCCTGCACACCAAGTTACAAGTACAAAAAAGGTCACATGAAGACGAAGAGATTGAATCCTGGGTTTTTACACCCATCTCGTTCCTAGTGCAGGCAGAAAAAAAAGAAGAAAATGGAATTGTAATACTTTAAGTTAATCTACGTTATTGGTTACACTGTTTTATTTTATTTTATTTTTATTTTTTATTTTTATTTAAACATTTTTTGGAAAACTTACAGCTAAAAATACGTTATTAACATAATACTATTAAGGTGAAGGCCAATTACAAGTTTTCACTGATAAAATATATAACCGTGAATATAAAATGGTTATACGTAAAAGCAGACATGTTGTGATATCACTCCTTAGATCTAATCTAATTAAAGAACTCGGTACACAATGTATTTTTTAATTTAGTGACACTTGTAAAGAAAATGTCAATATCAACACTCCGGCATGCCGCATTGTACATGCGACTCGCTCTGATCAAGTATGAGTCTTGTCTGTAATTAGAGTCCACTGCAGGAACATGTAGCAGGTTAAATCGTCGTAAATGCGCTGACGGGACTCTTAAAGCCATTTTGCTAACCAGTTCTGACGAGTCGACCGCTCCTTTCATAATATTAAATAAAAATGACAAGTCCGCTATTTTTCTTCTCTCAACAAGTGGAAGAATATGAAATTTTTTGCATCTGCTGAAGTAATTAGGTAGGTAGCAACTGCAACGATATTGTACGTATCTTAAAAACCTTTTCTGAATGCGCTCTATCCGATCAATGTAGATATTATATTTAGGATTCCACACTTGTGAACAGTATTCTAGGTGACTACGAACGAAGGAGCAGTAAAGTATTTTTATTGTTTTAATGTTTGTAAAGTCGTTCGAGATTCGAAATATGAATCCAAGCGCTTTGGAGGCTTTACTTACAATATTGTCAATATGAATGTCAAATAATAATTTTGAGTCAAAAGTAACTCCAAGGTCTTTGATGTTACTAACTCTCGTCAATGCAGTATCTAATAATTGATAAATATGATATTCAATATATATGTAAATATTATTTGTTCGCATTAAGAATTGGGAAAGGGATTGCGATGCGTCCGTGCCGCGATCGTGCCAGACACCATTTCTGTACTTCTTGGCGAGTAAGCCAGTCCTTTGTACCGAGACCAGATGATTGACAAAATTAAATACTATTTTTATGTGAGGCGACATTGATTCAATTTCGTTTTATTTTTTACAGGTGTCTTAGGCAACTGCTGGCTTCTATCCGCGTTAGCTGTTTTAGCCGAACGCTCGTCGTTAGTCCGAGGAGTGGTGGTTCGAGGAGAGCCCAGTGTAGGAGCGTACCAGCTACGACTGTGTAAAGACGGTCGTTGGCTGACAGTCACTGTCGATGATCTATTACCAGCGAATAAGAAAGGACACCTGGTTTATTCTCAAGTAAGTATACTTTTCTGGTTTCCAGTGTACATGTTGCAAAATATTGATATCAATATCTGGCTTCCCTATTCTTCTCCTCTTACACCAAATCCCCTTCCGTTCTTCTCTTTCTCTATCTTACACCAAATCCCAAAACAAGTCCTTAAATAGTTATATAATACCTACCTACCTTTATGACAATTGTTGTCTATAAAAACAAAATCTTAAAAAAATCTAATCCTTTCAAGTATCCAACAATAGCAATTTCGTTGTCAAATAAAATCATAAATAATATAGTTTGCATTATGTTCTCCTTTATTCTTATATAATTAATTTTTTTGTTATAATAATTTTAGTTATTTTTTACATAAATATTGTCACAGCTATGGATGAAGGCTGGTTAATCTATTAGCAAATATTTCAGCCTCCATAATTTTTTTAAAATTTGCTGTTGATTAACAATGTTATAGGTAATATGGAATATATAACATGAATTGTACAAGGTAACCTTCGAGCGACAATTTCGATAAATCCAACCGTCTACCTTGGTAAAATCATAAATGGAATATACGTGCTAATTTCTGCTTTCTTGATTGATCAAACAGTTTGCAAACTGAGATGAATCAGCCAGTTAGTGACTCGGGACTTTCTTTTTTTTAAATATTATGATTGGAAATTTTTCTGGTCTTTAGGCTAAAAGGAAACAATTATGGGTGCCGCTGATTGAGAAGGCGGTCGCCAAACTACACGGATGTTACGAGGCTCTCGTCTCTGGAAGAGCTATTGAAGGTAAGTGGCGTGACAGCATTGTGTCATAACTAGAGATCGGATAACCGGATGCATAAATATGCATGCATTAGATAAATATCTAAAGTTAATTTTCGACTCACATATTATGGAAGGCGGCTTCAGAGAATATTTTTATTAAAGATAAAATCCCGGGATGCCGGGATTGCTTAACTAGTCGGGTGTATATTTAATTACATTAAATTTTTAAAATATCTGGATTCCGGGATTGCTTCACTAGTTGGATGTATATATTTTATTTAGGTACATTAAAATTTTAAAAATAAACGCTTGGTTTACCGGGATTGCTTAACTAGTCGGATATATATTTATGCACATTAAATTTTAAAAATAAAAGTCCTGTATATTTACTTTAGATTACATTTTACCTATAAGACAGTTGACTGATATTGAGACTGCTAGGCTAGTGTATTTTGCATGACAACCTGACGGCCCGAAACATTTCGGCGCTTCGTGCACCACAGCGCGCCATGGCCGTCAGGTTGATAAGAGGTTACCGCACGATCTCGTTCGAGGCTGCGAGCCTCCTCGCCGGATCGATGCCATGGGACCTGGAAGCGGCGCTCCTGGCGTCGCTCTATCGTTGGCGCCGGGAGGCGCTAGCTCGGGGCGAAGGACCGGCTCTTCCCGCTCTCGAGGCGGCGAGGTCCGAGCTCCGCCAGGTCCTAGTGGCGAATTGGAAGGAACGACTTGTGCACCCCAGTGCCGGGCACGCTACGATCGTGGCGGTAAGTCCCGTGTTTGAGGAGTGGCTGGAGAGGCGCCATGGCGCCCTCACCTTCCGGCTGACACAGGTAATGACTGGCCACGGTTGTTTTGGCCAGTTCCTGTGTCGTATACGCCGGCAAGAGACGCCCGGTTGTCACCACTGCGGCGACTGCCGCGACGTAGTTGAGGACACGGCGCTGCACACTTTGGCGGTTTGCCCCGCCTGGGCATCGCAGCGCCGTGAATTGATCGCGGCAGTCGGATTGGTTGCCCTCTCGCTCCCGGCCGTAGTTCAGTCTATGGTCCGGAGTGAGAGGTCGTGGAACGCCGTCGCCTCCTTTTGTGAGGAAGTCATTTCCATCAAGGAGGCGGCGGAGCGGGAGAGGGAGCGTTTGAACCCTCTCCCCAACCGCAGAGCCGGGCGCCGGAGGGCGCGGGACGACCTCCAGCCACCCTGAGGTTTGACCTGGGGGTGGCGGGCTTTGTGGGCCTGCCCGCCATCCGTTCAGCACCAGGTCCGAGAGGCGGCGTGCGTGTTCCCACGCGTGCCTCTGTGTTGAGTCCGTCTCCCCTCTAGGGGGGACAGTAGGGAGTGGTAGAAGTGCCTTTAGGGTAGGTCTTTCGTGTAGTGGCCTGCCGTTTCATACGGCGGGCCGAAACCTCGGCGGGGTCGCGACCGCATGCGAAAGTGATTCGCGCGGCCCCGTCGATAGTGGTTTTATCGAGGAACACCGTGGTAGGTTTAGTCGGTATTCCGGGAGGTACTTTATCATCTTAACATCTTATTTTACCCCGGCGAGTCCGACATAACCCCTCCGCCCGCCCCCGCGGAGGGGTATGCGTCATGCATTCCCCCACGTAAAAAAAAAAAAAAAAAAAAAAAAAGTGTATTTTGCATATTTTCATAGTATTATGTCTTATGGCATTTTACTATGGCGGTCTGCGGCAGATGTCGAAACTATATTTATTCTACAAAAAATAGCTGTTCGCGCCATTTATAACCTAGGCGGTCGTGATTCACTCCGAGAATTATTCAAGAAGATAAATATTCTTACGCTACCTTCATTATATATTCTCACGAACATCATGTATATTCGCAAAAACATCTTGCTCTATATCAAGAATAGTGACGTCCACAGCCTAAATACTCGGAATAAACACAAACTTATGGTACCGGGATTTAGACTTAGCAGAACTAGTAAAAGTTTTATTCGAAATGGTATTAGATTCTATAATAAAATCCCATCCCACATTAGTGAATTACCCGTCAAAAAGTTTAAAGAGATAGTGAAACGCACTCTACTCTCCAAAGCATACTATAGCACGAAACAATATATGGACGATAAAAATGCTTGGTCTTCGGTCCCCCCCTGCATACGGCAATGATTTTTTTGTATGTTGATTTATGTTATTCTCAACTATGTCCTTTTAAGTACTTGCATTTCCTCGGCCTACTGACAAATAATATATCAATTTCATGTTGTATAATTAAGATTATATACTTCATATTAAAATAATAAAATGTTTGTAAAGGTGTGAGCACGATGTTGGCCCTGGTGTAGGAAATTTATTACATTTAATTTAAATTTAATTTAATTCACTTTTGGAACTGACACCTAGCTTTTGACGTTTTAAAAGTGCTTGTTACTCAGGCTTATTTGAAATAAAAAAAAATTACTTTGACTTTGACTTGACCTGCCTGTTCAAGTATATGCGTATGTAGGGTGTGCAGAAAAGGTTGGTGTGGTAAATAAAAAACATAAATTAATGTAAATATTTTTAGTTTAGTACTATTTATTTATTGCGGACATCTTACAAAATATTTATTTATTTTGTACATACAGAAAATATATAGAAAAATATGATAGATAGTAGTATATGTCGATAAAAAAACACTCGCCATAATAGCCAACACCTGAACTTTGCGTCCTATTATACGATCTCTAGACATAACTCATAAGTCATAACATACCAAAGCATAATATTGAGGGTGGTAGAACCTTGCTGGTTTCAGCATAAATGGGTCGGTTAAACCAGCGAAGTACTACCATAGGTATAATAAATACCTATGAAGCAGCATAACGCCGCTGTACGGCTGAGTAACTTGTTTATTTTAGTACGGCAGCCGCGGCGGCGCAGATGTTGCCTAGCAACCATTACTTTTAGTTATTTACAGCGCGCTCGCATATCCGACGTCTTGGTTGAATTTAATTATTATTAGGAATAATTTTTAAGTTCCCTTTAATAAGATATTTTCAAACACAATGATATGGAAGTCTTTGGGAGAGGCTTTTTGCCTACCAGTGACTCAAAAAATTGTAACATGCAGATATACGAAGGGAGGTCCAAAAGTTCGTAGAATGGAGGGGATGGAGTGGGGATAGGGGCGCTCGCTTAATGTCATACTACTTGGGGACTCATCATTAGTATATAAATAGAGTTTCAGCCCTATTGCGTCATTCCTTTACGAACACTCGCCTGCTAAACAAGTTAATCCGGAAGAAAACTGAAACTATGGAGAAAATTGAACACCGTGCCGTGATAAAATTCCTTACCAAGCAAGGAAAGAATGGCCAAACCGTTTTAAATGAAATGCAAGCCGTTTATGGGGAGGATTGCCCTGGTAAATCCATGATTTATAAGTGGCATGGTCTTTTTAAACATGGTCGAGAGTCGATTGAAGACGACCCCCGCTCTGGACGGTCAGTTGAGGCCACAATGAAAAACTTGTACTGAAGGACGCCCGTTTGAAGAAAAAACAGTTATCTGCATTAGTTGGAGTATCAGATACCACCATTTTGTGAATCCTACATGATGATCTGGGTATGTCAAAAGTCAGTGCAAGATGGGTACCGAGAATGCTCACACCGCTTCAGAAACAGCAGCGCGTCGATGCTTCAAAGCAAGTTTTGGAGTTGTGTGGAGATGAACCTGCACAGATTTTGGAACGGATTGTTACTGGAGATGAAACATGGGTCCATCACTTTGAGCCTGAGTCAAAACAGGAGTCCATGCAATGGCATAAAAAGAGCATACCACTCCCAAAGAAATTCAAGGTGTCAAAATCGACTGGAAAGTTGATGGCTACTGTTTTTTGGGATTTTGAGGGGATAATACTGATTGATTACAAAGAAAAGGGAAGAAACATAACCGGAGAATACTTCGCATCGATACTAGACAAATTAAAGGAGGTCATCACAGAAAAACGTCGAGGGAAATTGGCTAAGGGTGTGTTGCTCTTGCAAGACAACGCACCAGTTCACAAGAGCAGAGTTGCAATGGCTGCTCTGCACACGCACGGCTTCGAATCACTAGTCCACCCACCTTACAGTCCAGACCTGGCCCCAAGTGATTTTCATTTGTTCCCCAATTTAAAAAAAGACTTAAGTGGAAGGAAATTTTCCGACGACAATGAGGTGAAGGAGACAATTTTGGCCCATTTTGAGGCGAAATACAAAAAATATTATTTCGACGGTTTAGAAAAATTAATGCATAGATCCAATAAATGTATTCAGCTTAAGGGTGATTATATTGAAAAGGAAAAATAGATTTATTGTTTCATTTAATTTAGAACTCTTTAATTCCACGAACTTTTGGACCTCCTTGTACCTAGCCAAAATCCTTATTATATTATTTATGAAAAAAATATGAAATCGTAAGATTTGGGGGAGGAAACGGGAATAAAAAATGACGATCTCATAGGTGTAATCAGTTCGGGTTGTGGTTATCTCTTTTGCACATTGTTATTTTGTTTGCGACAGAAATAGATCTGGCAGAATACCTTATCTTTATATGTTTGTATGCCCGTATTTTCTCCTAAAGTGAGCGTGGGGTAATATTAAATGAGGACAAAACTTTGAACAGGTAAATGTAGGTGTCGTGCAATTGATCTCGAGAACTCTGCAATCCAATGGTCTTCTTATTAGGATATGGTTACAACCCGAAGACTTAGATTGAATTGTATTTCGTTTCTATTTTTCTGTTGGGTCCACTTTGAATTGCTATTGAGAATGGTATGTAGATACTTCTAACTATCGGCCACTTAAATAAAAATCAACACCATTGAAATGTGGCGGACTCTAGTCATGTGAAGAAGACAACTAGCGACAAAACAATTATCCAGTACTACATACAAATTACTAAATTCGAAAATGCGGAATCGAAGTGTGCAATACGATTCTATACAAAAGATGACGTAAATTGAAACGTTGAGAATAAATGAAACTTGCAACATGTGGTTTCCAGGTTTATGCACACTAACGGGTGCGCCATGTGAGTCTGTCTCCCTGCAAGCGGGGGGTGCGGGCGGGGCAGGTGGAGGGGCGCCACTAGAACAACTGGACCGCGACTTAGTGTGGGCTCAGCTGCTGTCGTCACGACAGGCTTCCTTCCTCATGGGGGCCAGCTGCGGCGGCGGGAACATGAAGGTGTGTGTACCTACAGTATGTCTAAGTGCAGGCGTTGCGGTGGGGGGCCGCTTCTAGAGAAACTGGACCGCAGCTTAGTGTGGGTGCAGCTGTTGTCGTCACGACAACAGGCCTCCTTGAGGAGGTGTAAGTGCAGGTGACGCGCGGCGTCGCCGTCGTTGCAGTTTATTTCAATCACGGTTACGTCACAGTTTGTATTGGGCGTTCTTTTTGTTATTTAACATTTACCTTTACTACGAGATTCGAAATGTTTGTATATTATTTATTATTGGGTACCTTTAATTTTGTTTTTAAATATGTGTATTCTGTCCTTTGACTAATCTACTTTTTGATTAATTCGATTTAAAAGAATGTGAATCAATTGTTGTTTGTCTTCTCAGGTGGACGAAGAAGAATACCAGAGACTAGGTCTACGGCCACGACACGCGTACTCCGTGCTAGACGTGGTGGAGGTGTGCGCGGGGGCGGGAGGGGCGGGCGGAGCGGGCAGTGCGGGGGCGGCGGCGCCGACGCGCCTGCTGCGGCTGCGCAACCCGTGGGGGCACTACACGTGGCGCGGCGCGTGGGCGGCGGGCTGCGCGCGCTGGACCGACGCCGCGCGCCGCGCGCTGGCGCCGCACGCGCCCAGCGCCGACGTCGACCGGGACCAGGGCGTGTTCTGGATCAGCTTCGATGATGTGCTCAAGTAAGTACCGCATGTGTCCAGTAAGCATGTAGACGTGACTACAACCCGTGGGGGCACTACACGTGGCGCGGCGCGTGGGCGGCGGGCTGCGCGCGCTGGACCGACGCCGCGCGCCGCGCGCTGGCGCCGCACGCGCCCAGCGCCGACGTCGACCGGGACCAGGGCGTGTTCTGGATCAGCTTCGATGATGTGCTCAAGTAAGTACCGCATGTGTCCAGTAAGCATGTAGACGTGACTACAACCCGTGGGGGCACTACACGTGGCGCGGCGCGAGGGCGGCGGGCTGCGCGCGCTGGACTGGAGTACTGAACGTCATTCACGTGTCGATCGCGTTAACGTAAAACAAACTCGCACTAGGCACTCTGTACGTATGTAGGCGTAACGCTACTTGCGTTCAGGAACGCGTGACACCTGATAATGCTAGCGAACCTAGGCTATGCTATAGGACGGCATCTTGCAAAAGAAGACGGCGCCGCGTCAGAGCAGATGCGTGAGGCAAGTATTCTAGGGGGCCGCGCCGCCACCGGCGCAGCGCGCGCCTTGTGCCGCTGTTGTATGCACCACGGGTAGGGCAACGAGCATCTCCCGCCCGCTAACCATTGAGTCCGAGCGACGCCCTCTATCGTGCTAGGGTGCCGCCCAGGAATCATCGCCCGCAGACCTTTTCTGCCTGCATTGGGCACTGCTAGATGAGTCGCTGATGTAGTTTCAGTTCCAGCGAGTTGGCACACCTTGGTGGTGTTAGTCGATAGGCCCGAAGTCTCGGAAGAACCCGACATAACCCTCTCGCCTCCCCCTGTAGCGAGAGGGCAGGCAAGCATTTCCCCACGTTAAAAAAAAGCTATGATATTACCATTTCTTATAGGTTTTTTTAAACAATGTGGGCAACGGTAATCGACTGGCACCTTTTTAAAAATAACCTTTGTTACAATTAAATGTATGTTTCCAGATACTTCGACTGCATAGACATCTGCAAGGTGAGAGTGGGTTGGCACGAGGTGCGATTAGCAGGGATCCTGCCACCCATGTCCTCTACGAGGCACCTCACGTGTCTGCTACTCACTGCCACGCAACCCACCGAGGTGGACTTCACTCTCTTCCAGGAGGGACAAAGGTCAGAATCTTACATTTGTATTTATATGTTAAATTTAATAATTGAGTTAGGGTAAATTCCCCAAATATAATTATGTATACGTTATGCCGTAGAGTATCTTAAAGAGAACTGTCCATTATTGGCTTAGCGTGGACAGAATTCATACATAAAAACAATTAAGGACGATCTACGGTCGACGGACAGTAGGTTACTGCGCCCATATAATGACAATTATTTGGTTTTTGAGCTAGGCAAGATATCAAAACAATTTAAATCCACCAGCCCAGCTCCTAGATGACATTTTAGTAACATTTGCATCAGAATAATAAAAGAAAATAACATATAACCAATGATTTTTATTTCAAATATCTTTACATATACCACCAAAACAAACGAATTAGGAACACCTGGACACAAAACTTTTTTATTTTTCTTATTCCTACTGGTTATTGCTTCTAAATTAATATATAATTATTATTCTCAGTGACTGTCCATTCCAAGCCGAAACCCCCATACAAAGTGGACAATTCCACTATGTATGTATTCTACAAGCACTTATTGATAGACCTAAAGTAAAAGATAACAGGTATTTTTAAAATCGTTACTTATTTTTTCTTTTATCCTTTCTCATTTGACTGCACATTGCTAATATCTCACCGTGATGCCGAGAGTTCGAGGTACAAGTGAAACGCGTTAAGTTCGATATTAGACTGCGTTTATTTAATGAATTAGGCAATAGATATACTAATTGGTAGTATAAATGTATGACACCACTACACCACAGTGTACCTTAAAATGTGTATCACTGTCTTTTAAGGCGTGATTCCATTAGGCAACTCTTGCATGTAAATATGACGTCACATTCGCGTACAAATTGTTGCATTAGAAACATGTTTTCGAGAGTGTGCAAATTGCATGCAGGTTTCACTTGCATACAAGTGGAGATGTTCAACAATTGAGTAGGCCATCATGGGTGGAAAATGTGCTCCTCAGTAAAAAATGATTATTTTCTCGTGCGCCCACCCAATAGACATTATGTTTCGATAATTAGTACAGCGATATATACACTCGCGTGCAAGTAAATCGACTCAAGTCTCAAGTGCGCATAAAAAGTGATATAACTAAAAAAATACTTATTTTACCTCTATATAATGTTTTACATAATTAAAGCCTAGTAATTAGGCTTTCAAATGGTAGCATAATATCAGTAATTTAAATAAACACTTGTACTTAGAATGCAACTGAACGCAACCTCCCGTAAACTGCTCTGCGCTCTATACACAACTTGCGCGACACAACCCCCTATAAAAACCCTCTGTAATCGTTTTTTCTTATCAGTCGCTCATTAGACGTTGACCTGAACACATCTCTGCAAATTAAAGCCGTCATTTGAAGAAAATTATGGATACAACACCTGAAGATGCCGCTCAAGTCGTTGCCCTATTGCAAGAAGGGTTGAACCAGCGAGAAGTCGCTCGTCGTTTGAATATGAGTCAGTCCGCTGTCTCGAGAGTATACAGAAGGTCTCAAGAGACTGTGCCTTCACTCGGAGGCCTAATACCAGCCGACGCCGGTGCACCTCGGAGCGTGACAACCGGTTTTTGGTCTCGACCTCTCTCCGAAATCGACACCTTACCGGCGTAGATGTGCAGCAGGAGCTACGTCAAGTTCGCGGGGTGACTGTCAGTCAGTGGACAGTTAGAAGAAGGTTGAAAGAAGTTAACCTTACTCCGAAAAGACCCGCTACAGGCCCGAAGTTGACCACAGCTCATCGTCAAGCACGCCTTCACTTTGCTCGAGAGCATTTGGATTGGAGCATAGAGCAATGGCAGTCAGTCCTGTTCACAGATGAGACGAGGATGTGTCTCCATGGCAGCGACAGGAGAGGTCGGGTATACCGTCGTCCCGGTGAACGGTTTTCACAGTGCTGCTTTGTGGAAACCGTTGCATATGGTGGCGGATCTTGCATGATGTGGGCCGGAATTTCCTTAGAAGGCAAAACGGAGCTTGTTTTCGTTCCTGGGGGAGGCCGGAGAGGAGGTCTGACCAGTGATCGTTACATTGAAAATGTTCTACTGGATCAAGTTGTCCCTTATCAAGGCTTTATTGGGGAAAATTTCATCTTGATGCATGACAATGCCCGATGTCACACTGCTCGGGCCACACGTGATTTCCTGAACGAAGTTGGAATTCACACTATGCATTGGCCAGCGCTCAGCCCCGATTTAAATCCCATTGAGCACATATGGGACGAGCTCAAAAGGAAAGTTAGAGCGAGGAATCCAGCTCCGACAAACATCAATGAGCTCAAGACTGCGTTGGTAGAAGAGTGGGGTCGAATACCACAATCATCCATTAAAAAGTTGATAAGGTCGATGAAGAATCGCATGAGAGCAGTGATCAGAGCTAGAGGAGGAAATACCAAATATTGACACGAATAAATTTTTTATCTTACGCACATTTTGTTTCATTTAAACACAATAACCCCATACTGTGAAATTGTATGAATTTTCAACATTTTTTACATTATCATTGGCATTAACCTTTTTTACTAAACTACTGAATCGATTTTCATGCAACTTACACCATTTTAAAGCTCAATTACTAGGCTTTAATTATGTAAAACATTATATACAGGTATAATAAGGCATTTTTAAGTTATATCACTTTTTATGCGCACTTGAGGCTTGAGTCGATTTACTTGCACGCGAGTGTATCATGTGCGTATACGTCACTCATTCGAAATTTGAAACGTGTAACTAACGACTGCGCGTTCAATTTGCAGGTCACTTTTAGGTTAAAAATATGTACAAGTGCAAACTCCATACAAGTTGTAACTTGTATGCAGGTTTGTTCAAGTTATATGCAATTTGCAACTTGCATGCAAGTAACTTGCCTAATGGAATCGCGCCTTTAGGAATACTGGATTACGTAATGCATTTAGCCAGGCCTCGTATGGTATGTGGTGGGAGGGGGGCCAAGAGTTGCATAGCGTAGGGAAGAAAAGTTGGAGAATATTGTGTTATATTTTGCATACCGCCCCATAATGTTTTCATTGTAAATTAACTTTAACGATAAAAACAGACGGGGCTATATGCAGCGTGTAACAATCTTACTCTTTTTCAAGTGAGACGATAGTCCAACATTTCATACTAAACCACTTGACGAGGATATTATCTCTTTCGACTTTTAATAGTGCGAAGGGCAGGATTGATTTTATCGGTGGTAAGGTTAAGTACCTTTAAATGTGTTTGCACTCAATATTTACAACTTTTTCACACATTATTTTACAGAAACTCAGCCAAAAGCCAGAGATCGCAACTTGATCTGTGCGTGGTCGTGTTCCGTACAAAGTCTGGACCCAGCGCGCAAGTTGGCAAACTGGTGGCGCATAGTAAAAGACAGGTAAGATTTTAATTTATATTCTTAGAAAGTCTGGTTTTTTTTTACCTGTGCCCTGTTATATTTTATTTTAATGGCGATAACTGTTCGGTTTAAACACCTCCCTAGTTACCGCATCAGAAACATAACGCACACGTAACCGCGTCAGCGCATTACTATATATGTACATTTATTTGTTTGAATTATTCACTTTACAATAGGTCATTAGCAAGATAAACTCGTGTATCAAGAAAATAAATATTTTCGAAATCATCATGGATTTTTCATTTAGCAAGATATATCTAGTGAGTCGTTCGGCAGCATCAAGGCTCCGCACGACGAATAGTATAAAAACACTAAAGCGGAGGTGGAGCGGTAGCGGAGGCGGACCGGTAGTGGAGGCGGAGCGGTAGCGGAGGCGGAGCGGTAGCGATGGCGTTCAGTTGTGTTGTTACATGTGTTGTGTTGTAAACATTACACACACAATGGGTCTTGTGTGTAATGTTATTCTTAGTACATTTTGTTAATGTTATGAATTGACGGCTTTTTGGCGCTGCGTCTGTTATTCCCAGTGGTAAAGCTAATAAGCAAAATACATGTTTGCCATTTTCGTTAGAAATGTTTATAAGAATACAAGTGCACTGTTCCCTGCAAACGGCGACGCGTACACATAGACAGCTCCGGACTGCCGCCGCACGTTTACTAGGGCAGTGTGTCGACATCCGTACCGCGATCGTCACGCCTGGCACGGCTCCGAATCGCTACCGTTCCGCCGTTGCTGTCTGTGTGTGGTGGGCTTTTTGGATGCGCAAATCTTTATTTTTTGCTCTATAATACATTATGCCTAGATAGCGCCAGTCTCTAGTCAATAAACAGCCATAGGTAACGGACTCGTTCTCACAATAAGGGAAATTAATTTAAGATTTATAAACTAAATGAGAGTGTAATACACTTTATTGAAAATCTGGTATGTTATTGAAAACAGGTCCGTGGCTTCGTGGGCTGCCACAAGATGCTGGAGAAGGGCTTCTACCTGGTGGTGTGTTTGGCTTTCAACCACTGGCACACGGGCCTGGAATTGGCAGCCAGCGCGGCGTGGCCTCGTCACGTACTAGCGGCGCACTCGTCCAAGCCGCTGGCCGTGGAGAGGCCGGCGCTGCACCCGCACATCCTGGCCGACGCCATCATCGGCCTCACGCTGGCGCGCGGCCAGCGCCACGAGGGCCGCCAGGGGATGACTGCTTACTATTTGACTAAGGTAAGTGCGCCGCAACCACTCGTCCAAGCCGCTGGAGGAATTATGTTGGGTTTTTTTTGCATATTCCTCTCGACAGGCTTTCCTGGTAATCCCATGACAGGACTTAAGACTCGCTGAGTTGTTAACAGTATTTGTCATGTTCGTTTTTTCCGCACACAATGGTTGCAATGGCGACTAACACGAACAAAAAGCCGTTGTATTAAAAAATGCACAATATGTCTAAAAACATTCAAGGTACAAGAATTGGCAATAAACAGTTATAAGAGCATTTTCGGTTTTCCAGGGCTGGGCAGGTCTCGTCGTAATGGTGGAGAACCGTCACACTGATAAATGGATTCATGTGAAGTGCGACTGCCAGGAGAGTTACAATGTGGTGTCCACTAGAGGCGAGCTGAAGACCATCGACTCCGTTCCACCATTACACAGGTATGTTATTTGTTCGAGGCAATACTTCCATCGAACACGAATTGCTGATCTAGCAACCTAATACGGCCACGCCGAGTGCGCAGCGCCATCAGTGCGAAATCGGACAGCAAACCAGGTGCATTCATTATTAGCAATTCCCTTTCATTCATTATCATTTAGCGTAGCATAGATTAGGTACTCTATGAACGGAATAAAACTTAAAGTGTTTTCCAATCAGTGTTTAATATAGCATCTCCTTAAGCATAGTTCCAGCGTAGCATTTAGGTAACGTACCGCTCATTTTTGGTCCTTCGAGGCTTAAAAGACTTGACGGCCGGTTAATTAGTTTTATCGGGACTAACGCAAAGTGAAGTACTTTAGCATTTGAACAGCGATCGAACTAGCAGTGAACTATCTAGCTGTTTGCAGTGAACTATCTATTGCGAACTATCTAACAGTGAACGTTGTAAAAAAGGCGTTTATAGCAGCAAACATTGATATCAGACATTCAGTGTAACCGACGGCAGTGCCAGCAGTATTTCTTAAGGTACATATTCAGCAACAGCGAGCCTACAGCTCAAACCTCAGCAGCAAGCACGAACGTGCAGGTCAGCCTTCGCCGAGCCTGCAATCCAAGTAAGATCGTTATTTTTCTTATATTATTATCAAAAGCTGTAACAGCAGCAAAATGGAGAGTCTGTATTTTTGTCAATCAAAGATTACAGAGAACATTAAAAAACTTCTCGTTAATTTTAAAAAGGATAGCGTAGATCGTAAAACGTTTGATTATTGTAAGCGTAAACTTGAGCTGCTTGAGAAATACTGGCAAGATTTCCAAGTTGATCATGAAAAAATTCTGCCCCTTGAAAAGACAAATCATAAATATTTTGTTAATTCAGAGCACGAAAGTACAAAGCAATTGTATTTGACGGTCAAAGGACTTATTGAGCAACGTTATGATGAGTTGAGGCAGCCATCTGCCTATGAACAGATTAGTAGAGCTGGTCCTTCGACTCAGAAAGCAGCAGCAACAACTCCAGCTCCTCCAATGCCTTATGTGTCAAGAGGTTCATCCAGCAAGCTTGACGACATGCTCCATAAGCAGTCAGTCAATTTTAAAGCATTTTTGCGAGCAATCGAAAATATTAATTTAGAATAATTGTATTGTCTTCTATTTACGCGAATAGTATTCATTGAAATTAAACTGCTATATACGGATTTTATCGCGTTGTTTATTTGACACTTTATTACAAAATTTTGAAAATTGTTACACTACTACTACTATTAAACTTTACTAATTTTTAAGCTAATTAAATTATTATTAAACTATTTAGATTTAATTTATTTTTACACTTTCCCCGACGTTTCGGTTGCTTTTCAGCAGCCATGGTCACGGGGAGACTAAGATGGCAGTTGTCTCAATGTTCCAGTGTAATTATTTCAAAGTACCCGAACATAACATAATTAGAATCATTGGTCGATAAATGGGAATTTGAAGATGCACTTCAAAATTTGCGAAATCGGTGCAATGCCATCGATAACCTTCACTGTGAAATAATTGGCGAGTCCGAAGAAAACGAGGAGTATGAATCTTATTTCACTAAGCATGAGCAGTCCTTCATTAACATGAAAAAGGCTATTAATTCAAAAATGTGGTCTACATCAATCACGCAAAAGCAACACCCAAAATGGACATTCCAGTGTTCGTTCACGGGTAACTATCATCAATGGGTCTCATTTAAAGATTTGTTTAACGAGGCGATACATAAGAACACGGCATTGTCAAACGCTCAAAAAATGCAATTCCTGAAAAGCAAAATAATAGGCAAAGCTGAGCGTTTAATACGACAACTGCCAATCAGCTCCGATAACTATATCGTATGTTGGGAGATTCTAAACCATCGATTTGACAATAAGAAACTTATTTTACGTTACAAGTAAACGTATTTTTGAATATACCCAATATTCAGCAACAATCCTTTTCAGCTATTAAGAAATTGCACGATATTAGGTTAGAAAATCTTCACGCCATAAAAAATCTCGGGGTCGATATTAGTACGTGGGACCCTCTACTAGTGCATATCTTGTCGCAAAAGTTAGATAGTGAGTCGTATTCCGAATATATAGAGTCCTTGAAAAACTCTCGGGAACTACCATTACTTCAAGAGTTCTTTAATTTTTTGGAAAATATATTTACTAGCCTCGAAACAGCTCGTCGGCGACAAGATATCATTCCAAAAAATCTTCAATCATCTAATCAGCAAGCTAGCACATCAACACCATTTTCTAATAATAGCAAGCCATCTAAACCGATGACGAAGTCATTACACGTGTCGGGTAGTAATTGTCCGCTTTGTTTCGAAGAACACAATTTGTATAATTGCGACAACTTCTTTGAGATGCCGACTGCAATGAAACTTAAAACTGTGAACAACGATTATAAATACAATTTATACAATACTGTAAAGTATTGTATAAATTGTATTTATAATCACAATGGAAATAAATGCTATTCTACAAAGAGATGCCACAAATGTTCTGGAAATCACCATACCATATGACACGATTGTTTTGCGAAACAGAAACCTACAACCGGTGGGAAAAAAACAAGTATCCAATATGAATCAGCAAAACGACAATAAAGCTTACAATTCTGGAAACGTGCACGCTTCTCAGCAAGAATTTAACGAAATTCTATTAGCTTCGGCATTAGTGAGAGTGACATCGGCAGACAGCACCCAACTTGTTTTACGAGCCCTTATCGACCAAGGTTCACAAGTATCATTAATTACTGAGAAAGCAACCTAACAGTTAGATTTAAAATGCGAACAGTTTAGTGGAGTTATTTTTCGTATCGGAGAAAGAGATAGCGACTGTAAGGGCAAGCTCAATATCACATGCCAATCAATGTTTACTAACTACAAATTTCAAACCGAAGTATTAATCATGAATAATCTTATAAAAAATCTTCCTAATAAGTCATTTACAAGGCCTTTTTGGTCACATTTAGAGCACATTAATTTAGCAGATTCCGAATGTTACACAAACCGCCCAGTAGACTTATTACTCGGTGCAGACGTTAACGCTCTTATTATGTTAGATGGTATGATAAGAAGCTCCAATACAGCTTCTCCTTTAGCCCAACAAACACAGCTTGGGTAGTAGATATTGAGCGGCGGCATACAAGCATTCCGCTGTAATGTCGTCCTAAATAATATATCAGATATCTATCAATTCTGGCAGATTGAAAATATTCAGAAACAAAATGGAATGTCGACAGAAGAAAAACACTGTGTTGACTATTACATTTCAATGACAAAACGTCTAACAGGCGGTCGTTACGAGGTTCGATTACCGTTGAAACAGCAAGCAAGCGAAAATTGTTCCATTCTCTACGATCCTGTGCCAATTTCATCCATATTTAGTTTCGATCGCAACAATGTCATCTGGTCATCTCTCAGGTGGGCGATTCATATAAGGCCTCTTGTATATTATAGAAAGACACGTCAAGGTTATAATAATACTTTTATACTTTCGCGTTGCTTGATATATATATTATCGAAAATGGGTCGGTCGGTGTATCGAAAACTCGTTATTAATATATATTATTGAAGGCCTGAAGTTTCGGTCAAGTTTTACTGGCCGTAGTCACAAGTAGACCGGTCTTCTAAACAGAAGATCAGTCTACATGTGATCACGTGAACACACAAAATGAAACCATTCTGCTACAGTTTCTAGTGATGTACGTAACCTTAACACATGTTCTACAGACAGGTGATCATCGTGCTGACGCAGCTAGAAGGCAGCGGCGGGTTCAGCATCGCGCACCGCCTCACGCACCGCCTGGCGGGCGGCGCGCGCCTGCAGGACTGGGCGCCGCGCGCCGACGCCGAGCCGCGCCACCGCCCGCCGCTCGCGCGCCGCCTCTGCGGCCTGCACGCGCCGCGCCTCATCACCTAGCCACGCGCACACCATGTGTACCATTGAGCATCAGCGTGTATGTTGCTCTTTGTTTTATTTGAGGTGTAACAACTGTGATTAACTTTATGAGAAGCACTAATTAGATAGGAACAGATACTGCGCGATTTTGACACTAGTCCACCTACATTCAGGTGGATGTAACACTTTCTGTCTCGCTTGATAGCAATGGGATACGGTAACGCAAGACCACTCACAACACTACAGGTATCGCCCATGCTAGACGGGAATTGAAACATAAATATGAGAGAGCTTCTCTTAGTCCATAAAACTCTTACTCACTGAACTAAACACAATAACAGTATTACTACTTCTTTTTCTTAAAATAGAGTAGATTTCGCCTAATCGAACCAATTCGATCGTATCGTCATCATGTATGTATGTACGTATCTTATGTGGGGGCCAATCAGTGCAGACCGCCGACACTTCGACCCAGTGGGATCTTTTGTGTCGACACTCGCCCAATAACGACTGCCATAGATGTTCATGGCAGCCGGGACCGACGGCTTAACGTGCTCTCCGAGGCACAGAGCAGGCGATAATTGTCAATCAATTCAATTCAATTTACGCACATAATTTCGAAAAGTCATGTAACTTCCGAAAGTTAGAGGTGCGCGACGTGGATTCGAACCCGAGACCCTCTGCATTGCAGTCTGTTGGTCTCCCCACTGAGCTATCGCCTCTCTTGTATCGCCATCATAGTTGACCTATGTATGTATCATCATGAAGCAAGCCGAAAAGAACTCCAGAGCCCCGGAATGTAAATAACAACAGAACGAATTTGGATGTGGTTTTAGTCTGTAAAGCTCTGACCTACCCTTTGTTCCGCATAGAGCAAAGGAAAACATTTCATGATTCCCCACCATAAAAAAGGATTAACACTGTTACTGAATTTCGCTCGATGAATAGGAATTACGGGCGGTTCATAAACCTACTTCTCCCATTCTATTCAACCTTTCTATAAATCCTTTTACAACATATTTACCCTGGTATTGCAAACGGTCGTTGATTACAGTAACCGCTGTATACCCAGTAAGATGCTGTCAACGGGACAGTATAAAAAAAAATTAAAACTTTCGCTCAGGGCATCAATTTCTGTTCATTCTATTCTGTATCTAACTAATTTGTGTCATCATGATTGGTCTGTTTAAAAACTATAACATAATAATTGACGGCTGGATATTAACAACAGAATCTAAAAGACGTAAAAATAAATATTAATTTTACGGGTATCATCTTAAAAATATCACAACGTGTGAATGTGTGTATTTGATGCGTAACAATAAACTATTAAAAGCGAATCGGCGCGTAAAATTAATTCATATTTAATGTTAAAACAAGTGAGTGATATTGTAACTAAATTGAAAATGGAGTTGTTAGTATAAATGTAAGCGCAGTATTGACACTTGACTTTAGCGATAAGATATAGTTTATCTTTGTACTGTTCAAGATGTTGGAGGGATATCTCGAGGACTTGGATCGCATTTTACGTAATAATTCAGTATTTGTAACTATGTAATTCTATGTGGGTTTGTGGCATAAGCTTACTACTGATTATCAAGGTTACATACCAGCAGACCTACGCTTATTGTTCGAAGGGAAGGGTTCCATATAAGCATAGATACTTTACTGTTTCGCGATAGGCTTCTGTCTAAGAATTTTTATTTGCAGATTTTTGATCAGGCAAACCTGAGGAGTTTATAAGTATCAATACGTTCTTTAGTTCTTATAGCAAAGAAAAACAACACCTAAAAAAATTGCTACCAAGCAAAATGTTGTTTTGTTTCTGAAGGCAAAGAGTTTTATTCCAAGTTCCTTAAGGAGTTTGGAATAAAAACCTAACTAATAGCCATGTTTAAATAACTTATTCGATCCAGTAATCGCAAGATCAGACATAACTCTTACAGTAAAATTACGCCACAGTACCAACATGACAGTCAATTTATGGTGAAATAAAATAACAGTATTTAAGCTACGTTAAATGCTATTCAAGTTTTAGAGGTCGCGTAGCTAGACACTAGGCCTATATCGCTAATAACACATAAATAGCTATTAATATTTTTTCTACAACACCAAATGTACCCATAGTTACACGTCTGGACAAAATAATGTATACATGCGTTTTTATTTTTTATTCGGCCGATATAAGGACTTTTGCCGATACAAAATGCGGTTAGATCGCGTCGAGTGGTATTTTTGACAGAAATAGATAATAAGTCACACTAATTGTATCGTTATAAAATGTTACGTAACGCCATTACTAGTAAACGTTGTGGTATTGTGGATAGTGTAGTGTTTGGTTCCCTTCTCTCGAATATGATATTAACTATCGTAGAAAAGGAGAAAACATTTTGTAAACACCACGTTTATTGGTACCGGAGTAAATTTACAAAAATGGTATAAGAAAATTTCGCAATTTTAAATTGATAATTTTTGATATTCTCACTATTATAATTTTGCGAAATTAACGTATATATAGGTAGGTACAATGATGATATATCACATAGATTGTAAATTGTAAGACATTATCATTATTGTATAAAAATCTTGTAAAAGCAATGATTTGTTTTTAATTAATATTGATAAATAGTTCGTTGTACGTAGCTGTTTATATTATTGTAACTCGATGTGTATCTTGCGAATCTCACTACAAAATAAAAATTATAAAAAGTGCGATGGTACTTAGTGATTTATATATGTCGTAGAATAATTATATGATACGGATATCTTTGTTACAATATGTGTTACAATTGTTACAACGATCCGTATGCAGATAATTTGCAATAAACCTGGTTAAATATATTGCAAATAATTTGCAATTTGAATTATTAGCACAATCAATGGTAGGCTTTGAGAATGGTTATTCTCAACGTCGCGCATCGTCCGAAATGAGAGAGCTGATTGGTTGATTAGGTTGATGTTATATTAACCAATCAGAGCTGCTGTTTAAGCATCGTGCAGAAATAAAGATTATCGCGATAATCCGTCACATGTAATTATCCTACATAAGGCATAAAAAAACAATAGGATTACGACTGAAAATAGATTTTAATAATCTTTACTTTCTTATTTTTTTATAAAACTCTGGGCAAAATTTTTGTGTGACGTTGAAGTAGATCCCTTTGATAAAAGTACAGTAATATTATTATTAATAAGCATTAGTCGTTGTAATAAATTATTTAGAAGACTTATTTAGACTTTCTAGAAGCTTCTCGAAGCACTTACGTTCAGACCATCTGAAGAATCTGTGACAATTATGATATTATTATTGCGTATTTATTGAATGATATAGGTGCTTAATCTTGATATAAACAATTTAGTTGTTGATATTATAATCCAATAAAATATCAAATTATCATGATTTTGTAAACAATATTATTTTTTATTCGTAAAGATAACTAAAATATTTTCCTGTTTCAGTGAACTATCCAAACGACTAGCATACGCTAAGTGTTTTGTTATAGTGAGAAAATCGCAATTTTGTACGTAATATTAAATATAATAAACATTGTAAATATTTAAACTGCTTTACTAGACGTAGGTGTGTATTTTGATTATTATTAATAAGTTGATACTAATAGAATGCCTCGCGAATTATCGAATTTGATTTTATTTATAATAACGATCTTAAATTATGCAATTATTTTATAAGCGGAATTTATTTTAATCGTCACTTAATGTATTATATATAACCTAAAACAATACTGAGAAAAATAAAACACGTAACTTTTTATCGTTGATTAAGATAAAAATTTAAATTCGATCGTTTATGAGGTGTTCTTTATTTTGCACTGAAGTGTAAAAGACAAATTGGTGTTTTCATTGGAAGTGATAGCTTTCATTCCATTAATACTCATTAATTTATTTAATTTTATTATTAAATTGTTATAAATTTTTAATATAGATAATCTAGTGATGCTAAATGATTCTTGCCATTACTTTGCTTTACAACGATATTATTATTAATTAATAATTATTATGTTTAGTATTATTATTTAATTTTTAAATATGTTTATAGATTAAGTGGCCTATGAACATGATCGTGCAATAATTTTTATCTCACGTTATATGTTATATTAGTGATGATAATTTACACTTGCTGGCACAAAAAAATGCACATACATTAGTGTGGGTTTACAGTGATGCATTTGACTATACTTTTAATAATAAAATCTAGATACGATTGTGTATTACATGATCGGGCTAAGTGATAATTTCTAACGTAACTCAATATCTAAAATTATTAAGTTTGGGAGGCAAGACACAGAGCAAACTTCGCTTATACCTTGAGCTATCTGATTAAAGCAAGAAGATATGGTGAGTAGATTCAAGACCTAAAGGAAGTGCTATGCTAAAGGGAGTAGTGTCTTGCTTTCGCGCTGTCAACCTGGTGACTTCGTTTTAGCAGGACCAGCAATGGATTAGTGTCTGGCTGGCTGGTCTGTCTGGTGAGTCAAGCTTCTATAAGTTACGATGACTGTCACAAAGCGAGCGAGTGCTTATTTGTCATTTTATCGTCAGATATCTTTAACTGAGGATTACATTTTGAGATTGGACAATGACAAACCTGAGCAATAATTTGGACAGAAATTCTGTGCAAATAAAATTAATATTTGATCAATATTGGGCAAGTAGGATTTATTTGTAAAGCAATACCACTTTTAAAAGACGTTTATGCAACAGGCAGTTAATAAAATATCATAAATTAAATAATTGATTGCATGAAGTTCATGAACATAAAGTCGACAATTTGTTAGGAATAAATCACGAAAAATTATACTTTTAATAATTGTTACTAGTATCACCGCAATATTTTAAGTAATTGAAAACTAACCTCACTCAGTGTGAAAATAAATATCAGTTTATTACTTACGATACATAACATTCTTCTACTTTAGAAATTATTACCCTGACTTGCCAACAATTTCCATTTCGTTTAAACGATTAAAATAATGCTTACGTCATGGATAGATGACGTCATCATTTATCTAACTGCGTGTGATAAGCGAGACAAAGTCTTACGATTGTTTTCTTTTTCATATATCAGATGACTGTTAGCTGTCCATCTCACACTTAACTATAAATATAATATAATAAATAGTTGTAGTTAAGTTTTAGATCGCATAGTGTTTTGATATTATATAGCGTACGGTGGTCACAGGTTCGATTCACGGCTGTATATTTTTACACTTTGCATCATAATCTCGAAAATATGTATACACGTATAATATCATTCATATAAGATGTCGGACAGAGAATTTACATTTTTGTGCAAAACGCACAATTTAATACTAAAGTATGTGAGCCGTGCGTTTTGTTAGCTTATGTAGAAAAATCTGTGCGATATTTAAAACATGTAACTAATTTCTTATCTACTTCCAATAGTTGTTTAATAATCTTAACATTTTGTATATCTATATAAATTAATATAGTATTTTTCTTACAAACACGTACATGGAAGCAGTTGAGAGTCAACAAGAGAAAGAAATTGGCATTTCTTGTGTCCGCACTGAAGTATAACTTCTACCAGAGATACAAAAACAAATTGCTGCAGTAATCGTGTAAATCAGAAACATCAGAATGAGATATATACATATAAACTATGTGACCCTAATACCCATACTTAGAAAATAAATATCTAATAATATTTATTGAAACACATTATTAAAAAATATCAATTATATAGAGCACTAAAAATTTCTAAATAATATATTAATAAAATGATACCTACATATTAAGTTATTACTCAATATCTAAATATTTTATATGTGCCTCATATCATCTGTCTTAAAATATAATCTTGCTTAGTCTGCACTTCCGTAGCAGGGTATAACGATAAAAATAATCAAGGCTTCGGAAGATATGCTCAGCTTTTAACCAATTAAGCCCGATTTATAAGTTTTTAGTATGACAAAAATCAGGACACTGTAGGTATGGTATACAAGACACTCAATCTAAGTTTACAAACAGGGAATCTTGAAGCCTGTTTTTAATATCCCGAATAAATTATATTATTCGCGATGCCATTTCTTGTTGATTCTCAATGTTGTCATACTGTTCGTGCTACGCTAATTGTGCCATAATTAATTTTATCAAAAGTTTATTATACTTTGAATAATCTATAATTTTGTCATGATAATATTCTCTCAAGAAAATTATGACATTTTACTTTCTATTTGCCTTTTCCGATTAAATGTTGAAATTTAAATAAAGAAGTGCTGTACCCAGCAAAGTGCACTGAAATGTAATGCAGACTTTTGATGAATATATCACTTTTTTTTAATGTTGTTTTTGTAGCATAAAGACGCTTGATTTACATGTTAGTCGTACGTGAATGCATGTTAAACTATTTATGATAAGGATAAGTAAATAAAATTATTTAAATTTGATGTTGTATTTTTATTATAACTCTTTTTTTTACGCGAGGGAATGCATTGACGCATACCCCTCTGCGGAGGCGGGCGGAGGTACCCCTCCTTCTTTTACCGGTGAGTCTGGCATAACTATGTCGGACTCACCGGTAAAAGAAAGATGATAATGATGATAATGGACAGATAATACCGACTAGGCCTACCACGGTGCTCCTCGACGAAACCGCAATCGGCGGGGCCGCGCGTATCACTTTCACATGTGGTCGCGATCCCGCCGAGGTTTCGGCCCGTCGCGCGTCGTATGAAACGGCAGGCCACTACACAACAAGACTACCCTTTGGGCACCACTACATTTAAGCCTTACTGATCCCACTTAAGAGGGGGAGGGGGACACGACACGTAGGCGCGCGTGGGAACACGCACGCTGCCTAACTCTCATTTAACATACATATAACAATATTAATGCTGTAGTATTGGCGCACACTAATACGCATACTCGTACATGCGCAAAATAAATCCAGTCCTAATTCACTAATAAAGTAGATATACGTCGATAATTTAATACCTAGTATTAATAACACAGTATTCACGCCATTTTTCACGATAATAATTATCTCAAATGACATGACTGTAGAAATGAGTCAGCTCACATACCTACACTTGCCATTCCTTTCCTTTCATCTAATGCCAGTGGCGTAGCGTAGTGGGGGCAGCAAAATTTCACAATAAAGAATAATAATATTTTTGTAAATATTTAAACAATTTATGACGATTGAGAGGAATGGGCAACACACAATAATGATGACTGTTCTTGCCGAAAAGTTCTTTAGAATGACTGTATATTTATAGTCTTTTAAATCGAAATACCTAAATAAGAGGGCGCGCCCTCACGCTACGCCATTGTCTCATATATAATCTTTTAACCGGCAACAAGTGTTACCCCGTATTTGCAAACTTGATCATATATTGAAATTAAACAACTTTAGAGAGATTTTATCGCGTTGTTTATTTTTTATATAACACTATTATTACATAATTTTAATACAGTGATTTGAGCACTACACTTAGACAACCACCATCTTAGTCTCCCTGTAGACATGGTTGCTGAAAAGCAACCGAAACGTCGGGGAAAGTGTAAAATTAAATCTAAATAGTTTTTTTTTAATAATTTAAATAGCATAAGTGGAAGTAAACAGTTACTAGTAAAAGTGTTTAACAATAGTAGTTTAAAGTTTCAAAATTATGTAGTAATAGTTGTTTATAAAACAAGTGATAACGGCAATGAATTGCCATAAATCTCAGAGTCAAAGGTCAGAGGTCACAGGGCATAGTCATTTCAGGGGTATATCGACTATGCTGTTATAGTCGAATGGCGTTGACTGCGAGTCTCTAGCTCTTACGGTTCTTGAGTTGAAAGTTGTATAACAGACGGACGGACAAAGCTGTTGTATAAGAGTATTTTCGAACTATAAAAACCCGGTTCCGGCTGCCATGAACATCTATGGCAGTCGTTATTGGGAAGTCAGTGGCCTATAATAGAGAGACTGAGACTGATCTAGCCTTAGGGTATCGTTAGCCTTTGGGTTGCGAAGGTCTGGTGGCAGCCGCTCTGTGTAAAAACTGATATCCAGTCAAATCCGGTTAGACCAGAAAACCCGATCCCAAGTGACTTGGGAATAATAAAGACTAGGGAGAAGAAGTGGTATACAAAAAATATATAACGCGATAAAAGCCGTATAAAGTTGTTTAATTTCAATGCACCTATAACATTTGCGTAAACGTATTATGCAAAATTATGTAAACAATCATATTATGCGTATATTTAAATAAAATCATTAGGTACCAGTCGGGTCAGCGCTTTGTCATCGTCCTTGCAAATAACATTTCACTCGCGACGTGGAGCTGCCTGGGCGTGGGTAAGATCTTATTATAGTACACTATTTAACTGCACGGATGGTGCAGTAGTTTAGGTGAAGTGGTCGCCTCGCCACCGCCGCCGTGTGTGTAGTGGGTTCGATCTCCGCACCGGACAAAAACTTGTGTGATCCACAAATAGTTGTTCCGAGTCTGGGTGTTCTTTGTGTCCGTTGTTTAAATGTTTGTCTCCCGCGATATAGGAACAATTCCTCGTGTGGGAGTTATAAAAAAAAGAATGATTAAGCATTATGATCTGAATGTATAGATATGTCAACCATGGACACTATTTTGTAGGCACTACACCCGGTCTATTTGTTGGTAGATCGTTGTAACGCTATGCACTTAGCAAAAGGTATGCTTGTTTGCCAACTTTGTTGATTGACAATAGATTTTTTGACCATTTTCTACGACCTTGCACAACAAATGAAGTTTTGAAAATAATTAATTAATTAAACAACACAAAATCCGTGGGCTACGATGAAATCTCCATCCTTATAATAAAATCTAGTGCAACGTCAATAGCATCTGTTTTAGGCCACTATAAACTTGTCTTTAACCAACGGAATATTTCCGTTATATTCCGGTATATTGTCAAAGTTAGAAATCTCAATAGTAAAACCTCTGCATAAAAAGGTAGCACATTACAAATTAATAACTATAGACCTATTACCCTCATACCAATATCGTCAAACATTTTTGAAAGGACTATGCACATAAGAATTGTAGAATTCTTAGATAAACATAACATCATAAAAGAAGAGCAGAATGGTTTCCGGAAGGGCAAATTAACTACCTACACCAGCAGCTTTTTCATTAGTTAAATCCATCTTCAATGGTTCGCGTGGTCGAGGTGGACGTGTTTTTTGTTAATTTATTTTACCTAATTTCTTTTTGGAGTAATAATGTATGCAAATATGACTCTTAACGCAAAACAAAAATAAGTACAACTAAGACTAAAGTGCAGTGATACAGTTGATTTGTGAACGCGTAATCGCGGAGTTCGCGACAGCCGAGGTACGCTCCGCCTCACCTCGGGGGAAAGAGACGGGTTGCAAAAACAATCATTTTTCGTCCTTGTCGCTCCGCGGTGGACGCGGAGTGCACGGCGGTTATTTGCAAATTGGACTCTAAATTTTGATTGATTCTCAATAACAAAAATAATGCCGACCTGCGGGGCTTGCAGCTCGATAATAATGGATCACTACTACATGGAATGCTGCAATGGGAAGTGTAAGAAACATTATGATATAGCATGTCTTGAAGTAAATGTAGACGTATTTAAGTCTTATACGGAAGAATATAAAATAACTTGGGTGTGTCCTGAGTGTATATGCTTAATGCCAAAAAGAGGGAACGTGGACACCCCGATTGTCGTTAGGACACCTTCATCTAAAGCTACCACCACCATCCCACCCATTGATAACATAAATATGCAGCGCGGTAGTCAGTCCTGTTTTTCACCAACAATAGATGCTGATTCAATGCTGCTTGAGGAATTACGAGAGTTTCGAGCCGACATTATGGTCCGTATGGACAGCCAAGCTGAAGCGATTAATCTCTTGTTGAATCAATTCAGCCAAACAAGATCCGATTTAGATAGTATTATGAAACTGATGAGGGTACTGGAAGGAAAAGTAGCTACAAAACAAACTCGTGACATGATAAACGAAACAGTCCACAACCCTCCTTCTACGTTCGCAGAAATAACTAGTCAACAGAAGAATTCTAACACTAAAAAAAAAACCGAAAATATCAAAAGCTGCCACCACCACAACGCATAAAGATAATAAAGGTGGGGCCACGAAGGCCGCTGTGTTGTCGATAACGGAATCGGCAGTTATCACTACCTCACCAACAAGCACACCAAATGAGCAAACGGATGTAGAGGAAGGCGATACTGGCATGGGCTGGACAACTGTTATGAAGAAAAAAAATAACAGATCACCTAAAAACGTAGCAGTAGGAACAAATAAGGAATTGAAGGCTATTCAAGCAGCAGAAAGAAAAAAACACTTGCATGTGTGGCGCCTGAATCCTGAGACTACCTCTGAAGCTATAGCAGACCATGTTAAAAGTGTGTGTGGCCAGGATGTGCAAATAAAAGTTGATAAGATCATTCATAAAACTAAAAGAGATTACTCGTCGTTTAAAATAGAAGTGCCGGAAAACTGTTTCCAGAAATTAAATCGGCCCGAAATATGGCCCATAAATACCGAGTTTAACGAGTGGATTTGGTTTCGAAACTCCACCAAAACCGGAACAAATTAACACCATTGACATATACTACCAAAATGTTAGAGGGCTTCGTACAAAGCTTAACGACTTCAGAAGTAGTGTAGAATTAATGGATGCAGATATATACGCAATCACGGAATCGGGTTGCAACCCTTCTATACATGACCCAGAATTAATTCCACCGGGTTATAAAATACTTCGCTGCGACCGAGCGGACGGTCGGAAGCAGGGAGGCGCGCTTTTAGTGGCCACACATCGGTTCGAGCTGCGACAAGTGTACGTGAGTGACATAGATATAGACAGCTGTGTTTTTGAATTAGTCAATGCAACGGTTTACTTAAATAGACGATTTTTATTTTTATGCTCAGTGATTTATATTCCGCCTGGTAGTTCTGAGAACGATTATATGGTTTTGTTTGGCATAATAGAGAAACTATGTACTAAGTATAAACAAATTATTGTGTTAGGTGATTTTAATCTTTATTCGTGTCCGATAAATGTGAGGAATTATTATGAGTATTTTTTGTCCTATTGCGAATTCACTCAAAACAATAATGTCTCTAATTGTTTAAATAGGCAGCTAGATCTAATATTGAGTACGGGTTTGAGCGAGGTGTCAGTAGTGAGGGCGGACGGGTCGCTCGTGCCCGTGGACGCACATCACCCACCGATTATGGCGAGCGTTCGCCTCGCAGGTGCGGGCGCCCCGCGCCCCGGCCCCGCGAGCGCCGGCAGCGCGCGCATTTCTAGGAAACCGCGTTGGAATTTCTTTAAAGCGAATTATGAATTATTATACTCTATGTTAGTAAATACTGATTGGACCGATATGTATGAGCTGAGGGATGTGGACGACATTTTGAATTTATTTTATGATAAAATTAATAGCGTTTTAGATGCAAGTGTTCCGAAGAAAACATTAAGTGTTAAACAGCGATATATTTACCCCAAATGGTACACCAGTGAGATAATTAAAAACTTAAAAATTAAAGCAAGTCTACATAAAATATATAAAACCACTAAATCAACTAGTACCTACCACGAATATTCAAAATATAGATCACACATTAAAAAACAAATAGAAATTGCGCGCAAACAGCACGAAACTTTGATTCAAGGTCAGTTCGCGAAGGACCCTAAATCATTTTGGCAATATATACGTTCACAGAAAAGTACAGCGGCTAGGCAGGACATAGAGAAGGACGGTCAGTTTCTGTCGGATGAGGAATGTGCTGAGCAGTTCGCGAGTTACTTTAGGTCGGTATATAGTAACGCTCCGCCGCGACTAGACGCAGAAAAGGCGGCAGCGGAAGCGGGGAACACTGGTAGCCGGTGTTTACAAATTAATAAGCTTAGTCTTAAGGATGTTAGAAGTGCTCTCGACCGCCTTAAGCCGAAGCGATCTGCGGGCCCGGATGGTTTACCAGCGTTCATTTTTAAAGACTGTGGTAGGGTACTCGCGGAACCTTTACTTTTTGTATTTAACACTTGTCTTCAATCTGCGAAGTTCCCAGACAGGTGGAAGATTACGCGAGTCATTCCAGTGCCCAAGGTCAGGGCGGGACCTGACATCAGTGGGTACAGACCAGTAGCCGTGCTGTCGACGCCGGCAAAGGTTTTCGAGTCGGCCATTCAGCGCTGTATGCAAGAGCAAGTACGCGGACAGTTATCAGATGCACAGCACGGGTTCCGTCCGGGGCACAGCACTGCTACCAATCTCCTGGACTTCATGGGACGCGTGGTGCCGGCTGTGGATGCTGGGGTGCAGGTGGACGCAGCTTATTTTGATTTTAGAAAAGCTTTTGTCACCGTAGATAATGACATCTTACTGCGGAAGCTAGCTGAGTTCGGGTGCACCCGGCATCTATTGCGGTTTTTCGCTAGTTACATGCAAGACAGGCAGCAGTATGTGGACTGCAATGGATGTGAATCCGATACATATTACACCTGGTCGGGGGTAAGTCAGGGCAGCAATTTGGGGCCTCTGGAATTCCTGATAATGATAAACGATCTGCCGGAAGTCGTAAGGCATGGCGTTTGTTTATTATTTGCGGATGACGTTAAGTTGCTGTTGGAGATTAGGTCCGAGTCAGATTGCAGGCGCCTGCAGGAGGATGTTGATCGCATAGTACAATGGAGTCATGAAAACAAGCTTTACTTCAACGTAACCAAGTGCTCGCTGATGAGTTTCACCCGCGCTCGGACACCTGTGCGCTATGATTATGTGGTGGACACGGCGCCACTGCAACGAGTCACCGAGGTGCGAGACTTGGGTGTTTTCATGACTCCCGATCTGACATTCCGGGAGCACATAAACAGAGTCTGTAAGAAAGCGTACAGAAACCTAGGGTTTATTCTGAGGCAGACACATAGCTTCACCAACATCACAGCAGTCAGGGTCCTATATGATGCACTAGTCAGGAGTCATCTTGAACATAGTGCGGTCATATGGGCCCCACATGAAGTGAAGTACGCGGTAATGTTGGAGCGCGTTCAAAATAAGTTTACACGCCACCTGTATAAAAAACTATATGGGGTATATCCGTTTTACCCACTGATGTATCCCACCCTGTTTGTCCTGGGCATGGTTGGTTACAATCAACTGCGTGTCCGACGAGAGTTTGCACTGGTTGCCTACTTGGTGAAGGTGCTTCGCGGATTGGAGAGTCACCCGGCAGTACTGCAGAGCTTGAGCCTGTGTGTACCGGACCGTTACGTGTGGCGGCGACGAAGCCCGCCTCTGCTATTAGTACCTACAGCGAGAACCAACTTACTCGCCAAAGCACCCCTTACCAGAGCTATCCGTACCATCAATGATCTACATGTTAACATTGATGTGTTTACATGTTGTTTTGGTGAATTTGCAAAGGAATTACTATTTATTCTATGTTACAAACAGAATAATATATAATATTAATTTTTACTTTATTTGTATACTTAGATGTAATACCGTGATTGTAAATAATGTAGTTTTTAAATAGTGTTTAGTTCTTAGCTGTCGTATTAGGATAAGTCCTGTAAAGATAGTTTAAGGTGTTTTTTTTTCAAATAAATAAATAAATTACCGAGCACATAGATAAAAAACAGTTAGTTACGGTGCTTTGCCTTGATATGAGTAAAGCTTTTGATCTAGTAAACTTTACAAAGCTGCTTGACAGATGCGAGCGCTTGTTATTTATTTATTTATTTATTTATTTATTTATTTATTTATTTATTTATTTATTTATTTATTTATTTATTTATTTATTTATTTATTTATTTATTTATTTATTTATTTATTTATTTATTTATTTATTTATTTATTTATTTATTTATTTATTTATTTATTTATTTATTTATTTATTTATTTATTTATTTATTTATTTATTTATTTATTTATTTATTTATTTATTTATTTATTTATTTATTTATTTATTTACTTATTTACTTATTTACTTATTTATTTATTTATTTATTTATTTATTTATTTATTTATTTACTTATTTATTTATTTATTTATTTATTTAATTATTTATTTATTTATTTATTTATTTATTTGTTTGTTTTGGTTTGAACCAATTACAATAATTAAAATATACTTATGAATAAATTAAATTAAACACAAATGACACGTAAATGAAACACTTAAAACAAACATATGAAACAAGATAACATTTAAATATAAGTAAACACAAAAAAAACACACACACACTCATCCCTCTTTCTCGCAAAATCGCTGGCACTCTAACAATATATTCAGCCATCCATCCGCGAACAAGTCAATGTCAGGTTTGGCGTACAGGAGAGCGTTGAGGGCAGAGAGGGAGCGCGGTATGGGTGAGTTGGCGCGCGCTACGGTGCGACATGACGGCGTGGCAAACAACATATGCCTTCGGCTGCGACAGTAGTTGTTAGAAACAAAAAATCGACACAGCTCGCCGTGAAGGTCTGGTGTATCAATCTTTCCCCTCAGAATTTTGCACATAGTTACAAGTTGACGCGTACTCCGTCTGACCTCCAATGAGTTATAACCTAGACAACCCAAAATAAACTTTGTTGGATACATATATGGATAATATCCGTAAATACGCTTGTACAGGAACCTGAGAAAGGCTTTTTGTACCTTTTCAAGTAGAAGAGCATATGTGCTCTCGTGTGGATTCCATACAGAAATACTGCTTTCAAGTTTACACCTTACTAATGCCTCATAAAGTAACCTAACGACGTGTGTGTTACTGAAATCGCAAGAATTTCTTAGGATGAAACCCAAACGCTAAAAACTTTCCTTTGCCAATGCAGTGATATGGTCATGGAATGTTAATTTACGGTCAAATGTCACACCCAGGTCCTTCATGGTGTCTGGACGAGCTACACTATTGTCATTTATTTTATAGTGGTATACTAAAGGGTGCCTCGAGCGAGTGAACGTCATAGCATAACATTTGGTAGCGTTGAATTCCATCCTGTTATCCCGGCACCACTGAGATACAGCATCAATGTCTTACTGCAGAGCTAGGCAGTCTACGACAGACCTCACCTCGGTAAAGAGTTTGAGATCGTCAGCATAGAGCAAACATCGGCTGTGTTGGAGAACAGTTGGAAGGTCGTTAACCATCAGCAAAAATAGTAGGGGTCCAAGTATTGAGCCCTGACTCACTCCGGAACGCGTATGATAAGGTTTAGACTCGTAAATACCGAGTCTGGCAAATTGTTGCCGATCGCGGAGATAGTCTGCGAGGAACCGGAGAAGTCCAGGGGCAAAGCCGTATGTGCACAGCTTTGCCAACAGTATATCATTGTTAACCCTATCAAACGCCTTCCGGAAGTCGAAGTATAACACATCTACTTGATAACCTCGGTCTAGTCTAGTTGATATGTAATCAACGAGAGTGAGCAGGTTAGAGTCCACAGATCGCTTCGGTCTAAAACCGTGCTGTTCGTTACAAAGGAGTTTTTCAACTTGTGCGAGTATGTATTTATGTATGATTACCTCAAACACCTTTGCTGGAAAAGACAAGACAGCAATCGGTCTATATTCTTCCACCTTGGACTTGTCAGAACTTTTTGGTATAGGGGTAACCCTTGAGAGTTTCCATTGGGGTGGGTAATGAATGAGTTACAGCGTTGGAATGGTTACACAGTTATCTTCATGGTCGATCCCAATGTGTAGAAGTGACTCGAATGGACGACAAATTGGCCTTAAGTTCGTATAGACTTGAATTTCTATACAATAAGGCAGGAGTATCACAAGGTAGCACTCTAGGTCCACTTCTGTTTTTAATATATATCAATGACCTACCGAACGCCACTACATATAGATGTGTTTTATTTGCTGACGATATATCTGTGATTATTCCGTCAAGTAAAAGTCATGAAGAAGCATTACAGCTCACGCTAAAAAATATAATAAGTTGGCTAACACAAAATCATTTAAAAGTTAATTTATCTAAAACCAAATACGTCCAACTCTGCAATTACCAACAAAAACCACATGATATCAACCTTACATTTTAAAATGAAAAGTTTTACAAGGACACCAACATTAAGTTTCTAGGACTTACATTAAATGAAAACTGTAATTGGAAATTGCACATTACATCATTATGTAAAAAGCTAAACAGGTTTGTCTATGCTTTTAGACAATTAAGAAAATCGGCTAATTAAGAAACGGTCACAATCACGGTCAAGGTTATGGTCACGTAGAATCCATTTTAAGTTATGGTATACTGTTGTGGGGAAATTCAAAGCACATTTCAAGGGCATTTATAGATTTAAAAAAAATTATCCGGGCACTTAGTAAGGCAGGGCCTTTAGAATCATGTCAGCCACGTTTCAGGAAGTTACGTGTTTTGACTTTGCCATCGATGTATATACTGGCAATTGGCATGTTTGTTAAGAAGCAGCAAAAATTATTTGCCAAAGTGAGTGGCAATTATAAATATAGTATAAGGGATCCTACAAACTACAGATGGAATTGTGTAGAAGCACTTTTCATCATCGAAATTGCCAAATTATGTCTATTAAGGTATACAACCATATTCCTCGATCTTTCAGGAGTTGCCAATTTTCCAATTTTTAATCCAAATAAGAAAATTGCTGATTGAAATGTGTTAAAGAATTTTTCGACTATAACAATTTAAGTGACATTTTATATTAATTGTATACCTATTATTATCTTTTGTTTTTATTTATTTTTATTGTTTTGCTTTAATTTAGTATTACTATTCTTTTAACATTGTATGACATTAATTATTTCCCTTATAACTACTAATGACATTGCCTCCATATAAATTTATGATATTCATATTATAATCAAAATAATTGTACAATCATAGTGCTTTCTCTTAAATGTAGGTATTTAATTTAGTTGTGATACTAATTATGTAAATTTTCGCATGCCTGACAAGTGCGAGATGTGCAAAGAGCCTTAATATTATTATTTACCATCTAATTCATGTAAACCATATCTCTTGCGAAATCAATTTTCATTTTCATTTTCAAAGAAAATTCTTTGATGATGCCGTGGCATCTCTAGGATTAATTCCTGTCTCGCAAGAAACTTATAAATATTCAAACACCGGATACAAGGAATCCTAGACTCGAAACAACAATTTGTAAATCACACATTTTTTTTCCTGTATGAGTATCGAACATTATATGATGATACTCGGCGCGACGGCAGTGACCATGCGACCACTCAAACAAACTTTTATGAAGGCATTTTCCGGTAACATTTTTGAACACTAGTGTGATCTAAAGACAACAGCCCATTATACTGCGGGTAATTACACTTGAGCGGAACAAAGGACAACGCAGTATGCTATGCATGCATGTACGAGGGTGCTAAGTAAACGGAAGAGCTGCTCGGGCTGCGCCATCAGCGCGTCATTTCCGGTACTCGCTATCTACAGTATTTTTCGTTTCTAGGACTATCATAGATGTAAAGCTTATGGCAAAGGTATTAAACCAAAAGTAAGTTACTGCTGTAGTTAGTCACTGTTATAATCGCAATCGTCTAATGATGGCTTTCTGTCTTGGGTAGGTTAAAACCTTATATGGTTTAAATGTAAGAAAATTAAAATTCATGTTAGCTGCTTAGCGTCTGGGACGTCCCTGCTACCCCAGCTTACGCGTTACTGTATTTGACTGCACGGTTCCTACTGTAGCAGACGCGCTGAGTGTTTGTTGTGAGTTCGGATCTCATACCGGACAAAACCGGATTGTTCTGATTATTATTTGTGACTATTAATTTTATTGTATGTTTCTAAACATACCAGACGCGGGACGTCCTTAAAAAATTCACAGATAAGATTTTTACACCCACATTTTGATCGAACTTACGTTCAAATGCGTGAAATTGAGATATAATAGCTAAATATAATGTCTTCTGTTTACACGAATGTTATTTATTGAAATTAAACTACTATATAAGGATTTTATCGCGTTGTTTATTTGACACTTTATTACATAATTTAGAAACTACGACTATTAAACTTACAAGCCATGGTCACTGGGGTCCCCGTGACCATGGCTGCTGAAAAGCAACCGAAACGTCGGGGAAAGTGTAAACTTAAATATAAATAGATTTAATAATTTAATTAGCTTAAAAATGAATAATAGTAGTAGTTTCTAAATTATCGAATCTTCTTCTCTCTCTTAGCCTTTATTATTCCCAAGTCACTTGGGATCGGCTTTTTTGGTCTAACCGGATTTGACTGGATATCAGTTTTTACACGGAGCGGCTGCCACCTGACCTCCGCAACCCGAAGGCTAACGATACCCTAAGGCTAGACCAGTCTCAGGATATTAGAGGGTACTGACTTTCCCAATAACGACTGCCATAGATGTTCATGACAGCCGGGACCAACGGCTTAACGTGCTCTCCGAGGCACGGAGCAGGCGAAAATGGTCAATCAATACGCACATAATTTCGAAAAGTCATATAACTTCCGAAAGTCAGAGGTGCGCGACGTGGGTTCGAACCCGAGACCTTCTGCATTGCAGTCTGAGGTCTCCCCACTGAGCTATCGCTGCTCACTTCTAAATTATCGAATAAAGTGTCAAATAAACAACGTGATAAAATCCGTATATAGTAGTTTAATTTCAAAGCTAAATATATCTAAGTTGTAGTAGATAGCGGTCGGCTTGCCAATGCACAAATGGTTGTCACAAGTCTGGAATTTCTTTTATCCGTTGTTTGAATGTCTGTAAAGTCCCCCGCGACACAAGGATTACCCTTCATTGCATGATTTAATATTTTCTTGTAGAAAAAATCATATGCACGTAATTATAGCCCTAGGATGTGTTAAAAATAATAAAAAAAAACTTTGACCTTTTTATGTATTTATTTTCGAAAAAAACCATATGATGGATATTTACATCATTATGCAATTAGTAACAATGAGCTTAGTACAAAATAAAATAATGCAAATAAAAATCAGTTTTTGTGATAATTTTCAAAGCAGTTATTGTTTTTATTAAGACACAGATTGATTCCACATTTGCTGCATCTTATTGTAGAATACCCCTTACACTGTGGGTACTTACAACGTAGTGAACCTCCAACTTGTGGCCAATGATCAACACCATCTCTTCTTATGTCCTTTGGTGGAGCAACAACTGCTGGTCCCCTCTTCCTTTTTGCCTGTATTTCGTTCTCTAGAGAACTGGTACTGGGACGACCTCTTTTAACCTCTGTGTCAGCTCCTATTCTGCACAAAACTTGTGCCAATTGAACTTGAAACGCGAAGGGACTCTCTTGATCTTCTATTCTTATATAAGCTTTTGAATCATCTAATCGACTGTACGGAACTGGTTTCTAGAATTAATTTCAATATCCCCCACAAATATCCGCGGAAACCTATTAAGTTATTTTACCCACCCCATCGGAAAACTGTTTTAGGCTATAACTCCCCAGTGCCAAGAATTTGTAGACTCTTCAATAAATTTGACAGTCAGTTAAATATTTTTGGCTCCACTCTCAACAACTACAGAAACCAAGTTCATAGGATCAACATAGAATAATTCAGACAGTTTCAGCCTGCGACTTTTCTCGCGACGATGTCGGTGAAAAGTATTTTGTGTCTTTATTTTATGTCAATTTGTGTTAATTCGGACAAAAATCGCTAAATTTTATATCATAAAAGTATGTTTAAGTAAGTATGTTTAGGAAATTGTCAACATTAATTTATAATCACAACACTGTAACCCATTAGCATTAATCTTCTTTTTTTTTTTTTAAGTTTCGGACTGTATTTTAATTGTAAGCTGTGTTTGCCGATTGATATTGTACACAACGGACTTACTATATTGTGCATGTTAATCTACTAGAAAAATGTGTAACAATTGTAGGCAAATCTTTAAATAAATAAATAAATAAATAAATTCATTTCTAAAATTGCCCATTGAAAGTATATCCTTTTTTGGTATATTTCTATTTGCTGCATTTTTTTTGTACAAGATCCAAGAATTAATCACTGTTAGATCAAGTAGATGGAAAAATATACGCAAATACCATTTTTTTGATTTTACTGGAATGTGGAACCTCCCCAAAAAACTGTCCATTAAGTCCACCCCCCCCCATATGCTTATTATATTCATGAACGATTTGTGGACATGGAATTACTACCTTTTCCTTTTTCGATTTATCATATCTAGTGACACTAGACACTGGTGTTGCCCCAACATAGGTTGATAAGAGTGTCACAATCTTATTGTCTTTCCAAGTGACACAGGCCATCTCAATGCCATCATAAGTAGATGTTCTTTCTTCATAACTGCCTCTGGGTACTGCCTTCTTCATAAACTCTTTTTTTTCAGGCAATTTTGAGTTAGGGATCCTATTCTGCTGGACAGTTCCAACAGAGTGAATTCCTTGTTTGGCTAGAAAATAAATTAGAGGCAGTGATGTGTAAAAATTATCAAAGTACACAATATAATTTTGATATCTTGGTACACCTCTTAGCAAACGAATTACTACATTCCCTGTAGCTCCTATGTCTGGTTCTCCTTCAAGTCTTCCTGTATTTTGCTGTCCTGCATACAATTCAAATGTATGTGCATATCCAGATAAATCACAAAGTACATAAAATTTGAACCCCCATTTGTGGGGTTTATTTGGCAGGTACTGTTTTAGAAAGTGTGCAACCTTTGTTGCACACATCTGCTCATCCACTGATAGCCGTTGTTCCATAGGTAGAGAAGAAAACTTTGTTTTGAGGTGCTCAATAACTGGACGAATTTTAAATAACCGGTCATGATCTGCATGGCCCACAGGTCTATGAAGCTCATTGTCTTGAAAATGCATTGCAAGTTTGATTTTTCAAATTTATTGACTGGCATTGTGGATGAAACTGGGCCATAACCATGAACAGGGTGCCAATATGCTCTGGTATTTTGAAATTTTTGCACTGACATGAACAGCAATATCCCAAAAAACTTTTTTATATCTGATGCTGTGTATATTATTCTGTTATTAGGATCTTTTTGCATGCTATATAAATTAGTTTCTGCTACTATTTTTTGTATAAAATCATCATTAAAAAAATATTTAAAACATTGGTAAGGAGTTTCTAGCTGAGATATTTCAGAATCAAAAGTTGAGCATCCTAAGAATCTAATTTTGTCTTCATCAAAGTCCATATTCCTCTTTTTCCAAATAAGTTTTCTCTTGTCCAATAGTGAATTTGAAATATTACCACCAGGGGATCTATTTTGAATTTCTGCTCCATCTAGTGGTTCTTCAACCAGAGGTGGGTCTTCTTCATTAACTTGCTCATCATCTTCATTATCATTCTCATCACCTAACAGATGTAGAAGTTCATCTCTAGTATAGTGTGAATTTGGTGGGTCATCATCATCAGAATCATCAGCTTCTAGTCCGTCTTCTGACAGCCAACCGTCTTCCAGTTGTGATAGATAGTGTTCTATATCTCTCTCTTGTAAATTATTCTAAAACAACAAAAAAATCATACATATTATGTAAAATTTCATGAACAAAAATTTCTCCATACTTCAGGTATGACCATACTGCATAATGATGTAAATTTACATCATACCAAATCGACATAATTATCGATATATTTTTCATGTTTTCGTTACAAATATTAGCAGATTCTAAAACAGTTACCTTATTTCCACTCATTATGAATATTTTCAACAACTCCCGTAGATCAAAGCAAGCAAATAACGTAATTCTTTTTCACCGTTACAACAAAATTATTAGTCACCAGGTAAGCAAACTGTGATTGCCATTTTTGACATTGACGTTTGTTTTTTTTTACGTAGTTACGTTCCGTATCAACCAAAAATATTTCAAGAAATTGTCAGACGCAAAAATATCAACACCGCCCAGTGATTTGTGTGCTTTTTTAACCTGTAAACCGTTTGATGGAAATTTCCATCAAGATGCAATAAAGGGTTAAGTATTCCTAGTACGAGGGTGTTTTTTTAATGTTTCGCCACCCAATAGTCTATTCCTAGCCACCGAGCACGTCTCCAAAATTGCTGCTACTGCAAATTTTCTACCATATAAATTGGCTGTCCGAATGCGTACACCTACGCCAATTTCTTTTTTAAATAATGCAGCATGTGCTGCGCTTCTTAATTTTAAAATGATTTAATAATGTAATGACACATCTAGTCTATGATAATTCCGTGTCATTTAAAGGTTATGTTCTCATTACGTAATGTAGGCGCAGAATTCATTCCGTCAGGGAAATTGTAAGGTTTTCCATCATAACCTTATACTCCACAGAAACCTTACAATCTGACGGCAACTTAATTGAAGACGAATTTTTTTTTTATGACTTTTTTTTTTTATTTGAACTCTAATTTATATAGGAGTTGAGACTTTGTAGGAAGAGAAGTGGGGGATTCTGGATACCGCGGTTGGATTGCGAATGACTTTGATGATGATGTTTGCTGGTCATCTCACGTCGATATGCTTATGGGTTCGATTTGCAACCGGGGTAAAAATATGTGTGATCTACAAGCCGGGTGGTCTTTGCGTCTGTTATTTTATTTTAGTGTTTATAATATCCCCGGTGACAGGGTACCTCTATTATGAGAGTTGTATATAAAAAAGATACATACATTCGATACATTCTCTCTTTACATCATATTATACATTATTTATATTTTTATTTATTTCATATATTTTTTTTATTTATCTATTTACTACATTACACATTTTTATAAATGGCAGCTGCTTCCGCACTAACTACTACCTGAGATATGATTGTTTTTTAATTACCATATTTAACTTTCTTGTACACTACGTCCATAGATGAATGAATTCCGTCGGGTTTTTGTTGTTTTATTATTAAACACTTATTATGATAATAGATAGACAGTCAAAAGTATAAATAGCTACTGCACTTTTTTTTCGTAATATGTATATTTTTATTTTCTCATGTTTTTTTCTGTATAATTTCGTTCCTTTTTTTTTATTTTTTTTCTGAACTGCCATTATATCTATTATAAGACATTTCAAGGTTATCCATTAATTACCGAATAACCTGTATAAAGCATCATACTGAATCAACTGCTTCACCATACAGCAATGCTGGCGAATGCAAAGGCTAAGATGCAAGCGTTGCTGGACAGTATCGCGAAGCTGCACGCGTACGTGCTGGAAAAGGAAGAATGGAAACGAAATATGGAGGATGATATCAACCTGTGCTTGGCGAGGATGGACCGTGCAAACCGGTAACAGAATATAGCCATACACCTGCTGAACAGCAGTACTGCACCTGTCTTTCGATACCTAATGATAATAATATCAGCCCTGTACTCTCCCACTGCTGACATTTCAAGGTTATCCATTAATTACCGGACATCCTGTATAGAGTATCTAACTTGATGTGTAGCAGTGTGTACATTAGTCGCTTAACATCTAAAGTATACAGATATCGGTTTGAAAACAAATAAAATATTAAAAAAATCGTAGGTACATAGGTAATTATATACTATAAGTACTTAGATACATTTTAAGATGGATTTCTAAGATCATATATAGATGTCTTACAATCTTAAATTGTTACCTAGACTGCAAAATCCTGATACATAAAATAGTCACGTTACTTACCTTTATTATCAAATGTTGATGTCTCCAGATTGATTCCCAGGCCGGATAAAATAAAATAGCATTAGTTTTCTGCCAACTTATAAGTACACGAACAGGTAACACTTTATCATAAGTGAGATATACATAAACACAAATGCGAAATGTCAGCAATACATGTTTACCTAATCCTTCATAGACCCAGGCGTGACATGAAGACAAAAACTAGTGTTCCTACATCACGTCATAAGAACAAAATCTCTTATAACATACAAATATATGTTTTTGTAATATAAACATTTATTTGATATTTCACAGAATTTGTATCTTTCAGTACAGATTGAATGAAAGTCCTCAGAGATTCTCGTGTTCTAAGAGAAAACGTGATGGTCTTACAAAAATCGCATTTATCATTGGAAACATATGAGAGGTTCCAATGAAAGTGAACGTGGGACACGTTTTAGTCCATTTTTTACTGAGCTAAGTAGGTATATCGTATAACAGCAGAAGCTATCCATTTAAAATACATAGGTATATAGTCGCACGCCTACAAGCTTCTGATTAAATCACCCGCAAAACTTTAATATGGTATAGTATTGGTTGGTATGGGTTTAATAATATATGCACCTCTTCTCTTCTCCCTAACCTTTATTATTCCCAAGTCACTTGGGGTCGGCTTTCTAGTCTAACGGGATTTGACTGGATATCAGTTTTTATACGGAGCGACTGCCATCTGACCTCCGCAACCCGAAGGCTAACGATACCCTAAGGCTAGACCAGTGTCAGGATATTAGAGGATACTGACTTCCCAATAACGACTGCCATAGATGTTCATGGCAGTCAATATAATTTCAGTATAATTTCCGAAAGTCAGAGGTGCGCGACGTGGGTTCGAATCCGAGACCCTCCGCATTGCAGTCTGTTGGTCTTCCCACTGTCGCGCACCTCTGACTTTCGGAAGTTATATGACTTTTCGAAATTATGTGCGTATTATAATAATAATAATAATAATATTCTATCACATACACACAACACCATCTAGCCCAAACTAAGCAGAGCTTGTACTATGGGTACTAGACAATGGATAAACATACATACATATATATATTTTTTTTTGTAAATACATACATATTATACTTAGAAACACCCAGACCAAGACAAACATCCATGTTCATGCACACAAATATTTGACTTGTGCGGGAATCGAACCCGCGACCTCAGGCGTGACAGTCGGTTACACTAACCACTAAGCCATCGAGTCGTATTGATTGACAATTATCGCCTGCTCCGTGCCTCGGAGACCACGTTAAGCCGTCGGGTCCCGGCTGCCATGAACATCTATGGCAGTCGTTATTGGGAGAGTGTCGACACAAAAAATCCCACTGGGTCGAAGTGTCACCGGTCTGCACTGACTGGCCCCCGCATAAGATACATACATACATATGTTTTTACGGACTCAGGCATTATACCTAATGCAAGAGATGTCTTTTTTAAAGAGTAAATCAATGTGTGATAGCTACTTACAATTGACAGTTTTAGAATTACATTTTGCGTAAAAATAATAAAGCCTGATTATATATCTTTACTCCAGTACTTATAAAGTTTCATTTTGATAAAGTTAATCCAGTCATCGTAATCCCTAATCGTACGCCGAGAACCGGATATTATAATCTTCTTTAGAATTTATTTTCATTATTTTTATACTAGCAAGATGGTAAGCAAGCATAAAGCCGTTTTGGGTATGGTAAGCTGTTACTGTAGCCTATTCTTGTATTACTTGGCGAAAGGATCACTCGCGCGTTGTCAACTGAAGAAAAAGAAGCGTGGCAAAAGAAAAAAGTAATGGCAGAGATAGACATATGAGCATAACAAATAACGAGGTACGTACATGAGTAATATAACTCGTATTTCAATAATTTGATAAAAATATTATAGTGCCAATATTTTTGAGGTTCTTCAAATGATATACAGAACATTCTTTGTTGACTATGATTTTTACATTTTGTTTGCTTCAGTCACAGTGTCCATTGTACGGTCCTTAGATGACCATATCTTATAGCAAATATTATCAGCCCTATTTGTAAGCTGTCCCAGTGGGTGCATGATTCTCTGAATGAATTACGTTCTAGTCCGCCACGCTGGTCCAGTGCAGGTTGGCAGAATGCACACTCACAACTCTTAGTCATTTAGTTTGCCTGGTTACATTCAATCCAGCATTAGCACTTTTGTGTGTGATTTGAACACAACACTCAGCGTAGAGGTGAGGCAAGCACATAAGCCGCTACGCCATACGTAATGTCAAATTAGTCCATACAAATAATACAATTGTAACTGATCAATGTCTGTGCATAGTAGATAGTCTGGAAAATTTATGTGAGGGTCTAACTATTATTATAGGAACTATAGAAACTAAAACAATTATTTTTATATTTTGTCTGTCTGTATGTTTGTACGCGCATCACGCAAAAACTACTGCACATTTTCACAGTTCTATTGCTGAAGGTCTTACGTAAAATGTAGTTGCATGTTTCTTCTTATTTCGCCGCGTAGAAGCCAGGTATCAATAACAAGAAAATTTTAAAACGACGCCTAGAAACAGTAGATAGAGATATAAGCATTTTACCTTTTTATGTCTTTAGATCAGCTTCTTACATAAAAAAAGTAAAGTACCGCCGTACATTTCGATTATACTGGAATAGTAACGCCTACTTCCAAATTCCACGTGTTCGATGTCTCGGTCTCTCAAAATAAAGAATATAGAGTTTGTTTACATGTTCAAACTTTGAACTTAAACACTGGTGACTCGCGCCAAATTAAATTGTGCTAAAACACTGTAAGCTGACGGCTAGCAGCGCCGCGTTGACGAGGGTTCCGTATATAATACATAAATCCTCACGTTGAATAATAAACTCTGAGCTTGTAATAATTGTGTTCGTATTAATGAGTAAACATTAAAAATATGCTTTCGAGGTATTAGGCAAATAAATTGTTATATCGTAAATGAAGCGACGTAATTAACCAAAATTTAGTACTTCTGTAAGGAAGTAATTTAAATTAGACGTCGGAGCGGGAGAGGGAGCGCTCAAATCCTCTCCCCAACCGCAGAACCAGGCGCTGGAGGGCGCAAGATGACATCCAGCCACCCTGACCTGGCCGGTTTAAACTGGGGTGGTGGGCTTCGTGGGTCGGCCCATCACCCGATCAGCACCAGGTCCGAGAGGCGGCGTGCGTATTCCTACTCGCGCCTCTGTGTCGTTTGTCCGTCCTTCCTCAAGTGGACAGTATGGATTAAAGTAGCGGTGACCAAAGGGTAGGTCTTTTCGGATAGTAGCCTGCCGTTTTACACGACGCGCGATAGGCCGAAACCTAGGCGGGTTTTCAGTTGCATGTGAAAGTGATTGTCATGGCTCCACCGATTGCGGTTTTGTTGAGGAACACCATGGTAGGTTTAGTCGGTATTACCGGGATGTCACTAGTCACTATCTTTTTTTGCACCGGTGAGTCCGACATAGCCTCTCCGTCCGCCCCCCGTGGAGAGGTATGCGTCAATGCATTCCTCCAAGTACGAAAAAGGTTTAAATTACTAAGTCTTAAGTTCGATCCATCGAAGCGTAATATTTTCCAGAACTATGTGTATATTGTATACACATAGTTGTGGAAAATATTACATAGTTGTGAAAAATACCTACTTCTTCTCTTTAGCCTTTATTATTCCCAAGTCACTTGGGGTCGGCTTTTCTTTTCTAACCGGATTTGACTGGATATCAGTTTTTACACGGAGCGGCTGCCACCTGACCTCCGCAACCCGAAGGCTAACGATACCCTAAGGCTAGACCAGTGTCAGGATATTATAGCGAACTGACTTTCCAATAACGACTGCCATAGATGTTCATGGCACCCGGGACCGACGACTTAACGTGCTCTCCGAGGCACGGAGCAGGCGATAATTGTCAATCAATACGCACATTATTTCGAAAAGTCATATTACTTCCGAAAGTCAGAGGTGCGCGACGTGGGTTCTAACCTGAGACCCTCTGCATTACAGTCTGTTGGTCTCCCCACTGAGCTATCGCTGCTTATATATAGAGTAACTATTACAAGATTGGGTAAATAAAAAAATATATAAAATTTGATGAAAAGTTGTTTCTCGTTGGATAAATTAACACAAAAAATATCGTTCTGGTTTGATTTTAATTGAAGTTAGTTATAATCATTATTATGGTAATGATTGCGATTACTGCCCATTGGGTCGCAGCTTCAATTCAACTCAACCAGATCGGTTAAAGTGTTATTCTATTTTTTTAGTAGCATGAAGTCTAGAACTTTGTCCAATGAATGGCAATCCTCTGCTGCTGTCCGCCAGACCTTATTTCGGTCGAGGCAGTCAATCTTAAGGTCGACTAACCATCTTCACAGAAGATAGTATAGTGCACAAATGTGTATCCAAATACTAGTGCAGTCTCTGTTCCCTTACTCTTATATTCTGATGGGTCGGTAATCCGACAAGACCAGCGAGAGATCAGGAGCTGGTCCAGTTGCTTTACGTGTTTTTTGAGGCACAGTGGTGTTGCTAATAAACAAGTGCCTGTTGGAAAACCCTAATAACTTTTTTACCCCGTCTTGAAATTCGAACCTAGTAGTAGTCTCCTCAAGAAAATCAGCAATAGCCTAGTGGGAAACCATTGGACTGCTATGCAGAGTTCTCGAGTTCGAACCCAAGGCACGCATCTCCGTCTTTTCGAAGTTATGTATATGTATTAAATAGTTAATTATCGCTTGCTTTAACGGTGAAGGAGAACATCGTGAGGAAACCTGCATGTCTGAGAGTGCTCCATAATGTTCTCGAAGATACGTGAAGTCTGCCAACCCGTACTAGGCCAGCGTGGTGAACTATGGCCTAACCCTTCACACACTGAGAAGAGGCCCGTGTCCAGCAGTGGGACAGTTTAATACAGGGCTGATATTATATTATAGGAGTCTCCTCCATGAGATCTTATCTTATCTTATCTTGTTACGGGGGCCAGTCAGTGCAGACCGGCGACACTTCGACCCAGTGGGATCTTTTGTGTCGGCCCCGAGATCTATACCTTAGCTATCTCCCTATGAATGTACTGCATCAATCGCAGCGTACACTTCAGAGGGAGAAGCCTGAAGTCCTCAGGGCTCGGATATGCCAACCCCATCAGACCCATCCTTAGTCCAGCCAACGCGTCACATTCACACAGTAGGTGTAATATGGACTCGTCCCGCTCACCACAGGCTCTGCAGATCAAATTGTTTGTCAAACTCAATCTGCACAGGAAGTCATTGGTGCCAAAGTGACCAGTAAACGCTCCTGTGAGCAGGCGTATTTGGCCCTTGTTGTACCCGCAGAACTTCTGGGTGAAGCCCGTGGCTCTGTTTGCAATGAATTTCTTGGAGTGTTCCAGACCCCTAACGGCCATCTACTCCCGCCTGTGTTTATCATTGCCATGTGCATTCATAGCTGCCTTGACGGTACTCTCAGAGAGTCCTACAAATGGCTCGGGGCCAACAAATAGTTGCTCCATGAGATCTTAAATCATGTGGGAAATATGGATGTACTATGTCTTCGGCTATTTCTTCGGGCATACAGGCGTAAGACTATCTATGTATGTATATTTTGTCACTAATATTGTATATTTCAACAACTTATCTGATAATTGTACAATATTCTATTGCAATACGTCCGTCTGCAATAAATATAGTCTATCTGATAACTATGTCGGCGAGGATCATCCCTTAGGAAATTATCCGCAGTATGTGTGGAACATTAGTAATAAGGTTTTACCGATCACGCATATTCATACATGTATACATGTTTGTATTAATGCATACATAATTTTAAGATTATACTCTCGTAGGGGTGAGCAAATGTGTAATATTATTTCCCTAATTAATGCTTTAAGTCAAACGTAATTGTTAGAACGATTCCATATTTGTTGTTTAATTACGTTCGAATCACTAAATACATTTTGATAAAATTTGGTACATGTATTTGGCATGCGAACAGTCTCAGTTGTTAGTCTGAATTCTAATATATGGATTACGCTTAAAAAGTCATGTACACACAGCGACACATCAACCTAGACTGTTTGGTCTTTGAACTATTAGAAGTTGAACGCTGCGAATCGTGCGAGAGAGTGCGTTATATTTTTCTTACACTCTATCCTTACCATTACATCGACATCACGATGCACGGTCCCTTCCCGAAAATTCTCTATTTTGTATGTAGCGTAGTTATGCGTATATAGGGTGTCTAACTTGATGTGTAGCCGTGGGTAATACAACACACACACAACTAAAATAAAATTGTCAGGTCCTGAAACACAGGTTTATCCTAGTTCAGGCAGGCTTAAACATAACCTTTTGAACTTCATTTATATTATATACCCTATAAATTAACGAAGTTTAAGAATTAATTTTAATATAAGCTTAAATTATTTAAGGCAGGTATACTTTAACACTGTTGATGTAATATGTATGACGTAGTGTAAGGATGTATCTTATGTTTTCTGTCAATATATAAATATTGTTATTATATTATATATTTTTTTATTTAATATATAATTATATCTTTGTACCTATATACTTTTTCAAGCCTATTATTAGTTTACTTTATGAATAATGACGTATCATATTTTATATTATATTCGACAAATTCATGGCTGAATATTATAAAGACAAAAGAAACACAAAAATACCAAATTCATATCACTACAAGTTCTTCAAATCTTCTCTCTTAGCCTTTATTATTCCCAAGTCACTTGGGGTCGGCTTTTCTGGTCTAACCGGATTTGACTGGATATCAGTTTTTACACGGAGCGGCTACCACCTGACCTCCGCAACCCGAAGGCTAACGATACCCTAAGGCTAGACCAGTGTCAGGATATTAGAGGGTACTGACTTTCCCAATAACGACTGCCATAGATGTTCATGGCAGCCGGGACCAACGGCTTAACCTGCTCTCCGAGGCACGGAGCAGGCGATAATTGTCAATCAATACGCACATAATTTCGAAAAGTCATATAACTTCCGAAAGTCAGAGGGGCGCGACGTGGGTTCGAACCCGAGACCCTCTGCATTGCAGTCTGTTGGTCTCCCCACTGAGCTATCGCTGCTCTACAATTTCTTCAAATAGTATTCCAATACCATGTGTTTTTAAAGAACTCTTCATCGAGTCAATAATTATGTTCCATATATCGAAAGCCAAAATATGATCCTTTGAAAGATCCGGGTACATTTGCGAAAAAATAAACTTTAAATACATAATATATTTATTGTTCTTGCATTTAAATTTAGCATGAATTGATTTTAAAATATACCTAACATTTTCTTGCATCAATATGTGTAACTTGACTGAACTACACAATTTTCGCAGTTCTTGCATGCTTCTTCGTGATACATGCTATTCTATGGCTCGCAGATCAAAGTTGTAGTCTTCTGACCACTCGCACTGAGTCCTCCACTCATTCAGATCTAGTTGATACTTGGAAACCAGCTCATGGAACTTTGACAGCTCGCAGAAACCTTCACATTCGTCCACTTGGGGATAGGATACTTCATATTTGTTAGGAGTGTGTAGGTAAACGGGCTGGAAATTAGATAATAATAATATATTATTTATTTTATGGATATTGCAAATATGACTAAAAAAAATTCTTTCTGGAGGACATTAATATTTGTCTACACGGATTGCGTAGTGAATTAACTGCCTCCGTGGCGCAGTGGTAGTGAATGCGACTGCTGTGTATGAGGTCTCGTGTTCGAATCCCGGTTTGGGCCAACAAAAAGTTATTGGGTTTTCTGTTAAGAAATCTCAATAACAGCCCGAAGTTAGGAAGTTGGCGGTGTTGGACACCTCCGTGCCTCGGAAAGCACGTAAAGCCGTTGGTCCTGCGCCTGATCTCTCTCCGGTCGTGTCGGATTACTGTCCCAACGGATCATGAGAGTTAGGGTAAACTGAGTGCACTTGTGTTTGCCCACACGCTTGTGCATAATAATATCTCCTGCGCAGATGGCCAGTCTCCGTTAAGATTGGCCGCTGTGACCGAAATCGGTCTGGAAGACATTATTAAGTGGTCGTTCCGGCAGTATAACGGCCCTGAATGTTGTGGGTTCGATCATCAAGCAGGATAAAATTTGAATAGATAGATATAGGTATACGTGTAGAATAGAGACGATAGCAGTATCCTTAACCGAGGAGTATACATACGTACATATAAAATAAAAATAAGAGGTAATAGAAAAGAATGTCAAATATTTTTTAACCGACTTCAAGACAAGGAGGAGGTTTTTAATTCTTCACAATTCGTTTTTGTGTCTTACCTCGTGTCTTTTTTCTAGGTGATCGGATTTGGATGATTCTTTATGATGACTCCATTAAAAACAATAATTTAATTATTATTTATAATCTATGACATTTATTTTATAAATATTTATATGTGACGAACATGTTTTGTTACCTATAATTTAATTCTCGAATTTAATCTATTGCATTTATTATTGCACAAATGAAATATTCTAATAACCTATATTTACAAACGTATTAAAAAAGATAACATAATTACAAAAACACAAATAATTATAATACTAAATATTTACAAAAATGGTTTAGGCATCGTCGAATTCTTCAGCATCGCTGTCAACTGGTAACGTAATTAATTAAATACAATTATTTACAAGAATACGCAATAATTTTTTAACTTTATAATGCATTTTTTGTTTTAGAATATTCTTTCATGAAGTCGGTTTACATATTTGTTAAAATTTTTGTATATTTTAAAAGAAAATCTCTGCTTACTCTTCTGAAACGTAACACGCAGTAATAGTGTCATAACTACTACTTAAAAAAAATGTGGGGCTCACAGGTGGGGCAGTAGAAGATGATGATGATAAATATCTTGTTGTAATGAGAAAGGTCTGCGTTTTCTGGGATTTTTATATAATTTTATTCTGCCTTCAGTGGCGCAGCTGTAATAGCTACAACTGCTATGAATATTATGAGGACGCGTGTTCTACTCCCGTGTCAAGCAAAGTGCTATTGGGATTTTCCGTCAAGAAATTTTTTGCAGGAGCGCGGAATCTTGAACAGTTCCTCGTACGCTGTGTATATAACTTTGAACCTAAACCATACCTTACAAAATGTGGCTGTAATACATTTCTACTTACCCCTTTAGAGATAGAGCTCTAAGACCATATATTTTTTATCTATAAAGTTAAAATGCTCACCACAACAATATGCTGCCCAGTTGCCAAGTCCCTTCGTAATTCAAGAGCATACACTGCTCCGTATTTCGGAACTCCTGGTAGTGGTCTAGCCCGGGTGATTGCCATGAAGGTGTACACGTTGAAATCATGCCCAGAGTACACGTGTAATTTGGGTGCGTTTGCACCGGATATTGTTTCATTTGCTGCTTCGAAAAATTTCTTTAGGAGCACTCCTATAATATGAATAAATTTTAGGTTACATTTATATACATTTAGGGTAAACATTTGCTAGGCAATATTAACAGAGGAAGTTTAGTAAGTTAAAATAATATGAACCCTGTATCAAACTGTCCCACTGCTGGGCACAGGCCTCTTCTCAGTGTGAGAAGTGTTAGGCCATAGTCCACTACGCTAGCCCAGTGCGGGTTGGCAGACTTCACATATCTTCGAGAGCATTATGGAGAGTTCTCAAACATGCAGGTTTCCTCGCGATGTTTTCCTTGACCATTCAAGCCACAATGTTTAGATAGATGTGACAAGACCCTAATCCACAATGTGCCAGCATGATAGACAATGGTTAATCCTTCTGATACAAAGAAGAGGCCCGTGTACAGAAGTTTAAAAGCAAGTCTGATATTATTATTATCAATAGAAGACGAGCCTATTAGTGTTTACCGTTTACAATTATTAGACTCGATGCTAATGAAAGTTAACAGGAAAACTTCACAACTGTCAATGATTCGTTGACGGTTTACTAGAGTCGGCTTGCCTGGGGAAGCACCTACTCTTACAGGAAACCAGCGTAAGAATAGTAACTATGCTACTAAGTTTCGCTTCGTAGAGAATTCCAGAGGCGCAGAAAGATATCTCTTCCATTATCTTGCAAACAACTTTAATATCTGCAGCCTTAGTAGTATAAAATAGTCACTTAATCTGTCAAATCTTAGAATACCAGACATAATAAAAAATCGATTAACTATGCTGAACATCATCACATATTTGTAAGTTAATATTTTATTAGCTCTGATGAAGAGTTACCTTCTGAGATACAGTTCAGAAGGTACGGAACATTATTGTCAAAAAAACCTTAACTAAATAAATATACAAACACAATTCTGAAGAAAACATCTTAATTTTTGGTGAAATAAAGAATTTGAATATGTATTATTCTGGCCACTGGTGTGTTTCTCCAAATTAATAGGTTAATACTGGGAATGTCCTTGAAAATAATGCGTACACATTTTGCGTAGGTTGAAATAAAAGCAGCAACTTGAATTAATCTAAACTGTTGAAACTAGAGCTTACCGGCACTCAAATGTAAGTAATCATCATTGCCAAACAACTCGTGGATGCCTGCGCCCGCAACTTCTTCAATCTTTGGCAATATCTTCTGCAGTTCTGGTCTCAGGGGCACTCCCATGCTTATCTACATTAAATGCAATAATAATATGTAGTTTATTTCCGCATAAATATAAATAGTTATTTCCTTGAACCTAAATTTCAGTAGCTATGTTTCTTAAGCCATAGGAGGCAGGCGGGTCTTGGCTTCTAAATTATTTTTAGTAGAGTACTAAACACCTCTTACTTTTGCAGCCGAACACATGTTCAAGAAGCTTCAATTATATCTATTAAATTATCAGCTGCAGCAAAATATCTGAAATGGCCTTATTTATAAATCAATAAGATTTTTTGCTAATTATTTGGCGGACCTGTCTTTAAATGTCATGCAATAGTAAGAGTGATATATTAGGATATATGATTCCGAATATTCTTGACTGCACGGAAAGCCTAGCAGGCAAGCGGTTGCCTTGACCCTGCCGCCGTATTGAGTGTAGCGGTTTAGAAACCCACACAGGACAATTATTTGTGTGACCACAAATAACTGTTTTGAGTACTTTGTACCCGGTAGTTGTTTGTTTGTAAAGTCCTACGTGACACAAGGCTGGAACTCTAATGCAGGCAATATCATTGAAAAATAACTTATAAACAAATCGATGACGTTAAATAAAACATTGTAATAGGTTTTATTCGTACGATACTAAAAATATTTTGTAACAGTAACTTGTCTGGCATTTATTTGTTAATATGATTGTTATTTGACTGCCAATGCACCGAATTTCTGGCAGCACAATTTGTGTATTCTACAAAATGTTTTGCCAAGTCTATGTGTTCTTTGTTTCAATATTTATGAAGTCCACTGCGTCACAGATATATTTTTTTTATTTTTTTTTATTTACCAATACTTTTAGTATTTACATATTATGGGTATTCATACATCTCACTTAAACTATCCTGGGTTTGACCGCAGATGGTATGTCAGCCAGCACGTAGTTCTTAAATATATGTAAATGTGTATATAGGATTAGATATTATATTTATTAGATAATCATTTAATAATACTGTTTTACAGTTTTTGTTCCTTAACAGGTTTCGATAGTTAATCATGCTATAAATTATGAAGGGCAGCATTATTTCCTATTGCGGGTAGTTAAGAGAATTATTATAAATTTGACCTTACCTGACTGGTATATACATCGTATATCAAATATGACCTGCTAGGTTGTTTGGTGATGTTGACTCCAATGATCGTCGACCACTGATCCAGGACATCGGTATATTTTGCCATTGCTGGTGAGAGCCCGTTGAAGGCTTTGTTGGTCATTGTTATGTATGTTGGGCAGTTGATTACTGCAAGGTTCTTAAAACAAATATAACCTTTATGATCACTGCACGGATGGCGTAGTGAGGTCGCCTCGCTATTGCCACTATGCTGAGTGGAGTTCGATATCCCTTCTCTCTTAGGCTTTATTATTCCCAAGTCACTCGGGGTCGGCTTTTCTGGTCTAACCGGATTTGACTGGATATCAGTTTTTACACGGAGCGGCTGCCACCTGACCTCCGCAACCCGAAGGCTAACGATACCCTAAGGCTAGACCAGTGTCAGGATATTAGAGGGTACTGACTTTCCCAATAACGACTGCCATAGACGTTCATGGCAGCCGGGACCAACGGCTTAACGTGCTCTCCGAGGCACGGAGCAGGCGATAATTGTCAATCAATACGCACATAATTTCGAAAAGTCATATAACTTCCGAAAGTCAGAGGTGCGCGACGTTGGTTCGAACCCGAGACCCTCTGCATTGCAGTCTGTTGGTCTCCCCACTGGGCTATCGCTGCTCGATCTGAGTGGAGTTCGATATCCATACGGGACAAAAGTTTGTCTGATCCACAAATAGCTGTTCCAAATTTGGGTGATTATTGTTTTCATTGTTCTCCCGCGATATAGAAACTATTATACCTAATGCGAAGTAAAAAAAATGGTTCTTCTTTATTCGCGTTATGTATTTCGGCGGCTTATATGCCTATCTCTTTTATTGCTTTCTTTTATGAATGTTTAATTATTTTTACCTAGGATCAGAAACGCGCGATTGCCACCACTGGTTTTCTGGTACGAATCAATACGCTACAGTAACCGCATACCATAAAAATAGTACTTTTTATTATTCAGATTATTAGTGCAGCGGCTCTTCCCTCAAAATGTAGACGATACCTCTATCATAACAAGTAACTAGACATCAAACAACTAAATTAATTTGGTCATATATCAGCTTAAACAAACGTATTAAAATACTTACAAAATCATGAATAGCAGACTCGGTAGTGTACGGGACAGGTGTCCAGTTATTCTCCCCGCAACCCTCTATATCATCACACCAGCTGTCCTCGACGGAGTAGACAGCTGCCATAGCCGCTAGAACTGTCATCTTTGTCCTTGTGGAGTCAGTGGAACGTATGTAAATCTCTGATTGATTGTATTGGGGTGACAGGAACCCATCATATCGGCGGCGGATGAACTCACCTACTTTGTACCCACGTCGCTTGCCACTCTGTGAAAAATAAATGCCTATGTAAGTCATTTATGGAAACGGTTGTGTTTTCTAAGCATGGCTGTATACCTCAGCAATAATACCAAGCCGCTGCCTATCATTAAGAGCAATCAAACCAAACATTATCTGTTTGGAATAGACACTGGTTTACCGCTCGGGGCCAGCATAAAGGGGGTTAAATGAATACAGGATTCTGTTACTAATACTAATATCATGGATTGCACGGAGTCCCTGCCCCATCCATGTTATTTGGTGTCCAACTCCCTGTGGCTTGCGGCATCGGTGGCTTGAGGAGCCGATTACAATCAGAATAGCTCCTGACCTTAAAAGCAATCCTATCAACATTCTGTACTTTTAAATAAATTATGTTCTATCAAGTTTCCAGTTATATTTCCCTCATGTTTTCTATCTTATCGGGACAAAGAATATTACTGTTATCTAATACCAGTTTAAGTAACTGGTATTAGACCAGTAACTTTTAACGAATTTACTATATCTTAACTATAATATTATAAATGCGGATGTGAGTTAGATAGATAGACGATCATCTTAAAAATTCGCATACACGTTGTCAGAGAAATAAAAAAGGACGTAGGGTACCTATTTTATAAGAAAAGTACTGTTCTCAAGAAAAGCCGAGGGCACCAGCTAGTAAACTATAAATAAAAAGCCTTTGTAACCTTTAGGGTTTACTTTAGGCGAAATGTAGATATAATTAGGAAGTACAATGAGAGAAGGTATAACAAATACACTTTTAATGTATTAAGATACAAATAAAAGAGACAATCTTTACTTATAGAACTATAGTCAGGGCGTGGTTCGCTAAAGACTTGCTTCGTAGTCCTTGTATAATCAGGACACTTAGCTGGGAGTGTGAAGCCGGGCCGCAAGGAGACGCGACTGACACCGTCCATTCCTTATATAGTCTGGCACCACCGGTCGCGAGAGGTGGCTAGTGACGTGCGCCCGCGTTCGACGGGCGTCTAGGCGATTATCGTCACACCTTTTTGTCTAGAATTTAAATCGAGATCCTTTTTAAAGAATTTATTATTCTCACTCAACTGTTCTCATACTAGCTATATTTCTTTTTTACTCACTCTCTTTTCTGCGTTGATAAGGTGATGTATAAAATGATTAGTAAACTTACGTCGGTAAGCTGACCGTATCCAACTTTTTGGATTAAATTCAACACTTTTTCCTTGTCAGTAACGTATTGTACATTCAGTTCAACCGGTGCTCTATCACCATGGCGGAATACCTGCAAAATAATCAAGGAATCTTTATAAGAGTCGAAGCAATCTGTTCAAGTTTCAGGGCACACAAAATCAATATCGGTCTAGTAATATCTTATACTTAGGTATATATTGAAAACAAACTAGTTAAAACGCATTTTATAACATTAATAGTAGTTTAACCTGTCAATTGTTGGAATACCTGTCATAATTGAAAACATATTGTGTCCGGCCGCCGGTGTGCCGTTGTGACTTATTATTAGGCACGATTATTTTGAATATTTGTATTACCACTTGTACAAGTCAAGGTCGTGAATTTAATGTAGGTTTTATTTCAAAACGACAGCCTTTTTGTTGCTCTTATTTACGTTAATCCTTACGGCACAAAAAGTACCTACCTATCGTTTTTATCGTTAAAAATAACTGTTTTCTTCTTTGGATCTTTATGTTAATATTATTTAATATTCATTCTATTATATTCTACCACATACACACAACACCATCTAGCCCAAACTAAGCAAAGCTTGTGCTATGGGTATTAGACAATGGATAAACATGCATATATACTTTTTTTTTGTAAATACATCCTTATTATACATAGAAACACCCAGAGCAAGACAAACACCCATGTTCATGCACACAAATGTTTGACTTGTGCGGGAATCAAACCCGCGACCTCAGGCGTGGCAGTCGGTTACACTAACCACTACGCCATCGAGGCTGACTAATTTTATTTGTATAGGTTAATGCCTATCTATCGAAAGATAATGTTAATGTTAAAGTTAATGTGTGTGCTACACAGTAATCATTTAGACTTAAATCACGATATGTGAGGTGATCGAACTCACGACACTCAGTGCTTTGGTAGTGACCAAGTAACATTCCTGCTCCGTCTATGTCCCTTCGTGGACATATTATATTGAATGACAGTTAAATGAACTGCGCGTGTGTGTACAGTACTGTGTGTAAGCAGAGGTGTAAAAAATAAACTTACCATAAAAGTCATGAGGAGCTCTGTATCACCCTGAAGCTTTTCTTCATATTTGGAGAGGCTTGTACACAACGGGACGACAAATATTACACAAATTAAAATGTTGAACATTATGTATACTTGCAAGAACTATATTGCAAAGCTTGCTTCAACAACATATATGTATACGGCCAACCTGATCTTTAAGAGAATAAATTGAACCGGTTGACTCAACCTGTGAGATGTCTTTTCGACCTTTTTTTAGTGAAATGTAAGATGACAGTTAAAGGTAATACAATCTATAATAAGATATCTTATAGAATCGTTGTTAACAGACTGCAATGCAGAGGGTCTCGGGTTCGAATCCACGTCGCGCACCTCTGACTTTCGGAAGTTATATGACTTTTCGAAATTATGTTCGTATTGATTGACAATTATCGCCTGCTCTGTGCCTCGGAGAGCACCTTAAGCCGTCGGTCCCGGCTACCATGAACATCTATGGCAGTGGTTATTGGGAAAGTCAGTACCCTCTAATATCCTGACACTGGTCTAGCCTTAGAGTATCGTTAGCCTTCGGGTTGCAGAGGTCAGGTGGCAGCCGCTCCGTGTAAAAACTGATATCCAGTCAAATCCGTTTAGACCAGAAAAGCCGACCCCAAGTGACTTGGGAATAATAAAGTCTGAGGAGAAGAAGATATAATCCTAGTTAATAGTATAAATGTGAATGTAAGTTTGTTTGTTACGGTTTCACGTCCTAACTACCATGATAGCCGCATCTAGCTGTATTTAATACTTTAGACCCGTGTTTGCTCGGTTGGTGCTGTTGATAGTGCTACGTTCAAGATAAAATTATAAGTTTCTATACACTCATTTGTTGTAAATATGATTACTCGGTAAGTGAATTATTGTAATTCTTAAGAGAAATAAAGTTCTACGCGATCGATCATCATGAAATTTCGCATACACTTTTTTAGGGGAGCACAAAAGGATATAGATACCTTTTATTCAGGAAAAAGTACTATTTTTTTTTTTTTTTTAATATTCTTTCACATACACACAACACCATCTAGCCCAAACTAAGCAGAGCTTGTAATATGGATACTAGACAATGGATAAACATACATATATACCTTTTTTTTTTTTTGTAAATACATACATATTATACATAGAAACACCCAGACCAAGACAAACATCTATGTTCATGCACACAAATGTTTGACTTGTGCGGGAATCGAACCCGCGACCTCAGGCGTGGCAGTCAGTTACACTAACCACTACGCCATCGAGTCGTCTAATCTTAATTTTCTTCTTAATCTTATTCCTAATCTTACCTTACCTACATTTAGGCGAGCGAAGCTGCGGCCAAAATATAGTTAAATACGAATGTTTTACAGATCCACGGTTTCAATAATATAACTTAAAATAAGTGGGAAACGACCATGAATTGCTCTAAATCTTAGAGTTCGAAAAAAATCACGTGAAAATATCAAAGTTAAAGGTCATAGTAATTTCGGGGGTATATCGACTATGCTGAGTCGAATGGCGTTGAACGCGAGTCTCTAGCTCTTACGGTTCTTGAGTTGAAAGATGGTATCACGTAACCTCAAGGTCAGAGGTCAAAGGTCAAAGGTCAAAGTCATTTTGGTGGTATATCGACTATGCTGAGTCGAATGGCGTTGACCGTAAGTCTCTAGCTCTTACGGTTCTTGAGTTGAAAGTTGTATAACAGACGGACGGACGGACGGACGGATAGACAGACGGATGGATGGACGGACGGACAAAGCTGTTGTATAAGAGTTTTTCCGAACTCTAATAAAATGTATAAAAATCAACATCGTACTTAGTGATTTAAAATAAGATTCCGATATATTTTTCACGATCACTATTGGTTTTCAAAAAAGCCTGCTACATAAAGACACGCCGCGATGGAATTTAGTTATAGTACTAGCTACATATGTTTTTTAATTTAAGCCGCTGTGCACCTTAGACTCATAGTGTGATGTTAGATAACCTAGAACCTCACTAGAAAGGCTATATAATAAACAATTCTCTAATTTGACTGGTAGTTCGTAGATTAGCGCGTTTAAACAATCTTTTTAGCTTTGTAATATACGCAGCTTCGCTTGCTGGATAAAAGGTAGCCTATATTTTCTGTACCCCTGACAACGTGCATGCGAAATTTCATAATGATCGGTTCTAAAATTCAGTTAGAGGAATAGGTTAGATATGTTCAACTACAGATAGATATAGCGAAAAAAGCTAGACTACTTGGGGATTGCATCGCTCAAACCTTAAGACTGCGCCGAGCGTAAGACAGATAATGACAGAGTTCGTGCGGCGCATATTCAAATCGGCGCGCGGCCTATTATATGGAGGATTTGAAGTGCTTTTTTGATAAATATGTATCTTTATTGTCAACCAATAATGTAAATATTTGGGCAGGACAAATTGTAATATAACTATTTATAAACATAACGAAACCGTTTAAGCTGTAAAATAGGATATATGTCTACTGTTATAATCTACGTAATTTACGTAATTTTGTAGGCGAAATTATTAAATATATTAAGTTTTTTTACACGGAGTAATTGTAAACACATTCATTGTTATGGTAAATGTATATTTTATGTTTGTATTGAACAAAAAGTGTTGCTTTTATTCTCTTAACTGTGATCGCCTGTTTTGGCACATTTCGCTCGGCGCAGTCTTAAAAACACGCTTGGTTTAAATAAGTTAGTAGATGAATCCTTTAATGCAATTACCATAAAAAAAATATACAAGTAAACGAGGTTATATGGGGAAAACATCGTATTAATTAAACAGTTAATTAAGTTGTCCAAATGTTACCAAAAAAAATGGAGAAAATGGGTCTAAAAAACTAAATATTAAATTTTCCATATAACGGCTGAGATATTCTGTATGAAATTTGTACTATAAAACACAACTACTAATACCCTATTTAAGAATGTGTACTGTTTATATTCATTTATATTTTTTAATAATCAATAATAAACTCCCCGCCAAGCAGCCCCGCTACGCCTGTGCGGTTTTTTCGGGACTACAAAGCCCAGATCTTCAAGGTCATTGGGCAATGTAATGCCCTTAATAGGAAGTGGTCTTTAGCGGTTAGATACAGGTAAATGAAAGGAGAATTTGTCATGTGGTTGGACATGAAAAACTAACCTCGGTCACTTCACTGCGATGCTAGACTCTGTAGACAATACAACTCACTATCTAAGACATCTGATATAGCTATTAGTAGCTCTTTAACTTTGTTTAAAAAACACCTGTTTTGTTACCTGACTGATACCATTGATTGAGCCTACTTTTTATTTAACATTTAATAATTATTATTTGTAATTTCATTATTTGTATTTCACTAATTGCATTTAATTATTTGTAGTTCATTATTTTTAATTAATTATTAGTAATTTACTATTTGTAACTTTGTCCAACTTCGCCAACTGTATGTACGTTTTTACTTTGCATGCTGTGGCCTGCTGTAAGTGAGGGTGCACACTTAATCTATTAACCTAACACTTTTGTATTTAGCTTTAAGTTTTTTTCTTTTTTTTTAATCTTTTATTTTTAGGGCTTTTTTATTGTAACAATAAAATGTCGGCCTCATTGTTCCCTATACTAATCTATCAGAAATAATAATAATAATAATAATAATTCATTTATTTGCATAATACAGGTCAGTTTACAGGTCTTACAGTATTTTTAGGGTTTCACCATATTATTACCATTTGGTGTGCAAATGCTTCAATTTTTGAAAAATGACAAAACAGTTACTTATTATTATCACGTAAAAATAAAAAATAAGAATTTATTACATGCAAACAAAAAATATTAAATTTAAATAATACACAAACAGCTTTAAATATGCAATAACAAACAGATGTTAAGTTTAATTTAGTACTTACTTCAAAATGTCAATAGAACTGTACTAATAGTAATAGAATATTCGTCATAGGTATATTACAAATAATTAGTATGTCAATATTGGATTAAATTAAATTGTATTGAATGAAATCTATTAATAACAATAAAAAAGGTTTGATTAAAAAAAAAAAATACTCATTAATTATAAAATTATTAATTTATTATAAATAAGCGATGACATGCCAAAAAAACTCTTATTCATGAGGGCAGTGGCGCCATACGGTACTTCTACCGCTAATTTATTTTATAAATAGAAATCATTTGTGCAAAAACATGTTATCAATAGCTACAGCTGGTTTTGATGCAGGTTCAGCTAAAACATTTGATAATGCTCTAATATCTTTTATATTTATTTCAAATAATTGCACAAATGAGTTTTTCTGCATCTGATATATCTCATACTCAGCTAGCAGTTAGCTAGCTTTAAGTTGTGTGTATCTTTGTAGATGGTACAATAAATAAATAAATAAATAAATAGACATTACGGATTTATAATAAATAATTATTAGAGAACCGTTAAAATGTTCTTTACTTTAAATAACATCTCCCGCAGTAGGAATAATTCCTGTGTCCTGAGGGACTTTACAAACATTCAAATAACGGACACAAAGAACACCCAGACTTGGCACAACCAGTTGTAGATCACACAAATTTTTGTCCCGTATGACCTCATCATTATCGACATTTGGATGGGTTGGATGTCCAAGACCGGTATGTGTGGAAAACCTTGGGGGAGGCCTATATCTAGCAGTGGACGGCTTTCGGTGGAAATGATGATGATGATGTAGGGATTAAACCCACAACGCTTGGCGCGGCGGCAATGGTAAGGCGATCACTTGAACCACTAAGCCATCCGTGCTGTCAAGTCAGTCGTTAAAATTTGAATTAAAAGACCGCCATTTTGTAAGGAACCTTACCAAGGAACCAAGTATCACGATTTTTTGTATTTTTTACCGTATATGATGAGTGAGTCATATATAGATAACTTCATATCTGATTATCAAATATTATCATTTAGAGTACGTAGTGATGTCTCTTTCTGCCCTTGTATGTTTGTATATGTATTCTTAGATAGCTTCTGACCGTGATTACCTTCACGTTACAACTATAGATTAAGATAAATAGATATATCCTTATCTATATATATAAAACTCTTCCGTTACTGAGTGACTGACAGACAACGCACAGCCGAAACTACCGAACGCAAGAAGCTGAAATTTGGCATGTATGTTCCTTGGAGAGTGTAGGGGAGCACTAAGAGTGGATTTTTGGAAATTCTACCCTGAAGGGGGTGAAAAGCGTGAAATCCGATATTCACACGGGAATGGGACTCACGCGGGTGAAACCGCGGGAAAACTACTAGTCTTAACATATATTATGAAGGAAGTTGTTTGTTTATTACGCTTTCACACCTCAACTACTCAGCCGATCGTCACGAAATTTCGCATACACATTGTCAGGGGTACAAAAAGTTACATGTAGCGTATCTTGTATCCAGAAAAAAGAACGGTTACTAACCTAACTTACAATAACGCAAGCGAAACCGCGGGCAGAGTCTAGTTACTAATAATTTGCGGTGCAAATGGCTAGTAATATTCTAAAAAGCAATACAACACTGCTTATCCTTTTAAGGACACGAGGGCGTGATACTCCGTAAAGCCTACGACAGTGCACTAAAGTATACAAGTCGTTTGTTAAGTATATTGCTCGAGTTTCATCTCGACAATTCAGTTTGTCTCCTCTTATAGACGATCTTCTAAGAGATGTTGCCAAGAATATATTTACGAAAAACTTCAAAAAAAATTGTCTGTGGCATAACAACATACGCCGGTCACTGTAACCGCCGTATAGTAACCGGTGACATACTGACTGGTACGATTACCGATTATTGAATTACTTATAAGGTGCCGTAAGCTTATCCTATGAACACTTATTTACCAAGGGCATTACTGGTGCGTCGCCGAGTCTCTAGTGATAAGTAAAGTAATTAATAAAGAAATTACCAAGACTTACCATTTACGAAATAAATTAAGTAAATAATAGTAATTAAATTATTATGCTAATCGCGTAAAAGTGAGAAAAATCTTGTAAACAAATTAGACACTTATTGCATTTAGACAAAAATGTTTTATATACTATACACTATCACTGTTTCAACACAACAAATCTAATGTCATAATACAAACAAATTATATCTTATATACAAATGATAGATCTTATATAAACGGTTCATTTTAGGACTCGATTTACACTGAGCTGACGTCGAGTGCACATTCGGTGCGGATATAGGATGGACGTGGCGTGGCCGTGATATGGACGTGGCGCGACGCGGTGCAGATAGCAGTGCCTATGTATAATTTATATCGTGTAAATATATGAAGATGACAAGTATTGCAGGGATCAGAGTAAATGATGCCTAAAATTCGTCCCCATGGTCTACAACATTCCTTAGCATTATGTGTCAAAGTTTTATAATATTTATTATTTTACTAACAAATATCATGGAAGTTTGCATTAGTTACCCTGTTGGCTTTTGGGCTTAACACTTATGTTAATAGCTGATCGTAAATACCAGGTTCGGTAGCCTGGTCGGCAGTGTTAGTCTATTTTTCTGCTTGGCAATTGCCTGTAGCATCACGGAATCAGTAGATGTTCTCAGTAGCTGACAGTAAGCTCGTTCTCTATAACGTAGAACTTGAATAAAGCTGTTCAAATGAAAATCGAATAGATTTCTAATTACCTCTTGAGAATTAGCAGCATTTGCGTTAAATAGTGGCGTTTGTTCAGCGGGACACGTTGCCACGTATTGTGTAGATATACTCCTATAACACTAAAGTTAATAAAACATGAACTAGGCCAGCGTATTAGATAATAAACTTGATTAATTTAATAAATAGTAGATATACTTGAAATAACTAAACAGTGACAACAGCTAATAGATGACTATTATTGATACACAAGAATAAGAAATGCGGTCAGCATGTCATTCATATAATATCTGCCCGATTTACTAATTGTCTCACTGCTGGGCACGGGCCTATTCTTAGTGTGAGAAGAGTTATCTCTGTTTAACACCTCTGCCTACTTCTTCGGAGATATAGGATGTATTCATGTTATATTTTTGGGTTTGTCTGTGATATGCCATGTTACCTATCAACTATGCCGATTTCGATACTGATGTATCGAATCCTACAAAGTACTGCAAGGACTTGCAATCAAAAACGTCCTAATTAAAATAGAGAATATGGTTAGAATGTGTTATCCTGGATCTGATAATTTATTTAGGTACCTGCTACAACAGTTTTGTTTGACAAAGTATCAATAAACTCCAGCCGAAAACTCAGCTAGGACTATATGATACTTTGTGTAAATTCTACGTGAGGAGAAGCATCCAAAAAAAAATATGTTTCACTCCTTTGCGCCATGGCTGCTAAAAAGCAACTGAAATGTCAACGAGTGTGTAATTAAAAAAACCTGGTAAATAATTTCAAAATAATTTTACTACTTTTTGTCTTTGAAATGGTTTCGATACTAATTTTATACCAAGTGACCCTATTCTCAGAAAAGTGATAGACTGTGATCCAATATTCTTATCTTAGGTCACAGATCAGTAGTATAATGGTTCTGATCTGTCATACATTAAGTTACGTATGTGTATTTACTTTTACTGCGAATTATGAGGACTCTACGCCAATGCCTGGATGGCACAATATTTTTTTAAGATTTAGCCAACACAAGGCAGTATACTATACGCAATAGGCTGTTCTGTAGCGAGAGGCTTTACAAACAATGAAACCACGAACAGAAAGGACAACTAGACATAACAACTATTGGCAATCACTAAATATTTAACTCATATGGGGATCAGTACACATTATACCTACACGGTGTACTGCGAGTACTGCCAGCGCAAAAGACAACGATCGTTTCTCGCAGACTGCACAGTATGTACTTTAAAAACAACATAAGGCAAACAAGCCTACTATAGGGTGGACGTACTTCCACAGGCTGCCTGTTGTGACCGAACTTAAGAAATTGAAAGGCTTACGTGTCTTTAGCTCCCTATGAATCAAGAAACATACATATACATACAGGGTGTCCGGTAATTAATGGATAATCTTGAAATGTCTTATAGTAGAACTGATGGCTGTTCAGAAAACCATGAGAAAATAAAAATTTATATATGAGTAATAATAGTAATAATACCAGCCCTGTATTAAAGTGTCCCACTGCTGGGCACTCTTCTGAGTAAAATATATATATTACGAAAAAAATAATTAAAAAGTGCAATAGCTAGTCATACTTTTGACTATCTATCAATTAGCATAATTAGTGTTTAATAATAAAACAACAAAAAACCGATGGAATTCATGCATTTATGGTCGTAGTGTACAAGAAAGTTAAATATGGTAGTTAGGATAGATTTTATTTATATTTTTTTCTGAATGGCCATGAGTTCTACTATAAGAAATTTCAAGGTTATCCATTAATTACCGGAGACTCTGTATATGCTTAGCGGTTGCTTGTTTATTTGATAGCATGGATGGCGTGGACGCCTCGCCACTGCAAGTGCACCTACTGTTGTGAAACGTGTAAACAGGACCAACATTTGTATGATTTGTAAATTGTTGTGTCAGGTCTCGGTGTTCTTTGTGTTTGAAAATTTCTCGCCGCAACACAAGAATTATTCACAGTGTGGTTCTCTTCTGCAGACAGAGAAAAGAGAGTCACATGTTTGGGATCTTTTATATAATTCAGTTCCTGGTTCACTCTAACATTACAGAGTCTATCGTCAGATCGGATTGCACGTGATGGCACTGTAACGTTAAGCTTACTGCAAGTGAGCGCTACTGATACATAATATTGTAAAAATGACTATATCATAGCAATACTTGTAAATTTGTTTGATGAAGAAAATAATACATACTGACTTGACGGCGGATATGACTGCTTTGATGGCACAGAGGTAAAAGATCGTTTGATTTACGGGTCAAGCAAACTGTAATTGGGCTTAGTTGGGAAATTACTATTACTTTTGTCAATCAGATAAGCTAAAATGAAAGTAATAAGAGGTTTCGGTTTCACGTCGGTAGTGCAATAGGTGGGTTTCAAAGTGTTGACTCGCAATCGCAAATTAAATTCTCAATTAATTGTGCTAACGCCGATTCTTCATTTAAAAATAGTTGTTTCGTGTCTAGGTGTTTTTTGTCTCTGTTTATTAAATGTATAATGTGTCTTCCAAAAACAAAAATATGTCTACACAAACAAACAGCATTTTTATAATATTGGTTCAGATATAGGTGCAACCTTTCATATGATTCTACGATAAGTGTTATTTCCTCTTCACAAACTAGATAGTTCGATGATGTGTATATAACACTATCTACACCGCAGGTTTGTTCATAACATTTTATTGAGGCTGTTGTATAGGAGAGGGAGGGAGGTGGGAGGGGAGAAGGGCTATTTGATTCGTAATAAAATAGTTCGCTTGTACAGTACTTTAATATAATAGTTGTTGTAATCCTTGAACGGTTCCTGGCTGGGCTTTTAAATATCATAGAGTTTTACTGTACTGTACTTTATTTTTTATTTTTTAATTATGTACAATACAGTGCTAATTCAATAACATTATACATTATACTTGCCAAACGTTAAGTTTAACGGCGATGAACGGAAATGAAAGTGAATGTAAGCGAATCGAATTATTCGAAACAATGATTAAAATTCTTCGAATGAAATAAGGTCATTGTCGTTGATCACCTTGTGGGAGGTAAAACCCCGAAAGGATATTTTTTTACAACTATGGTGGTAAACAAGCATACGGCCCACCTGATCGTATGTATCTTATGTATCTTATGTGGGGGCCAGTCAGTGCAGACCGGCGACACTTCCACCCAGTGGGATCTTTTGTGTCGACACTCTCCCAATAACGACTGCCATAGATGTTCATGGCAGCCGGAACCGACGGCTTAACGTGCTCTCCGAGGCATGGAGCATGCGATAATTGTCAATCAATATGCACATAATTTCGAAAAGTCATATAACTTCCGAAAGTCAGATTTGCGCGACGTGGGTTCAATCCGAGACCCTCTGCATTGCAGTCTGTTGGTCTCCCCACTGAGCTATCGCACCTGTTGGTAAGTGGTCATTGTAGCCTATGGACGCATGCATCACCAGAGGCATCACTTGCGCGTTGCCGACCCTTTAGTAAAATAAGTGGGAAGGAGAAGGAGCGGGAATGGGGAAAGAGGGTGATTGGGCCTCCAGCACTCTCACTCACCGAGCGAAACACAACAGTAGGAATACAGCTATTTCACGTCGATATTCTGTCAGAGGGTAGTCCTTCCCCGGTCGAGCTGGCCCATTTATGCTGAAAACAGCGAAGCTTATAGCATATTTTGGATATAGGTGTATTGTTCCCCTCATTTTACCAGTTATGGTGTAGGTTTACGTAATTAGGGGCGAGTCTTGGAGTCTACGAGGCACAGTTTAATACTCACCACGGCTATTGAGAATTGATTGTCAGAAAAATCTTATACTACTTTTCCCGACCCGATTGCAATATCTTAAACAAAGTTGTAAATTTGAAGAGTTATATAATATTGTCTTCTATTCCTACACACTACACTACACTAACAGCATAGTGAACGTAAATAGTTTTAGGGATAAAGAGAGAGAAATTGAGAAGAGGCCCGTGCCCAGAAGTGGGACAGTTTATATACAGAGCTGATGCAATACGGTTAAGCTGTATGTGTCTTTATTGCTTTTAATGGCAGACAGCTCGCCTATGAAATTGGTAAGTGAACAAAAAGGTGAACGAAAGCTTTTCCAAAAGGAAATAATAAAGCCTTTTATGTAGAGTGAAATACCAGGAGTTATTAATATGGATTACACAGCAGATGGCCGCCATAAGTAATATCAAGTATAAGTATTTTATTATGCCATAAATACGAGCAATTTCGCGGCTACCTTTAAACAGTACCTTATCTAGTGTCCAGTTTTATTACAGTATAATATGACATTTATTATCAGGGTAATATTGAAAACGTCATTAGCTTCTATCGGGCGGTGGGTCGAGTACTTTAATTTTGGGTTAAGCTGCCGATTGTTAGGAGAAATTATTGCGTGAAATGGCTCAGGGTGAAGCCTCGTTTAATTAATATGTTAGTATCGTGTATATGCTGCGGTTGGAATAGCATTCGTAATCTATTTATCATTTTAACACACTACTCTCACTAAATACTCTTAAGTAACTACCAACACAATTAACTCTCTTATTTGGAACATTCTGTGCACACATACTTAGAGCTACAATTTTATATATAGCTTATTATAGCTTTACACTGCATACTCTATACTTAATATATCTACGATTATAACTCGTTTTGTAAGCCAAATAAGTAAATAAATATGATGGTCTTCTTCTGTCTTAGCCTTTATGATTCCCAAGTCACTTAGGGTCGGCTTTTCTAGTCTAATCGGAATTGACTGGAAATCAGTTTTTACACTGAGCAGCTGCTAACTGACCTCCGCAACCCAAAGGCTAACGATACCCTAAGGCTAGACTAGTGTTAGGATATTAGAGGGTATTGACTCTCCCAATAACGACTGCCATTGATGTTCATGGCAGCCGGACCCGACAGCTTAACGTGCTCTCCGAGGCACGGAGCAGGCGATAATTGTCAATCAATTCGCACATAATTTCGAAAAGTCATATACTTTCCGTAAGTCAGAGGTGCGCGACGTGGGTTCGAATCCGAGACCCTCTGCATTGCAGTCTGTTGGTCTCCCCACTGAGCTATCGCTGCTTTAAATAAATATGATAGTAGTAAATGAAATTCATAGGCCAATATGGTGGCAAACAAACATACAGCGAGAATAAGGGAATATTGTTTCAGTAGCCTATGATCAGTTATTTATTATTTGTGTATTATTTTAAGTCAAATCAGCTCTGTATTAATCTTTCCCACTGCTGGGCACGGGCCTCTTCTCCGTGTGAGAAGTTAGGCCATAGCTCCACGCTGGCCTAGTGCTGGTTAGCAGATGTCACGTACCTTCGAGAACATTATGTAGACTTTCTCAGACATGCAGGTTTCCTCACGATGTTTTCCTTCACCGTTAAACTATTATTAAATATTTAATACGCATTGACTTCGATAAGTCAGAGATGCGCGCCTTGAGATCGAGCTCGATACTTCTGCGTGGCAATCTACCGTTCTCCCACTAAACTATCACTGTTATCTTATTTTAAATATGGTTCTTCATTTGTAGAGTTCGAAAAAGCTCTTATACAACAGCTTTGTCTGTCCGTCCGTCTGTCTGTTATACATTCTTCAACTCAAGAACCGTAAGAGCTAGAGGCTCGCGGTTAACGCCATTCGACTCAGCACAGTCGATATACCTCCGAAATGACTACGACCATTGACCTCAAGGTCACGTGGTATCACGTGACCTTTGCATGTTACTTTAACCCTTTTTTCGAACTCCAAGATTTACGGCAATTCATTGCCGATTCTCACTTGTTTATTGACATATTATCGTAACTAATATTATAAATTCGAATGTGAATTTGTTTATTTGATTGCTTCTTACGTTATCACGCCTTAATTACTTAATCGATCATCATGTTATCTCGCATACACGTTGTCGGGAGAGTAGAAAAAGACACCTTTCATTCAAAAAATATAGTAATGTGCCTAAGGGATAACAATTTATTCACAAAATCTAGTTAAACGCGAGAGAAGACGCAGACAAAATGTAGTGTGCTATGATGTTATTATTTATTTTATTAACAAACTAGCTGTGCCTGCAGTTTCACTCGCGTTTATGATTAATGCTCCACCTCGGTGGGTCGTAGCGTGATGTTATATAGCTTATAACCTTCCTCAATAAATAGACTATCTAATACTTCAAGATTTTTTAAATTCGAACCATTAGTTCCTGAGATTAGCGCGTTCAAACAAACAAACTTCAGCTTTATAATATTAGTATAGATTACATTACTTCAAACATTTTTCTAAATGTCGAGAATAATCTTTAGCCAACTTGCTTTGCCAAGTTAATTCTGGTGTTACGACTTCAGAATGAAGGCATTTTTATTTGATTTTTTCTAACATTTCATGTTATGTATGTGTTATTATAAATTGTGACGTAACAGCGTGTTGCTTTTATCCTTTCAGTGTAAATTTCGAAATGTGGTGGACATTCTTTAGTAATTTAAATTTATTATTTAAAGCTTCAGTTTATTTTATAATATACGAAACCGTGATGCAATGATGTTGCCTTAGATCGATCGAACTGCGGGGTTTCTGATTACCAGAACTCTTTGAGATATGAGGTCATTGTCCTTTCGTAGATGGCAACAGGTAAATGTAATTTCACATAAATAAGTGTAACTCTGACGTATACAAGTGTTGCTATGACCTACATGAATAACATTTTTGATTTGATTAGAGACTTTCTATTTTCTGGGTATTAGCTGATATAAATAGCGCCTTAACACATTCACGGACAGTACATCGAGAGACGTGAATTATGACCCTCATAATATGGCACTACGGCTGTAGGCAGTTATTTAAAGTACACTAAAAGTAAAACTCTGTCCATGAAGGACATGACTCTATGCCGTTTTAGGCTAAAATACAGACCGCTAGAGCCACAGCAAACACCGTAACACACGGTTTAGAATTCAATTGGTATGAATGTCCGCCTACAGGCGGATACGTCTCCGACCGTTATTGCCGCAACACATACTTTTAAAACCGTGGCAAATACGTCTCCAGACGTGATATCACTTTGTATGGAAAGTTTGTGTGCCATATCACAAATTATTGAGAGTGGTTTTGTATCCGTGAATGTGTTAAGGCAATCATAGCTGCTTACTTTGGCGTTAATATTGGTTTAACACATTTAACCCTTACTGAAAGGCACGCAGGCTTTATACCTGTAACTTTATATTTCTAATATATTTATATTACAATGATTAGGATAATCTTTATTTTGCTTTGGTAATATATAACGGCGAAACCTGTGCGGTGATCGAACCCGTATGTATCTTTATATTCGTAAAGGCAATTTAAATCATTGCGCTATTTCATATCCTTTTGTTTACTTCTATTATAAAACTTGATATATGTATGTGTGTATGAGTATGTGTTTTAGTATGTGAATGAAATTTTAAAAATAATCCCTCTCAGATGAGCTATCGAAATCCGAAATTATGCTTTGTGATTCATATTTGTTTACTTGCGCGGGTTTCACACAAAAGTCACAGAACGTAGTTTGATGCGATAATAACAGTTATAATAACAGATTTTAAGCTACAGTAGTTAAAAATCTAAGCCATTTTTGACTTAAATCAGGTCAGTTGAACCGGAGTTATTGCGCATAGTGCGGTTTGCGTAAAAGCGCTGCCGGCATACAATATTTCACGCGAACGATATCGCGGACATAATCTAGCAACTATATAATTAAAATGAAATCAAATATCGTAAGTCTATAACAGGTGAGTCTTGTCCCTCAAAAGGCTACGGTTCGATTAATTTATTGACCAAAATAATTGATTATGTCCAAAAATCTGCTCTATAAAATCCATTCAGGCTAATAACAACTTTAAAGCTTTATAATAAAGTTCAAATTCTGTTTGACGAACTGGTTATCCACGTACGTTTCGTCAACGTAACTTGAGTCTAAAGCATACAACTTAAAGTTAAAAACGATTGGGCAACAAAGTTTCGTCAGCATTGTGTCTCTAAAATATCAATTTGCTGTTTTATTTCATGGTTTACAGGTTTCAAGTTTTATTTAGTCTCTAAATTTTAGCAATTCGAGTTTCAGATGGGGTTACTCAAGGTTTTGTATGAATACCTACAATAAAAGAAACCGCCATTTTAAAATGTGGTCTGAAAAATAAAAATAATATTGTTCCGTTTCGAAGTGTTCTAAAGGAATTGGTTAAGAAAGGAATTGCGTGTGTTTACTGGCTATAGAATTGCGATGTGCTATTGCTAAGAAAAAGGAAATAAATCGAATAAAATATGATTACTCATTCGAATGTTGCTCGATTTGTTGTAACTGATAATTTGAAAAATCAATACACAATCGAATATTGAACTTGAAACTTCACTGGATGATGGCACAGTTTATTGAAAGATCGATCGCGCTGCTTTTGTAGGAGACGAGTGGGGATGTTGACCTGAGATGCCAATGACGACATTATTAGGTCAGATGTCAAATTTAAATTTTAATATCTATATTAAAATTTTCAAACTAAAGATGATTTATTTGCTAGAGACACGGTTGAAGTAAAATCAAAGAATAAAATAATTAATCAAATTATACGCTACGTGTATAAATCATTCATGTAGTATAAACTGTACTGTATGTATGTATCTTATGCCAGGGGGCCAGTCAATGCAGACCGGCGACACTTCGACCCAGTGGGATCTTTTGTGTCGACACTCTCCCAATAACGACTGCCATAGATGTTCATGGCAGCCGGGACCGACGGCTTAACGTGCTCTTCGAGGCACGGAACAGGCGATAATTGTCAATCAATATGCACATAATTTCGAAAAGTCATATAATTTCCGAAAGTCAGAGGTGCGCGACGTGGGTTCGCACCCGAGACCCTCTGCATTGCAGTCTGTTGGTCTCCCCACTGAGCTATCGCTGCTTAACTGTACTGTAACTGGCAGTATTTACATACGTAGTTGTATAATAATCAATGTTTCGCTATTTTATAAATAATTTATAACCAAACATAGCTATTATAGTAGTTATTTTAGTAAGCATCATTTCACATAGTTATGCTATATCTTGGTCAACATAATAGATCTCGCATGGCGTAAATGCTTCCGTGCAAACATGCGGCCAATTGCAACATATACGTTCTACGCGCTGCAAAGGAGTGTGATATGGTTCCGTGGTCTATGCGTATCACAGAATTGGCGGTGAGCTTATTCCCGTTTATCACGACTATTTTGTGTTGCGGGCTGTTAGTGAGAAGTTAAAAGCAAAATTCATTATTCAAACTGCACAGATAGCGTATTAGATTAAGTGATTGCTCGCTACTGCCTTTTTAAACTCACACAAGTGAAAAATGAATGATACATAGGTTTAAAGTCCGGCTGTTCTACGTATAATTTTATTCATGCTTGTAAAGACTCGGTCATAGAATCTGTTTCTAGTGCCCGCGCTAGAATTAGTTCTTATGACCGAGAGACTTGACACAACTCCTAAGTTATGATAGGAAATACTGTCGCCCAGTAACCAAATGCGCATTCTTTTATTAGGCTAATTGTATTTAAGTTAGACACCGAAAACTTTTCAATCAAGGACATTTAATCAACTTTCACTCGCCCCAAGCAAACACTGTATCTTTGAATTAACCGAGATCTAATTACTGGAAATATAACGCAAAACGCAATATTATTAATTATTTACGCAAGATCCTACCAAGGTAGCTAATAATTAAAGCCTCCAGATATTGGCGGTAAAACCGTGAGTTAATTAAAAAACTCTAAGTAAACTCGTCTGGCAAAAAACCTGAAATTTGCATAACGTTTTTAGTTGTAAACTCGATATTTAATTTGAGTAGATCATTTTAGATTCGAAAAGTGTTTAGTGTGTGATTGATAGTAGAAGAAAGTTTATTATATATTTTTTTAAGAATATTGCCTAATGTTTACGCGAATGTTATATACTGAAATTAAACTGTTCTATATGGTTTTAATCGAGGTTAAAAAGTAAAATAATTTAGGTTGTGTTTTTTTTTTAATAAACCGTGATTAATTCCGTGTACAGTAATTTATTTTAGAATAAGTGTTAAGGAATAACTTTTGTTAGTATTGCGAGAAAGTTCGGCATACAATTAGAAATTTAAACGAAACGAAATCATAAGGGTGTATGTATGATGTATATTCAGTAAGTATTAAAGAGTAATTATTTATATCGCTTTCAGCTTGAACATAATATAAATCATTTTAAGCTTATTAAGATCGGCTACTTATAGTAGTCCAAGGTTTTAAGATCTTTTTGCAGAAAGAAAATGATATTAGCAGAATTTGTTTCTCCTTTTTGATTGCAGTATGACGTCGCATAGATATCAAGTGCAATCTATTGATTGGTTTTGACTTAAGACTGCGCCGAGCGAAATGTGCCAAAACAGGCGGTCACAGTTAAGTGAATAAAATCAACACCTTTTGTTTAATACAAATATAAAATATACATTTACCATAACAATGAATGTGTTTACAATTACTCCGTGTAAAACACTTAAAACAATTAATATTTTCGCCTACACAATTACGTAAATTTGTACGAAAAATGCAAAAACGTAAGCTCGTGTTACGTGATTTTTAGATCATAACAGTAGAAATCGATCCTATTTTACAGCTTAAACGAAACATAAATAGTTATATTACAATTTGTCCGTCCCAAATATTTAATTTATTGGTTGACAATAAAGATACATATTTATCAAAAAAGCACTTCAAATCCTCCATACAATTTTACTATAGAGGCCGCGCGCCGATTTGAATATGCGCCGCACGAGCTCTGTCATTATCAGTCTTACGCTCGGCGCAGTCTTAAAAACTATACCATGTTATATATTTTGTTGATCATTTTATTGTAAATATATAATATACGTATAGATGATATTACCAGTTACAGAGGCCTTTTCTCGTAGTTAATGCTATTAATAACAGACTTCCAATGTAGTTTAAATATCAGATAATAATATACTTTTAAATGAAAATAAACGTCTATGAGAAAATAAAGGCAATTTAAACAAAAATAGTTTACATTTGACTGGATCGGAACTCTTTTCTGAACATTATTATTACGAGAGAGCCATCTACGCCGATAAATTCGCGGGTAGTCTAGTCTGTTATTATCAATTCGATTGATAATATTTTATAATATCGATTCGTTGGGTACAATTACAGAGGTGTAGTCAGGAGAGGCGCTCAACACATCCTTTCATGAATAGTGAGAAAATACGTAATTTTCTTTGCCCGTGATTTAGACAAAGTCAGAAAGCATCGCAGATTATATATTAATATGTTTAATTAAAATCGGTCATGAAATTAACCCGAAACGATTTCGGAAAAAAATAAATGCGTGTGGGACGATTTGGTCCGAAAGATCCAGGGTCATCCCGGAGACAATATTTATATCTACAAACAATATTATAGGAACGTATAACAGTGTAAGCAGGTAGGTAAGTAATAACAACATTCATAATTAATTTGCAAAAATTTATAAATTATCATTAGTAACAGCGAGACAAAGGTCTTTAGTTCGATCCCAAGGTACGAATCTCTGACTTTTCGGTTAAAGAAAATAACGTGGGGAAACTTGCATGTCTGATAGTTCTACATATTATACTCGAAGGTATGTTAAATATGCCAGTCTGCTCTGGGTCAACGTGGTGAAGTATTTTTAACGTGAGGGCATTCATTGACGCATACCTCTCCGCGGGGGCGGGCGGAGGGGTTATGTCGGACTCACCGGGGTAAAACAAAGACGGTAATGATAATAGTGGATCTCCCGGTAATACCGACTAAACCTACCACGGTATTCCTCGATAAAACCGTAATCGACGGGGCCGCGCGAATCATTTTCACATGCGGTGGCTACCCCGCCGAGATTTCGGCCCGCCGCGCCGTATGAAACGGCAGGCCACTACACAAAGAGACCTACCCTTTAGGTACTACTTACTTTTAAAAAGCCCTACTGTCCCACCCCCCTTGAGGGCAGACAGACACAACACAGAGGCGCGCGTGGGAACACACACGCCGCCTCTCGGACCTGGTGCTGATCGGGTGGCAGGCTGGCCCACAAAGCCCACCACCCCCCGGTCAAACCTCAGAGTGGCTGGCAGTCACCCCACGACCTCTGGCGCTCGGCTCTGCGTTTGGGGAGAGGGTTTAAGTGCTCCCACTCCCGGTCCGCCGCCTCCATGATGGAAATGACTTCCTCATAGAAGGAGGGGACGGCGTTCCACGACGTCTCACTTCGGACCATGGACAGAATCGTGGTCGGGAGCGAGAGGGCAGCCATTACGACTGCTGCGACCACCTCATGGCGCTGCGAAGCCCAGGCGGGGCAATCCGCCAACGTGTACAGCGCCGTGTCTACAACAACATCGCGGCAGTCACCGCAGTGGTGACAATCGGGCGTCTTTTGCCGGCCTATGGGACACCATAAATACCGTTGACCTAGGAAAATCCTTTATGGATACCCCCTTCCCCGGGAGGGAAGAGTGGTTATGTGAGACTCTCCGCTCCTGAAGGGGGTCGGTATACACACTAAAAACCTGGGGTGAGCAGTCCCTCCGCCGACGGCGGTTGGCCCGGCTGATGGTGACCGGGCCTCAGCACCTGTGGAGGGAAGGCCTTGCTCACCAAGGCCATCCCCCAGACGTGTGGGGCCGTGGAAGCCGGTAGAGAGTCCCCCGACTCTGTACCAGGGACCCCACTATACGGGAGCGAGAAGGCGGGCAAATCGCCTCCTTCTCGCTCCAGTCCGTCTGCGCCGGAGAGGGTCAGCGAGGAGGTTGTTCTCCCTGAATCCACTCTTCAACTGGCTGGGGCTTGCCAACCTAATCTAACCTAACCTACAAAATCTGGTTGTAAATATCATATTCTTTGTGTGTTAACTACTAATACGCAATATTCCTGCTAGATATTGCTTATTACAGTTGACCTAGAATCATGAAATATGAAAATTCATGATTCTAGGTCAAAGGTAATCAGCATAATATAAATATTTTTTAAATCATTACTAATATTTTCGGCTACAATTTACTAGTATTCTCATAACCCCCTATAGCTAATCAAAGGTTTTGATGAATACGTTTCTGTAAAAATAGCTGTATCTTTTGATTGTGTTGACTTAGACGCTTGAATTTTTTACACTTTCGAGGGATCGCAGACCTTATTATTAGATATTAATTATTGTTTTCGTAAGAAAAAGGGTCTTGACTTTACAAAGTGATTTTGGAAGGGTTCAGTTTTTATTTTTCTATTACAGAATCCCAAAAACCATCAATAGTTTAAAAGTATGTCATTACGATATTTTGATAATATTATTTGCGTATATGGAATCGTTTGCACAGCTTTTAGTTCTTCATAATAGCTTTTTTTGAATGGCCATTAATTTATATTTATTATAAAATTAATGCCCAGAACGCTAAAAGCCTAACAAATATTATAAATGAGAATGTGCATTTGTTTGTTTGTTACCCGTTCATGCCTTAATTACTCGACTGATCCTAATGAAATTTTGCATACACGTTATGCGGGGAACAGAAACGGAGATAGGGTACTTTTCACTCAGAAAAATAGTATTGTTGCTAACTAATCGAACCAACATTTACGCAAGCAAAGCCGCAGGAAAATTCTAGTGTATTACAAATTTAATTATTATCATTTGTAGGTGGGTTGTACCCTTAATATAATTTGATAATGATTTGCTAAATGACTAGACAAGTTAACCGTTTAATACTTTTATTGCTACTGATTTTAATTATGTACAAAAAATATTCAATTAAAATATATGAATGAAATATGAGCACGATTATAAAATATGCATGCGCAAGCTAATTTACTTAACAATAAGAAATGTACGGGTTTGCTCGTAGACACGGCTACACATCAAGTTAGACACCCTATATACGCATAACTACGCTGCATACAAAATAGAGAATTGTCGGAAAGGGACAGTGCATAGTAGTATATATATAGTCTATAGTAGATAGACAGTGTCGCTGTGTGTACATCATTTAATGAGCGACTGTACTCCAACCTCTGGGTGGTCACTAGTAATTTGACGTTGGTCTCGTGGCATAGGTTTGCGTGAGGTCCCGAGTACTATTCTCGGATCGGACTGTGTGTAAATAGTGTCCGAGTCGATTATTAAGAAAAAATTCTGTAGTAGCATATAGTCTGGAACTCTACACTACTCCTGTGGGTTTAGAAAGAAAGAAAGAAATTTTGTTCATTTCATACAGAGCACACACAATTAGTCAAAACAAACAAAATAATCAAAAAAAAATATACATTTTAAAACAAAATGTCTATGGCCTCGCCGAAAAGGGTCAGCATTAGCTGGGCACCCAAATTGAATGCACCAGCGCTGGTTTTCAGTTGGTCACCCGATACAATTGATGCATGGACGGAGGCAAATGCTTAACATTATAACAAAAATACAATAAATGCCGTTCTGCTACATACATACACAAGAAAAACGTATAGGGCATATTAAATTATGTTTATAAATTAGGTAGGTACATTTTAAAATATGAGAGCTGGGGTAGAAAAAAACTACGTCACTATTAAATAAATAGATTTCAAGGGAGTAGGTACAAATAAAATAAAAAAGTCATTGCATAATAGGCACTGATGACACACGTTTACGTGCGTGAGTGTATCTTATGTTATAGAAGCGACCCTCCCCGACTTCGCACGGGTAGTAGAGCATCAGCTTGTTGCGTTGTGCACATGGATTAGATTTAAATGTAACATATGCCCACAATACTTCGTGGCGCGGCGGTGTGAGACCGTTTAGATTAATTTTCTCACAGGCATGTTTTTTTTTATGTTATAGTCGGCAAACGAGCAGATGGATCGCCTAATGTTAAGCGATTATCAGCCGCAAGTGCGTTGCCAGCCTTTTAAATTTTCTTTGTTTGGTTTTATTTTGCAATATCTCCTAAGATATTCATTTAAATTGTTTAATTTAAAGGTATATTATAATGTGCATGAAATGCTTAAGGTAACTAAGGTATTTGATAAGGATTAATACTGACTCTGTCTAAATAGCTTTTCAATTACCACATTACATGCGACCACGTTTCTAGGAGTCAAAATGTGTATAGTAAGCTCTCGCTTTAGATGACCTCCAGCCACCCTGAGGAATGACCTGGGGGTGGTGGGCTTTATGGGCCTGCCCGCTATCCGTTCAGCACCAGGTCCGAGAGGCGGCTTGCGTGTTCCCACGCGCGCCTCTGTGTCGAGTCCGTCTCCCTTCTAGGGGGGACAGTAGGGATTATTTTTGCGAAGTGCCTATAGGGTAGGTCTTATCGGGTAGTGGTCTGCCGTTTCATACGGCGAGCCGAAACCTCGGTGGGGTCGCGACTGCATGCGCAAGTGTTTCGCGCGGCCCCGTCGATAGTGGTTTTGCCGAGGAACACCGTGGTAGGTTTAGGCGGTATTCCGGGAGGTACATTATTCTTATTCCATCTTTCTTTTACCCCGGCGAGTCCGACATAACCCCTCCGCCCGCCCCCGCGGAGGGGTATGCGTCATGCATTCCCCCACGTTAAAAAAAAAAAAGCTCTCGCTAAAAGATATGCCATTACGGACGTTTTTGTAAATCTTAAAAGAGGTACGGGATTTTTCCATACCATACATTGTTTTTTTATATCTCCCATTTAGGATCCCAGTCGTCTTGTTTTCCCTTATATCTTCAACAAAGATCGTCATATTTCAACCAATTTACTCAAAACCTTAACAAATTATACACATAAACCTTCTTCATGAATCACTCTGTCTATTGGTGAAAACCGCATGGAAATCCATTCAGTGGTTTATGAGTTTATCGTGAACAGACAGACAGACAGACGCATCGGGGGACATTGCTTTATAATATGTAGTGATTTGTAGTAACGAGTAGGTGTATTCGTAATGCGTATATTATACCGTCTAATAATAAAAGCCTAGGTTGTTTGCATTCTTTATAAAACTATTGTGTTTCTCAGTCATTATTTTTGTATCCTGACGGTACAGTATATTTTCTTTCATACATATTTTTATTTCTCCCAAGTGACTTGGTATAAATAAAAATAAAGGCAATGGAGAAGAAGGTGTGTTTTTATTTGGTAATGAGATCTATAAGAATAGATAGTGTTTATTTTTATACGAGAAAACATATACCTCATACTGGAATTGAGTATTCCTAACTAATATTATAAATGCGAATGCGAGTTTGTTCGTTTATTACGCTTTTACGGTTTAAGGGGACACCGCGAAAATTATCGTTTAGAATAGCTCCGCCCATATCTGCCCCAATGACACTCATTGTGTATCAATCCTTAAGTATCATAGTCATAAGGTCTAAAATTGCGATGCGCCCGCAATGATCGAGAACGCTTAGAAATTGTTAGAAAAACTTAAAATATTATTTAAAAATGATTGGTTTTAGTTATGGAAATAATGAGCTAGCAAATCACTAATATTGATGTTACGAATATATTTGAGTAATTCCTAAGCATAATGATAGTGTAACTTCCTTGTAATTTCAGAAATAGTAATATTTCAGAGGTGTTTTCGAAAATAATTATGATCGAGCCAAAATCACAATATCGTGTTTTTGAGCTAGGAAATTCTAGTTAAAGACATCAATTTACCTATATCAAAATTCTAGATTAATTGGTCTTCTCATAGTCCTATACTATTCAATGAAAGTTAGTGCATCTTTTCAGTGTGTCCTCTTAACTACAACTACTTACAATTATACAGTAAGAGCTTTGTATTCATGACCTGTACGTTTTAATGTGTATATTACGTCTTTGATGCGGTGGAAAAAAAACTTTTCAGAAAGAAAAAAAGAATAAATAAATAAAATAAACTACTCAACCGATCATCATGAAATTTCGACACGTTGACAGGTGAACAGAAAAAGACATAAGATACATCCAGACAAAAGTATTAATTACAATATTTTTTTCTAACCCTAAGCATTCCCACAATGCTTTGATACATACCCCTCCGCTGGAGCGGGCGGAGGGGTTATGTCGGACTCAACGGGGTAAAAGAGAAAAATGGTAATGAAGATAATAATGGACCTCCCGGAATACCGACTAAACCTACCCCTACCACGGTGTTCCTCGACAAAACCGCAATCGACAGGGCCGCGCGAATCACTTTCACATGCGGTCGCGACCCCGCCGAGGTGTCAGCCCGCCGTATGCAACGGCAGGCCACTACACAACAAGACTAGCCTTTAGTCACCTCTAGATTAAAGATTATTTACTAATCTAACCTAACCTGACCTACATTTACACAAGCGAAACTGCGGGAAAATCGAATAGTACATAATTGTTAGTATTTTTTCTGTCTTGCAAATGGCAAGCGAGCCTTTTTTTTCAATGGATGTTACCTAGTTCGCTGTCTAGCTGACGGATTGCTTGCAATACTAGGTTGAATCCCGCGTTCTCGACCTTGAGAAAATAAATTTCATTAAAGATAGGATTAAAATTAGCAGCGCAACAGATAGTTAATGTGATTGCTGTGCGGTAATGTGTTATTAGATTTTTCTGTCACGGTATTTTCAGTAGCGGTATGGAATTTCAAACAGTGCCCAGTGGCCGGCAATAGATTAGCCAGGTGGAGAAGTGTAGAACTCCTCGGTTATCAGAAATGCCATGCTTATGCAGGGATGGAGTTACATAATTATACTTATAAATATACAATAATATCAGCCCTGTCCCATTGCTGGGCACGGGCCTCTTCTCAGTGTGAGAAGGTTAAGGCCGTAGCCCACCATGCTGGCTCGGTGCAGTTTAGCAAACTTCAAATATCTTCGAGAACATTATGGAGAACTCTCAGATGTGCAGGTTTCCTCACGATGTTTTCTTTCACTCCTTTTACACATAGGCGGAGCCCGGGGCGAAAGCTTATATAGCGTTTTGTCTCATCTAATGTTCGCCAGAGCGTATCCATTCACGTTTCATCCTCCCACTGAAATGCCTAGTCAATAAAAATTTAACTGTTAAAGGAAACTTATTCATGAATGGATGAGAAGGCCTTGTACGTTCAGCTGTAAAAGAGTGAACTAGCATCTATTAAATAAAAATAAATAAAATAAAATAAAATAATAATAATAATATTCTATCACATACACACAACACCATCTAGCCCAAACTAAGCAGAGCTTGTACTATGGGTACTAGACAATGGATAAACATACATATATACTTTTCTTTTTGTAAATATATACATATTATACATAGAAACACCCAGAACAAGACAAACATCCATGTTCATGCACACAAATGTTTGACTTGTGCGGGAATCGAACCCACGACCTCAGGCGTGGCAGTCGGTTACACTAACCACTACGCCATCGAGTCGTCAAAATAAAATCAAATCAAATCAAAATAAAATCTCTTTATTTCAGCCTCTTTTTTTTTTAGGCCCATAATATTGTTAGTAGTACAACTTAAAAAAAAACTTAAAATCTATATTAGTTAAATGTGGAAATTAATTTAATTTAGGTATTTAGGTAATCTATTGATCGTGAGAGGTTAGATTCAAGACCAGAGTATAGCACAGGGCTTTTTTAAATTTTCTATTTACTGTAAAAGAAGAAGGGATACCCTATCATAAGCTTTGAAATACTTGTGTGACACGTGCTGCTATTATGAAATTAATGTCTAACAGACAACTGTTTGTCATTAATTTCTTGGTAGCAGCACGAGGTCTAAAAATGTATCTGGAAGAACACACTAGGCTGGCTTCACAAAGGACCTAAAGTCATCTGCCTAAAAGTTTATGTACATGTCAATGACCGTACACAAACCGTGTTGACATCATACCGGCAAGTCACAAAAAATTACACATAGTACCGTTTAAATCAATTATAAGAAATCAATTGTAACATAACGCTATACTTAGTAATTGGGATCAGCAGACAAGAGGTCAGTGACGTTGTCGCAACAGTTACAGATCGTCAGCTCGTCACACGAGACTGTTTCGTCAGATAGCCTTGACTGCACAGACGGGCTTAGAAACCTTGCGGTTGAAACGCCGCGTCTTTGAATAGTTTATTTTAGTGCATCGCGGAGTAATTAGACAAGAATACCGTGGTGTTGGAATGTGAAGAGCTAGAGTAGGATCACAGTTGTGGTATTAGTCAAGTCAGACATATTATTGCTTTGCATCCCCTCCACAGGCAATGACGATAACCCAAAAAGAAAATAAAATTAACGAGTGAAACGTGTTTTTCATTATTGGCGTTTTGGCGAATGGAAGATAAAATTTTGGGTTGTAAAATTTTCACAAAACATGGGACGAAGTAGATGATTTTTTTCTTGTAAAGCATAAGTAGCAAGCTCCTGGGTAAAGGTCTTAAAGATGAAAAAGAAATGAATGGGTGGTGGTATTTCGTCGAGCAAATTAGGTGATGCGTGTACTATTGGTATAGGCATCCCCCAAAAATACGATTTTATTTTATATCCCTTATCAAGAAGGAAACTTAAAACAGAGTGGTTCTTCTTCAGTTGGGTTGGTCCAGTTTAAATGAAGCGGTATGCCCGCTCTGTACGGTCAAACACAAAATTCGAGTAGCATCGTAAGGTACACATTCGCATACTGAGCCGAACGAATATCTTTGTGTGTGATGTTTTAACGCAAACAATGAAACATTATTCAATGTAATGATAGTAGGTGAAGTTCATCATGCGCATGTGTGCAAGGCGAGACAAAAACGAGTTCTTGTATATATAATATATAACTACTATCCCTTATATTCAACAACAGTGTCTCTGTTAGTCTGCATTTACAATTAATGCTTAAATTTGCCTAATGTATCGCAGGTTGCGATAGCGGAGCGGTTAACGAGTTTTCTCACTTTATCACAAAAATATAATGACGATGGTTCAAATCCTGGGTTCCTATACTTCCACTTTTTGTTTGTAATTATTTAAATTTTCAAATAATAAAGATAAGCTTTTTTTTGTCTATTTATTACGCTAGAGTGATAGAAATACACAAAAAGAGTTTATTTAGGAATTAACTAAAATTTAATTATTTTATTATATAAATAAATTTAAATAATAAATAAGATTCTATCACATACACACAACACCATCTAGCCCAAACTAAGCAGAGCTTGTACTATAGGTTCTAGACAATGGATAAACATACATATATACTTTTTTTTGTAAATACTTACATATTATACATAGAAACATCCAGACCAAGATAAACATCCATGTGCATGCACACAAATGTTTAACACTTACACTAACCACTACGCCATCGAGTCGTCATTGTTATTATTTATCATAATTAGTTTGATTACTAAAAAATCACATTTTGTTTTTATTTTTAATAAATAAATGGATAATGCAAATTATAATTAAGTTAAACGAAATTTTATTCGAATTATAACAATAATATTTCATTATAAAAAACAGTGTCAAAATATGATTACCGAAAATGAACTTTTATTAAATTTTCCGTAAATGTTTCAATACTTATAATAAAAAAACATATTTAGTCTTTACTATTTTTACTTAATTGTCATTTTACTTACAAATAATATTTTACAATTATAATGACAATTAAGGTAATAGCTTAATTATTCTTTTTCACAAGGAAAAGAGGATTAAAACTTAACCTCAATTCTAATATCGTCAACCAGCACGTATTTGAAACAACTTTATTTAATATTTAGTGTAACCTCTTGTTCCATTGTTCATAATACAGCTCAAGAGACTCCTATGCATAGAGGTCACAATATTAGCATACATAGTTCGCAACGGTCTCGTCGGTTAGATACCCTTTGATTCATAAGCATTCACCATTCATCTTTGCTGAGTTTGGTTAATAAGAAGGGTTCTTCCACTTCCCGCCCAACTCTTTAAGACTGCGCCGAGCGGATTGTGCCAAAACAGGCGGTCACAGTTAAGTGAATAAAATTAACACTTTTTGTTTAATACAAATATAAAATATACATTTACCATAACAATGAATGTGTTTACAATTACTCCGCGTAAAAAACTTAAAATAATTAATATTTTCTCCTACAAAATTATGTAAATTTGCACGAAAAATGCAAAAACGTGAGCTCGTGTTACGTAATTTTTAGATTATAACAGTAGAAATCTATCCGATTTTACAGTTTAAACGAAACATAAATAGTTATATTACAATTTTTCCGTCCCATATATTTAAGTTATTGGTTGACAATAAAGATACATATTTATTAAAAAAAGCACTTCAAATCCTCCATACAATTTTACTATGGCGGCCGCGCGCCGATTTGAATATGCGCCGCACGAGCTCTGTCATTATCTGTCTTACGCTCGGCGCAGTCTTAAGCTCCCTTCTTCTTCAAATCGTTTCACCCAACGACTTACAGTATTTCTCTGAAATAAAATAAAAAATCTTATGACATAAACGTAGATAGCGATTCCTTAACAGCGAAATCGTAAATCACAATACCATAACATAAGTTTAAAAAATAACTTACTCTTAGAGTTTAGTCCAGTTTCGTCGGCAATTTAAGATATATTAAGCCCATAATTATATATATTTGCCCTGGATTCAATATTTATATAAGTTTGCATTTTAAATGTAAACGTTCAATCAAAATATTAAAAAATTATTGCAATGATAATGACACAAACGCTACCGCAACAAAGATCACCAACCAACAACATCACATAATTCTATTCAAGTAAGAAATTATTATATTTTTTTAATCCACCTTATCTTTTGAATAACTGCGGTTTAAATAAATCTTTAAGTAAAAAAAGAAGTTATCTATGTTTTTAATTTAAGAAATAATACAAAAAGATTATCACTTCCTGGGGATCGATAGACCGCACTATTACCAATGTAGCTACAACATCACTTAGTTGTTTATTTGAAATTAATACTCACAATCATGATTAGAATAGGCGACAGTATAAGTGAGGCGGGTGTATGTGTATGTGTGCAATAATTTTATTGAAAAAGGTCGTAAGTACAAATTGTTGTGATTATATCGCTTTTTAAAATTGCTTCTCGACTTTTGCACGTGACCGTACATGTCTTAGAATGTTACGTACCTCATCGCAGCGGGTGATTTCGATATATGGAAATATTTAAGCTTAGGAAACTGCTCACCAATAAGCAAGTTGTATGCTAGTTTACGCTACCTACGTGTTTATATATTATAAACCTCATTTTTATCATGCAGGTTTGAATGTATGAAATTTTAGCGCTGGCTGTTCGTAACAACAGTATATAAAATTCAAAATTTGTTGAACGTTCCTGGTTCGTTATCTCTGCGGTACAGCTATGAATTTGGAGAGAATATTTTAGTCGAAGACACATTTTAAAATATCAGTATTTTATATTTAACTAGATCTGTTAATCATGTTTTACTGTATCTTCATTACTACAACTTGCACCTTCTAAGGACTGAAAATAAATTTAATAACCATGAGTGAGTTATTGCATAGACGCACTTACCACATTGGTGACTCCGCACTACCACATTGGTGACCCCGGTATCGAAGAACCATGGAAATTCTATTTTCACGGAGCAGATCAGTAACAGCAACTATCGCCATCATCTCCTCTCAAACAGCACTTCTCCAGATGAGCAGTAATTAAGTCGCAGCCAGCCAGCATCTTCGGCCTCAACAGGGACCACCACACGCCTGCAGCGAACGCGCAGCCTGGTCTTCCCTACGGCCTCACCAGCGTCAAGGCTCAACCTACTGCATACACGGTCCACGCAAGCAGGGCACTTCATTTGCCGTTAACGCAGCAGCTAGCCACGCGACGCAGCAACTACGCAGCATCATCCCCGACTCACTGGGGGACACACTGCAACGCAACTACTCGACTCACTGGGGCACACGCACCGCTCACCGCACTTCGACCCCGACTCACTGGGGCACACGTACCGCTCATTGCACTCAGACCCGATTTACTGAGGTCTAGCGACATACAGTTCCGACTCACTGGAACTAGCGGAATATAGTTCTGACTCACTGGAACTAGTGGAATACAGTTCCGACTCACTGGAACTAGTGGAATACAGTTCCGACTCACTGAAACTAGCGGAATACAGTTCCGACTCACTGGAACTAGCGGAATACAGTTCCGACTTACTGGAGCTAGCGAAATACAGTTCCGACTCACTGGAGCTAGCGGAATACAGTTCCGACTCACTGGAACTAGCGGAATACAGTTCCGACTCACTGGAACTAGCGGAATACAGTTCCGACTCACTGGAACTAGCGGAATACAGTTCCGACTTACTGGAACTAGCGTCATCCTTCACTGGCACTGGCAACGCTCTTCAGCAGCATCGAAAGTTGTCTCATCAACCTGATTTTTATCACCCTTGACGGTCTCTGGAGGGGAGTGATGTGGGCTATCTATGTGTTTATATATTATAAACCTCATTTTTATCATGCACGTTTGAATATATGTAATTTTAGCGCTGGCTGTTCGTAAGAATAGTATTTATAATTCAAAATTTGTTGAACGTTCCTGGTTCGTTGTCTCTGCGGTACAGGTCGTGAGTTTGTAGAAAATATTTTAGTCGAAGACACATTTTGAAATATCAGTATTTTATATTTAACTAGATCTGTTAATCATGTTTTACTGTATCTTCATTACTACAACTTGCACCTTCTAAAGACTGGAAATAAATTTAATAACAGTGAGTAAGTTATTGTATAGACGCACTTACCACATTGGTGACACCGCACTACCACAAAAGCATTGTCAATATACGCCGCCAAGTTTCGAGACAGGTCATCCGCGCAAGAAATAGTGCACAAGTGTGTGCGTAAACTTAGGTGCACTGTCCATTTCCTTAGTCTTATTGTCCGATGGGGCATTAATACCATGCAATCCGTAAATGTTCAGGCGTAGCATCAACGGTTTAATATATTCGAGGCACGGACATAAATCATCGCCAACTTTTTGAGTTTGGGCTGCTGTTAAGAATACCTTGACAGAGCACAAATAACATTGTATTTCTTATTCGATCTGAGATCTGGAAACACTTACCACTAGACCTATAAGATAGATATACATAAAATACTAGCTTCTGCTCGCGGCTTTGCTCGCGTAATTGTTGGTTAGGTTATGTTAGGTGAAACAGTGCCGACTACCTGAGAGGAAGGAGTGTCCACCTTGAAGTTAGTGGCAAAGTTTGGCGGCGACCCATGTCGTGCGCTGTCCCACAGGGCTCTGTTCTTGGTCCACTCCTGTGGGACATCGGGTTCGACTGGGCCCTGCGTGGTGCCCCACCCCCCGGGCTGAATGTCATCAGTTGTGCTGACGACGCTCTCGTTACAGCCCGAGGGGATAACTTCGAGGAGGAAGCCCGCCTGGCCACTATTGAAGTCTCCCAGGTGGTTCGACGTATCGAGGTGTTAGGTTTGCGGGTGGCTCTTTCCAAAACGGAGGCCCTAGTTTTTCATGGGCCCCGTCGTAAGCCAGCCAGCGGCGCCTCGATAGTGGTGGGCTCGGTTCGTGTCCCAGTCCAGGCCCATATGAGGTACTTGGGCTTGGTACTGGTAGGGTGATGGCTTTTCGACGAGCACTTCAGCCGTCTTATTCCAAAGCTTCTCGGTGCTGCGTCCGCTCTAGGGCGACTCTTGCTGAATTTGGGCGGGCCCAGCGTCAGCTCTTGGTGGCTCTACGCGGGGGTTGTCCGGTCGATGGCACTTTGTGGACTCCCTGACCGCCCAATGTAGGACTCTCTTGCGGAGACCTCAGAGAGTCATGGCGGTCAGGGTTATACGCGGATACCACACGGTGTCTGCTGATGCAGCTTGCGCATTGGCCGGAACTCCCCCGTGGGACTTGGAAGCCGAAGTGCTCACCGAAGCATTTAAAGTCATGTCGTCGGTATGGAAGGAGACAGGTATTCGTCCCCTCCCAGAGGTGATTCATATTATACGAAACCGAGCTCGCCAGGGCTTATTTCTAAAATAGAAGGTGCGGCTGGAGGTGCCCTTAGCCGGATTCAGAACCGTTGAGGCCCTCAAGCCAGTGTTAGAGCGGTGGGCGGGGCGGCAGCATGGGACCCTTTCCTTTCGACTGGTGCAGGTATTGTCAGGGCACGGTTGCTTTGGCAAGTACCTGCACACAGTTGCAAGGAGAGAACCGAGTCCCATCTGCCACCACTGCGATAGTACTGAGGACACGGCGCAGCACACGCTCGAGGTTTTTCCTGCCTGGGCGGTGCAGCGCCGTGAACTCGTCGACGTTGTGGGCATAGACCTCTCGCTGCTGGCCGTGATCAAAGCCATAGTCGACAGCGAGAGGAACTGGATAGCGGTCGCATCCTTCTGCGAGGACGTTAACTCGCGGAAGGAGGCGGCGGAGCACATAAACGCTCGTCTGCAAGCGCTCTTGCACTGAGTATTGAAGATTTCGTCGAACTGTCTCTACGTTTAGAGAGCGGTAATAATAAAGTGGATGTGATCTCAACAGATAATAACGTTTGTTGTTAAAATTTATTTGTGAAATTTGTATTTACGAAAGTCGCCGCCGGCAAACTCAATTCATGACCTAATGAAAAAGGTGAGTAAGATGATGAGAAAAACTGCATGTTGCTGCATAAAATAGGAGAGAGTTATTAACAGTGGACTGCGATAGGCTTGTCGATTAATATTTATTACTAAGAAGCTTATCATTAACATCAATTTATTTGATTATTGGCATATAATTATTTTGTTTTAAGACAATGTTATTTTTTGTTCTTTATTTAAAGTAATTTCTTTTATAACGTAGATACAAATAAGGAATTGTTGTCAGTAGATAGAAATAAACTCGACATTAATTCAGATTTAATTTGGAAAATTTTTAGTATCATGCAAGTCTACCTTTTGTCGGCCTCGATGGCGTAGTGGTTAGTGTAACCGTCTGCCACGCCTGAGGTCGCGGGTTCGATTCCCGCACAAGTCAAACATTTGTGTGCATGAACATGGATGTTTGTCTTGGTCTGGGTGTTTCTATGTTTAATATGTATGTATTTACAAAAAAAAAAGTATATATGTATGTTTATCCATTGTCTAGTACCCATAGTACAAGCTCTGCTTAGTTTGGGCTAGATGATGTTGTGTGTATGTGGTAGAATATTATTATATTATTATATTATTATTATACCTACAGTATATCCTAAAAACTAAACTAGAAAAACTAACCTTTTCTATAAAGAGACAAAAGCTTTTTTGATAAAGTCATGAACATTAAGATCCTAAGTGGCTCAACATCTGTAGAGACTCATCATTCTCATATCACAAGCACTATATAGTATACATTTGGTTGCATAAGTATTTACTTGGAATACTATACTACTTTATGCTGCCTTTCCTTTATTTTACCATCAATACATCATGTATGTAATATTTTCATCTATTTGTATATATGACATAATTACAAATTTGTTAAAACGTGTACCCTTTAACTTAAATAACCCTTATGACACAATTGTTTTTTCTGTAATTGCTACCGTGTCAATATAATAGTCGCAAACGTTCGCAATACAATAATATTTTGACAATGTAAGTAAGTAGTTAATTAGTCGAGTATAGTTTTGACTAAGTTCAACGTATAAAGTCAAAACTATAACCTTTGTTTTATATTCAGTGTTTGTATAACTTAGACGCAGAAGCATTAACAGGAAGAAGGACAAAAAGAAACATAGACCTCTCGCCGTAATGAATGATGTAATCGATTGAAATCGAGTTAAAACTACAGTCTTTGTTCAGCTTTCTGCATTTGCACAACCTAGAATTAGAAATAATAACAAAATGAAAAGGATATAATATTATAGACCTTAACAGTATAAATACATAAGTGTATAAATTTTGTTTAAATCTGAGCTTAATATAAAACAGCATTCAATAAGCCGGCGACAATTCCACGCTATTCTTTAGCCGGTACAGTTATGGTGACGTCGAGAATCGTTTTGTAAACAATATAAATAATAGTTGATTGCACTGACAAAACCAGTTGTTCGCGTGCAGCCGCCGCACAATGATCACAGTGCAGTGTCCAATAGAGTCATGCATCAAAAGTTTAATAAAAATGCTATCAATATACATTATTGTAAGTTATTTAGTTGTAAACAACAATGCGTTGAGTATTGCAACAGTGCGTGCTCAAAATGTGACTAAACGTGAAGTAAATGTGGGTGACCTTTTCCCCGATTGGGTGCCTTTTAAAAACAAACATGGAGAGGAGCTTGGAGAGTTCGTACAGGTACCCAAACGTAAGCCTAAAAAGAGATTGGCACCACCGATAAACTTCATACTAAGGGCGGTGGCTGAACCTGAGGGCGATGATTATTACGATAAAGGTCAGGGGGAAAGTGATGGCGAGGATTATTATGAAAAGAAAGAATGGTCCGATTTATATAGATCTGAACCTGAACGCAAGCAAGAAAACGAGAGAGCAAGAGAACTAAATCATACCGAGGTTTCTGATATTGATGGCGTTGTTGATATCATAACTAAAAGACCAACTAACCCTATAGTAGAAGCCCTCAAAAGACCTAATCTTTCCAATCAAACGAATAACGACGATACCGAGAAGAAAGAAAATGAGAAAACAAACAAAGAACAGTTATCTAAAGAAGATGTTAAAGCAAAAATAGCACGGCCGAAACAGGACAAATCTCATAGATATGAAGATGATTTAGATTACGAAGATGGCAATACCGAAAAACGGAAATCTGATTCATTGGAAGATGAACAAAGCGAGAATGAAGCTAAAAAATCGAGCATTTTAGACAGTGTTGACGAACTTAAAGAGCGGCACGCTGAAGAACAGAGAACGATAAGCGAAAAAATAAAAGAAGAAGAGATATATAGAGAAGAACGCGAAAGGGATAAGATTGAAGCACGACTCTCTAACGGTGAACCTGATAAATATGCACCCGGTAGGGCAAACGCTTTATCAAAAAAGCCATCGCAATTAGAATATGAAGATTACGATGATACTTCTGCGGATGAGAAGTATGTAATAACTCCAGAAAGGACGAAGCCGACTTCGACAAAAATGCCGATAAGAACAATTAAACATAAGCCAAAGAAAGAAAAGCAAGTAGAAACTGGTAAATTGTCTGTCTTTAAGAACCCTCAACTATATATGATATACGATTACGATACCGACGGAACAACTACTGCTAGCACTGCCACCACCACTACCACAACAGCTAAGCCTAAATCATTAAAGGCAAAAGTTATAAAGAAACAAAAAGAAAAATATTCATCCAAATATACGTCAACGCCAGTTAGCTCAGAAGATAATGAAAGAATTTCTCTAGTGCCCGATGAAAGTGATGGCAAGGTGGGTGAGCCAACGCTCTTTTTCCCAAAGAAGAGGAAGAATAAGAAGCGTAAGAGCAAGCCTACTTTACCGATAGTCGATTCTTCAGCGGCCGAGACGATATCTAACAAAAGGGCCAGAATAAGCGCTTCAGTGACTGAGACTGCGACGACCGCGATGCCGGCGGCTGACACTTCAGCTTCGGATAGCATAACTTTGGACACCACTGCTGAGACCGGCCCTTCTGCGACTGATTTAGGACCTTCGAGCACAGATCAAGTGACTACTAACACAGATGCTATTGCTGCTTCTACTGATCACAAGGCTGCGAAGAAAAGTGAAGACTATCATCGTGAAAAGGGTAAGTACAATTTTATTTCTGAACTCAATCAGGATTCCTTAGGCCTCTTTTTTAAGTGCAACTTGTATTAATAAGGTAAATCGTGTATATTACTTAACCAATATTTTTACAGCCAGATTTTTATATGTACTTAGCCCTCCCACAGGCTCCCCGTTGTTAGTTTTATGGTTGTATGAAGCCTTGCATGTTTGGTCTGGGTTGTCATCTTGTGTCGACTACTGATCTATTGCGGACCATAATATATGAGACCAGTGACATAGTAACCAGTTTCAAGAAATTATATTCATTTAAAGATTATATGACACATTCTAGGCTAAGCTATTTTTCATTGCGGACCATCAGGTGGAAGGCAGGAACCGACCTTAATTTTGCACTAAATATTCACTTCTGAAATGTAATAAATATAAAATAAGAAATTATATAAAACATACAATTTACTTAAGCTTGGTCAGATCTCTCGTTGCCATTGTTTTATTTTATTATGAAACAAGTAATTTCCCGCGGTTTTAACTCGTGTGTATTTCTTTCCTCAAGTTCTACATTATGTTATATTTATATTTCGAGGAAATTTTCTGATACAAACTGTATCCGTAAGTACCAGTTAATTTATATTATATAATATCTTCTCATAAAATCTTACCTCCTTATAAGTGTGAGGCAATGTAAATTCTGTCAGCCTACTAATATTCACTACTACTGGGTAAACATGAGATGTAGGTTCACTTCCTGTTTACTCTAACATGGTGAAGTTATCGAATCTATCTCATAAACTAGGTAGGTAACAAATTAAAGAACACCGATTCCTACCAAGGATGCTTGGCGAGGCTATTGAATTCAAAAATCATTCTAATTTTAATAGAGAAGATGGTTGGAATGTATCACCAGCTTGAGAACCAGTAATTCAAATAGTTAAACCCAAGAAGAAGCAAACCACAGCTAGACTTCATGATACTTTGAACTCATTCTGCGTAAATAGAAACACCAATGATTAAATTATGTTCGGGTACTTAGAAATAACTACACTGGAACATTGAGACAACTACCATCTTAGTCTCCCCGTGACTATGGCTACTGAAAAGCAACCGAAACGTCGGCGAAAGTGTAAACTTAAATCTAAATAGTTTTAATAATTTAATTAGCTTAAAAATTTGTAAAGTTTAATAGTAGTAGTTTCTAAATTATCTAAAAAAGTGTCGAATAAATCCGTATATAGTAGTTTAATTACAATGAATAATATTCGCGTAAACAGAAGACAATATTAGGTAACAAATTCGTTTACGTAAAGTAAAGAAATGATACTGAAACGTAGTAACATAATATACTATTTTGACTATATTCTTTAAGATCTACTTGAAGCTCATAGCATCTCTCATCTCTAAGCAAATCGCCTTGGACACAAAAAATATTTCTTACTATCTTATATGATATATAAGTTTAATTATTATTATTTTAGTGCATTTATTTGGTCATGCTCTATATATATATGTTGCAGCAATAAAATTTGTTTTAAGTCTATCAACGTTTCTCAGAAGTGTATCAGGTACCTGTATAGTTAGTTTTTAGTTTATATTTAAAATTAGCCTTTGCTTGCTGCTTTGTCCGCGTAGACTAAAATTTACCCTCATCATTATTTACGTACCAAATACGGTGTTAGATAAAATTATTTTAAGATGAACTCCAAGCTATCAACTTCTTTAAAATCTTAGAACCCATTTAGTTTTAACATCGAATCTGTATTGTACAGGCATAGCTTAATTACAGTTACAGTATAGATTTCATATAATAAAGATAAGTGTCTACTACGGTTCTCTACGTGAAAACCTACTTAATCCCTCTTGATAATATTAGTACAATAGTTCTTTGCATAAACAAATCTAGGAATCCTGAAAATGCCTGCACGTATAGCGCAGCGGTCAAAATTTATTAGTTAGTAAGTTTACTGATGTACCTGAATTTGATACATATATGTTAGTTGCAAGTTTCAGACAAATGCCTATGAGATACTTACAAGAAAGTCGCGACGATTCTTTCTTCAAAATATAATATCAGTCCTGTATTTAAACTGACCTTTGCTCAATGTGAGATGATTTAGGCCATTGTCCACTACACTAGCTCAGTACGGGTTGTCAGACTTTACTTATTCCCGAGAACATTACGCAAAGCCTCAGACATACAGGGTACCCCGCGAAACTTTGCGAGATGGTTTCATATTGAAGGTAAACCATATACCATCAATATGAAACTAACACTTGCAAATTGCCATAAAATTTAAACTCAAATTTATTGCGTGATTAATAAATAGTTGTTTAAGATTCTGAGTGCTTAAAGTGTAAAGTGTAAAGTGCGACCTCGGTAAAGCCAATTAATCACACCGCAAGCCAAAATTTTGTTAAACAAAAATAGAAGTAAAAAAATGAACAGTGATAACTTAAAATTTTGTCAAACGAGTGGGTATTATTTAAAAATTAAAAATAACTTAAATGATGCCAAAACCACGAATGAACTTTGCCCCTCACAGCAATAATTGTTCCCTAAGCTAAACTATCCTACGAGTTGATTTTATGGTATAATTAAATTCGTATCACTTACTATAGGATATTGACATATATTGAGTCTTTTTTGTCATACATTATTATTGGCTCAATGTTTATCATAAACATTTATCATATTATTTTATATCCGTATAAAGTTATTCCGATATTGTTGAACGTTCGTGAAGTGCCTAACAGGAATAATTCATAGCGCGTGGCTGGTAATTCTATTAAAAAATATTAGATGATATCGTAAGTCACATACATACATTTTTTGTTTAGAAAATTGCACTCATTGGTCTAACTTCTAGCGTCGTAGGAAAAGTGTAACATAAACGTGTAATATTACCTCACAAACGATATCAATTTGCCTGACCTTAGATATACTCCATCAAATTTACATGTATAAGAAAATTGTAACACATAAATAATATACTATGTTATATATTCTCCACAGAGTTGGCATAAAAATTCCAATGGTCGAAAACACTCGTGCTCACTGCCAAAACAGTATATGCCAAAAATCAAACCCTTCCCAACGAATTTAGCTCGTAATGCCTTGTAATAAGGTCTATTGTAAACGCGTTTTCTACTTTTACATGAAAAACAAGGATGTATTGGTAAGAAATTCTCCTAATTTCTTGGACAAGGTTTTCATTTTAGATATGGGCAATGGAAAAATATCACATACCTACTGATAGATATATTGACTTATTTCGTTGAAAGTTCCTAATGCTCTATAGGATTTTTCCTTAAACATATTATAAGTCTATCTTCTGAGGCGGTATTACATTTACTGATTGACGTTAGTTGTCAAGTTGTTATTTGTCCTTAATTAGGGACATTTCTGTATACTTCTGCCCAAAAAGATATTAATGTCATATATATCAAAAAAAGGACATAGGTTCTCGAATGAGATTTTACTTGATTGACACTTATAAAGTCATCATACAACATAGACTTACGTCTGTATTTCACTGTAGGGAAAGCAGCGTTTAACCCTCACTTTTCACCAGCTCTGTTTTTGGGTTCCACATAAAAGGCGTTCTTATTGCCATCAGCCAGGCAAATTTATAAAAAAAATCTAACATAAACAATAACATTTTGTTTGTCCCGAGAACCGAACCCTTCTGGATTCTATTTCTCCGTCCTCCTCACGATCAAGCAAACATAAGTGCAAAATTATGGCCAACAAGGAATATTAAATGCATGTATTAAAGAAAACAGTGATAAGCAAACGGTTATTGAAACGGCATTAGCCAAATCAGCAGCAATAGCTTAGTGGGAGACCGTTGGACTGCAACGCAGAGGTCTTGACTTCGATCCCAAGGCGCGCATCTCTGACTTTTCGAAGTTATGTGCGTATTAAATAGTTAATTATCATTAGCTTTAATGGTGAAAGAAAACATCGTGAGGAAACCTGCATGTCTGAGAGTTCTCCATAATATTAAATAACTGCACTGGGCCAGCGTGATAGATAATTTTTTTTCTTTTTGCCTGTGGGAGTGCTTTGACGCATACCTCTCCGCTGGGCGACGGAGAGGTTATGTCGAGCTCACTGGGGAAAAGATACCCCGGTAATACCGACTAAACCTACCACGGTGTTCCTCGACGTAACTATAGACGACGAGGCCGCGCGAATCGCTTTCATATGCAATCGCGAGCCCGCCGTGGTTTCAGCCCGCCATGTAAAACGCCAGGCCACTACACAAAAATACTTCCTCCACCGTCTCCCTGGGGTGGGTGACAAAGACACGACACAGAGGCGCACGTGGGAACAGGCACGCTGCCTCTCGGACCTGGTGCTGATCGGGTGGCGAGCAGGCCCACGCAGCCCACCACCCCTAGGTCAAACCTCAGGGTGGCTGGAGATCATCTCAAAAATGAGACTTACCGCCACGATCGTGGCGTGCCTGGTGCACAAGTCGATTTCTCCATTCACTTAACCCTTCTCAAGCCTAGAAGAGGCCCATGCCCAGCTGATGATATATGCTACTGATATAATTATTTAGCCCAATCGATTAAATTTTGGACTAACGATCGAAAATTTCTGAGTTCGATCACCAATAATTGTGCTATCGGCTTCACTATTTGTGTTTATTTGTTTGTAGAATAGGCTGGACTTCAGCTAAGTGTTTCGTGTTTGGAGTAGTTTACGGTCGGCACAAGCTTCTGGAAACACTAACTGTTAGTTTAGATGGAATTTGCAATATAGGTTGCTAATTTCTAGTTTTCTTATTAAACCCTCCAGCTAAGCTAAAAGTTAATGTTTTGAGTAGCCCCACGAACAGTCAAACAACATTCCAGTTACTTGCAACGAAAATCAATCAAAAGCCTAAATAAAGAAAAAAGCTACGAGTATGGCGTAGTGGTTTAAGTGGTCGCCTTGCCGCTGCCACTGCACCGAGTGTTGTGGGTTCGAATCTCAGATGGAACAAAAATTTGTGTGATCCACAAATGGTTGTTCCGAGTCTGAACACAAATAACGGACACAAAAATACCCAGGTGTTCTTTGTGTCCGTTGTTTGAATGTTGGTGAAGTCCCCCACGACACAGGAATTATTCCTAGAGCGATAGCTGTTTTTTTAAATAAATTTAAAATGATGTTAATGAGAGGCAGGCACTAGGTTCCTACAACACAGTTTTTACGAGTGCAGGGGTCAGATAATCCTAAATTATTGTAGCTTAATTTGTGTCAATTATTACTATAATTGAAAATGAAAAAAAATTACAAGCCATAGGCATTGTTTCTTTTCAAAGTTAAATCAAATTAAATAGCTATATATATTATTAAGAATTAAATAAATATTTGTTTGTATTGCAAGCGTTCCTACGTTATTCATCCATCAATCAAAAGTTGAAACAACGGCCACAAAAACACAAAGTTACTCAAAAACAACAATTTGTTACTTCACTTTTGTCTCAAGATTAAATCCTAGTACCTGCAAATCCTAGTACATGCAATAAAAGATCACTTTAACCATTGCTCCATCCGTGCAGACAATTTTTAACTCTACTAATTTTTTTTTATGTATCTATCGATTATTTTACCGTTCATCAAATATTAGCTGACCACTGGACCGTTGCATTGCATCTTTAGACAAAATGAACTTGTTACCAAAAAACTATTCAATGTAGTCGTCAGTTTTTTGTCTATTAATTTAAAACAGTGTGCAATCTTTTCAAATAAAAATGTAAGTCTGTGTGTTTTTGTAAGTGTTCCGTTCCGAGACGGTAAACAAGCATGCAGCCCGCCTGCTGGTTAGCGGTCACCGACTACTTTGATTGCTTGCAATGCCTGGGAATATTGTGAACTCTTAATGTATCTGTTTATGATTACAATCTATATTTATTTAGAGACAACAGTCCAAACATGCAGTAACATGTATTAAAAGCGATTGTTAAAAGTAAAATAATATGAAAACTCTGCTCACATTTTGCTAGTCTATGAGTTATGTACGCGCTCTATAGTTGTGTATATTTTAAGGATATCCTAACTATTGTTATAAATGCGAATGTAAGTTTGTTTGTTTGTTACGATTTCACGCATTAACTACTCGACCGATCATCATGAAATGTTGTATATACGTTTTTCATCCACAAAAATTACTGTTACGAGCGCAGAACAAAAGCTAGTAAATTTTTTTAATGATTTGTTTTTATGAGAACAGGCTATCGAGATAAATGGAAGCCGGAAGGGGAGGCCTTTGCCCGACAGTGGGACGCCAATTAGGCTTATAATAATAATAATAATAATTGTATGAAAAACACAACGTTAACCAATTTTCATCATCCAAAATGGCGATTTCATAAATAAAACATGAATATATTATACCGTAGATACAACTACTTTCTCCGATATCCGAAATTGAACTACTTAATAATTACTGTTTTGTTGAATCCGCGATACACTACTCTATATCCCTAGAGACATAAGTAGAATTGTATTAAACGATTACATATTAAAAACGGCTTTGATGACGCAGCGGTATTCGATGGGACTGGATTGTACTACTGAGTCAAACAGTATTAAACATACTGATTTTGGTTTTTCAACAATTCCCGCACTAGGAATAATTCCTGTGTCGCGGGAGACTTTACAAACATTCTAACAACGGACACAAAGTACACCCAGACTCGGAACAACCATTTGTGGATCACACAAAGTTTTGTCCCGTGTGGGGATCGAACCCACAACATTTGGCGTGGTGGCAGTGGCGAGGTGACAACTTAAACCACTATACCATCCGTGTAGTCAAAGCAAAAAAGGTTTTTCTGTCAAGAAAAGCTCAGTAGAAGAACGGAGTTTTGAACCATGACCAATAGATGTCAATAGCCTCAGTATTCAGTAAACTGGCTAAATGTATGAGAGTTATACACTTCTGTCTAACCTTTCTGTGATATGTAGACGTGAGTTTATGTATCTATAAATTAATACGTGAAGCAAAAACTTTGTACCATGAATGTTGTATGGAGAAGGAGGCGCGAATAAGGGGCGTACGGGCTCGCAGCCTATTTTTAGTTACGAACCCGATTGCCCCTTAAGGTTCGCCCCCTTGTAGGTATTTGTTAGGTTTCTTCTTAAAATCCACCCAAAAATAGGAACCCCGCGAAGCAGGACTCCATCTTTCTATGAAAGGGGCAAAAGTCATGGATCGTACGGGCTTGTAGCCATATTTTTATAAAATATGCATTATAAATACATTAAACTAATGAAAAACACTACACGCACACAACCATGCATTTGACACACGCAGTCGAATCGTGTTCGTAGTATTTCGACATTGTTCGTCTGACAATTCATCGTCGTCGTACAATTCTTTGTAACTTTGGTTACTTATAATATGTAATAGAGAAAAACAGAAAACAAAGTAGCAAGCTTAGGAATTTTGGTCGTATTTTGACCACTAGGCGACCGCTAGTATAGATATAAAAGTGATACCCGAAAAAACCCAGTAGAAGATAAACACTCCATCTGGGGCATTAAGCACCAGGCTGGCTAGGTATATAATTAAACTCTACCAATGCTTTACACACATGTCGTTGCATGATAATCTTAACTAATATTATAAATTGCGAATGTGAGTTTGTTTGTTAAGTTTTCACGCCTTAAGACTGCGCCGAGCAAAATGTGCCAAAACAGGCGGTCACAGTTAAGTGAATAAAATCAACACTTTTTGTTTAATACAAATATAAAATATACATTTACCATAACAATGACACATTCACTGTTTACAATTACACCGTGTAAAAACTTAAAATATATAATATTTTCGCTTACATAATTACGTAAATTTGCAAAAGCGAGAGCTCGTGTTACGTGATTTTTAGATTATAGCATTAGAAATCTATCCTATTTTATAGCTTAAACCAAGCATAAATACTTATATTACAATTTGACCGTCCCAAATATTTAAGTTATTGGTTGACAATAAAGATACATATTTATCGAAAAAGCACTTCAAATCCTCCATACAATTTACTATGGCCGCCGCGCGCCGATTTGAATATGCGCCGTACGAGCTCTGTCATTATATGTCTTACGCTCGACGCAGTCTTAACTACTCGACCGATTATCATGAAGTTTTGAATATACGTCAGGGGAACAAGAAAGGCTGTAGGATAACTTTCATCCAGGAAAAAGTACTGTTATAAACTAACCTACATTTATGCAAGCGAAGTCGCGGGCAAAATCTAATACTAAATATATTTCAATACCAGAAAATAAAACTTAACGTTCGGCTGTAGGCATAATGAAAAATTCATGTTATGAGTTGAATATAGTAGTACCAAAACACAATTTTCTTTCAAATCCGGTCTTTTAGTTACCAACACGAAATCAGAGTCAAGCACGATTGTGACAGACAAACGTACAATCAGATAATTTCACACTTCTTCAACCATAATACACCAGTATCGTGACGGTAACTTTTTTATTTTGACCACTAAACCAAAATTGGTTTTTTAGAGTTAATTGATTTAATAGAATTCAATTTGGAAGTATTGGTAATACCTGTGGTAGGGTTGCTCATATAATAATATCAAAAACATAGTGGAAATGGCAATGTACCTGTGTAAAACAATCAATATTGGTCGGCTCGACCGGGGAAGGACTACCCTCTCACAGAATATCGACGTGAAATAGCAGTATTCCTACTGTTGTGTTCGTTCGGTGAGTGAATGCCGGAGGCCCAATCACCCTCTTTCCTCCAACCCACTCCTTCTCCTTCCAATTTCCTTTTATTCCTTAAAGGTTGGCAACGCACAAGTGATACCTCTGGTGTTGCAGGCGTCTATAGGCTACGGTAACCACTTACCATTAGGTGGGCAGTATGCTCGTTTGCCACCTTAGTGGTATATAAATAAAAATAAAAACGCGCTTATCTCAGGAACTACTGGTTCGAATTGAAAATTTTTTTAGTGTTGAATAGCCTATTAATCGAGGAAGGCTATAGGCTATTTAACATCACGCCACGACCCACAGGGGCGGCGCAGTAATCATAAAAGCGGGTGAAAACGCGGGCACATTTAGTTTTTAAATATTATAACTGTGTCGCGGGGAACTATACGAGCATTCAAACAAAGGACACAAAGATCACATGCAGAGTAACTATTTGCAGCCTGGAATACAGCACAACAATTCGTATCGTATTCGTTTTCCTTCATCGTTAAAACAGGCAATAATTAACTATTTAATACGCACATAACTTCGAAAGGTCAGAAGTGCGTGTTTTAGGATAGAACTCGAGACCTTTGCGTAGCAGTTCAACGATCACCCACAAGGCTATCGCAGCTTACATCTTTTTTACTGATTAAAACTTCTGCATGACAACCCTATGAAGGTCACCTTAATCCGACATAAAGGTGTAGAGCAACCACAATTAACCGAATTAGCCAGGGTCCCGGCAGTGCCTTTAAATCGTTCGACACGTCTGTCAGTTTCGAACAGTTTACGAAATATAGCCTCCAAGATACTGTTGCGATATCTACTTAGATTGATTTTATGCTCTTGTGATATGCCAACGATTTGCTGACTAAGTGGCGTAAGATTGTACTGTTGTGCAACGATCATGTGGATTTGATGTTCGGTTTGGGAACAATGTCTATCTGGATGGCGCTGTGGATTAAGTGGCATTATTGCCAGTGGGCTGAATGGTGTGGGTTGGATAGCTACGTGAGACAAAAATAAATATGATTTACAAATAATTCTGAGTCCATTGCTTTAATACTTGTAAGGTCTACCATGGTACAGGTCTAGGTTAGCCTTTATTATTCCCAAATTACTTAGGGTCGGCTTTTCTAGTCTAGCCGGATTTGACTGATATCAGTTTTTACACGGAGCGGCTGCCACCTGACCTCCGCAACCCGAAGGCTAACGATACCCTAAGGCTAGACCGGAGTCAGGATATTAGAGGGTACTGACTTTCCCAATAACGACTGCCATAGATGTTCATAGCAGCCGGGACCGACGGCTTAACGTGCTCTCCGAGGCACGGAGTAAGCGATAATTGTTAATCAATACGCACATAATTTCGAAAAGGCACATAACTTCTGAAAGTCAGAGGTGCGCGACGTGGGTTCGAACCCGAGACCCTCTGCATTGCAGTTTGTTAGTCTCCCCACTGAGCTATCGCTGCTCTTACCACTGAACATAGTAGTACTTACATATTATGTAGCCGGAGGTCTGAATCAAAATCTGGTGCATGTTTCATCTGGATACACCACTTAGAATTCGAGTATTATATATGTATATGAGCAGCGATAGCTCAGTGGGGAAACCAACAGACTGCAATGCAGAGGGTCTCGGGTATGAACCCACGTCGCGCACCTCTGACATTCGGAAGTTATATGTCTTTTCGTAATTATGTGCGTATTGATTGACAATTATCGCCTGGTTGTTACAGTCGGCCAGTATATTGCAAATACACGTTGCAGTAAAAATAATGCTCATATAGAAGCGCCTTTACTAATCAGTAATGAATAACATATTCTATATTTCCTTGCTAGTTCAGGCACGTTACATTAATGTATTTCTATTGAAATGTTACCTTATGGGTTCTTTTGCAGAACTTTTACTGATTCGACATTGATATCAAGAGAAAAGTCTTTTAAAAACAGTTCTCAGAATGTGTTTTTCGGTCGTATTGATGTTGTTATGAAATATTTACGATGTTTACCAGTTTTGTCAAAATGAGTTATTTCTATCCCAGCTCGTAACCCAATTCTATTGTATTTATTCCTACACGGATCTCTTCTGAATTAAAGTTATCCCATATCCTTTTCTGTACCCCTGACAAGGTGTATGAGAAATTTCATGATGATCGCTCGAGTATTTAAGGCGTGAAAGCGTAACAAACAAACTCACATTCGCATTTAAAATATTAATTAGCATTAGGATAGCGAAACAATTGATTTGTTTTTGTTTTAACGCGCTAATCTCTAGAACTACTGGATATAGAAAAATTTCATTTGAAAGACTAATTTTTGACGATGATTATATAATCATAATACGCTACGAGCCATGACAGCGAAGCAGTGGTAATTATAAACGTAGGTGAAACCGCGGCAGACAGCTAGTATTGTATATTACGCAAAGTTATCTAACTTCAATAACCCACCAACCACCTAACGCTACACATCGCCACGTCTCCTGGGTTGCGCAACCGGTAGCAGAACCTGTAACCGCAAGTTCCGTTTCGTTATGACAAAACAAATCGAAATTTGCCGCAAATTCAAATAAATTGTTCCGGGAAACCAACTATAAGTATATAGTTGGTATTAATGTAGTTATTGTAATTTAGAGTATTATATTATATTTATTTATTTATATATAATACTAGTCTTTGCCCGCAGCTTCACTCGCGTAAATGTAGGTTAGGTTAGGTTAGTAACAGTACTTTTGCCTGAACGAATGGTACCTTATGTCGTTCTTTGTTGCCCTGATAACGTGTAAGCGAAATTTCATGATGATCAGTCGAGTAGTTAATGCGTAAAAGCGTAACAAACAAACACGCAACTAACCAAACAAACTTACATTCGCATTTATAATATTAGTTAGAATTACGTGAAAATCTTTTACGCGAAAAAACATGGGCTTAGCACAACCTTCGCCCAGCGAGTAACAGTCCTGGAGATCCCGATCGTCTCTTTGTCCTGGTCGCTCGCTTTCATCCCTTCTTTAATTCATTTCCTTAGGATTGGTAACCCTAGTGATAGCGATCATAAGCTACGGTAACTGCTTACCACTAAACAGGCTGTATGTACATATGTTTATCAACTTGATAGTAAAGAAAAAGTAACATCATTACTACTCTTTTTAGTTCGGTACATTATAAGAGAGTGACTTACAGTGCAAGTCGGCTTGTTCGCGCCGTCACCAAATAATTGATGATAAAAAGGATTTTCTGGTCCATCTTATATTTTTCTCGCGTGCTAAATTACATATGAATCAGTTCAACGATTCGGACGTTATTGATCACAAAGATCATCATCTAAACTTTACTTACTTCTCCCGTTGGAATCCACAAATTTACAGGAACACATACCGGAATAAAATATAATATATTGTGTATCAATTTTAGATAATATGGTCTACTTGTGTGCCAAGTTTCATCTAAATCCGATTACTGGATTGCGTATTACTGAGTATTATAGTATTATATTATAGTATTTGTAAATGATTCGGTATTGCAACGGTAGCAATGCGTCAGTGGTCCATGAGGTTTCGATTTCCCCGTCAAGCAGAGTGTTATATGATTTTTCTGTCAAAACATTCTTAGTACAATGGAGTCTGGAACTCAGGCCGCGAACACCAATACGATTGTCCTCTATTACGCGAGATATAAAATCATAGTTAGGCAGGTGTTAGGCGACATGAGTGTAGCATATCACTGCCTTGCATTTTAGGGATAGAGATGACTATGTATATATGCAATTAGGATGATGCACTCAGAAATTAATTTAAACGACGTACTTAGAAGACAAACACTGTGTATGAAACTGTATGTATATATGTATCTTATGTGGGGGCCAGTCAGTGCAGACCGGTGACACTTCGACCCAGTGGGATCTTTTGTGTCGACACTCTCCCAATAACGACTGCCATAGATGTTCATGGCAGCCGGGACCGACGGCTTAACGTGCTCTCCGAGGCACGGAGCAGACGATAATTGTCAATCAATACGCATATAATTTCGAAAAGTCATATAACTTCCGAAAGTCAGAGGTGCGTGACGTGGGTTCGGACCCGAGACCCTCTGCATTGCAGTCTGTTGGTCTCCCCACTGAGCTATCGTATGAAACTGTAAGTAAAATACAAATCTATAGTGATGCGGGCAAAACTACTAGTTTTTATTGAAGTTTTCTCACTAATACGTCTCTAAGTAGGAAATAATCTGCATACGATTATAGCATACGGTCTACTATGATTTCATGTAGTTTAACAATCGCTAGGACCTGTAGTTAAGTAACAGTGAGACACTGTGGGACACTAACAAGTAAGGCCTTCAACGACCCTGGCCTAGTGCGAGTTGGTGGATGTGGAGGAACGGAGTGTGATGTCCCTCCAACACAAAGGGAGGATCCTCCGACCAGGCTGGTTGATCGTGCCTGGCGGGCCGCAGCCCGACGGTTGATGTCGGGTGCTTGTATATATAGTTAGTCGCTGTGTAAACTCTGCTTGCGCGATGCAGGATTGTGACGTCATTTAGCGTATTTAGCGCTATCTGTTAGATGTAGGCGGAACTTACTTCTTCGTCTGTGCGGAGTCGCCACAGTGGACCCTAATCTTTTCTTTCAAACAGTTATTGCTACAGTACGATGCGTAATGCTTTGAAAAGTTATAAGTGCATGCCGTGGAATCAAACTCAAAACCACAGCATGGTTGCGCAACCATCGCACCACTACGCTATTGCTTCTCTTATTCTTCGCGGGACTTTTAGTGAAACAATATTTCTCTCATTAATGGGTAGCTGTCCCGTGAAAGAAAAACTGTAGGAGGATGTTAATATTATAAAAATTAAATAGAAACAGATGGTTGAAATAAGGCGTCAGTTGACTGAACTGAGTTCTAAAAAAGCAATGTAATATAGTTTGAATGTTAAGAGCAAATGCGGGCATCAAATCATTTAAAAAAAAAGTTTATGACGGATCTATTGCAATCACGCTGGGTACGAAGGAAATATCAATATGCAAGGATAACTACAGCTTGGAATTCGCAAATTTGAAAGATCTTGATATTGTATTTCTTCTTCCTCTCTCTAAAGTAAACTGATTTAATTAATGACTTTTACTATGGCTGTATATCGTATTTATTTTATTAGTTTATTAAAGTTTTGTGGATGTCTGAAAACAAAAGTATAACTGTACAATTATTGTAATCTTTGAAAGATATTTTAGAGTAGTCTTTATAATAAATTAATCATAATTTATGCAGAACACAGAAAAATACGTTTGTATTAACTAAACGCATTTTCTCTTAACTACTGTAGAAAACTCATGGTAGCCATTTTTGTCGTGCTCAACAATCCGCATGAAGTGATTCAACCATATGAGGAAAATTGTGTTCAATATCAATCTCCTAGAAGCATTTCATTTTCCGCGCATTAGTAGCGGATATCAACAGACGGGACTGTTCATGCGTGTCGAAATAGTTACACCGCGCGGATTCTTTCGAAAAAAATGTTTTGATTAGTTGAGGAAGCTTTCTTAGCAATTATAGATGGGCAGGTTTTTAAGCTAGGTTCGTATTGTTATAGATTTCAGTTTATATTTCCATTTTATAATTTTTGGATGCATCATAATTGCTACTTGATGTCTAGAAACTGCCCTCTAGGAATTACGCGACGCTGTATGGTGGAGGACTTTAAAATATTATATTTTGAACGCAAATATCGAATGGGAGTTATATTTGGAGTGATTCAGGGTGGTATTTGTGTCCATTATTTAAAAGTTCTACTAACTTTTATATTTCTTACGTCATATAAGGATTATTTCGAGAGGAAATTTTGTAACGATTTTAATCAGTAGTACAGAGAAGAAACTGTAAACAATACACTTATTTTTTTTCATAGCAATGCGGCAGACGTTCTTAGCATATTTATAAATACCAGAAAAGATAAAAACGAAGGTCTTGAAAATAAAGGTCTCTAATTTTGACGTATAGCCGATCTGAGTAATACAGCCTAAACGCACTAAAATTCGTATCTATTACATGACGTAGATCCGCATAATATACAATTTCAGAAGTAATTTGCAAATTCTTTAACATAATGTTTCGTTCATTTTCTCAAATACTGCTCTATCAGAGATAATTTTGGATGGATTGTTTATAATCATTGTCAGGTGTTGAACATTAGTACAACGATAAGTCACTTAGTTTAAAAATTTAATATGCTCTTAAAGTTGTTGTGACCATTATAAAATAAAAATAGTAAGTAGTAATCACAGCCTACGGACACTAGCTAAAGGGATCACTAGCGCATTATTGAGCCTTTACATAAGGGGTCACAGGAAACTGTTGCTCTCATAAAGTTAATAACTGCCTACTATTGACAGCTCGCTCGATACTATTGAACGCCTCTTTAAGGACCTTTGAATAGCTCACCTTAGGAACACAAACAGGCACTTCATAAGCCGGGCTGTACAGACAAGCTTCTGGAATAATGTAGTTTAACGGAAAATGTAATTTTTTGTGGTACTATTATTTAAGTTCGTAATTGCTTTGATTTAAATGATTTAATTCTATATTTCGATGTTAGTTTGTATACATCTGCACTTTGACAGCATTGTGTTACGTTAAACGGAAGAAATATGTAAACGCTTTTTAATTAAGTTTATATGAAAGCTAATGAACGTCATACATTGCAATTTCTGCCTACCTTATATATTTTTTCATTGGTGTCTTTTGCAGATGCAACTATATAAATTGCTAAAGTTTCATCGTCACAAGCATGAAATAGGAAAACATATGCTACAAGCAAACAGACATACATTTAAAAAAAACGACTTATATTATAAATGCTTATGTAATTTTGTTCTTTTGTTTTTTACGTCTTCATGCCTTAACTGTTCAAACGATAATTGTGAAATGTCGCATCCATGATGTTAGTGGCACAGAAAAGACATAGGGTACCTATCTTTAGAAAAAATACTGTTCGCGAGCGAAGCCGCGGGCAAAAGCTGGAACATAATATTTACGATATTGAGCCGTTTGGTGTCGAAACGATGGGGCCATGGGGTCCAAATGCTAGGTCTGTTTATAGAGACCTAGCTAAGCGGTTCATCGACGCTTCAGTGACCAGAGGGCTGGTATAGCTTCTTTGCACAAAGAATAAGTATTGTCATTTAACGTGGCAATGCTGCCAGTTTTCTGGGCACGTTGCCAATTGATGACGACGCGGATGAATATTATGACGCTTTTTAATTTTGAGGTTTTATTTTGTCTTTAGTTTATATTTCTTGTAAATAATTTGTGTTTATATTATGTTAATTGTTTAATTATATAAAATAATATATTGCCCATGGATTATGCGCTACCAAAAAGAATATAGGTATTTTAACTGTAGCATCACTATATTTACGAAATTATTACAAATATTACAATGGAAGTTTAGTAAACGGTAACCATACTATTTAGTTAAGGTCGAGACACATTAAAGCGAAGAGACCGTGTCAAGCAAAATCGGTGACATTACGCAAGGCAGAAATTCGCAATATAGAATTTGTCGCGCATTGTGACGATTTGACACACTTGTTGATTGGTATTAGATGTTTTTGTAAGAGCACGTTTTTGCGTATTTTGCAAAGTTATTTTTTATTAAAATGAGTACTAGTTTTTTAAAATTAAATAATAATGTCCTCCAGACCGATTTCCGTCACGGCAGCTAATCTTAACGGAGACTGGCCATCTGCGCAGGAGATATTATAGTGCACAAGCGTATGCGCCAACACAAGTGCACTCTCTGTTCCCTAACTCTCATGATCCGATGGGACGGTAATCCGACACAACCGAAGAGAGATGAGGCGCAAGACCAACGGCCAACTTCCTAACTCCGGGCTGTTATTGATTTCTTAACAGAAAACCCAATAACTTTTATTTGTTGGCCCGACCCGGGATTCGAACCCAAGACTTCATGCACAGCAGTCACATTCACTACCGCTGTGCCACGGAGGCATACGGATAATTATTAATTGTATTCGATGGATATTTAAATACAGTTGTGAATAACACGATATCTTCTGTTTATGGTCAAGGACTTAGTGCAAGCCCCTATGTCGTGTAGTCAATACATCCTATCTTATCTTACGTGGGGGCCAGTCAGTGCAGACCGGCGACACTTCGATCCAGTGGGATCTTTTGTGTCGACACTCCCAATAACGAGTGCCATAGATGTTCATGGCAGCCGGGACCGACAGCTGAACATGCTTTACGAGGCACGGAGCAGGCGATAATTGTCAATCAATACGTATATAATTTCGAAAAGTTATATAACTTACGAAAGTCAGATATGCGCGACGTGGGTTCGAACCCGAGATCCTCTCAATTGCAGTCTGTCGGTGTCCTCACTGAGCTATCGCTGCTCACTACAATACATCTTAACTTAATATTATAAATGCGAATGTGAGTTTGTTTGTTACGCTTACTTGACCGATCATCATGAATTTTTGCATACACGTTGTCTGGGGTATAAAAAAGAACATAGAGTACTTGTCAGGAAAAAGTACTGTTCCTAAGAAATAAAAAGCTTTTGACACAATCTGCATTAAAACTCAAACTTAACAAATAAGAACAATTATAATGGAGGACCACATACCTTATAGCCTTATGTTAGGTTACTGAGATGGAAAGCAACATACAGTTATTTTTGGAAATAATAATAATAATAATAATATTCTATCACATACACACAACACCATCTAGCCCAAACCAAGCAGAGCTTGTACTATGGGTTCTAGACAATGGATAAACATACATATATACTTTTTGTTCTAAATACATACATATTATACATAGAAACACCCAGACCAAGACAAACATCCATGTTCATGCACACAAATGTTTGACTTGTGCAGGAATCGAACCCGCGACCTCAGGCGTGGCAGTCGGTTACACTAACCACTACGCCACCGAGGCCGACAAATGTTATTTTGTCAGCAGATTAATAATAATACGAAGACTTTGTGCCTTAAGCAAAATCTGTAATATGCAATGCCTGGACCTCGTTTTGGAAGCGTCCAATCATAGATTCGGTTTCGACTAGTTTTATACTTGTTTGCTACTCTAGCAGTAGAGCACAAATCCTAACTATACTCTGTCCCAATAGAATTAATATTTTATGTAAACAATCGTTTCATGTCTAATTAAATATAAAGTCATTTAGAACATTCAAACTCTCTTTCAAAAGTAGTTAATGAATACAATAAGCTGTATGGAAGTCCTTCTTTTGACAAACATCCATAAATTTATTTTACAGAAAAATATTTTATGCAAAAAGTCACTAAAAGTTGTTTACCTTTTTCTCAAATTCTATCGGGATAGACTATAATATTATAAATGGACATGCGAGTTTGTTTATTTTATTCGTCGTTTCGCTTTCACGCCTCAACTGCTCAACCGATCATCATGGAATTTGGCATACGCGTTGTCAGGGGTACAAAAAAGGGCATTAGTGCAAGTAAAGTCGCGGTCAAACGCTAGTATTCTTCTTCTACTAAATGAAAATAGTATCCTCTCTAAGCTCTCCGTGGCAAGATTCTTCGCAAAACGCTTGCTCCATGCAGCAAGTCGCGTCACAACGCAATGACGCAACACTCCGCAAATTTATGCGCTAAAATATTGCGTCGCTCTAATGTGTATCAGCCTTTATTTATCAACTCAATTCACGATAGCAATAGACAGTAAAGATTCAATTAAATCAAAATTGACTTCTGTGGCTGATAGATAAATTGAAATTACCACCTCATTCATAACTGTCTAAAGATCACGGGCTTCAACGATATTATTTCGTTAGCGCTGTTCAATGTTTCAATATTAACGAGCCTATAGACTTTGTAATTATATAAGTACCGCATTTCTTATAAAATTCCAATAAGTTATAATTCTTTGTTTCTATTTATACTATTTTTTATATCGTAACTAGCTGTCCGGCAAACGTTATTCTGCCATATAAATTCATTCGATAGAGACACCCTAATTACCTAGCGGTATAAAATATACATTACGACCTATTCTGATACCTACCAATTATACATAAAGAATTCATAAACATCGGTCGAGCCGTTTTGGAGAAGTGCGACCATAGACACGAGATGTTTTTAGAAGTAAGTTTATGGCAGTATTTCGTCTAGTTTTACAATACATGGTAGGCATTTCAACCATGTTGAAGACCCTCTGTCCTTTTTAAACTATTGAGTCGCAGCGGTACATCGGCGATCATCCACAATAGCTTTTTAATTACGTCTGGTATTCCAAGACTTGACTGGTAAAAGATATTCATTTTGTAGTCCTCGAAAAGAGGTATTTACTATTTTGTAAATTTATTTATTTAGGACACGTGTAAACGTGCGCCCGGAGTATTTAAAAGGTGTGAGTGTTAATCTTCGATCCATGGTTACCAGTGGTAAAAGTTGGTACTATTACCAGCTTTTATATATATAGTACCACTTATTCCAATAAAGATAATTTAATTGGAGACCAATAGACTGCAACGCATACAGCGGGTTCGAACCCACGTCACGCACCTCCGACTTTCGGAAGTAATATGACGTTTTAAAATTATGTGCGTATTGATTGATAATTATCGCCTGCTCCGTGCCTCAGAGAGCACGTTAAGCCGTCGGTCCCGGCTGCCATGAACATCTATGGCAGTCGTTATTGGGAGAGTGACGACACAAAAGATCCCACTGGGTCGAAGTGTCGCCGGTCTGCACTGACTGGCCCCCACATAAGATACATACATATTCCAATAAAACACATGTTATAGCACACGTGATAAAACAATTAGGTCTGATACCGAGAGCGTTTTCAGACCGAAATAGCGTATTACTGTGTTTTGCAATTAGATAAAGTCATTGTAGTGTGTTAGACTTATGCCCGGTTGACAGCAATAGAATCTTCTTTTGCAACTTGACTTTTATCTTGCAAATGGACATTTATTCGCCGAGGTCACAGTGTTAGGTTCTTCATGGTTCACATTTTACCATAGTATAAAAATACTCCATCTGAAATCTTTTTCTTTTCACTTGTTAAGAGCATATCAGTATACCTTTCTTAACGATTGCTTAAAATGTCTTGCAGACGAAATACGATTAAAATCATGAAGGAGGCTAGCTATCTGTGTACACGATATTATAGAGACAAACGAGCAGCACTCTACTTCCTTACTCGCATAACCGATGGACAACAATCCAAGATGACTTTCGAGAACATGTTTTACGAGCTTTGCGCGAGAATGTCTGGCAACTCTGCCAACTTCCTAACTATAGGCTGTTATTGAAATCAAATCAAATTATTCATTCAATTGCGAACATGGACTTACAGTTAGGATGACATAGGCGCACTGCCACGGCCAACCTAAAAAATATTTTTTTTATAAATAGTTTTGCATAACTAATAAACTTAAATTAGTGTACAAAACACTTATCAAACTATCAAATTAAAAACATTATTAAAACATGGTTTAAGAGTTTTGGCTACGATGATGTAGAAAAATTATTGCTTGTGAAGAAGTAATATTTCACGCACGTAAACACCACACACCACACACACACACACACACACACACACACACACACACACACACACACACACATACACATACACACACATACACTCACACATGCACTTATACGCACACACAAAATTAACTTAATTAATTCAATCTATTGTTCAAGTACGTTCTAAACTATGTTTGATCCAAATGTTTTTTGTAACAAATTTGTAGCATCATTTGTTTTTGGAGGAGAACTGATTGCCATTATACAGCTCACGCTAGTTTGGGAATCAGGGCTTACACTTTAATTGTATATAACTTTTTGTTACAATAAATAATTTATTTATTTATAACAAAATATAATTATTGAATTGTTAAATGACCTGTACTGAAAACTCTTATAACTCTGCCATGATTCTAAATTAAAAATAGGATCTCATGATCCTTAACCATTTACATAGCCACCAGACCAACTAGCATATATCTATTGCTGGTATTAAAAATAACAAACTATTTACACACCAAGCTAAATTTAAAAGCTACCTATACTTAATCTTAGAAACGATCAAAACCTTGTGACCTTTGAGCATTCCACCAGAACTAAACAGTCTGTTCAAACCCACTATAGATCAGTGAAACTAATAATTTTTGGAAATGAAAGTGTTTAGTGAAAGTTATAATTATGGGAAAATCAACTGTCTGTAAGAATTTTAACGCAAATTTGTCCACTGTTAGTAAATCATTTGATACAGTCACGGAATAGTGAAAACGATGGATGAGGTATATTAGTTGTTGTTGTTGAGGTATATTAGTTCCAAACTGTTGAACAAATTATGCAATCAGACTACAAATTAAAATCGGATGTATCAGGAATGATAAAGAGGTAAAATTTTGAATGCACTCATTAATCGTCCAGCCAGAATTATTATCAACTTTTTGTTCAGTCCTTGTTACTAATAATTTGGCCATACCTTGTCTTAAAATTTCTTCGTCTCTTTGAATTCCGGTCCGAGACTCCGACACTTGTCCTTTTTCTGCCACTTTTTTGCCAAAATTATAGTATTATAAGGTATCTGTCAAAAGGTTCATTGAAATTAAACTACTTTATAAGAAAATTTCAATATCAGAATAGAGTCAGAAAGTATTCCCGGTAGACAGAAATACACTCGTTCCCTATTACGTAGGATCTATAGATCTTAGCCAGCGTTAATATAAAATACATCTGCCTCTTCTTCTCTCTTAGCCTTTATTATTCCCAAGTCACTTGGGGTCGGCTTTTCTGGTCTAACCGGATTTGACTGGATATTAGTTTTTACACGGAGCGGCTGCCATCTGACCTCCGCAACCCGGAGGCTAACGTTACCCTATGGCTAGACCAGTGTCAGGATATTAGAGGGTACTGACATTCCCAATAACGACTGCCATAGATGTTCATGGCAGCCGGGACAACGGCTTAACGTGCTCTCCGAGTCACGGAGCAGGCGATAATTGTCAATCAATACACACATAATTTTGAAAAGTCATATAACTTCCGAAAGTCAGAGGTGCGCGACGTGGGTTCGAACCCGAGACCCTCTGCATTGCAGTCTGTTGGTCTCCCCACTGAGCTATCGCTGCTTAAAAAATACATCTGCCTACTACAGTAATATATTATGTGTGAAACTTATACTTACATTTGGTTTTAAGGGACAATACCCCCGGTGCATGACGTCATAAACGACGATAGTCAAATCAGATAAAAAACCAGTAACGTGCACGTGCACTTTACTGGTTTCTTATCTGATTTGACTATCGTTGATTATATTTCTCGAACGATGACGGTCATTCGCCTCATCAGATCCGCTTCAGTAGCTCGACGTGATGCCACAAGCGATAGCTGCTGTTTATTGACCCGACAAATATAAACAAGTTAAATAAAGTAATAAGGATGTTAGAGAAAGATATTTGTATCTATAGGCCTTGTTAGTTCCGTGGCATAACATTGTGTTTATGTTATTCGGTCGGTCAGTTGATTCTCGAGTATTGTTGGCTTTTTTGATAGGAAATTCTCAGTAGTAGTACAGAGTCTTGAAATTTGTCTGTGAGACAGCGACAGGTTTGCGCTCCTATTGGTAGTCGAGTTTGTTGCAGTTTATGACCTATGATTTTAGTTCTCACGTAACGTGGGACACACGTGATACATACGTGATATGGTATGTATCATATGTGGGGGCCAATCAGTGCAGACCGGCGACACTTCGACCCAGTGGGATCTTTTGTGTCGACACTCTCCCAATAACGACTGCCATAGATGTTAATGGCAGCTGGGACCGACGGCTTAACGTGCTCTCCGAGGCACGGAGCAGACGATAATTGTCAATCAATACGCACATAATTTCGAAAAGTCATATAACTTCCGAAAGTCAGAGGTGCGCGACGTGGGTTCGAACCCGAGACCCTCTACATTGCAGTCTGTTGGTCTCCCCACTGAGCTATCGCTGCTCTTAATGATATGGTAACTAACATTTTAGTTGGAGAAATGTGGGCATAATTAACCTCAGCCTAACACTTCCGGCGAGCCTACCACTTCCGGCGAGCCTACCACTTCCAGATAAAGGCGTGAGGTTATGCATGTAAATTATATTCAAACGGCAGTAGCCCAATGGATAAGGCATTGGACTTGCGATCGAGAGGTCGCGGGTTCAAATCCCACCGATTGCACTACTGACGTGAACCCACTCCTAACACAAGCATTCTAGGTTAGATGGTGGGGTTAGCAAGAATACAAGAATACTAGTAATTGGAAACCCAAATAGCTAGCAATCTTTAAAAAATATATCTAGATTTAGAACTCTTACAAAATCAAGCCAAGCATTTATTTATTTATTTATTTACTTACAGGCATACAAATATCTTTACAGGATTCACCCAAAGCGATAGTGTAGCACCATTAAAAACAAGAAAGAACCTATACAATATATTTCTATATAATTTTATCTAATTATTGTAACAAATTTTCAAAGAAGATATCCTTGTGAATTCACTCAGAGCACAACAGAATATGTCCACGTTCAAGGCTTTGAGATGTCAGGTTCTATAAAGGTAGTGCCTTAACTTTATACAATCTATTGAAACCTTTTTAATTTATATAATATCAGTATCGACATGTGCCGGTCTAACTCATTTAAGTCTTATTTTCACAACGTGGGTGTCAATAGTAGCTCGTTATGAAATAAAATCCCTCTTCTCACTATTTCAATTTAAGATAAGGCTTTTATACAGTTGATGCACTGTGCAGACGATTAGCAGAAAGTTTATTTATTATAATCCCAATTCTAACTAGTTCCTAAGTAATATTATAAATGTCAATATGAGTTTCCCCGTCTCCCCGTGACCATGGCTGCTAAAAAGCAACCGAAACGTCGGGGAAAGTGTAAAAGTAAAAATAAATTAAATCTAAATAGTTTAATAATAATTTAATTAGCTTAAAAATTAGTAAAGTTTAATAGTAGTAGTAGTGAAACAATTTTCAAAATTTTGTAATAAAGTGTCAAATAAACAACGCGATAAAATCCGTATATAGCAGTTTAATTTCAATGAGTTTCTTTGTTTTTATTACACTTTCACGCCTTATCTACTTAACCGATCATCATGAAATTTCGCAAAAACGTTGTCAGGAGTACATCATAAGGCACTTTTTATCCAAAAAAGTACTGTAACTAACATAAATTACATTACGAGATCGAAGCCGCGGGCAAAATATAGTTATTAACACAATATAGGTGGCATACAAGCATACGGTTCGGTTTTTTTTAATGGTATAGACGGCAAACGAGCAGACGGTTCGCCTGATGGTATGCGATTGCCACCGCCCATGGACACCCGCAACACCAGAGGAGACACAAATGCGTTGCCAGCCTTTTAAATTCCCCTCCCCCTTGCACGAGGGGAGAGGGAGTTGGGCCTCCGGTACCCTCCCCTCACTCACTCGACGAAACACAACGCACGCGATATTTCACGCTGGTTTTCTGTGAGGCCGTGATATCACTCCGGTCAAGCCGGCCCATTCGTCCCACGTTTGATGGTAAGCTGTAGTGTGTGACGTGCTTTCCCTATAGTGGACTGAAATTGTGGAAGCTTGTTATTGGCATTTATTTATTGTATTTATATAACTACTTGTATGTAGCTGTAAACTCCCCTAATAAAATAAAATAAAAATGATCGCTTGCCTGCTCGCTGTTGATTTTAGAAAAAGGAATTAAAGATTAGATAAAAGGAAATGAGTAAATGAGTTGGGTATCTTATCTTATGTGGGGGCCAGTGCAGACCAACGACACTTCGACCCAGTGGGATCTTTTGATCATGATGAGATGTTCATGGCAGTCGGGGCCGACGGCTTAACGTGGTCTCCGAGGCACGGAGCAGGCGATAATTGTCAATCAATACGCACATAATTTCGAAAAGTCATATAACTGCCGAAAGTCAAAGGTGCGCGACGTGGGTTCGAACCCGAGACCCCATGCATTGCAGTCATTTGGTTTCCCCACTGAGCTATCGCTGCTCAATGAGTTGGGTAACTCTAATTCACTGGGCGAAATGAAGTGGCAGTGTACTAGTCCTATGTCGGTTTCCCGCAAACAAAAATGTAAAAAAAACAAAGTTACTTTTCAACTCGTTCATGTGGTTTCATAATGATTGTCGGTCTGTTTTGGGTGGTGAATCCAAAAAGCAAAAATAACTACACACTGATACTGCACTGTCGCACTTCCGACTCCTCTGGTGTTGCGGGTGTCCATGGGCGGTGGTAATCGCTTACCATCAGGCGATGCATCTGCTCGTTTGCCACCTACCATAAAAAGAAAACTAAAAATTAAGAAAAGAAGAAGAAAGTAAGATAATCTTTAGATATATTTTTTGTTTTTACTTTCGTACTAGGAATAATTCCTGTACCGCGGGGAATTTTACGAATATTCCAACAACAGACACAAAGGATATCCAGATCACGTAAAATTTTGTACCGTGTGAGATATGAATCCACAATTTTCGGCGCAGAAGCAGTGGCTTTACGCAAACGCACACGCACTTATACCACCACGCCAGCCATGCAATGTAATAATAATATACAATCAACCAAATATATCAAAGTTCATTGCACGCTGCCTCCCAGGGTAGCTTATTCATCACTTGTAGTCAGTGAGTAAATCACCCCAGGAGTAAGTGAATGCATTAGTTTAAGAATTTCAATGGGCTTAACGTATAAGGATCTATACTAACTTCCTTCCTTCGTATTATTCTCTATAATTTCCTCTTTATTTTTCTCTTCTACTCATTAAACGAGCGAGTGATGCCAATAGCACATAAACTACCGTTATCGCTTAACCATAGACAGGCCTTCGCTGCGTTTTTTTACCGACTATGTGACATAAAAAACCAAAGCTTAACAAAATTAACCTTCTGTTTCATATCTGTTTGTGAACTAGTTGCACAGAGTAATTGCATTGCATCTGCCATGACACCGTCATAGTTGCTAACTGTGGCGCCACTGTAAATTTAATCTGTGTCCCGTGTGACACTACCTCCTTAAATGAGTATCATTCATGGAATATACGAAGTGCCCTTTAGGAATTGGACGTTATATAATTAAACTTCTGTCTAAGGAACAAGACTTTCTTGTTGTGTGTTATCACTTGACGTAATATTAATTTCACGTGGTCGTTGTTTTCGGCTGGTCGTGAGGTACGGTATTCATTTACTATTTTGGCAAAGTAGTATAGTTATATCAGCCCTGTATTAAACTGTCCCACAGCTGGCCACGGGCCTCTTTTCAGTATGAGAAGGGTTAGGCCATAGTCTACCACGCTGGCCCAGTGCAGACTTCACATAATTATCTTCGAGAACATTATGGAGAATTCTTAAACATGCAGGTTTCAACAGGGGACCTACCACTACCTGAAATTTGACAAACCACAGATTCTCGCTAAAGAACACCGATTCCTACCAAGGATGATTCACGAGGCTATTGAAATCAAAAAACATCCTAATTTTAATAGAGAAGATGGTTGGAATGTACCACCAGCTTGGGATCCAGTAATACAAATAGTCAAACCCAAGAAGAAGCGAACCACAGCTAGACTTCATGATACATTGAGCTCATTCTGCGTAAATAGAAACACCGATGATTAAATTATGTTCGGGTACTTTGAAATAACTACACTCGAACATTGAGACAACTACCATCTTAGTCTCCCCGTGACCATGGCTGCTGAAAAGCAACCGAAACGTCGGGAAAGTGTAAAATTAAATTAAATCTAAATGGTTTAAATCGTTTTAATAATAATTTAATTAGCTTAAAAATTAGTAAAATTTAATAGTAGTAGTAGTGTAACAGTTTTCAAAATTATGTAAAAAAGTGTCAAATGAACAACGCAATAAAATCCGTATACAGTAGTTTAATTTCAATGAATAATATTCGCGTAAACAGAAGACAATATCATGCAGGTTTCCTCACGATGTTTTACTTCACCGTTAAAGCAGGTAGTGAAGAGGGGCAATTTGGATAGTAGACATTACTTGGGTCGCCTCCTGTTATGTGGTACCTATTAGCTAATAAACTGAAAGCCCAGAGTTTTCAGACCTTTGTCATTTTAGCAAAGCGATGATTTGAAAAACTCTGTAAATCATTTTTGCAATGGATGAAATGCATTGCAAAAATGATTTACAGAGTTTTTCAATTCATCGCTTTGCGGATTTAACACGCGAATGGTATACATATAATATAATGGTGTACCTATTTGGAATGCTTTACTTGTATGGCCAGTAGCACTGATCGTGTTAGTAACTACAGCTGTTATATAAATATATTGTGCATTTATTGTGCCTTAATTCCCGTCCATAATGATTATATACTCCTCCTCCTAAACGGCTGGACCGATTTTGATGAAATCTTTTGTGTGTGTTCAAGTGGATTCGAGAATGGTTTTTCTTTTTAATTTTTCGGTTTCGTGTGTACAGTACAACGTCTGTCGGGACAGCTAGTATATATATATATATATATATATATATATATATATTTAAAAGAAATACCACTTTCGCACTAAGAATAATTCCTGTATCGTGGGGGACTTTACAAACGACGGACACAAAGAACACTCAGACTCGTAACAAGCATCTGGTGATCACGCAAATTTTTGTCCCGTGCGGGATTCAAACCCACAACACTCGGCGAACTGTCACAGGCCAGGTGACCATTTAAACCACTACGCCACTTGTGCAGTTCATACATAAAGTCTTAAATTAGTAAATATTGTTCACAAAATGAAAATAAAACTTTATGGGAAACCCAAAAAAAATATTCTCTAAAATTAATTGTAATTGGAAAATGAGAATTAAAGTTTGTATGGTATCATAGCCATAATTAAATTGTCTAACCTCTGTTATTGCATTTATTTCACTTGACTTTCATTCTTTGCAAAGATTTATAATATATTTATATTAATATTATAAGATTTGATCATTTTGTGTGTAAGGATTTAAATAAAAAACTATTCAACCGATTTTAAAAAATCTTTCACCATTTGACAGCCATATTATCACCGAGTAACATAGGCTGTATTTTATTTAAAAAGATACTGTACTTCTAACATAACCTTTATTTTCTTTTTTATCTGTGGGAGAATGCTCTGACGCATACCCCTTCGCGGGGGCGGGTGGAAGGGTTATGTCGGACTCACCGGGGCAAAGAAAGATGGTAATGATAATAATGGACCTCCCGGTAATACCGACTAAACCTACCACGGTGTTTCTCGACAAAACCGCAATCATCGGAGCCGCGCAAATCTTAGGCACTTCTGGTTCGAATTGAAAAATTATTTTAGTGTCGGATAGCCCATTTATCATGGGAGGTTATAACTTTATAACATCACGCTGCGACCAATAGGAGCGGAGCATCAGTGTAAAATGTTGCAAAACGGGGAAAATTCTCTTATGTGAAGCAGACGAAGTTGCGCGGTTCAGCTAGTTTTACATATAAGAGCAAAAAGCAATCAAAAATTTGTGAACAGTGTCAAAATTAGTTGCAAAATTGGTGACTAAAATATATTAAATTTGGATACGAAAGAGATGTAATGGTGTTATCTCGCTATCTCCCTCGGATAGCTGCATTTAAATAAGGCTTTCGTCACAGTTTGTATTGTGTATCCTTTTTCTGTCATTTATCAAGTCGAGTATCGAGTATGGGGAGTCCGTTGCTACAGCGACGTCCGGTGGTGGCGGAGGCCCGGTCTCAAGCCCCCGCCAAATGCTTTTAAGAGACACTTTGAGGACATAATTATAATGGACTTTAACGATGTTAACAATTCTATGAGTATTCAATCGATACTATCAATTTTGAAACGCTTTTATCTTATTTATTTTTAATGTGATTTCTAAAGTCCTTTTTATTTAGAGTTTAGGTGATGTAACTATATGGCTTAATTATTAACTATTGAGCAGCGATAGCTCAGTGGGGAGACCAACAGACTGCAATGCCGAGGGTCTCGGGTTCGAACCCACGTCGCGCACCTCTGACTTTCGGAAGTTATATGACTTTTCGAAATTATGTGCGTATTGATTGACAATTATCGCCTGCTCCGTGCCTCGGAGAGCACGTTAAGCTATCGGTCCCGGCTGCCATGAACATCTATGGCAGTCGTTATTGGGAGAGTGTCGACACAAAAGATCCCACTGGGTCGAAGTGTCGCTGGTCTGCACTGACTGGCTGCCACAATATGACTTAATGAATAAAAATGTTCAAAATGTAAGTCAATTATGACTGCATTAATATTATTAAGAGGCAAAGTATGTAAGTCTGGATGTAGATAGAAATAATCTAATCTACCAGGCAGATCTGCAAAATTCTTTTTGCATTAGATAGGTCTATTATTGTGTAAGGATTAAACTGCGATGGTGTAGTGGTTTAAGTGTTTGCCTCGCCACTGCCACTGTGCCGAGTGTTGTGGGTTCGAATCCCACACGGGACAAAATTTTGTGTGATCCACAAATGGCTGTTCCGAGTGTGGATGTTTCTTTGTGTCCGTGGTTTAATGTTCGTAAAGTCCCCGGCAACACAGGAATTACTCCTAGTACTCCTCCTCTTTTATATAAAAAAAGGGTATATAGTATATGCGATCCACGGGAGTGTAGAAGCGATCATTAACGTAGGTAAAACTGCAGAGCTAGTATGTAATAAATAAATAATTTTAATTATACTTCAGACAGTACAAGTTCTGTCAGCTCTAGATGACCTTTTAAGTATTTTAGTTTCACTTTATCTCATGTCACACGTCTCATAACATATTCTATCCTTCAGAATAATATACAAGTTATACAATTCTAAGTAATTTTCTGACAAATTACTTGTGATTTTATATTACTCAGGGTTTCTTTGTGGGCCACGTGAAGATATGAAGTTTATATTGGTGTTGACTTGAAACGTAAAATAATCTTAATAGTAAAAGCTGTTGGCAGTAGCGATGTGCAAAAATCGATTAAACTTCGGATCATGTTGGTAAGTCGAAATATTCGAAAACATTGATAATTTATTTATTAATTTAAGAAATGCAGCCAGTCGTAAATCCTATTCCTATGCCACCAAGTCACAACAAAAATATTAGTATTAAGTAAACGAATTTTATAAGGCGATACCTATTTTCTTAGATTTATTACATACTGTTCTGTTTTTTTATTTTGTAATTTTCTTTTTTTAATTTTTTTTCTTCCTGTTTTGGATGTGCCCTTTTGTGCGCCATAATAAAAAATCTTTCTTTCTTTCTTCTATAGAATATTCTTGTTGGAGTAACATTGATCCATTAATTCATAGTTTCATATTTATATCTCCAAAAGTTTAGACAGAGTTATGTTAAACACAGTTTCGTCAATATTGCATACAGTTTTAAGACATATTTAATTACTATTTAAAACTTTAGCTTGCTTTGGTTATGTAGTGTTAGATTTCATATAATAGGTAACAATAGGTACGCTTGACGTCTTCGGGGGGCCAAACACCTCCTGCCGGAGGCTCTACGAGGGGGTCGTGCGGTCCATGGCCCTATATGGGGCCCCAGTTTGGGCAGACAACCTGACGGCCCGAAACATTTCGGCGCTTCGTGCGCCACAGCGCGCCATGGCCGTCAGGTTGATAAGAGGTTACCGCACGATCTCGTTCGAGGCTGCGAGCCTCCTCGCCGGATCGATGCCATGGGACCTGGAAGCGGCGCTCCTGGCGTCGCTCTATCGTTGGCGCCGGGAGGCGCTAGCTCGGGGCGAAGGACCGGCTCTTCCCGCTCTCGAGGCGGCGAGGTCCGAGCTCCGCCAGGTCCTAGTGGCGAATTGGAAGGAACGACTTGTGCACCCCAGTGCCGGGCACGCCACGATCGTGGCGGTAAGTCCCGTGTTTGAGGAGTGGCTGGAGAGGCGCCATGGCGCCCTCACCTTCCGGCTGACACAGGTAATGACTGGCCACGGTTGTTTTGGCCAGTTCCTGTGTCGTATACGCCGGCAAGAGACGCCCGGTTGTCACCACTGCGGCGACTGCCGCGACGTAGTTGAGGACACGGCGCTGCACACTTTGGCGGTTTGTCCCGCCTGGGCATCGCAGCGCCGTGAGTTGATCGCGGCAGTCGGATTGGTTGCCCTCTCGCTCCCGGCCGTAGTTCAGTCTATGGTCCGGAGTGAGAGGTCGTGGAATGCCGTCGCCTCCTTCTGCGAGGAAGTCATTTCCATCAAGGAGGCGGCGGAGCGGGAGAGGGAGCGTTTGAACCCTCTCCCCAACCGCAGAGCCGGGCGCCGGAGGGCGCGAGACGACCTCCAGCCACCCTGAGGTTTGACCTGGGGGTGGCGGGCTTTGTGGGCCTGCCCGCCATCCGTTCAGCACCAGGTCCGAGAGGCGGCGTGCGTGTTCCCACGCGCGCCTCTGTTGTTTCGAGTCCGTCTCCCCTCTAGGGGGGACAGTAGGGAGTGTTAGAAGTGCCTTTGGGTAGATCTTTCGTGTAGTGGCCTGCCGTTTCATACGGCGGGCCGAAACCTCGGCGGGGTCGCGACCGCATGCGAAAGTGATTCGCGCGGCCCCGTCGATAGTGGTTTTGTCGAGGAACACCGTGGTAGGTTTAGTCGGTATTCCGGGAGGTACATTTTCTTCTTAACATCTTTCTTTTACCCCGGAGAGTCCGACATAACCCCTCTGCCCGCCCCCGCGGAGGGGTATGCATCAAGCATTCCCCCACGTTAAAAAAAAAAAAAAAAAAAAAAAAAGGTACGCTTGACGTCTACTGAGCTCAGATCCAAATTCCGTGTTACTACCGAAAATTTCTTCCAATAATATTTTGCCTAAATCAGAAATCGAATCGAATACTACCTACCTGCACCACCGAGCGTTTATAGAGTGTGATAAATCCTCTGTTATTTGATTTGCAATTCTCATTTATTTTTGATTCGTTTTAATTTATGTAATTGTTACATAATGCCGCTTGTTGTGCAGGTGGCGCCAAAGAACACTCTTCATCGCACGAAGAAGAACACAGCGAAGAAGGAAAAAAAGCATACGAGGTAAGTGTCATGGTATATTAATTAATTTATAATTAGGCACTAAATATATATAAAAAATATATTTAGTATTTAAATCAGTATATTTATTTAATAATATATTTTTTTAATTATATTTCGTATACCTATTATTAAGCAAACTTAAGTGAAATAGTACAATATCAGTTTACTTTAACATTTGGATGTATTAATATAAAAATATAAAAAAAGATAATTTTATCTGGTGTCTAAAGAGGTATTTAATAATATTTATGAAATAGAAAACGACGACTTTAATGCCACCAAGAAACCCGCACATGAATCAGAAGATAATGAAGTCAAAACCTTGGTACTATCTTTATGTCGACGTAAGTTAAGTGTTATGTAACGCTTCTAACACTTCCGCAAATATTCATTAATATTTATTAGTTAATAATAATACGTTACATAGATAGATTAATTAATATAAATGCTAACGAAACCGTCTAATAAATCACACAGCATGGACGTTGATAAAATTATAAATTATTCATCAATCAGCCCACCGCAGTCCACTCCTGTCTGCCGCCTTCCGCATCCAGTATGACCCAGCTACCTTTTTCAGGTCATCGGTCCACCTGGCCGAGGGACGTCCTACCTTACGTTTACCAAGTCGCGGTCTCCACTCTAGGACTCGCTCGCTCCAACGGCCATCGGTTCTTCTACAGATATGGCCAGGCCATTGCCACTTTAGCTTGCTTATTCTGCGAGCTATGTCGGTAACCTTGGTTCTTTGACGAATAACCTCATTTCTAAGTTTATCCATCAAAGAAACTCCTAGCATAGCTCGCTCCATAGCACGCTGACTGACTTAAAATTTTTGGACTAGCCCTACCGTGAGTGTCCACGTTTCGGCACCGTAGGTCCATAACAAGTAGGACGCACTGGTCAAAGACTTTGGTCTTACGGCATTGCGGTAAAGGCGATGAGAAAACCTGACGAAGCTTACGAAACGCTGCCCACCCCAACCGGATTCTCCTGTCGATTTCTTTCTCGAAGTTGTTCCTACCATGTCGAATCACTTGTCCAAGGTAGACATACTCTTGAACAACTTCGAGCATCGATCCATCGACGTAAATCGGCCTTGGTATAACATGTCTATTAAACATGATCTTGGTTTTATCCAAGTTCATGCCGAGACCAACCCGTCGCGAGGCTCCATTTAGGCTGTGCAGCATCCCGCTAAGCTGTTCCAGCGACTCTGCTATAATAACGATGTCATCGGCGAACCGTAGGTGTGAGATGTACTCACCATTCACATTGATTCCACGTCCAGTCCAGTCCAGTGTTTTAAAAAACATCCTCAAACGCGTTGGTGAACAATTTGGGAGATATTACATCTCCCTGTCTCACTCCTCGACGCAGCTCTATCGGGTTTGTTTTCTGGTCCTGAAGCTGAACGGTTAATGTGGTGGTGTCATATTGGCATCTCAACACTTCTATATAGCGCCAGTCAATGCGACTTCGTTGCAGAGCATCCAGAACTGCCCAAGTTTCGATGGAGTCGAAGGCTTTCTCGTAGTCCACGAAAGCCATACACAGTGGCTGATTGTACTCTTCGGTCTTGTGAACAATCTGCCGAACAGTATGGATGTGGTCCACCGTGCTGAAGCCTTTTCGAAACCCTTTGTTCTGGAGGCAGGAACTCGTAAAGTTTTCTAGCGAGACGGTTTGTGAGTACTCTCGAGAACAACTTGTAGACGTGGCTTAAAAGTGAGATGGGTCTATAGTTCTTAAGTAAGGTTTTATCACCTTTCTTAAAGAACAGAACCACCGCACTCCCACTCCACGCCTGAGGTATTAAGCAATATTGGACGACGGAATTGAACAGGCTAGTTAGCTCCTTCAGGATTGCGATCCCGCCCGCTTTTAAGAGCTCTGTTGTAATTCCGTCATCACCGGAAAATTTATTATTCTTAAGCTGCTCGAGAGTCGCTCTAACCTCGCTCTAGTCAATATCCGGGATGTCCTCGGTGAAGTGGCGTGTGAGTGGGGCTCTGTGGTCATCGCCGCTATGTCCCGAAGGGCTCGCCATCCATGATGCGTACAGGTGTCTGTAAAACCTTTCGACTTCGTCCAGTATCTCGAACTTTGAGGTTATGACTCTGCCATCGGTAGTCTTGAGTTTCGTCAGATGGGGTCTCCCTAACTGCTGAGCGAAATCCTTTGACCCTCTATTTCGCTCAATCGCTGCCTCGATGAGGCGACAATTAGAGCGACGAAGGTCACGTCGCATCAGCTTTTGTATGCGTAGGTTCAAGACTCTCCTAAAACAAGTCGCCTGACTCAAGGGTTATCGTGTCCTCCCCTGTCTTTGGACCTGAGACAACCCCAATATATGCCAGTTAATGCGACTTAGTTCTACCTTGAGTTCGGTGAGGTGTTGGTCGAGCCGAAGTGACCTGCCGTTATGCGTCGCCAGGTGTATTTGTTTTGACAGCCTTCCGTAGCCCGGAGATTCTTCGCACCCACTATCCCGCCGTTACCGCGACCGCTGCCATGGCTGGGAATAGCGGGACTGCCGGGAGTTGAGGACCATTTTTGTGGTTTTTTGTTCATGAGAGGATTTTAGCCTACTATACCACGCTGGCCAGACGGGTTGGTATAGGGTTTGTTTCGAGTTTTCCCTCTCTTTGGAGAGTTGTTGTCTGCTTAATGTGCTCCCTTTGTCGTCTCTTACGACACCCACGGGATGAAATGGGGTGGTGACATTTAGTATTCTTACTCCGTCACCACACGAGTAATATAAATTATCATTTTATAAAAAATATACTCCGTAAAGTATAGCCTTTATTGAAGTGACATGTTAAACTTCATGTTATAGACATAGGGACAAAGTAAATAAAAATTAGGAGTTGATTAAAAACTGATCCAATCTATTAAAGGTGCACAATAGGTCGCACAGTGAACATTGCGGCTAAATAAAAATGAAAAGTCAGCGTTTACAGGAAAAGTGTAATTATAATTAGGTAACGAAAATCAATTAGAAACTGATCTAATCAATCAACATTCTGTCAAGTGACAAATGTTTAACGCAGCCTGTTATATTTTATGTGTACATATACACAATATTATCACTAATGAATACTATAATTGATTGTGGATTTTAATAATTATCATCCATAATAAATTTTCATACAGCATCTACTTGTAACTTGACGAATTGTCATTTCGATTAGGCTATATTTAGCGGAGTATAATAAATAAGCAAGTTTTTGAAATATTGGAAAATAATTTTATGTAAAGAATTCCATTTATTTCCGTTTATGACATAATTTTGCTAGGAGTACGTAGTCGTGGTAGTTGTATCCTATTATATAATTAATTTGAATGTTTAGATATATGTTACTTATTGATCCCTAAACCACTGAACAGATTTTGATAAAATTTGGCTTGTAGGTAGGCTTTGACCTGAATTAAGCTAACCTGTCTATTCGGAAAATCGATTTGTTTTTCGGTTATCTATAAATATTATGTTGCGTACCTTTTGTTGCACTGACCCGGGCGAGCAAAAGATATATTTGATATAAAAAGAGAAGGCATCTTTCATTGTTCTGAACATTTTGCAACTTGCGTGATACGAATAGCTAAATCACGTCACAAAAGCGGAAAACATCGCTATTTTTAGGATGGTAGCCATTCATTTTCATTTCCACTGGTAAAATGCCAGATTTTTATGAATTCTAAACGTGTGTTCATAAAAATCTGGCATTGCAGTCATAGGTTTGCAGTGAAATAATTTTACAATAAAAATTGCAATCATATATCCTGTTATATTCTGCGTGAATAGAAGATTTTTCCAAACTCTTTAAGGACACGCTGTCTTATTAGCAAGAGTGAGAAGCCAATACTCTTTGAGCCATGCACTGATAGTATAGTAACTTCATATATCTTCGAGAACATTATGGAAACCTCTCAGATTTGCAGATTTCCTTACGATGTTTTCCTTCACTATTAGAGCAAACGATAATTAACTATTTAAACGCATATAACTTTGAAAAGTCAGAGATGCGTGCCTCCAGTTCGAACTCGATACCTCTGCATGGCAGTCCAATGGCTTGCCACTAGGCTATCGATTTGCAAAAATAAACGGCATAACGTGTCGTTAAAATTTTTATTTCTAGGCACTCAAATAATCGACAGATTTCTTTACCAGTGAAGTTTTAAGTGCTATTCCACGATTGTATTATTCCTCACTGTACATTTTATAATATGCAACAATTCATTCGTGGACAATAGCGTTGATTTTTAAATGGAGATAAAGTAATTTTCACCTCTCTATATAATTTCGTACAAAGGGATTTAATGCATTCAAAGTATTAAACATTTAGATTCACTTGTGTATGTCCGCGAGGCAGTAGGCAGAGGTCTATATAGCCATATTTACAGACTATTTTAAGGTTCAAAGTAGTATCACATTCTTGGAAAAATTAAAAGAAATGTAATACCCCTTTGCTCGACACGGGTTTTGAACTCTAAAAACGAGCGAGGATTGGCCAACGAGGCAGTATCGACGTATAGCGAAGTGCAATAGCTACGAACGCAAGTGAACGCTAAGTGCAACATATCAAATGTTTGTAATATGTCGTAAGTTTTGAATTATGCCATACAAAAAATTTGAAATCGCTGGTTTGCTGTAGGATTAAACTTACGCAATATTGCATTGCATAAATTCAACCCTATAGCAAACTAAACGATCTAAAGTTTAAACAGAAGATATATATACGATAAGGCAATCCCAAGTCTCCTAAATAAAAGGACTTCTTGAATTTCGTAATCCTATGACGAATATTTTCGCCAACAATTGGCATTGTTATAAAATTGTTATGAGTACTGTATTGTTCTATTTGGCTGTGATACATTTCTAAAATATTGTTTATAAAACATTCTCCTTTCGTTGAGAATGATGTTTTAATTTATTGTCTGGGTACCTTTATAAGGGAGGTTGTTATCAACGTCTTACATTCAACGTCATTGTGTAATGATCATTCATAAAAGATATAGATCATAGTTTTACATTAAAAGTTACAATTGCAATTGTCATATACGTAATAATGCATTAACCTTATTTATAAATTCTTACTTAAACGCAGTCATAATTATGTTGAACAATATTTATAGCAGCAATTGTGTAGGATTGGTGTCGTCGATTGTATTGTTTTATGTATAAACAATTCGATTGTAAAACAAAATACAGCATACTTATGCAATATTGCAGTTGATTTCGAGACTGATTTTTAAAAATGCAGTCAGATATTTGGAATATTGTTATATAAATATCATGTAAAATATAAAGAGGTGAAAGTATGTCGTATAAAAACAGCTTCCGCCAGATATAGTTAGAATGTTAGGTATTATTACATTACAAATCAACTGACCAACAGTGTTTCAGTAGTTGTCTCAGTCCGTTTACGTAATATTTAGTTATTGTATGTTTTGTTTACGTAAATGTTTCTATTTCCTACTATTTCATACAATAAGATTACTAGCAATTAGGTTACAAAATATTATTATTATTTATTTTCTGAAGCTATTCGAGCTAAACTGAGTCCTTGTGTTAAGAGTAAACTCAAGTCGGTGTTTGTTATAGATGAGAATTGGATGACCTCTAGATCGCACGTTCAATATTTTAGACAATACTGTAGCCGATTTAAGACTGCGCCGAGCGAAATGTGCCAAAACAGGCGGTCACAGTTAAGTTAATAAAATCAAAACTTTTTGTTTAATACAAATATGAAATATACATTAATATCATAACAATGAATGTGTTTACAATTACTTCGTGTAAAAAACTTAAAATAATTAATATTTTCGCCTACAAAATTACGTAATTTTGCACGAAAAATGCAAAAAGTAAGCTCGTGTAATGTGATTTTTAGATTATAACAGTAGAAATCTATCCTATTTAACAGCTTAAACGAAACATAAATAGCTATATTACAATTTGTCCGTTCCAAATATTTAAGTTATTGGTTGACAATAAAGATGCATATTTATCAAAAAAGTACTTCAAATCCTCCATACCATTTTACTATGGCGGCCGCGCGTCGATTTGAATATGGCGCCGCACGAGCTCTGTCATTATCTGTCTTACGCTCGGCGCAGTCTTAAATATACATGTAACAATTCTGAATTGTCAAAAAAGTTATAGATACTATTTTGGAGCAGCTTTTTCTATTGACAATTGTAGATAAAAAATCTAAATGCCTATTTATTTTTGGTTAACTGTTGCCTCTGTAGCAACTGGCTATTTAACAGACATCGTACAATAGCGTTCTTATTATAATATCCACTGAGGAAGTGTTTTGACCCAATAGAAGATTGCGGTCATTGATCAAATGGAGTTGGATTTCCGGAGTTGCTTTGAGGAATTGAATTTTCTGTAGCAGGCTAAGTGGTTTTAGCTCCCTATGCAGCGTAGTGACTCCCGTTTCGTAGAATCGGCAATGACTGAACTCTAAACATACTTAAAGTTAAATAAAGTTGTAATGAGAATGATTACGGGAATGGGTGTAATAATAGTTGTGATATGTTATATGTCACTGATACCTACTACTATAAAATCGGCAAGAGGCTGGCTTTGTTTATTGGATAAGCTTTTTAAATACAGATTGGAATTGATAATTTGGATGGGTTTGAATCCGAATCAAAAGTATTTAGATTTTTGTATGTGTTTTTATTGTTCCGTTATCATGCAAAATGACTGAACGGATTTCACAGGTTGGTAGTTTGATGTTCAACTTAAAATGTAAGCTATTTAATGCTATTTTGTAGAATCGACGATATAGTAAAATTAAAGTACTAAAATATATTGCTACGAAACACCCAGAAATCCACATGTCACTCAGGTTATTATACATTCAATTAGGTAAAATTTAATAGTGCATGAAAACTAACTGAACTAGTGCCGTTTTAATTTTGATTTTGACGACTCAAGGACATTTTATAATTGTTTGAAGACACTATTAAAATTAATATTCGTTTCTGTACTTGGTTGTAAGTGTAATAAGTTATTAAGGCAACCGGTTGTTTTAAACATTTTACATTATAATTGTATGCGTATCATTCAGTTGATCGCTTTGAAGTTTATAAAGTTTTATCTAGTTATTAGGGTTACTATCTTGAGATCTAAGCCCGGACTGACTGCATGAATGAAGCGATAGTTTATCATAGTCATTTTAATAATTACAATAAACTGAGTGTTGTAAGGTTCATACTCATGAGGAAATTTGTTTGTGGTGTTTAGATTGTTGTTATGAACTTGCTTGATACAGGGCAATTGTCCCTAGTGCGATGTGTCTTATATGTAAAACATGTATACGTGCGGTATATTCAATTTAATGTAAATAATTTTAATTTATGTTGAGTATTTTCTACAGTTAAAGTTTCAAAATTTGCACTCGCGCTTTAGCAATCCTTCAAAACGCTGTACTGACAGCGAAATTAACAAAGTCTGCTGACAGCACAATATGCCTGAGACCTTATACAAAGGATGCAGACTGCATTGTGTTACTAGCTTGCCTTTTGTGCAAGGTACTTTAATTACAGTACTGCTTCAGTTATAGTGAAATACTACATTTAAGCGAAGATCTAAATGCTCAAGAAGTAGAGTACTTCTCACTTCTCATTTCATAATTAAATTCTAAATGAGACAGGTTCTTAAAACCAACCTTTTGGTTACCTTAGCTGGGTGCTTAATATTTTTTTATCTAGAATAACTTGCTTACTTACTGTATAAAACAATCACAGTTTGCGACAGTTGCATATTAAAAAACTTATATAATTTTTCTAAGTTAGTTTAATTGGTTGCTTCGTTGATCCTGTGGTGTAAGTTTCCACTTATGTTTCTGGCCGATTATAAGGTCGAACACGATGATGTAAAAGTATTGTAGAGACAACAGAAGAAACTCTACAATGATCTATTGAACTGGGGCAGGACAGAAGTAAATGTAGTGTAGTAGTGAGGGAACGACAAAGAAGAAGATAAGGTCTGGGTCTGATTTCCAAGTTGAGAAGTTTATTGGGTTATTCTAGTAGAAAGTTCTTAGTAAAAAATTGGGTCTTTGGAAATGTGTCTGGTAAATTACAATAGTGTGGGGTAGCATCCGGAAGATGATAATATATCTGACGTACTGGATGAGCCTATTGTGACCTAAAATATGTCAGACAAAACGTAGGAGTATGACAAATATCTGCTTGTCCCATCCGGAGTATACAGGAACGAGTCTATGTATGCACATAACTTAATTGGAAAATATTTTCTAAAAAGATCTTTTGAATTTTATATTCGTTTCTTTTAAGAAATTTGCAAACTAACAGTTAGGAAATTAGCGATACTTTAATCCCCGTACATAGCTAGTCATCAGTAAGATTAAACAATGTAACTGATATGGTCTGGATGATTACCATTTAGTGCATATCGTTTAAGAGTTCTTACGCTTGTCAAATCGAAATGCTAGAAAAGTGCGCTAAAGATTTTTTTCAAATCAGTTGCCTTTTGAGTTCAAAAGACAATAAATCTCTTAAGATCGTTGCCTTAAAACATGTAAACTACTGAGGTAAACCATTAAAAAGATGTGTCTTTTGAGTACAAATGTCTGATACGTTGATTTAAAACCGAGTAGAAATCAATGGAGAGGTGATAAGTAGGATAATTTTAAAAACAAGACATAAGGGCAGGTGCTATATGGCGAAAATTTCATGTAGGACCGGAGCAAATGTCCAGCCATTCACAGAAGTCGCAGCCAAATAAACTGGTGTTGTGCTCATGATAGCGTAGCAGTTTTAGAAGGCCTTGTTAACTGCTGCGCTGTACTACTATGAAGTCCCTTGTCTGCTGTATTGGAAAAGAAGCGTCATTTAATAGCAGAATAGCGATGCTCCTCAAAATAGAATAATATCGCAATCAGGTCTATTTGTGTACAACCATAATAAAGCCAGTTCAACCGAATCGTAACTACAATATAACTAAAACAAAATTTAATAGCAGTAGCGTTTTTGTGATGTAGATAGTATGCAGTATTTTTGCATATTTGTTTCCTGGATTAACAGATACCATTCAAAATATTAAAACAATCTTTTGTAAAAAATTTAGGGTGTTCACAAAGACACCAAGACTGCAAAAGGTTATCACGAGAAGGAAAATCATCTGGGGAAATATGATGACAACGCTGGCGTCCACAAGGATCACGAAGAGGAATCCGGCCATTATGGAGCTCACCATCACGAGGAGCATGGCAAAAAGCATGCCAAGGTTTGATATAACGTTAAAAATACTAAAACACAAATCGTAAAGTTGTCTGTCTGTTTCTTACATTTACACAGCTAATTCACCGGACTGATTTCATAAAGGAGGCAAGAAGTACTTATATATGAATATCATCCCTCGGTTGATCTACATTGTTCATAATAGTTTATATTATATTATTATTATTATTATTATTATATTATTATGTTATATATTATATATATAACATAATAATAGGAGGACACTATGAAATGAGTATAAGAAGTATAAACAAATGATTTCTCACTGCACGGATGGTGTAGTGGTGTGGTGTGTGTCAGTGGTCGCCTCGCCATTGCTACTGCGCCGTGTGTTGTGGGTTCGAATCCCACACGGGATCCACAATGGTTGTTCTGAGTCTGGATGTTCTGTGTCTGTGGTTTGAATGTTTGTTAATTCCCCCGCGATACAGGAATTATTTCTAGTTCGGGACTTATCTATTGTTAAAAAATATCTTATCAGTAGAAGTGCAAAATATTAAGTTTCTATTAACTAAATATTTTTCACAGCCCCAGGACGCTCTTAGTTGCTTCTTTATTAGTGGTGGTTACAAAGTCTATTCCAAATTAATATAACCAGTGCCCTCTGATTCAAGAGCTTTATTTTCTGTTGCTTCTGTTGGATCAATTTAAGTACTATCATTTAACAATCTTGTTGCATATTTATTTATATTTAACGATTTTGTACATCTATTTATAAAGCCAGAAATATATAGTCAATTTTGTTTATTCCCAAAACTTTGGGACTTAGAAACTACTAATGAAATGCATTAATTTTATTTATTTATGATATTAGTGTATCGTAAAATAGGTTAGATAATGATACTATAGCACAAACGTGATAATATTTTTTTACCTGTCTTTACGTAAGGGATAAAATTACTATTTAAACACAAGTTATTTGAATATATTTTATAATTCAAATGTTTCTAGTATGAAGAATCGGGTAAACATTCGAAAGGGCACAGCACTAAAGGGAGCCACGATATCCACAAGAAAGAAGAATATGAGAAGAACGTGGAGTTCTTTGAAGAAGAAGGCGACTCCGGTGAAGAAGAAAAGCATGGCGGCTACAACAATGAGCACAGCCACAGCAAGGTAGGTGGTACCGATGCACCCACTATCTTTACTCAGCAAAAGAAATTAATAAGAATTTTAGTTAATATACAAAATACCGACACATGTAAACCACACTTTCAAGAACTCAAAATTCTAACATTACCATGCATCTATATCTTAGAAGTATGTAAATTTGTCCGTAAATATCCAGAACACTACACCAAACGCGAAGACATCCAAACCAAAATGAGCCTAAGACACAAAAATAGATTAAACCTTCCAAATTCACGATTAGCAATGCATTCCTCCGGCCCATTGGTCATGTCAATTAAATTATATAATAAGCTACCAAATGACATAAAAAATGAAAATAAATTCAATACCTTTGTTAGAAAGTTAAAAAAACTTCTAATAAATAAAAGTTATTACAGTATCAAAGAATACCTAGAGGACAAATTAAAAATTCCAAACAGCTAAAGCACCTACATAATAATAATTAACTAAATATTACAAACATATATAGGTATACATAAAATTAATTAATATGATTTAAAAATAATAATTGTATTTAAAATTAATGTAATTATAGGACATAGGTAGCAACTACTTGTCTACCTCCACTTATTCATATTACCATATAAGTAATTAACAACTACCTATGTAATAAATAAATTATATATTATATTACTTTAATAATAATTTGTAATAACATTGTGCAATAATAAATGCAATAGACATAAATTATCAATAAATATTATTATTAATAGGTATGTATCACCAAATAATATATCCTGCAATTTTAATTTAAATATTAAGTTTATTTATTTATTCATCTTTTTCATTTCTCACGATTCTGTTAAATACTAATATATCTTAACTAGATTAAAAAGTTGATAAAATTGTGTTATGTTATGTTAAAACGAAACTTTAAAAATGGCATATCTAAACAGCTCCTCCTCTCTCCTAATAGTGCTGTGCCCGACAGGGTCCATAATTTGTTACTTATATTTAAGCCTACCACCTGTAAATGTACATTATGGAATGCAATAAATTTGAATTTGAATTTGAAGGTACGAACACATCACTACATATTATAAAACAAAGTCCTTCGCCACGTCTGTCTGTCTGTTTTTTCGCGATAAACTCAAAAACTACTGAACAAATTTTCATGCGGTTTTCAACAATAGACAGAGTGATTCACGTGGATGGTTTAGGTATATAATTTGTTAAGGTTTTGTACTATCTGTGCGAAGTCGGGGCGGGTCGCTAGTTGGTTATAATTCAGTCCTTATTTAAGCTACTAAAACGACAACCGTTTGATTGTAGCAGTTGTTTATTGAAATTTTAGTTGTGATGAATAAAATTGCACCATACAAAAGATGTAGGTTTGGTTTAAATGCTATTTAATGCAAATTACTCTTTCCAAAGTTGAGCATATTAGATAGTTCATTGTCGCTTACTTTAACAATGAAGGAATATGTTGTGAGCTGCATGACTACAAGTTCTCAATAATGTTCTCGAAGATATATTAAGTTTTCCAACTCGCACTGAGCTATGGCGTAATCCGTTTCACGGCAAGAAGAGACCCGAGCTAAACAATCCTTGCAATAATAGGTCAGTTTGAAACAGGGCTGATAATATAATATTTCATAGCAAAGCAAATGAACACTATGTTTAGAGAATTGCTATTTTCAAAATTGTAAATTCTTACGCCATTGTTATTCTTTTAAATGAGGATAGAAAATAGTCCGCATTGGCTCATGATGCCTTCGTCATTAAAGCGAGCGCTTATTTTGTATTAAACTTTTAAATCTAGCATCTTTGTATCGCGGGACGTTTAATAAGCATCAAAGTAATCTACACACATAACCGTACGCCGTGCGGCGATCAAGATTACAACGTTAGGGGCATAATTAATTAATAAATCTTTAAAAATACCAAATTGTATTGAGAAAACCGCATGCTTTGCATTAGTTCTCGAGACGCCTATGCCTTCCAATGGATTTTTTTGAAACATATGGTGGTTATTGTATTAAGGTACGTTGAATAATGTGAACCTTGTCAAACACATGCAGAGATTTTCACATGGTTAAACTAATATATAGACAGTTTAGTTATCAATATATTTTTCGAAAGCCCGCAAGGCTGTTTCAAAATATTACTCAAGTTTTTCTTTTCCCACTAGCAAGAAAATATTAATTAAGTGTGTAATCAGATTTGTTTATAAACTTAATGCTAATTAGTTTTGACAATAGTTTCGATAGCCAAGGCTTCGGTTTTGCAACCAATTTCCAGAGGCTCATTAGTTTGGTGATAGAATGTATAATATTTGGATTGTCGAAGGCTCGTTTACACAAAATGGATTACAGGATAAAATAATGTAATTGCTTGAGTAATATAGTACAGTACTAGATAAAATTATATTGGTTTAAGTTTGATATGTAATTAGACATCAGAATCGTTGTTTTAGAATTTAAAAATCTATCTAATAATAGTGGAAGATAATTTTTATACCCGTTTTTAGTAAAATACCTGACGAGTTTGAGATTTAGCTTATTCATAGTTTATATTACTAGGACTAAATATTTGTCTTACGGCTTTGCTCGAGAACAACACTTTTTTTAGATGAGAGGTACGCTATGTTCTTTTTTGTACCCTAACAACATGTATGCGTAATTTTTATGATCATTCGTGAAGCCGTTAAGGCGTGAAAGTTTAACAAACAAACGAACACCTTTTCATTCATTTTATTAATAAGGGTAAGTGCAAAATCTAGAAAGATCAGTATTCAAATTTATAAAAATAAATATCTTATAAGGCATGATCAAATTTCGACCATTTGGCGACCAGTAACAAGTCTTTATAATAAGATTTCCAAATTATCAGTAATGTCTGAAAATTTAATTTTAAAGTAGTCATTCTGCCTGCCTGCGAACAATCCTTAGGTTCAAAACATCACTAAAATTTAAATTTATGTAAATGGTATAAATAATATGCAACGAATAAATAGCTAGCATAAAATTATATAAAAAACAATCACGATTATAATGTAATAATCAAATATCCAGTTACTATAATATAATAATTGGTTTGTATTTATAAAAAATAATATCAGCCCTGTATTAAGCTGTCCCACTGCTGGGCACGGGCCTCTTTTCAGTGTGAGAAGGGTTAGGCCATAGTCCACCACGCTGGCCCAGTGCGGGTTGGCAAACTTCACATATCTTCGAGAACATTATGGAGAACTTTTAGACATTTAGGTTTCCTGACGATGTTAACCTTCACCGTTAAAGCAAGCGATAATTAACTATTTAATACGCACATATTAATTGTTTACTCAAGGAATGAAATCATAATCTTAATATTTCTACACCAGCAGTGGTAGTATGTATGAATCAATGTTGAATATATATGACCCTAATGTACAAGGATTTTTTAATTAAAAAATCATACTTAGAAATAAATGCTATTCTATTCTATTCTGTTCCACTGAACTGCTCGTTTAAATCAAATGTGGCAAGAATACATTGTCGTGTAAACGTGCCTCGCGTTAAAACTGTTAGGTTATACAATCATATTAATTACAAATTAATATGTGTGTACGGTTAATTCGTATTGCGTATAAATTTATGTAATGAAGGTGTAAATTAGCATTATGTAGTAAGAGGTATATTCTTACAGGGCTTAGCTTAGGTAAAGAAAGTACATAGATTTAGCTGTTGGTCTTATTTGATGATTAGACTTACTTAGGAGTTTATCTACAAACTAGCTGTTACCCCCCTGACTTCGTCGACGTGGAATTTAACAAAAATAAATATAAAATAAAACTAGCCTAAATTACTCCTTATAACACCAGCTGCAACAGCATCTGCCAGTGAAAGTCCCGTTAAAATTGCTCCAGCCGTTTTAGGGATTAGCCGGCACAAAGGGACAGACAGAGACAATTTTTATTTTATTTTATCGGTATCTTAAGAAATTGTTTTTAAAAAAATTGTTATTTTGACATTACAATTAATAGACACTTCAATTTTATTTATTTGTATAGATGTACGTAGCAACTAGATTCAGTTTTGAATTCGCGGCTGCTGGGAAAGTCACAAGTTAACATTGTAGGCTAGTTATTCATTTTCTTCTTCTTCTCTCTTAGCCTTTATTATTCCCAAGTCACTTAGGCTTTTTTTCTGGTCTAACCGGATTTGACTGGATATCAGTTTTTACACGGAGCGGCTGCCACCTGACCTCCGCAACCCGAAGGCTAACGATACCGTAAGGCTAGACCAGTGTCAGGATATTAGAGGGTACTGACTTTCCCAATAACGACTGCCATAGATGTTCATGGCAGCCGGGACCAACGGCTTAACGTGCTCTCCGAGGCACAGAGCAGGCGATAATTGTCAATCAATATGCACATAATTTCGAAAAGTCATATAACTTCCGAAAGTCAGAGGTGCGCGACGTGGGTTCGAACTCGAGACCTTCTGCATTGCAGTCTGTTGGTCTCCCCACTGAGCTATCGCTGAGCTTCTCCCCACTGAGCTATCGCTGAGCTAGAGGCTAATTATTCATTTTACATTTGTTTAATTATTGAACTAAAAACGGTTGCGACTGTTTTTTTTTTTCGAATAACAATATGAAATAATTCAGTTATAACATAATGAAAATAATTTTATCGCGCTATATTTTACCGTTTTGTCATCTGACTAATTTAGACATGACAACTAGATTAATTATACAATTGTTTACTTCAATTACTAATTAGTAGTCATTCCGATGCTATTTATTGCTTTTGCAAATCTCTGAGCTTTTCTTAACCCATCTAAATTATTATAATACTGGTAAATATTTTGTAAATAATGGTGTCTAAATTATTGTTATAAAAGTTTTCTAACAGATTAGGTAACCTAGTATTGTATTTTAGCAATAAGTACGATTTAAAAAGCCTTATATGTTTGTTCATTATGTACCGAGAGGAATAGAGTTTTGAGAGTACCGACTCTCAAAACTATTCTTATTCTATTCTTCGGCTAGTAGTAGTCTTGCGAGTAACTACGCTTACGAGCTAAAGCAGAGCTAAAGCAGAGCTGTGCTAATATGCCTTTTAAAAAAAGGAAAAATATAAGTATTTATCTAGATTTGAGACAGGATTACCAATATATTTAGTAACGAAAAATTAAGCGATTTCGTGCAGAAATTACCTATTGTCAGTTACAAACAGGTGCACTGACCTGCAACTGCAATTATGCGTTGACTAAATACATACCTAAATAAAGTCTAAATGATGACCAATCTATTTCAAAATACTGAGTTTCAAAACTGTCTAGACATTATCGTTCTATGTTTAAAACGTTAACTTTTTCTTAAACTTTTTTACTATCTTCGTGACAGTTCAAGGCTCATTCATATTAGTTTTTGTAGCCAAGATTGGTCAAGGTTTGCTATCGGAATAAGGGAAAGTAACATTTTAATTTATTTGTATTTTGGTTTATATTGTTGCGTATTTGACCTTTTATGAATAATTTAAATAAAGAGCTGTGAAATCGGACACCAGGTCAGTTATTTTGAGGTTAAGTTTTTATAAATATTCAAAGGAATGATAATAAGATAAATGTGATTGGACAGAAATTATTAGTTAAGTTAATTAATTTAACGGATTCTTTCCGACACATTTGTCAGATTAATATTTGAATAACAATATCGATAATAACATCAGCCCTGTACATAAGCCGTATGTAAGAGTCCTGGGCACGGATTTCTTAGAGAAGGGCTGGGCCATAATCTCCATGCTGGCCCAGTCCGGTTTCACAAAGTTCACATATCTGCTAAAGAATTCTCAGACATACAATTTCCTTCCGATGTCTTTCTTCTCCGGTAAAGCGGGCAATAATAAATAATTTGATACGCACATCATCGAATTTCAGACTTCTGCGTGGCAACTCAACAGTCTGCCACTGGTCAATATTCGCATTCCGAATTGAGTAACACATTGATAGAAGTGCAAGAAATTATCTTTTCGAAAAATAAGTTTCTGCTGATACCGGTAATACATCGTAGTCTGATTCCCCTCTTACAATGCTTTATCGGTATATAGGTATTTTAATCGGCACACTGTGTACGGTGAAACCATACACTATTGTCAAATAAAGATTTTACTTTAATTTATAATTTTATATTTATTAACCAATTTAGTACACGATTAGCGGTTATCGCGCGTGCTCCCTCGCTCCTTTATTATTTTACCTTTGGTCCGGTTAATAAATTCGTTATTTTCATCTTAAACCAGACTTATCATTAGCTAACCTCTAACTTTCTACACACTGTTTAAAAGTAATACATTCAAATCCTTTTTACAACATAATAGATTGTATTAAACGAAGGTTGCCAACAAAATAAGTACGTTGTAAGCAAATGAACGTTTAATTCAGTATTAACTTAATCGTAACTTGGCTGATCCCTAAGCTTGCGAGTTGCATCTAAGTTTACGAGTCCGTTTAATTAAACCACTAGTAACTATGATGATGATAATATTAAAATGTAGAAGATCAAAGGATTAGGTTCGATACTCGTGGCTGTTATAATAGATACTAAATGAGTAACTGGTTTATATAAGCTGATTAGCTGACCCGGCAAACGTTGCTCTGCCATATAAATTATTTCTAGTGAATATTTTGTCACCTAACTGTATGAAATAAGTATACTTTGTGACCTATTCTCGAACATAACAAATATACATAAAATCGGTCGAGCCGTTTCGGAGGATTGCGACCACAAACACCGTGACACGAGATTTTTATATTTAAGTATATATATAGATGTGCAGCGATAGCTCAGTGGGGAGACCAACAGACTGCAATGCAGTGGATCTCTGGTTCGAACCCACGTCGCGCACGTCTGACTTTCGGAACTTATATGACTTTTCGAAATTGTGTGCGTATTGATTGACAATTATCGCCTGCTCCGTGCCTCGGAGAGCACGTTAAGCCGTCGGTCCCGGCTGCCATGAACATCTATGCAGTCGTTATTGGGAGAATGTCGACACAAAAGATCCCACTGGGTCGAAGAGTCGCTGGTCTGCGCTGTCTGGCCCCCACATAAGATACATACGTATATATAGATTAAAATGGCCATGTCTTAATCGGACATTTTATTGGCAAATTATGTCAGTTTATTTATTTAAAGACCGATTTTTTAATGACATGTATTTCGCTTGAAGAATTTTTTTAAATTACAATAAATATTTCTATTTGTATAATTATCATAATAATATAATGCTTCGCAAGATCTATCCTAGCTGTACTAATATTATAAAGCTGAAGAGTCTGTTTTTATTGGTTGGTTGAACGCGCTAATCTCAGGAACTATTTCGGTTTGAATTGAGAAATGATTTTATTGTTGGATAGCTTATTTATCGAGGAAGGTTATAGGCTATATAACATCACGCTACGATCCATGGGGTGGCGCAGTAATCATAAACACAAGTGAAACCGTGGCCACAAATAGTGATTTAATAAAAATACTAGCTAAACCCAGCCTCGTTTAGTTGTGGCTCAATCTGATATTAAGACTGCGCCGAGCGAAATGTGCCAAAACAGGCGGTCACAGTTATATGAATAAAATCAACACTTTTTGTTTAATATAAATATAAAATATACATTTACCATAACAATGAATGTGTTTAGAATTACTCCGTGTAAAAATAAACTTAAAATAATTAATATTTTCGCCTACAAAATTACGTAAATTTACTCGTGTTACGTGATTTTTAGATTATAACAGTAGAAATCTATCCTATTTTACAGCTTAAACGAAACATAAATAGTTATATTACAATTTGTCCATCCCAAATATTTAAATTATTGGTTGACAATAAAGATACATATTTATCAAAAAAGCACTTCAAATCCTCCATACAATTTTACTATGGCGGCCGTGCACCGATTTGAATATGCGCCGCACGAGCTCTGTCATTATCTGTCTTACGCTCGGCGCAGTCAATTTTAAGTCAGTTTATCGATGACTGTAGCAGACACAAAAACTGAATTTTTATATTGTACTTTGTGTGACAGTAATTGATTCAGGGAAGATTAATCTTGTTCTCTTTTTCTGCAGGGCGGACACTTTAAGAAAGGCAACCTTAAGGAGGGCCACCAGGAGCACTCCAAAGGTGATACGGGCCACTTTGCGAAGGGTGGGCACCTGCACGTGTCCAGGGTAATACCATCTTTGCCATTATTCACTCTTTTATTAATATTTATATACGTTACTCCCTCAGTGACTCCCTCCTTGGTTTAGTGACTAGTAACCACAGCGGTAACAGCCTAGGGTTAAATCCTAAAAGATTTGTTGAGTAACAGCCAGGCGTTAGAGGGTTGGTAATGTTTTATCTCAGTGCTTCGTAAAAGCACGTAAAATCATTTTCCTCGTGTTAATCCTGCTCCAGTCGTTTCGGAGAGTGATCATGTATGCGCATGCGCTTGTGCACTAATACCTCTTGGCAAAACACAGTTAATAAATATATTTTGTGAATTCAATCCTCATATTGACGAAAATATCTCTAGTTAATAACTTGCGCCTAGTCTGGGCGTCCGTTGTGTTGTGTTGTGTGTTGCTTAAATCCTGTGATTCAGAAATTAGTCCTAAAGCAAAATTTTTTAAAAAGTATTAATAGCATGCTGATTTATTTTTCCAGGGTCATAAAGAAGCGGGAGGCCATGATGGTCATAGCAAAAATGGGAAGACTTTGTCCGAGAAAGCAAGCAGAGCCTCGGGCAAAAATTGGATCTTTCACCACGGTTATCCAGCGAAAACATCCAACCTGGTCCGAATAGATCGAAGAGCTGACAAGTACTTCCATGGCCCGCAGTACTTTGGATAAATACCACTGTCTTTTTCATACTTAAAAAAATATGTGTCAAAGAAAAGTAGATATAGATAGTGATAATTATTTTTGTTTACTCACGGGTTCATTGGTTTCTTATTCGCGTTTACATTTTTGTGCTATTAGGAGGTCGAAGGACTGACCTAGTCGAATATTCGTAAAGAATGCATCGTTCGCAACTTGGTTTTTCGACTAAGTCGTTGTAACGTTTGAAAGCATGATTTGAAGTTACGAGATTAGTCGTTCGGCGTTAACAATGTAAATGTGTTGAAAGGAAAATTTATAAATATAGCAAGCATATAATAAATAATTATTATTGATATAAGTTATTTTTAAATTATTTTGAGAAGTATTATTTTGTATTTATTTCATTTGTATATCGTGACATCACGACATAAAAATGTAATAAGTGACGGTTAGTAGATTACATCGATTTCTAATTATTATTCGCCATTTTATAAAATATATAAAAATGTTTGAACACTTTTTATTTTAACACTGAAATTATATAGTATTATAATATTATCTATGTATATATAACTGACTAAGATATGCACTTATTGAGGTTAGCACCTTGTAGTACGTTTTAAATATATTATTCTTGTGATTTGGATATATTCTGAAGAAAAACAATACGTTTTGATAAAATTCAATCTATATTTTTAATAGAATTCAGATTTATCTTACAATCTATTGTTAAAATTTAAGACATTAATATCATCAGAAACAATAATATCCGTATTATTTTAATATTTATACTTTATTATTTTATTTAAATGTAATTAAGTTAGAATAAGTGTTCTGTTATTAATATTTTTTGTAAATATCTAAACTGTGATTTATTAAATGTTTTGTAAATAGGTAATTTTATATTTCAGATAAAATAAATTTTTGTATTTTATTTTTGGGTTATTTATTTATATCCTTAATAAGATGTTCTCATTTAGATTGCCATATAGGTGCATGCAAAGTCTGTATAAACAAAGGGACAGTTGTCGTAATAAAATATGCTCACAATAGCTCGCTTTTGTGACCTTTAGGGTCGTTTTAAACTCACATTTTGTCAGAAGTAATAATTTCATTTGTCATCGGACCTATATACATCACGCGGAAAATTTACATGTTTTCTACCGGAAACTTGACCAATTCAGGATTAAAAATCGGGAACGATTGAACCGAAGTAAACTGCATTGTTGTAATTAAAAGTCTTCTTGAATGGGTGCCCAAATTAAATACTTCATGATATATATGAATATATACCATGGCGGCCTCGATGGCGTTGTGGTTAGTGTAACCGACTGCCACGCCTGAGGTCGCGGGTTCGATTCCCGCACAAGTCAAACATTTGTGTGCATGGACGTGGATGTTTGTCTTGGTCTGAGTGTTTCTCCTTTCTATCTTCTCATAATATATACAAAGTGTAGTCTACAAGCTGTAGTCAACTTAAATATTCCTTCATAGATTGGAATAAGTTAAATTTATATTGTTGTGTTTTACTGAAACAAGTAAAACGGTTGGTCGCTAAAGCCGATAAATATCGATAAAGTTCCGTCGTTTTAAACGATATGTCGCTGTATCCGATGTTGTTATAGGCGGTGTTATTACTTAATTGTTTATATAGGTTTCAGCCGAGACCTTGCCATTCGGTCGTAATAACTGATCCGTAGTTATAAACGATGTCGTTATATTCGGTTTTGACTGTATTTGTCGGCCTCGATGGTTTAGTGGTTAGTGTAACCGACTGCCACGCCTGAGGTCGCGGGTTCGATTCCCGCACAAGTCAAACATTTGTGTGCATGAGCATGGATGTTTGTCTTGGTCTGGGTGTTTCTATGTATAATACGTATGTACTTACAAAAAAAAAAGTATATATGTATGTTTATTCATTATCTAGTACAATAGTACAAACTCTGCTTAGTTTGGGCTAGATGGTGTTGTGTGTATGTGGTAGAATATTATTGTTATTATTTTTATATATAGGCGCTCATAGCCAGTTTCACCCACTGATCGGTAAACGATTAGCAAGGTTAAGCAACATTGGGTGCAGTGGTATTTCATCTGAGCGTTTCCGTGCTTCGGAGGGCACGTAAAAAGTCGGTTCCAGTTGTTGTCAAATTGTCAGCAGTCGTTAAGTCATGTCAGAGGCCTACGGGCGGCTTGAACAACTCTTGACAACAGGTTGGCCACTAACCACACGAAAAGAAGAAAGAACTGTATTTACAAAAGAAAAGTATATATGTATGTTAATCCATTGTCTAGAACCCACAGTACAAGCTCTGCTTAGTTCGGGCTTGATGGTGTTGTGTGTATGTGGTAGAATATTATTATTATTATATTTTCTGGTATATGCTATAAATAATATAAATACTTATTGAGCTACGACCTAACTTAGAGGTCGCGTGAAGACGACTGCCGCACGACGCTATACTTGCGCCTGACTGAGGTATAAAACTAAAGTGTCAGCAGTATCGCTACATAATATTGTCTTCTGTTTACGCGAATATTATTCATTGAAATTAAACTACTATATACGGATTTTATCGCGTTGTTTATTGGACACTTTATTACATAATTTTGAAAACTGCTACATTACTTTTACTTACAACTTTACTAATTTTTTTAAGCTAATTAAATTATTATTAAAACTATTTAGATTTAATTTAATTTTACACTTTCCCCGACGTTTCGGTTGCTTTTCAGCAGCTATGGTCACGGGGAGACTAAGATGGCAGTTGTCTCAATGTTCCAGTGTAGTTATTTCAAAGTACCCGAACATAATTAAATCATTGGTGTTTCTATTTACGCAGAATGAGCTCAAAGTATCATGAAGTCTAGCTGTGGTTTGCTTCTTCTTGGGTTTGACTATTTGTATTACTGGATCCCAAGCTGGTGGTACATTCCAACCATCTTCTCTATTATATATAGTATCGCTACAGTTGGAGTAAGTTTATATTAAGTAAGTACTTAAGTAATATATTTCTTAATAATAAAATCGTTTAAATAAAAGTTTATCATTTTAACTCGTAGTATTGTTTCGAAGGATTGAAGTGGCGTTTGTTGAAATGTTTTCAGTTAAAACTTTTTTCGGCACCTGCTCCGCGGACGTTGACAAATGTGCGAATCATTTCTGTTAATATCATTAAAGGTCATATATTTTCTATTGTTACTGTGGCAGTGTTATAGCACAGTATAGGTACTTTTATTTTGTTATTGGCAAAGTATTATACCAAACTTAAAAGAAAAGATCAATAATAGTACTCTCAACAAGTATGTATATCTAATCTTATCTTATGTGGGGGCCAGTCAGTGCAGACCAGCGATACTTCGACCCAGTGGGATCTTTTGTGTCGACACTCTCCCAATAACGACTGCCATAGATGTTCATGGCAGCCGGGACCGACGATTTAACGTGCTCTCCGAGGCACGGAGCAGGCGATAATTGTCAATCAACACGCACATAATTTCGAAAAGTCATATAACTTCCGAAAGTCAAAGGTGCGCGACGTGGGTTCGAACCCGAGACCCTCAACAAGTATAAATAGTATTAAATGGGAATCAAAATAGATCATATTATCTATACTAATATTATAAAGTTAAAGAGTTTGTATGTTTGTTTGAACGCGCTTATCTTAGGAGCCACTGGTCCGAATTGAAAAATTATTTTGGTGTTGTATAGCTCATTTATCGTGGAAGGCTATAGGATATATAACGTCACGCTACGACTAATGGGGACGGCGCAGTAATCATAAAAGCAGGTTAAACCGCGGGCACATCTAGTCTATGAATAAAAGTAAAAAAAATGAAGTTTTAAATCAAATTCGTACATAGACTTAGTTAATTAGGTTAGTAGGTATATTGCAAAGGGATAGGGATAGGTTAGGTAGTATGTCTTTTTTAATCCAGGAGGCGGTTCTTTTCCCATCCATTGCGATACGTTTCAAGAGACCACGTTGCTTCTATGAATAATAATCTTAGAGAAAATGTCAATAAGACTTTACCCACGTATGAATAGAACCAGAGACTTCACAATCTCTCACAAACATAATCGTAAACAATTGTCACATAAGTGGTAAGGAAAAACACTATGAAGCTTTAATTAAAATATCAGTGGTGAACAATCTGAAACTTATTAGAATTTTCTTATAGTGAACCATTTCCTAGCAATGGTTAGGAACGAGGACGTCTTGGTAAAGATCAATGAAACCACAACGCTACTTAACTCTATTTCAGCTAGAAGACATAAAATGGTTGGCCATCTCTTACGACATGACACTTTTATTAAAAACATCATTGAGGGAAAGGTAGAAGAAAAGCGCGGAACAGGAAGGCCAAGAATAAGTTACATTAGTCAGATCAGGGAAAAGTTAGGTGTCATGTCGTACAGAGAAATGCAAGAAATGGCACTGGACAGACAGATATGGAGAGACAAGCTACACCGACAAGTCACTTAGACTTAAATAAGAAGAAGAAGAAAAGAGAACCATTTACGAATAACTGCTCGGAAGGTGTAATGGTATATCATATAAACCACTAGAGTCTTGTGAGTGTTGTGGGTTCGAATCCCACACGGGACAAATAATTGTGTGATCCACAAATGGTTGTTCCGAGTCTGGGTGTTCTTTGTGTCCGTTGTTTGAATGTTTGTCAAGTCCCCCGCGACACAGGAATTATTCATAATAGCAGGCATTTTTAAAAAGAAAAAATAAATATTTATTTTGATATGTTACATAGGCATGATAAACTTTCTGCTTGTGCTAATGTTGATGAAATGGTTGCGGTATTTTACGTTTGCTTGCGAGAGTGTGTAGACCGGCATGTACCTAAGTCAAAACGGAGACAGTGGCAATACCCTAAATGGTTTTCTCCATCTTTGGTTAAAATGATTCGTGAAAAGAACAATAAACGTGCAAAGTATAAAAGAACGCGAAACCCTCGGGATCACTTTGAATTCCAATTGCTCAGAGAGAGAGTGGATAAAAAGATCAGAGAAGATCACAATAGTTACGTAGCTTTAATTGAAAGTAGAATCTTGACCAATCCAAACTTATTATGGTCATTTATAAAAGACAGCAGGAATAAAAAATACGTTTATCCCTCAACCATGTTTTTAGATGACAATTCAGCCAAAACTCATACAGAAATATGCAATTTATTTGCTGCACACTTCTCATCTACTTTTTTGCAGTCCTCAACCGATACGATCGATGTGCTTGACACGTATACGAAACCTTGTCCTCACACAACTGCCAAGATCCATTTTGCTGAGGAATCTGTTTTGGGAAAACTCAAAAGTCTAAACATTAACAAAAGTGCTGGTCCTGACGGATTTCCTCCTATTTTTGTTAAATTGTGCTCACGTGGTCTCGCTGCTCCCTTGACAAAAATATTCAACGAGTCATTAAGAACTGCTACATTCCCTAGCTATTGGAAGAAAAGCAATGTTGTGCCTATTTATAAAAAAGGTGACAACAGCTCGATAAAAAATTATAGACCAGTAACTCTTTTATGCGTATTTGCGAAAGTCTTTGAATCTCTCATTCATCCATTATTGTTCTGGCATGTAAAAGAGACAATATCGCCACTTCAACACGGATTTGTACCTAAAAAGTCGACTAACACCAATCTTATGTGCTATGTCAGCAATATATCATATGCTTTAGATGCCGGGATTCAGACAGACGCAATTTATACAGATTTCTCAAGTGCCTTTGACAAAGTTGATCACAACATATTATTGTATAAAATGAAAAGTAGTTTTGGATTCTCAGATGATGTAATTTTGTGGCTCAAGTCTTATCTAACAAATAGGTATCAACGTGTTGTAAGGGATGGATATTTTTCAAATTCATATTTGGCTTCATCAGGGGTACCCCAGGGTTCACATCTGGGACCTTTATTATTTGTGTTATTTATTGACGACATAGTTAAGCAGGTAAAACATTCCAAGTGCTTACTTTTTGCTGATGATTTGAAGCTATATAAGAGTATTAACTCAGCAAGGGACGCACAATTATTACAAGAGGATCTATCTAGTATTAACGACTGGTGCACCGCAAATAGAATGACAATGAACGCTAGTAAATGTCATTATATTAAATTTACGAAGAAAAGACTGCCAGTTTGTTCGACATATAGGTTAGGTAACGTCATGCTAGACGAAGTTAGTACCATCAGGGACCTGGGTGTCAATATGGATGGCAAAATGAATTTTATTGGTCACATTGACGGTGTAGTAAATGAAAGTCAAAAAATGCTCGGTCTAATAAAACGCGTGGGAAGAAGATTTAAAAATATCAAGACATTACAAATTCTTTACTGCGCTCTGGTTCGTAGCCGTCTAGAATATTGCAGTCAAATATGGAATCCATCTTATCAGGTGCATATCGATCGCTTGGAGAGAGTGCAAAAATCTTTCACTAGGTTCCTTGTGCATAAACAAACAAATACTGGCAGAGGCTGCATCAAGTGGAGGGCAGATTATAGTGAGAGACTTAAATATTTTAAAATGGATTCTCTGCAAAAAAGACGATCTTATCTAGAATTAGTATTCCTACACAAGCTCATTACGGGAAATATTGCCGAACATAATCTTCTGTCCAACTTAGATTTTTACCTTCCTAAAGTTAATAGTCGAGTAACACATAACAACACGTTTTTATGCCGTCGAAACAGAACCAATGTCGGTAAATTCTCCCCCTTACAAAGACTACAAAGCAATTGTAACAGTCTACAAGCAGAATTTCATTTGGATATCTTTAACAGCACCCCCTCGCAACTGAAGCGTCAAGTACTGCAACAGCCATAACTGGACCTACTTATTCTGTGTACCTACACTGTCACTTGTCTCCTTTAAATTTAATTTTTAATTTTTAATTTGTGTTTTTAATTTATAGTCTTTTACGTTTTTTCTTTCTATTGTAAACTTACTACTTGTAAATGGGAAATGTTGTCTCACACCTGTTATTAGCTCTTAGGCCAGATTGTTTAGTTTTTATATAAATGTGTATCAAATTGTATGTTTCGCCTAAAAGCTGTTGGTGTGCCAATATATAAATAAATAAATAGGCATCAACGACAGCTCCGTATGTAGAGGCTGTATGAAGACCGTGGATATATCGTTTCAACTACTCTAGTACTACAGAAGAGTGAGCAACCAACAGGCGAGGCTGATTAAAGAAGATAAGATGAAGGAAACATTACCACGTTGGGAAGCAATGCTAACTTTTTTTGCAACGAAAATATTGGCTCTCAGGTCACGCAAGGCTTCGATCAGCCGGTTAGTCTTTATAAGCAGACTTAGGAACATGGGATCCTAATTCTGTTTATAAAGACTTACCGGCTCTAGCTCTCTACCGGCACCCGCATTTCGACCCCAAGCGGTTTAAATATGTAATCATCAAAGAGGTCTGGTATTAGCGCCATTTGATGATCTCTGCTGATGCAGCACAAAAAAAAATAAAAAAAAACAAAAGAAAAATTGGTAATATTAAACAAAATTTTATTTAGTGCAAAGCCCCCGGGTTACCTCAAAAATAGTAGATGTAAAATTAAATGTAAATAGTGTACACCACAATTTACTGATATGAATACCTACTCACCAATACTCGCAGCGGTTTTACCAATAATGTACATTGAACACAATTTAATAAAATAAAATTTCTATAAATTATTCATCATACGCGAAATACTCGACACGCGAAAATTTAAATTTTAAAATTATCTGTTGCAATCAGTTTATTTTACATGTATCTACGTCAAAGGATGAATATTATCAGAAAATAAGCCTTTAAAGGTCATACTTGCATGACGTGCTAAAATAACATACGTACCTGCCCTTTGACAGAGGATTGCATACGAGCCTTTGTACCGTGTATTTGTTACCGGCTTGGATACGAGTCACCAAGTGCGGGCCACTTTAAACCTTATTTTACTAACCTTAACGTTTAAAACTGATTGTTTATCGGCTACGAATGGATTTGTTTCCGGTGAAGAACATATCATAAGGTATTACGTAAATATAAACATACCAATACATTCTTCAGCATGTAATATGTACTTATGTATTTAATCCTAACTAATATTATAAATGCAAATATGAGTTTGTTTGTTTGTTACGCTGTCACGCCTTAACTACTCGACCGATCATCATGAAATTTCGCATACACATTGACACGGGAAAGGAAGAAAGAAAAGGACATACATATTTATCCAGAAAAATGGAATGTTACTAACCTAACTAACCTATATTTACGCAATACGCAATACGCAAACGGGCAATAGAAAATCTTATGCTGACAGGCGTCGGTCGAATACAGTTTTGCGTACAAAACTCTGTAGAAATGTAACGTAAGTTGCAATTTTAAGCACATCAATAGCAAGCAAGTTTCGTAATAAAATAAACCATTTCTATGAAACATATAATAATACATTAAATATATTTTCTTTTACTTTAAATAGGTTTAACAAGAAATAATCAAAGAAAGAAATTGAAGGCATGACTAAAATCCATGATATATATTTAAACAAATATCATAGATTTTAGTAGTAGAGTAGTAGAGTCTCGCTGATTTCAGCATGAATGGGCTGGCTAGACCGGGGAAGGACTACCCTCTCACAGAATATCGACGTGAAATAGCAGTATTCCTACTGTTGTATTTCGTTCGGTGATTGAGAGTGTCGAAAGCCCAATCACCCTCTTTCCCCCTTCCCGCTCCTTCTTCGCACAAGTGATGCAGGCGTCCATAGGCTACGGTGACCACTTACCATCAGATGGACCGTATGCTTGGTTGCCACATTAGATGTATAAAAAAAATGCATGCATAAACACACACACACACACACACACACACAAACACACACACACACACAAACACACATCGTTTCCTTATAATATTGTTGTAAATTTTTAATGCGCCTAATAAAAATTATTAGATTTAGGATTAAATAATTTATTCTCAATAAAACAAAGTCACTTAGGTACATGAGAACATTGTGTATGATAACATTGTGTCTCGCCATGAACACGGCTGTTGAAAAGCAACCAAAACGTGGGAAAAGTGTAAAATTAAATATAATAATTAGTTTTATAATTTAAATAGCTTAAGTTGAAGTAAACAGTAACTAGTAAAGGTGTTTAACAAAAGTAGTTTAAAATTTCAAAATTATGTAATAAATGTGTTTTATGAAAAATGAACAACGCGATAGAATCCGTATAAAATTGTTTGATTCCAATATATAGGTACTCTAGTGCTCACTTAACATATAGTTATTTGATAATTTAGTTGTTATTAATATCACTATTACTATATAATATTATAAAATAAAGTACCCCGCCACGTGTCTGTATCTTTTCGCGATAAACTCAAAAACTACTGAACGGATTTTCATGCGGTTTTCAATAGACAGATTGATTCATGATAAAGATTTAGGTGTATATGTTAAGGTTACCCGTGAGTAACCGGGGCGAGTCGTTATTTATTAAATAAACGCGTATAGACCTGACCTGACTTCTACTTAATAAAACTTACTTAAAAGCATTCTATAATAGCAGAAACAGTTCTTGTAACATGATGTTTTAGAAAGCTTCGCTTTGGCAAAGTACGCGTGCTTGCAATGTTAAGACAATTGACTAAACTTTCAGAATAATAGACAAGACTCACTTAGACGTTTCTAGAAGTCAGTTTATTTTCTATCCTTGTGTGAATCATACCAAGTTATATGATACTGGAGCTTTCATACTCAACCTTGTTTTTACATAAACTACGCAACACCATAAACCAATGCGTTTTGCAGTTAAATATTTTAAAAATAAATCATTATTACAATAATTATATAAAAAAATAAAATAAAAACAAATAAAATATTATACAAATGTATAATATTGCCTTACGTTTATGCGAATGTTATGAACTAATTTATACGAATTTAATCTGGTTGTTTATTTAAAAAATTACATATATATGAAATTGGTATGCTATTACTATTTTAAGCTATTTAAATTAGTTAAATATATTAAACATATGTAAGAAATTATAAATCATTAACTGTTCCCCGCGGTTCAATAAATAATAACAAATGTAAACGTCGCCGTAGTGACTTAGGTCGCCAGTGTGTAGACGTCGTTAGTGTTGTGTGGTGACCGAGTGAGGTTAGTTGCCGAAACCCGCACTTCACGAAGGCGCCGCTGAGCTCACACCAGTCAACCCGTGACCACGATCGATGCATGTCGGTCGAAACGTCGGGCAATCAATAGGTGTTTATTACCTTTTAAATACTTTATCGCGAGTAAGACCCGTTATCTAGCATTATATTAAGTACTAGTAGTTTTCCCGCAGTTTCACCCGCGTGAATATCGAAGTCCCGTTCCCGTGTGAATGTCGGGTTTCATCCCTTTCACCCCCTTCAGGGTGGAATTTCCAAAAATCCTCTCTTAGTGCTCCCCTACACTCTCCAAGGAACATACATGCCAAATTTCAGCTTCTTGCGTTCAGTAGTTTCGGCTGTGTGATATCTGTCAGTCACTCAGTAGCAGAAGAGTTTTATATGTATAGATTCAGCGATAGCGACCATACGACACTGAATTCCTGAAACGCCATTCTTGATTAGGTAAACTGAAAAGTTGTAAACACAATGTAAGAGAGGTTGACAGATATTGACTTCCCACGAAATTCGCAAAGTGTAGTCAAAATAATTAATGTTGTGAACGGAATACCGAAATAGTTATTAATGAATTCAATTAGCCGTTACTAGGCGACAATGTATTCTCGAATATTCCATCGCATTTCCTAGGCTTGACGATTCTAATAGAAACTAATTTATGTAATGGTTAAAACTTAATGTATGTATATGTTCTCGAGTTGGTATTATAATTAATATTACACAATGAAGTTAACTAAGTAAGTGCATACAATCCACGGCAATCAGACAACAATTACAAACTAGCTGTGCCCGCGGCTTCGCCCGCATGGAATTCGGTATACAATGTCCTTTCTTTACCTCTGACTACGTGCATGCAAAGTCACATGATGATCGCTTGAAGAAACGATCGACGAATATGTTATATGATCAGCCATGTAGGCTGATCATATAACATATTCGTCGATCGTAATGACATATTTAAATAATGACTAATTGTATAAGTCTTAATTAATTCTAAAATGTAATTTACCTTTTGACATTATTATTTTTCTTGCTAATTGTATTGTATTATTATTTTGTATATTATTAATTTGTATTTTAATGAAATAATACTGTAAAACCCTATTTGACATAACATATAAGCGCCTTCGTGTTACACTGTAAGCTTGTGTTGTTTTCTAAATATATAAATAAATAAACATAAGTCAACTAGATTTTGCCCGCGGCTCTCGGATAAATATAGGTTAGGTTAGTAAAAGTAATTTTTCTGGATTAAAGGTACCCTATATCCTTTTACGTTCCCCTGACAACGTCTATGCGATATTATTTGATAATCGGTCAAATAACGTAACAAAGCCGATCAGTTTCAAGACAAAAAATACATCAAAAATGTGCTCAGGCTAAAGATTTTGTATTTAATGTAGTTTCACAGCTGTTATATAAGATCAGAAATACGGTACTGCGCTCCCAAACTAAGGTCAAGGATGTGAGCCAAGCTGCTGCCGATCTTAAATGGAACTGAGCTGGCCATATCTGTCGCATGTCTGTAGAGAAGTGGGCAAAAATCACCACAGACTGGGCACCAAATAGCAAACGGCCCCGCGGCAGGTCCAGAATGAGATGGCGGGATGAATTAGATGCGTTCAACCAGGATTGGAGACAATTGGCGCTGGACAGAAAGGAGTGGAAAGATCAAAGAGAGGCCTTTGCCCCGCAGTGGGACGGTACAGGCTAAAAATAAAATAAAAATAGTCGCATATTTACACATTTGAGGTAGAAATCTCATCATCGCTTACTACCTGGCTTGCTTTATTATGGCAAAGAGTTGCATTCCCACTACCAACTCGCCGAATGATGTAGATTCAAATCCCACTCTTACCAGTTATTTGAGTCATGAGTATAAATATTATTAAAAGAAAGATTTAATGTTTTGTTTGTTTGTTTGTAAGGATTTAAATCAAAAACGACTGAACCGATTTTTTTAAATATTTCATAATTATAAAGCTATATTATGACTGAATAACAAGATATATTTTATTTTAAAAGAAGTACTGTAACTAACTTAAACTAAAAAGTACGTTGGGTATGCACTTAAAGGGAGAAAAGCTTCAGCTTTGCTTCCGTAAAGTGCATATACTAAGCTAGTCCACAAATAATTTGTGTCCGTTAATTGTTTGTATGTTAAGTCCCCAGCCACATAAGTAGATCAAGAAACTAAGCTAATGTGGAGTTGTAGCTATATATTTAATTATATAGCTATAACTTATATTTAAAACAGCAGTAAAACGTAAATTATGTTTAATAGTTTATTACTCAGTCACAGAATATATAGAAATAAAAATGCTTGGGATTAAGTTGCTTTCACTCACAGGCTATTTCTAATCATATTTATCATTAAGTGAAATAACGTCAACATCTAACATTTCTTTATTTACAATATATTTACATTTTAAAACGAAATAATCTAATATGTATTTACAAACGTATTAAAAAAGATAACATAATTACAAAAACACAAATAATTATAATACTAAATATTTACAAAAATGGTTTAGACATCGTAGAATTCTTCAGCATCGCTGTCAACTGGTAACGTGCCCAGAAGACTGGCAGCATTGCCACGTTGAATGGCAATGCTGATTCTTTGGGCCAAGAAAAGACCAGCCTTCTGATCACGTGAAACGTCATTAAGTTAGTTGTAAAGTACCAATTACACACAGCAGCTTATATAAGAAAAATAATTTAAATTGAATTGTATTGTTAATAAACATCTGTGGTGAATAGAATAGCACGGCTGATGGTAAAGCGAGTGAATAAACACACACGTTTTGTTGACTTTGTCTGCATTTTTATAGAAACTTGACACCGCCATTTTGGTTCGTAAAAGTGTTGTTACGTTTTTTGTGCAAAAGAAAGAAATAGATTGATATCGAATGTCGTACTCGAGTATGAGTACGACATTCGATATCAATCTATTTTATTGTAAAATGGTAGCAATACAAACCAATATTTCATTATGTATATTCCATGCCGTCTAATGTCCAATACTGCATACTAAAATGTATGTAAGATAAGGCTTTAAGTGAGGCTGTGAAGTAAAGTCTGGCAGTAGACTTTTGTCCGATAGTTTTGACACATATATATAATGATTTAAGTAGAAGTGTCTAAACAAAGTATAATCATATTTAGCTATAATTCTTTTTTACACTTTGTTCAAACCTTTCTATTATTTGATTATATATGGTATAGTAGTAGTTATGTCTAAGCAGCGAATAGCTCAATGGGGAGACCAACAGACTGCAATGCAGAGGGTCTCGGGTTCGAACCCACGTCGCGCACCTCTGACTTTCGGAAGTTATATGACTTTTCGAAAACGTTAAGCCGTCGGTTCCGGCTGCCACGAACATCTATGGCAGTCGTTATTGGGAAGTCAGTTCCCTCTAATATCCTGACACTGGTCTAGCCTTAGGGTATCGTTAGCCTTCGGGTTGCGGAGGTCAGGTGGCAGCCGCTCCGTGTTTTTACACTGATATCCAGTCAAAATCCGGTTAGACTAGAAAAGCCGACCCCAAGTGACATGGAAATAATAAAGGCTAAGAGAGAAGAAGTAGTAGTTATTTCTAATAAAAAAAATAAGATTAATAAATAAATAGATCGCTCCATTGGATGTTCTATAGTTGCCTGTTGGCGAGCTTATGATTTTAGTGAGTTATATTGACCTAAATTAAAAATTGTTTATTATAATTTACTTATTTGCTATTTTATAATCAGTAGTTAAGATACTCATTTTAAGTAAACTCTTTGTAAGTAGGTAAGTAGAATTCTTATATAGCCTTATCTCGAACCCTGGCATATTGAGTATCCTCTGATTTATCTGATTACTCCAGCCCACACCGTAAAATGTACACCGTAAAGTTAGTTACATAATTATGCAGATTTACACATGAACTGCATCCATATGATGCAGTTCATTTATGTCCCAAAGTATAATTTATGGACATCAAAGTTACTCTAATTTATATATAGCAGCGATAGCTCAGTGGGGAAACCAACAGACTGCAATGCAGAGGGTCTCGGGTTCGAACCCACGTCGCGCACCTCCGACTTTCGGAAGGTATATGACTTTTCGAAATTATGTGCGTATTGATTGATAATTATCGCCTGCTCCGTGCCTCGGAGAGCACGTTAAGCCGTCGGTCCCGGCTGCCATGAACATCTATGGCAGTCGTTATTGGGAAAATTAGTACCCTCTAATATCCTGACACTGGTCTAGCTTTAGGGTATCGTTAGCCTTCGGGTTGCGGAGGTCAGGTGGCAGCCGCTCCGTGTAAAAACTTATTTGATTATATTTGTCATAACTGTTAATTTTCATTTATATGTATAAATCAAATTACGTTAGCTATGTTTTAGTTCCAACATAACAGTGCTCCTATTAAACATTTTTAAACAGACAATCGAATAAAGATTTACCTTATCTGGCAATAGAACATAGAAGTACAGGCGCACAAACATAAACTTATGCCACGGAACTAACAAAGCAAACCCTGAAAAATGCACTCAACATTTATATTGCAAAAGGATAAAAAAATATCGACACCATGTGGGTAATATTCAATGCCTTAATAAACCTTATTTACAATGCAAAAACAGTTGTTACGAAGCCACCAATAACACAATGTATGGCAGAAAATAAAACCTAAAACAGTGAAAAGTGGCTATTGGAAAAAGTTAAAAATACAACAGCGACTGCACCGATGTGCGTAGGATTCATAATAATGTTTGTGTCGATGTGGTGGGCGCCATACGTTAATACATGTGGAGGGATAGCAAGAAAACTTGTTATTTTACTATTTTAATATGCGTCTGCTTCGGCGCTGTAATGGGAATGGATGCAACTGGTATGCATATTTTCTTCGGTCAGTTTCGGTTTCCAGGTGCCGCAAAGTGCTATTGAGTTTCCTGTCATGAAACTCTCATTGTGAGAGTATGTATGTATAATAACAGCAGCAGTTGGTCTCCGCACTGAGCAGCGATAGCTCAGTGGGGAGACCAACAGACTGCAATGCAGAGGTTCTCGGGTTCGATCCCACGTCGCGCACCTCTGACTTTCGGAAGTTATATGACTTTTCGAAATTATGTGCGTGTTGATTGACAATTATCGTCTGCTCCGTGCTTCGGAGAGCACGTTATGCCGTCGGTCCCGGCTGCCATGAACATCTATGGCAGTCGTTATTGGGAAAGTCAGTACCCTCTAATATCCTGACACTGGTCTAGCCTTAGGGTATCGTTAGCCTTCGGGTTGCGGAGGTCAGGTGGCAGCCGCGCCGTGTAAAAACTGATATCCAGTCAAATCCGGTTAGACTAGAAAAGCCGAGCCCAAGTGACTTGGGAATGATAAAGGCTAAGGGAGAAGGAGAAGAAGAAGAACGACTGTATAAGCTACCGTGGGTACTTCATTGGTAGCTGACCCTAGGTGTATTACTTGCGGATTGACAACTTTGGTACAACGAATTACAGGTAAGATGAAGTGAAATAACAGAAGTAGGTCTGTGAGGCTCTGGTACTGTGACATGGTGGGCAAAATACACAGTAACCGTATTACACTACTGCGGATGCCAATAACAGGCTAATATTTCACCAGGCAATCCAGCCTAATAAAACCTAATAAATAAAAACGAAAGGATATTTTATTACCTGTTTAGCTTTTTCTCCAATAAGAGAAAACAATAATTGTCAATGTTATTTAAAACTATGTAACGGGGCAGTAGTCTAGGTCTCTCATTCTAATTTTATCCACAGTCAGACACATGTGGACTGAATTCCTTACACTGAACAAAAAAATGTTGTGACTTCCTGATCGAGTCAATCTGCGTATTAAGTTATTTAAAAAACCTCTAAGTAACACAGGGAAATAACTGTAAAGATTTGGTATTTTAATAAAATCATCTCACAAGGTCTAGGATAAGTTTTAATTTATTATACAATTCTGCTATATCTAAAAGTTATCAAATAAAAATATCAAATACTTATTTAAATATATGCTGCCAGTGTAACAAAAAAACAATTCTTAAGGTCAAGCCAGGATTAAAGATGAAATTTCGATATTACATTCTTTCGATATTATTTTGGAGAAAACACAAAACTTTTAACGACAAAATATGAAATCAATATCAATTCTTATGAAACTGCAATTAGGTACATTAATATAAAAGTTGTCGAGGAAACTCGCAAACTTATTTCAGATTCATAAGCTTTAACTGAATAAATAATTGAGAGAGCATTAGCATATTTTTTAAATCACTTTCTAAAGTGGTTCGTGTCATATATTAAAGCAAACATTGCTTTGGACGAGAAATATTAAGCCTTATACGTTTTCAGCACCTTTGCCCACGTGGCAGTTACCTATGACACATAGACAATAATGTAATTGTACTAAATTACTATTAAATTCAGCTCAAATAACAAGCCTCTTTATACAAAACACAAAGGGTAGTTCCATTGTATTTTATTTAGTAGAATATTCAGTTACAAATTGAGACAAAAGAGAAGTGGTAACCACAATGTTTTTCAAAACATTTCAGTACTTCCTAAACATATTAATTAACAAATAATGAAGGAAATAGAACCTCCATTTTCAAAACAGAAAACTAACAATAAATGGGTTATTTTTTTGCTGATGGTGTTGTATGTGCATGCAATGTGCGACGCTAGCGACATCCAGTGTGTATCCAAGCGCAACTCTTGTATTGTTGCAGCCGCCTGACACACAGCACTTTTGTTTAACAAGCATATCTGTTTATTTTTATTGTAAAATGTTTCATGTATCGCACCGACAGTGTCGAAGTATTGACGTTGGTACGTTGTGTAAAAAGTTTGTTTTTCTGTCGTGTAATTTTTAACAGATACAATACCTGCAAGACTTTGTCTAGACTAATATTATAAAGAGTAAATATTTGTGCTGGTGTATTTTTGTTCGTTATGAACAACTAAACCGAGATTAAACGTCACCATTAGAAAGCTATTTTATCCAAAAGCTACAAAGGCTATATATAAAACACAAGCTATTACCCGCGACTTTGTTAGGATTTAACAAAAAAGTGTTTGTTCATTTCGCAGAGATGTTTTTCTAAATAAAAGTAGCTTACGTTACTCCTTATAACATCAGCTATTTGCCAGTGAAAGTCTCGTGAAAATCGGTACAGCCATTTCAGAGATAAGCCGGGAAAAAGAAAAGAGACAAAAATTTAAAAAAAATTTGTGTAGGTGTCGTTTATACTTTCATACGCATTTAATAAAAAGCTGATATTTTGACATAACAAACAAACACTTTAATTTTATTTATTTGTATAGACCACGCTACGAGACCCAGCAACGGAGCAGTAATTTTAAACATGGGCGGCACAGCTTGTAGATATATACATACACTAGTAGTTTTCCCGCGGTTTCACCCGCGTAAGTACCGTTCCCGTGTGAATATCGGGTTTCACCCCTTTCACCCCTTTCAGGGTGGAATTTCCAAATATCCTCTCTTAGTGCTCCCCTACACTCTCCAAGGAACATACATGCCAAATTTTAGCTTCTTGCGTTCAGTAGTTTCAGCTGTGAGTTGTCTGTCACTCAGTAACGGAAGAGTTTTATATATATAGATTGTTTAATTTACCAATGACTTTATCAAATGTATAACTGTCATTTCCTTGCAAGTATTTTCTCATAGTTTCATCCCCTTGCTTGAACTTGGCAACTAATCTAAACTATTCTAAGTTTACTGAAGTTTAATTTTTTTTATTATATTGTAATAGTCTTGCGTTTGACTGCGATCTCACCTGATCTTAAGTGAAGATGCAGTCGACGATGGAGCACGCTTCCTTGGAAGATACCTATTCACTCGTGACTTAAAGACACCCAGATTATACTCATCGGAAAACACAGACTTAGGTAGTGAGTTCCACTCCTTTGCGGTACGCATTATAAAAGAAGCAAAGCGCGTAAATGTGGTATATCCACCATATACCTATGCCGCTGGTCTGTTTGTCTGGTCGTCCGATGGTAAAATGGGGAAGGAGGAATCAAATTATGCAGTTACTCTGCACACTCTCCGAATGTGAAATGAAATGTATGCGATAGAAAACCGAAAGACTGGCAACCTTACGACAATGCTCCAAGCTTTGAAGTCGTGTGTTGACCAGTTGGTCATCGCCGATAAGTCTCCTGGCCTTACGCTCAATTGACTTCAAAGCCGGTAATAAGGTAAGAACAGTACTCCACGCAGGATCGAACCTGTGCTTGATAGAAATTAAGCAAGTGTTCAGGCATGAAATACTGTCTCACCTTATTGAGGATGCCCAGCTTATTGGCGGCTAGTTGGCCTTTGTCTTAATATAGGAGCTAAAGTTAAGGGTTGGAGTCAATGACATACCCAGAAGCTCAAGACAATCAGTTATTGGCACGGATACATCTCGGAAAGTTGGAGCCAGTTGGAATGGGCTCTTTTTTGCAGAGAACAAACACGCCTGGGTCTTAACCGGTCGAACTTAACCATGTTGGCATCACCCCAATCGGAGACTGCCTTCAAGGATAAGTTCATACGCTTGATCATGGCGTCCCTGAGCAACTGTATTTGTGCTCCACTGGCCCTGGCGACATAACTCTTTACAAGCGTGCTGTCGTCTGCATACCCAAACGTACCGGGTTTTAGCAGATCGTTAATATGCAGCAAAAAGAGAGTTGCAGTCAGTACTGATCCCTGTGGGATCCCGGCATTAATTGCCTTTTGTTCGGACGAGTAGCCATCAATGACTACTTGAATCAAGCGGCCCTTCAGGAAATCTGCTATCCAAACGCAGAGGCCAAGGGTAGGCCAAAGGACGGAAGCTTGCTGATAAGGCTATCAGGCCAGACCCTGTCGAAGGCCTTTGAGATATCAAGCGAAACAGCCAATGCTTCACCGTGTTTCTCGATGGCCTCGCTCCATAAATGCATACACTAGAAGGTCTCCAGTGGACCGGTTTCGGCGAAACTCGTATTGCCGGTCACTGAGTAGACTATTTAATTTTAGGTATGATAGGAGTCTGTTGTTTAGTATACGTTCCATACTCTTACAGAGTATAGAGGTAACTGAAATGGGTCTATAGTTCGCAGGGTCGGCTCGACAGCCTTTTTTTGGCACAGGCTGCACATCAGCAAGCTTCCAAGAGTTTGGCACTTGTCCTGTTGCCAGGGAGACACGGTACAGGTTTAAATTAATTATTGATTTTTTGTGATATAAATGTACATATAATTGTATTGACTTTAATTTAAAAATTTGTGTGTGCAGTTAAACTTGATTAGACTATTTTTGATACAAATATTTTTATAAACGTGTGCAAAGTTTGCGCATGATACATAATTATGTGATTTGATAGTAGTAGATATAGAAAGTAAATACAGTTATTTACCTTCTATATCTATAGTTTTCAAATAACATAATTATGTAGTTATGGGACTATAAATAAAAATAATGTGCGCTCAGGGGTAAAGAAGTTCAGTGTTCAGTAAGAAATAAAAGTACCATATTTAAAAAAAAAAACAATTATTAACTTTTAAACTTTCGCGTTGCATGATATATATATAATATGTAACGGGTATTAACGCGATCATGCATAATGTTTACCTTTTTTATGCTTGACGTTTCGACCAGGTTACACCGGCCGTGGTCACAAGCTGACTGGTGCTGCGATGTCATGTCTCCGTTTGTGAGGCAGAAGAATCTTGATTCACCCTCACTTTTGGCATATTTTTATTTGTCCATGTACCGTTACAAACTACACTCACGGTATCCCTATTACGTATGCTAGCATACGTAACACAGCAGCACACCGCACGCAGCACCAGTCAGCTTGTGACCACGGCCGGTGTAACCTGGTCGAAACGTCAAGCGTAAAAAAGGTAAACATTATGCATGATCGCGTTAATACCCGTTACATATTATATATAAAACAATTATTATTTAACAGCACTGTTTGCTGCTTTATAATTTCAATACGAAATCTCTAAATACTGAAAAATAATGTTGTTTGTTGTCTGCCAATCTCTAGAACTTAATATTTTGAAATAAAAATTATCTCATAAAACCACTATGACGCAAGCGACCAATGAAGACAAAAAACAAAATATTTTTGTCTTGTTTTTCGTCTACGTTTATATTCATTCACGTAATGATCTCTTCAAACCTATTGAGTCCTAACGGCACACCGGCATCTAGATACAATACGTTTATAATTAAGTCTAGCCTCCCAACAATTATCAATCAACAATTATCAATTCATAATTAATATGCTGCCATTGAGCTTACTTATTTAACATCCCCTTATTTTCGGTCAATACTTTTAACATACCTACATCTACATTTATATGTCTGACGTCACAAGCATAACACACGTGGGTACACAGACATTTTAAAATTAAGCTAGCTATGATTTATCACCTCCTCATTATTGTCCCCGGCAGCGCGCGAAATCTGACATAATGAATTTTGTGGAACAGGCCTGTTTATTTAAGCTAAGCAAAATCCTTACCAACGTTTCTAATGCAAAATACCAGAGGTAACTTTGCTCTATGTTCATATGTGATATAAATTCTGCACTTGCTTTGTATGGTTTCTACATACGAGTGACATGGAGCTAGTTAACATGTACGGAAATAGCACATACATTCACGCGAATATCGTCGATGGGGTAGGCAGGTTGTGACGCGGACCGGTCGTTGCTGAGCGGCCGTGCTCGCGGCGCCCCTCCATCGGCTTCTCCTCCCCAGCTGCGGCCCTATATATTGGTAACGGGTCCTGGTGCCTGCCTCCTTCCGCTGCGCTGCCTACCGAAGCTAAGTGGTCCATTCTACCCGGGACCACGTAACAAGCCTTTATCTTGAACCACGCCCTAAAATACCACTAAATGTCTAGTCGAAAAACACCTGTTGTAAGTGAAAGTATATGCTTATTGATCGCGTTGTTCATCTTTCATTTCTATTAAAATCTTAGGTCAACCACGCCTCTAAAGCGGGTTGACCACTATAACGTTACAAGGTGTACCTACATATATTATACATCGACAGCTATTATTTTATTTAGATCCCTCGTAATAAGGGCGAGCCTTGTTATTGCTGCTTATCGGAAACAGTTTTAGGCTCCGTGCTGCTATAGAGAATATCTTGACAGAAAAATCCAATAATTTCTAATCCAGGAGTCAACCCCGAGTCTTGTACATCAGTCGCGTACACTGCAGCTGCGTTACCGAGGCAATACTTAAATTAGTATATATTAATTCCAAAAGAAAAGGTTAGTGAGGAAACGATCTCCTCATGGTAATCGAATTGTAAAAGGAAATTGTGCGTTGTTGGCCTTTCGAATAAAGAATTGCTGCGTTGCCAGATTCTGGCAACATAGTAGCGTAGTACAATGCAAACACAATATTTAAGCTACGATGTACTACTTACTCTAGTAAATTCATAATAAATAAACCATTATTGCAATCGCTAAAACTTTAATTTTATTAGGATATATGGAGATATATATGTATGTTTATCCATTGTCTAGTACCCATAGTACAAGTTCTGTTTAGGTTGGTCTAGATGGTGTTGTGTGTATGTGGTAGGATATCATTATTACACTCGAATCACAGGAATTCAAATAATTAATCCATCACACAACTCTACGGAATTGAACTTACGTAAGAGCAGCGATAGCTCAGTGGGGAGACCAACAGACTGCAATGCAGAGGGTCTCGGGTTCGAACCCACGTCGCGCACCTCTGACTTTCGGAAGTTATATGACTTTTCCGAAATTATGTACGTATTGATTAACAATTATCGCCTGCTCCGTGCCTCGGAGAGCACGTTAAGCCGTCGGTCCCGGCTGCCATGAACATCTATGGCAGTCGTTATTGGGAGAGTGTCGACACAAAAGATCCCACTGGGTCGAAGTGTCGCCGGTCTGCACTGACTGGCCCCCACATATGATACATACATACATACGTAATAGTACTCGCAATGTGTGTTGAGTGTAAGGCCTTCAAATATAGTGTCCTTCGCACCATTCCGAAATAGCACTTAATTATTTTATGCAGGCGGTGTTCCAATGTTCCGCCTTGCAATGCTAATTTTAGTCACTAATTTTCGCACTATTGTAACGGAGTCACGCGTAGGCACATATGGATTACATTTCATTTGTATTTAGTATGGCAGTTATATTTTTAGGTATCTCATATGTCAGTCGAGGGCAAGCCAAAGAATAATACTTAATCATAGCTAAGTAGGTTTGCAAGAATCAGTTGCCACGATTACGGTACGACTGTTATACCGAATGGCGGCGCTAATCGGTTGTTACGTCACCACTAGCTCGCGAATGAGTTTTAATTAATATATCATTTATTTGGAACAAAAGAAATACAAAAATTATAAAAATAGAAACAATGTAATTAAAAATACAAGGTGGTTCACATAGGTATTAAAGAAAAAGAAAAGATAATAGAAACGACTTTTAAAATTTATAAAATGGATACGAAATATTAGTGTTGTGCGATGAAACTTGGTATGTAGATAGCTGGAGACCTGGATTAACACATAGGCTTGTTATCACGATATCCCCACGGCATCGGGGTGACGTGCCATGACATACGCGGGTGACACCGCCGGACGCAGCTAGTATGACTATAAAATAGAAGTGCATGTTTTTAATAATGTATGTGTGTGCGTGCGTGCGGGTGTACGTGCGTGCGGGCGTGCGTGCGTGCGTGCGGCGTGCGTGCGTTCGTGCGTGTGTTCGTGCGTGTGTGTGTGTGTTAGTAGTTCGTATACGATGCTTACATATAGCCTTCTCGTATTCCTGCTCGATGACCTCTACGGTGATTAGATGCTTCCATAACAAAATGAGATCCGAGAGCCGCTCAAATATAAAAAAAAAAAATCTAGAATTAGGTACGTAACTTTTTAATTACATGTAGGTAAATAATGCATACATACATGCTAATTGTTGATTGCACGGATGGCGTAGTAGTTTAACTGCTTGCTTTGCCATCGGGTTCGAATCCTACATGGTACAAAAAATTGTGTGATCTACAGGTGGTTGTTCCGAGTCTGGGTTTTCTTTGGGTCCGTTGTTTAAATATTTGTAAAATCCTCAGCGACATAGGATTTATACCTAGTGCGGGAGATGATTTCTTAATAATAATAATACGAAATATTAGGTTGGTGTGTGTGTGTGTGTGTGTGTGTGTGTGTGTGTGTGTGTGTGTGTGTGTGTGTGCGTGCGTGTGTGTGTGTGTGTGTGTGTGTGTGTGTGTGTGTGTGTGTGTGTGTATCCGTGTTTGGGTGCTCGTATGTGTGTGTGTGCGTGTGCGTTTTTTAGTTCGTATACGATGCGTACATATAGCTTTCTCCTTGTTTCGCTTGATGAGCTCTACGATGATTAAATGCTTCTATAAAACAACTGAGATCTGAGAGTCGCTAAGAACTAAGTTATTTTTGCTAAAATTAGGTACGTAACTTTTTAACTATACGTAGATAGATAATGTACGCATAGCCATTAGTTAGAAAGTGGGAGCTTTTTATGAAATAATTATCTTGGAGCTGGTAGGCTTTTCGAATCGATATGACACACAACAGAAAGGCTTAAAATAGTCACCCAAATGAAATATATAAAATTCAGTCTGACTATCGTAGTTGTTTAAGTAAAAAGTCTGACTGTTATAAAATAGCCACATATGAGGCATATACAGTTACAAACTTGCTAAGATGAAGTAAATCTGTCGCCTCTGGAATCTTAAGACTACGTCGAGTGTAAGACAGATAATGACAGAGCTCGTGTGGCGCATACTCAAATCGGCGCGCGGCCGCCATAGTAAAATAGTATGGAGGATTTGAAATGCTTTTTAGATAAATATGTATCTTTATTGTCAACCAATAACTTAAACATTTGGGATGGACAAATTGTAATATAACTATTTATGTTTCGCTTAAGCTGTAAAATAGGATAGATTTCTACTGTTATAATCTAAAAATCACATCACACGAGCTTACGTTTTTGCATTTTTCATAATTTTGTATCTAAAATATTAATTATTTTAAGTTTTTTACACGGAGTAATTGTAAATACATTCATTGTTATGGTAAATGTATATTTTATATTTGTATTAAACAAAAAGTGTTGATTTTATTCGCAACTGTGACCACCTGTTTTGGCACATTTCGCTCGGCGCAGTCTTAAACTAAAACAAATTAAAACCTGACTGGATATAAAAGTAAAAATGTAATGAATGTAAGTATTTTATTTATAATATTTGGTGATATTTGATTGTTTATTCAGTTCTTTATTTAAAAATAATTTATATGACGATGTAAAAATATCGATAGAATGTGTTTGTATCGTTTAAATTTAAAATGATATCACGACAAAGTAGATTCGTATCGGTATATTCCCGACTCTAGTACCGATTGCAATAATAGTTGAATGTTCGAGTGTTACTTGCGTTTTTACTTTATTGAATCTCGCTCACATGAGATGTCAACTTGTTGCCTTAACTTTAAAATTGCTTTGCTCTGCGTTGTATACGGACTTGGGATTACAGGATATTAAGTTTGTTCCAAGATATTAAAAACTTTGTACAGTTCATTTTTAAAGACTTGATAATATAAACCGCAGTGGATGCAAGGTTTTTCTTTTGTAGACACGGAATAGTGAATTGCTCGATTAAAGTTTACTGATTTACATATTATAATAACATAGTAATGTGTTTAATATCGTGTATTTTCATGGCAGAATTTTTGATGTTTTTTATAACTACGGAGTTATCTCCCACGGCCGTCTGATTTTGATTCCGGGTATATACTAACATTTCAAACGCAAGGAGTTTATTTTGACACGTTAGTTAATTAAATTTTAATTCCAAATGTGTGTATGACGATTTTAAGCAATGATAATATCTTATTCTATCTATCTATATATATGTATGTATCTTATGTGGGGGCCAGTCAGTGCAGACCGGTGGCACTTCGATCCAGTGGGATCTTTTGTGTCGACACTCTCCCAATAACGACTGCCATAGATGTTCATGGCAGCCGGGACCGATGGCTTAACGTGCTCTCCGAGGCACGGAGCAGGCGATAATTGTCAATCAATACGCACATATGTAATTTCGAAAAATCATATAACTTCCGAAAGTCAGAGGTGCGCGACGTGGTGGGTTCGAACCCGAGACCCTCTGCATTGCAGTCTGTTGGTCTCCCCGCTGAGTTATCGCTGCTCTATTTTGTGTAACTCTTTCTTTGTGTCTAGAAACTGTATGAGATTGTGTCTATTTCTTGCTTACATGATATTATTAAAATGTCTACCTTCCATTTTTTATACTTACTTATTCTGTTAACATCGATAGACTAGTGGGAGATCGTTAAACTGCCACGCAGAGGTCTCGAGTTCGATCCTGAGACACGCATCTCTTTCTTTCCGAAGTTATGGGCGTATTAAATAGAAAACATCGTGAGGAAACCTGATCTCTGCCAATCCACACTGGCCCAGCGTGGTGGACTATACAGCGAGGTCAAAGGTCATAGTCATTTCGGGGGTATATCTACTGTGCTGAGTCGAATGGCGTTGACCGCGAGTCTCTAGCTCTTACGGTTCTTGAGTTGAAAGTTGTATAACAGATGAACGGACAAAGCTGTTGTATAGCTTTTTCGAATTCTAAAATCCTAATTAAACATGTGTGTCAGACTCGAGATGTAAAACGCAAATAAAGTTGGCATACGTGATTAAAAATAAGCGAATAGCAGAACATATTAGATTGCGGGTTTATCTATTAGCTTTTATAGATAGTATTACGTCATAATTCTAAAAGTATTATTGTGTTAAGTAACATCAGCGACTTTTAAAAGACCGACGCGGCGTCACTCGCCTCTACCAATCAGTAAACAGCCTTTATTTACACACAGACACACACAATCCTCTCAAATCAAATCAAATAATCAAAACACATTCGTATTTGAAATAATACATTTTATTTTAAACAGAAGCTTTGAAAGCCACATCCATTTACTTAAGTAATGCGTTCATAATATAATATGAGATTCACAGGTAAACCAATTTATATTGTTTTACTTTGAAACGGGAAATCATTTTGGATATCACGCGTGTTCTTAATTTTGTTTACTTTTAGACTTTTATACGTATTGGATTAATATTGGATTCTTATTTTATCTTATGTAACCTGCAATTTATACAGGTGCATTATATTCAAGTAGGCACCTATAGAAGGATAAATAATCTTGTAAAAATTTTGTTCAAAATAGAGTTCCGATTTAACAAACGTCAAAAATGTAAACTGAAATGTAAATTATTTTACATTTACGCGAATATTGTTTTGATTATATCATTGAAATTAAACTATTTCATATGGATTTTATTGATGGATTTTAATTTTTCAAAATAATGTTATATTAGTAGAGTATAAAAAATAAGCAACGCGATAAAATCTACATAAATTAGTATAATTTTAATGCAATATATGTTTACATTTGACATTTATTTTAATTTAAGAGTATACCAATTGTATTATTTACGAAACAGAGATCATCTCTGACTAAGCCTAGATCGTAGCTATTATGAACAGCGCGGCGGCTTGACTTGTAGGTACTATTATCGAAAGTTATAGTAGTTATTAGATCTTTGCCTATATCTTATCTTATCTGTGTCTAGTCAGTGCAGACCGGCGACACTTCGACCCAGTGGGATCTTTTGTGTCGACACTCTCCCAATAACGACTGCCGTAGATGTTCATGGCAGCCGGGACCGACGGCTTAACGTGCTCTCCGAGGCACGGAGCAGGCGACAATTGTCAATCAATACGCACATATGTAATTTCGAAAAATCATATAACTGCCGAAAGTCAGAGGTGCGCGACGTGGGTTTGAACTCGAGACCCCCTGCATTGCAGTCTGTTGGTCTCCCCACTAAGCTATCGCTGCTTAGTGGGGAGACCAACAGACGAATAATTTGCCTATATCATTGCGTTTACCCCCACATAATATAATGTAGTAATTTCTATACAGATGTTATACATATCTAATAATATTTAAAAAAATTGTTTATGTTTACATAAAAGGAATGTGTTATCAATTAATTTTAGTACAATTTGTATTACATAGATCGTTCAGTGTGATTTTTATATTATAACAGTAGAAATCTATCCAATTTTACAGCTTAAACGAAACATAAATAGTTATATTAAAATTTGTCCGTCCCAAATATTTAAGTTATTGGTTGACAATAAAGATACATATTTATATATTTATCAAAAAAGCACTTCAAATTCTCCATACGCCGAATTGAATATGCGCCGCACGAGCTGTTCATTATCTGTCTTACGCTCGGCGCAGTCTTAAATATAACTTTCTTTAACGGTCAACAGCAACTTTGACGATAAACCTGTATGTCTAGGAGATCTCCATAATATTCTTGAAGATATAATAGGTTTGCTAATGCCGCGCACTCGGTTAATAGGGTGGGCTATGACCTAACCCTTTTCATAAGCACGCTTCTTTTATCAACGGTGCTGACACCACAATAATTATTGATACTAACATACATATGTCGAATTCGATTCCATATTCAAACATAGATTGATGTGGCACTATTAATTATTAATCGAATGACGATCAAATATAGAATTCGGATTTAATTACACGTAGGTGTAGTTAATGTTGTGAAATTTAGAACGCTTTTGCTACGTCACTACAGTTACACCCCACGTGTAAACACACACATGCATATTATACATGTATGTGTGTATTTGTACTTGTGTGGGTATGAAAACAGTGAAGTTATCACGTATCGAGCATCGCGACCTATGGCTTATCTCGTATTCGCTCGTCCTATCTACGTTATGCAAGCCAGAAACCAATATTCCGCAGATATAAATAGCGATACGTCCGTTTTAATTACTTTGTGAATTGATAATTGAAATAACATGGTTAAATTGACTGAACATCATCTAGCTGTATGATTTTGTTGAAAGCACTGCACCTTGAACAGGCTTTTCCAATAGGTACTAAATTATAATTCCTTTCTGATCCGTATAAGAAATGATTGTTATAATTGAAAAAGATATTGAATTTAAGTATCATGTTGATATTACAGCGCGTCGCGTATCGTCAAGCCTGGCAACTATACTAACTTTTGACTTTAAACTTAATGAACTTCCCCACACGGCTAGCTCTAGAATTCAGAAGAAATTCTCTTTGGCTCAACTTCTTTAATAATTACTAACTAACTCCAGCGGTTTCGGATATTACTCCCGTGGCTCGTATTAAGAGCTCCATTTTTTAAACCTGCACTCACAGAAGAGCAACTTTGATTTAAATTTTTTTAACTAGATTTTCCCGCTTACGTAAAAGTAGTTTAGGTTAGGTTATGTTAGTAACAACACTTAACAAAAAAATTATAATGAAACACTTCAAAAAGGTGATAATACTTATAGCTTTCTAATGGAAAATAATTTTTAAAACCGTTCACTAATTTTTGACTGGATTTCTTACAAAGAAACAAAGAAACAAAAATCTAATCTTTCCTCTTTATAATATTATAGGTTAGATTGATTACTTTGATGTCGTATGTTAATATTGTCTTCTGTTTACGCGAATATTATTCATTGAAATTAAACTACTATATACGGCTTTTATCGCGTTATTTATTTTAAACCTTATTACAAAATTTTGAAACTGTCACACTACTACTAGATACTATGAACTTTACTAATTTTTAAGCTAATTAATTTATTAAAACTATTAAAACAATTTATATTTAAGTTTACACTTTCCCCGACGTTTCGGTTGCTTTTCAGCAGCCATGGTCACGGGGAGACTAAGATGGTAGTTGTCTCAATGTTCCAGTGTAGTTATTTCAAAGTACCCGAACATAATTTAATCATTGGTGTTTCTATTTACGCAGAATGAGCTCAAAGTATCATGAAGTCTAGCTGTGGTTTGCTTCTTCTTGGGTTTGACTATTTGTATTACTGGATCCCAAGCTGGTGGTACATTCCAACCATCTTCTCTATTGAAATTAGGATGTTTTTTGATTTCAATAGCCTCGCGAAGCATCCTTGGTAGGATGTCGTATGTAAAGTCAAATAATTTTAATAATTGGACTCTCATTTATTTAAGTCACAGAAATAAATTGCAGTTGATTTCATAGTTGTTTAATTACCACTACTCATTCATGACTCCATTGGGATGAATGTTTATGAAAGTTGAAAGGTGCTCGCAATAAAAATTAAACTTGCACAGTAATTAGAAAATAGAATTTATAATTTCTTACGTAATAGCAGCTTGGTCGACTTGGTACGGCGGTATTGCCACAAAGTATTGCGGGTTAGTTCTCACGGCAGCATTGAGACATAAAATATAATATTAATAATAGTATAGTAGATCCTGAATGGCGTAACATAACTGGTTATGAATATCAAGTCTTTATAAGAGTTTTTTATTCTGTTGTTCACTATAAAGTGATTATGATTATGATAAGTTGACAAATATGGCAGTGATAGCCGAGTGAGAACCCGTTGGACTGCCATGCAGAGCTTTCGAATTCGATCTCGAAGCACGATCTCTGACATTTTGAAGTTATGCGCTTATTGAATATTTAACTATCGCTGTAACGATGAAGGAAAACATCGTGAGGAAGCCTACATGTCTGAGAGTTCTACATAGTGTTTTCAAAAATGTGTAGAGTCAGGGTCGCTACGGGAGTGGTAAGTGAAACACGGATGTAGGTTGACACGTGTATTGGCTACCAAGATCACCGGAAGAATGCTTTTACAAAAACTCTAATATAAAACTGTTGTTGCATACATATTACACACTTAGCTTACGCTGACTCTATATAAACTTAATATACACTACCCTATGCCGTTACAGACGTAAAGCTTGCCGAGCCGTACTGGTGTATCATGGTGGACTATGGCCTAACCAGCAGTAGAGCAGTTTATGAATAGGGCTGATATTATTATAACTTAACAAATAATCATGGAATCCACTTGATAGTAAGAGGTAACCGCAATTTATGCGTGTTATCATATCTTTAAATAAAAGAGTCGTTTTGCTACTAGCCCATAGGTTATAGATGACACTGCAAAGTAAGAGTACGGAGAGATCTTCTATACGGAATTACTTCCCCAGTTGAATTGCTTCAACTTACTTAGAATCTAAGGTTGACATTCGTTGCGTTCTACCTCATATTATAATTTACGTAAAATCATAACGTACTGCTCGGCAATGTTATGTTTTTCATACAATCAGGGTCGTATTTTTTTTAAGACATATCCTTTTTAAATTATATTTTACATGACGATTGCTTCATTTTAGGCCAAGCTTTGTCTTAAATTATTCAAAATAATGACCATCCATGTGATTCTGAAGAATTAAAGTAACGAATCCGGAGAATTGTGAGGATACTAGACGACCTAACTAAAAAAGAATTGGTGGTGATGATTTATTATTATTAATAATAATATTCTACCACATACACACAACACCATCTAGCCCAAACTAAGCAGAGCTTGTACTATGGCTACTAGACAATGGATAAACATACATACATACTTTTTTTTTTTTGTAAATACATACATATTATACATAGAAACACCCAAGACAAACATTCAAGTTCACGCACACAAATGTTTGACTTGTGCGGGAATCGAACCCGCGACCTTAGGCGTGGCAGTCGGTTATATATTTTTTTATTGATGTTATAAATAAAAAATATCGTCTATTAATTATTATTCCTGTATAGGAATCACAACATTAGATATAGGAAAGAATAGGCTCTTTATAGGTAAGGAACAAACCTTATTCAGGCTTATGGTATACAAAAATATGAATGTCTCATTCAACGCTCTATTAAGGCACTTCAGACACTTTAACACGTTGATGTAATATCATCTACCGTTAACGAACAAAGCCTATATCAAAATTTGAATACCAATCTTAAAATGTACTTAATATCAGATGACAATGAAATTGTATGGGCAGTTATTTGCATGAAGACTACATTTAGTCTCGTTCGAACAGTAAGGCTTAAAGTAGGCAGGCGATTCGCGATTTTGCAAATGCGTCGAGATAGCAACACATTTACGCAAGGCTGCATTTTATCACGAAAACTCATAATAATTATAGCCAAAACTAAAAATTATATATTCATTTAGATTACAAAGTAACACGTATGAATGTCAAAATATAGTGGTTAAATCAAAGTCAGAAATCATTCATTCATTTAGGTCACATAGTAACGCTTAGGAACTTCGAAGAACAGTGATTAGATTAGTTAGTTTACTAAGGTTATTGAAGTAACATTTAGGTATGTTTGCTAATTTTAGGAAAAGGCCTGGGCCTATGTGACAATGCCTGCACAAATCCCACAGCCAAAGAAGAAAAAGAAGATCATTGAATTTTGCTAATATAAACACATATTTGAAAAGTAAACGATTAGCAAGGTTAAGCAACGTTGGGTGCGGTCAGTCTATGGATGGGTGACCGCTTAGTGGTATTTCATCTGATTGTCTCCGTGCTTCGGAGGGCACGTAAAAGGTCGGTCCCGGTTGTTGTCAAATTGACAGCAGTCGTTAAGACATGTCAGAGGCCTACGGGCTTGAACAACTCTTGACAACAGGTTGGCCACTAACCACACGAATAGAAGAAGAAGATAACACCATATTATTCTTAAATACACTATTTTGACTAATTTAAGTCTATTTAAAGCAATTGTAGGGATCTGAAAGACCTATGAACTCCAGGAGAAAAAATTATATCTGAACCACGTATGCATACGTGGTTTACCTAAATATTACATATTTACTGTAAAAAAATCAATACGCACATAATTTAGAAAAGTCATATAACTTACGAAAGTCTAAAGTGAGCGACGTGGGTTTAAACCCGAGACCCTCTGCATTGCAGTCTGTTGGTCTCCCCACTGAGCTATCGCTAACCTTAACCTTATAGTAAATGAATATATTTTATGGAAATCACTGCAAGTAAGATTTATGTGTTGCGTGGCCTTTATAGATATTCAAAAATCGGACACAAAGAACCCATAGACTCGACACAATAATTCGTAGTATAATAAAAATATTTGGCTCGTATAGTTATCGAACTTACAACACTTGGTTGTGGCAGTGTTGAGGCGACAACTACTACTAACTTGTTGCGCTATTAGAGGCCCAAGGGTCAAATAGCCTATTGCCAGGATAATGCTTTACGAAGAAGCCTTTTTAAACGCCTACCGCAGGAATACACAGAGGTATATCCCTACTGAACTAGGTATAAAGCCACAAAAAGTTTTACATCTGTTTAGACACTAACGATGTGGTGTCACACTTAAAGAAAATAGCCTGAAATCCCGCCTACCTACGTCATAAGGCAGATATCATCAACCAATAGGAAGCCACCGTGTGGGACGGGCGCCCACGCAAATTGCGTCATCTCAATTTTAGCTCACTTGTATGTACTTGGTATTCTGTGCGCGAAGTTAAAAATAGTTTCGTGTAAGATGCCTCTTAGATTTTATCTAAAAGTCATAAGTATTATAGTATTTAATTATATATGAAGTATTAGGTAAATAGGCTTTCTTGATGTTTTATCAGATGAGATTCGGTAGGGTAATCCTGTTGGTGACTATAAGGTTCCTGGGTTAAGTTTGAAGTTCCAGCGATTTTCGGATATGTATCATGTTACTGGAAATTGAATTCTGTTACTGACATGTAAATGAAATATGAATACTGAAAAATTATGAAGCAAAAAGTTACTGTAGCAACTTTTTTGATATTTATTATATTGATAAAATAATAATTTCTTTTTAATATAAAAGTTGGATCGTCCTAGTAATAATATAAGTAAACATCTAAAAGTTTGTGAACATGCTTTAAAGTTTAATTTTATTTATTAAAAATGTTTTGTAGGTATAATCATTGTAGGGATCTAACCCAACACTGACCAAACCACCATCTATTGGTATAGTTGTCACTCAATCACGCTTACTAACTACAGAACAGCTTTCGATAAGGACCATGACAAAGATAGATCACGTACTGAATTAACATGCAGAATACTCGAGTAAGTTATTTTTGTACCCCAAAACTAAGTTCCCGCGGGATTTATGCGGGGGAACCGTGACCGTGGTCGACAGAAACTAGCAGGAAATAAACTTTTTAAAATCTGCACGATATACTCTTGAACAGCATAGCAACTTGAGCAGCAATATACTTCCAACTTTAGTCGCTGGCATGCCTATTTCGATTTTGTGCTTTCAGCGACATAGGTCGATAAACATTTGTGTGATTTTAAATTGCTTGATAATATTAAATTACTCTATACGTATTTTGAATTGCTTGATAATATTAAATTACTCTATACGGATTTTGGGTTTTGTATTTTTTATTTATAGGTAGTACGCGATAAAACCCGTATAAAGTAGATTCATTTCAATTAATAAAATTCGTATAAACGTTGGACAATATATGGTAATTCAACATCTTTTACTGCAGTAGCAGTTACATAATAAATAGTTATTTTAATCACAATTCATTACTATAGATTAGTAACTAAAATAGCATAAGAAATGTGTTTAATATTCAACTGTTTATTTTGCAGTCTCTACATGACGTGTCGATCCTAAAATATGACCACAATTTACAGTAACATGTATATCTCTTTTATACACGATTTTTTTCTAACGTGATACCTAAATGACCGCATACGTGGCAATTTAACGAAATTGAATCATCTGACTTTACCAAGAATTTTGATTAGGCTTCTTTCTTCATACAATCAAACGTTTATTGAAACAATACGATGCAATTTCGTCTGAAAGGTCTCTCCGTTTAATATTGCCTTCGTTTTTTAAACTCGATCCTTCTTTAGATAGGAGGGTAAGGTAAAGTGATAGATTGTTTATCCATGGGACGAGTATCTTTCTTGCAATCGACAATCATCAAAAGCTACGACAGTTGTAGACCTTTCGTAGACCATCTACGAGAGCGTAGCACAATCTACGACGCTTAACCAGATGACTTTTAATACAAATAAACAAAATTAGAAAATGTAGTACGTCCTAGAGGTTGTACATTTTCTCATTTTGTTTATATCTAGAGAAATGTGTTATTGAGAATGCGAGTGCTGAATGTTAGGTTCTAGGTACGATTACTAAATTTTGTTACCGTCGATGAAGGTTGTTGTAATTTTTATAATTGAAATTTATGTGCTTAATTGATTAATATGATGATAGCAGCGATAGCTCAGTGGGGAGACCAACAGACTGCAATGCAGAAGGTCTCGGGTTCGAACCCACGTCGCGCACCTCTGACTTTCGGACGTTATATGACTTTTCGAAATTATGTGCATATTGATTGACAATTATCGCCTGCTCCGTGCCTCGGAGAGCACGTTAAGCCGTTGGTCCCGGCTGCCATGAACATCTATGGCAGTCGTTATTGGGAAGTCAGTGCCCTCTAATATCCTGACACTGGTCTAGCCTTAGAGTATCGTTAGCCTTCGGGTTGCGGAGGTCAGGTGGCAGCCGCTCCGTGTAAAAACTGATATCCAGTCAAATCCGGTTAGACCAGAAAAGCCGGCCTCAAGTGACTTGGGAATAATAAAGGCTAAGAAAGAAGAGAATTGATTAATAAATTAATAACCTAAAACAACTTTTCAAATACAGTATTTATATATGTAGCAAACTTGACTTGACTCACTTGACTTGACTTCTTCCTCTATCTATCTAGTCTAGTAGGTGACGAGTGCACTCTGAACAGTCTCCGGTAGATGACTGTATCACATTCTCATTCACAAAATGAACAGAGCTTGTGTCACACCTATGAATTTTCTAAAAAAACCATCACCCATGCTTGACTCGAGATTCCAAAATACCCCAAAGTCGTAAACAAAAGTACTAGCTTACGCCACGGGGCTACTGAAGCAGTCATAATCGAAATACATAATAACAAATCAGCGATTATCGATATACACCTACTATATACGCCGCTTGACCAATAAGCCGGTGAACCAATTCTACTAATCACTCACAAGAGCGATTAAGTCGCGATACACTGTTCAAGTGACGTCACCGCTGACCGGCCCTCTCCACTTAGTGATCACTAATGCTATCTCATAAGAACTACGATTTATTAGCTCAAGGAAGTGCTAGGTTCCGTAGAAACTAAGTGAATATTATATGTAGAAGGAAGGTATTATGATTTTATAGGTAACAAACAAGAATACGGCTTACCTGTGAGCGATTACCGTGGCTCACGATTGCTTGCAGTAGCAAAGGTATCACTCACACATTGGTGTATCTTGGGGAAAAAATATTAAAATAGGGTGAAAGGAAAGATATTGGTGCTCTTCCTTACCGGACTAATACTACTAAATAATTACATCAATCTTAGAATAGAATAGAATTCGTTTATTTGTCAAACATAGGTGATTGCAATTTATGATCTTAAGATAAGATAAGATAAGATCACTATGTTTTGCCATGAAGGCAAACAAATGTTAATTAATACCGATATTAAAAATACAATAAAATAATTAAAATAAACAAGAAATAGTACCCTTTTACATTTAAATTATATAAAAATTAATAATATTGACATTCTAATTACATTGTTGGATTATTATTACGCATTAATTACGATATTATGTCACGGTTATAACATTATTCATAAATATCCGTCGCACCGCGGAGAGGTATGCGTCAAAGCATTGCCCCAAGTAAAAAAAAAAAATTATTCATGTATTACATTACAAAAAAAATATTCTATTAATGTCAATGTTATTTTATTCAAAATTATTATTTTCATAAAAATTTACAACCATTTGTTGTGTTTTCAACGAACTTAATTAATTATAATATATATGTATTACTTTCTTACGGAAAGTGGTAATAATATTATTACCCTTTGGTAATTGAGAAAAATTACGTGTATATGTGGGTGGTACTTTACCAGACTAGCCAGTTTTATCACTAAATTATGGACAAATATATAACATGGACATGTGTCTTGCTAAATAAATAACAAATATGAATGAAGGATTCTTTTCATATTGCAAGTGTCTATAAGCTATAGGAACCATTAACTGTTTACTGTTAGGATTCGAGAACGCAAGCATATTATTTTTATGTTGACTTCACTGGTATCTAATTAAGTGCTTCATATTGCCAACTTTCCTTTTATCTCATCCTTTTGTCATCACATGTAAAATCTGCTTATAAATACTTCTTGTGCATACTTTTTGGGTTCTTCATAATGAGTTTAATCAATCCCAAATATCAATATTTAGGCCGTTAAAATAGTTTAATAAGAAACATGTTAAATTAACAATTACCTACTTAAAAGTTCACTCTGTCCCCACAGATACCCTTTTTTTAATGGAAAACAATAACGCCTTGATGCTTATAATCCCTGCGCCATGAGTAGCTATACAAATATTTTTAAAACATGGCCACAAATAACATTCGGATTTCGAACAACTATTTGACTGTCACACAAATATAATCGTAGTCTTATGTGATAATTAAACTTAGCGTTAAACCGTTTCAATCAAATCATTAATTTGTTGAAATAATTCATTTTAAACGTAAATTAAATTTTCTTCTTCCAACGGAACCCTAGCCCAGTCTTTTAAACTATATGTTCAAAGAAATGCCGATAACGCTCGGTGTAGTGGTTCTGCCGATGTTTGTATGGAAATGTCATGTTCTGTTTAGTGTCTGATAATGCGAATACTCTGGAGTGCTATCGGAATCGCATCGTGACCGTATGTTTTGGCAAGCAGTATGAAGTTTCGGGGAAACTGCGATAAACACCATTTTCCTGATATATTGTATGAATCATAAATTTGTCGTCATGATTATTAATGATTATGAAATATTACATAATTATATTTATAGTTCCATGCCTCTGTTTGCGAAGCAGTATAATCACATTAGGTGTCGAAATAGAGGGCTGGGTTTTTGACTTCTATCACACACATATACACACACACACACACACACACACACACACGCACACGTGGCAAAGTTCCATAAACTATATTTCTTTTTCATAAGACAACTAACTCTCTACTTAACGACATTAGCAATCAATCCTGTGTCGCGGGGAACTTTACAAACAGTTACACAACGGACATTAAGACTGCGCCGAGCGTAAGACAGATAATGACAGAGCTCGTGCGACGCATATTCAAATCGGCGCACGGCCGCCATAGTAATATTGTATGGAGGATTTGAAGTGATTTTTTGATAAATATGTATCTTTATTGTCAACCCATAACTTAAATATTTGGGACGGACAAATTGTAATGTAACTATTTATGTTTCGTTTAAGCTGTAAAATAGGATAGATTTAATTTGCAAATTTACGTAATTTTGCAGGCGAAAATATTAATTATTTTAGCTTTTTTACACGGAGTAATTGTAAACACATTCATTGTTATGGTAAATATATAGTTTATGTTTGTTTTAAACAAAAAGTGTTAGTTTCATTCACTTAACTGTGACCGCCTGTTTTGGCACATTTCGCTCGGCGCAGTCTTAATTGGAAAACTTCAAAAGCTTTCAATCTTTTAATAGTTTCGAATTTTTGTTTGGCGGTTCATTTGAATAGAAATAACCTTTTGTTGCTTTCTTATTATAATTTTACGTTATTATAATACTTATCCACTACTACTGTATTATCTATACTAAAATGATAAAGAGGCTAGCTTTGATTTTTGTTTGTTTGTAGGGAATTAACTCAAAAACATCTCAACCGGTTAAAAAATTCTTTCATTATTAGAAAGCTATATTATCACCGAGTAACGTAAGCCATATTTTACTTAAAAAACAGTACTTTTTCTAACATAAGCTAACCTAATTTTATGCGAGAGAATCCGCGAGTAAAAACCATTTCCTAATATATTAAGGTGAGTGTTCAGTTATTGTGACATCATGCACCACGCATTGTAGACAAGCATCACCTACTACTTGTATTGTGCATGCAACATACACATAATATATCTGCACATACTGCGTGCCGTATTTCAATTAGATACAAAATCCTAGATAATATTATAAATGCGAATGTCAGTTTGTTCCTTCCAACGCTTTTACGCCTTAACTACTCGACCAATCATCATGAAATTTCGCATACACGTTGGCAGGCGTACTAAAAAAGAACACACAGGAGTACCTTTTATCCAGTATAAAGGAACTGATCCCGAGGGATAACTCTACTAACTAATAAATATTAAAAACATATATCAGTTTGACAATATAAATGTAATATTTGTTCTCTTCTGTGTATCTCTCTAATAGTATGTATGTATCTTATGTGGGGGCCAGTCAGTGCAGACCGGCGACACTTCGACCCAGTGGCATCTTTTGTGTCGACACTCTCCCAATAACGACTGCCATAGATGTTCATGGCAGCCGGGACCGACGGCTTAACGTGCTCTCCGAGGCACGGAGCAGGCGATAATTGTCAATCAATACGCACATAATTTCGAAAAGTCATATAACTTCCGAAAGTCAGACGTGCGCGACGTGGGTTCGAACCCGAGACCCTCTGCTTTGCAGTCTGTTGGTCTTCCCACTGAGCTATCGCTGCTCTGTACTTCACTAATAGTAACTATTACCACAGAACATAGTTATAAGAGTATAATGCTCTCTGCTATTGCTAGCTATCAGATTCGCCACAATCTAGCAAGAAAATAATGTTTTGCGTGTTTTACGCATTAGGTATATGGGTTTGATTACTCGGCCAGGCAAAGTGTCATTCGAAATATTTGTTAAGCTTGTACTTCCGCGCGTCACTCTCAGGAAACAACGAAACTGTTCTGTAAACATGAAAAGACAAAACACAACTTTCATTACGAGCCGATAGGCCTTAATGCGTTTCGTTCGTCGATTTCCCTCGGGATATGTTCCTACGAAACTATTGAAAAGAAATAAGCTTATAATAACCATGCTTTGATTCCTACGATTCTCGAAATAATTTGAGGAATATGATGACGTCACGCATTAGATTTGCGAATTAGATTTGATTGCACGAATGGCGTAATGGTTTAAGTGGCCGCTTTGTCACTTGTATACGCCAAATGTTATGGGATCGATCCCCACACGAGACAATTTGTGTATAACTTTTCCGGTATGCTGGAGGATTTCTGGAGGTCTAGAGTCGACCAATTTTATTTAAATGCTAAATTCTAACAACATAAGTTACAGATTTACCTACCTTTAAAAATTCGGCGTTGCATCTATGTGTGTTTTGTTGTCTCTTTCATACTTTGTCATCATCTTTCTACCATCATACCTATCAATACTCTAGCATGGTATTTCTTCCATCTGGAAACGTTTTTATCTAGTACGGTACTTTTTAAGAGATCTATTTACCCACATATACGTAGATTATGGAACCTTTCTAATGCTCAGAGCGCTATGACATGTCCTTCTTCAATCGAGGCTTAAATTGAGTACTTCTTTCACAGCTCGGCTATGCACAGTCCTGACACTTCTAAAGTTCATGAGCGATGGCGAACGATTTCCATCAGGTCCCGTTAGCTCGTCTGCCACTAAAAGCAATAAAAATATAAAAATAAATGGAAGATTCGTGTTATTCAATTTCAGACATCATGCGTTGTATGATTTTCTTGTTATCTAATAAACTTTTGGTGAAATAGGAGAGAGGAAAAATTAATAGAATGTCTACAATGACTGAAATACGTATAACAAATTTATGACATTTCCCTTTTTACTCTAGCTTATGTCAGATTTAGTTAGGTATTCATCAATTATCTAACTTTTATCAGACATTGTTACACCATTGTATGACATTCCTTATTATTTTAAAGTCGTTAAAAAGTGAACCAACGTCCTGGTAAGAGCAGCCCGATATTATTAATACGATGTACATATATACTTGAAATTGGTATTTATTTAAAACTAATTTTACACTATTAATTTATGTTTTTTTTCTTCTTAACTCACAACTATCGCATGCCTATTGATGGCGAGATGTGATAAGGTCTGTAAATATATGTAAGGTATCTTTTTTATCACTACGAAGAAACGAATTGCATTTCACTTCATTTATGTTTAAATTGTTGAACCATAACATATGCAAATGTATTGGATTTTACCTAACGATATTTGCATGCGTTTGCATGGATATCGATTTATTAATTTATATATAATTATTACAACTAGCGGTCGCCTAGTGCTCGAAATTCGACCAAAGTTTGCCTGTAAGATATTGCTGATATATGTCATTATATATTGATATATGTAACCATAGTTACGCGCTTCGGCTGCGTGTGTCATATACATGGTTGTGTGTGTGTAGTGCTTTTTCAATAATTTAATGTATTTCTAATGCATATTTTATATAAATATTAGGATTCGCCCCTCCTCCTTCATATAAACTATAACTGTGCCAAATTTCATACGAGGAATGTGAAATTTGGCACAGTTAAAGTTTATATCCCACAAATTTTCGTAAAACGGTGTACAAAGTTTTTGCTTCACGTATTAATATATATATAATAATTAACATAAATATATATAAGTCCTATAGATTGCATACATACATGCAATTATTTTTACGTTATGCTGATCGATGGTTACATGCTGCTGAGAATTTACTAAAAACATTTTGACTGAGCAAGGATTCAAATTGGATACTCAAGATCGACTGCTATCGCGGTACTAAACATTTATTTTTCTTACAACCTAGTTCTTGTTACGGTTTCTTAACAAATATTTAGTTAATAGAAACAAAGCTCACTCAGACTGGGAAAAATTATTAATAGATCATAAATATTTGTCCATGGTAGGATTCGAACCCACGTCACAGCTGCGGCGACGCGACCGCTTGCCCACTACGGTATCCGTGTAGTTAGTAGTATAAAAAAATAACATTTCAAACTTTTAATCCAGACAAAGTTAGGCAAAGTAAAGTTAAAGTACTAAACGTTTAGTCAAAAGCAAACTTATAAAAAGTTTTTATTGCTTGCCAAAAAAAGAGTTTATATCCAAAAAGTAAAAGCAACTTTTTATCAAAGTGTGATCCTTGAAACGTGGTCAAGTTGAAACTTTACGACTAGCTTAGTGCTTCAGTTATGTTTACAATAATTATATTGTAACGTTATCTTAACTTTATGTGAATATTATACAATAGCTTTTGCTCGCGGCTTTGCTCGCGTAAAAGTTGGCTAGGTTATCTTAGTAACAGTACTTTTTTTAAATAAAATATTGTCTATATTACTCGTTGTTAATATAGCTTCCTAATGGTGAAAGAATTTTAAAATCGGATGAGAAGTTTTTGAGTTAAATCGTTACAAACAAGAAAAATATCATATTTTCCCTTTTTATAATATTAGTATAGCTATATACTACATTAATAATAATTATATTTTCATTTATAAAATAGTCATTGTAGTACATAATGAAAATTATACATGGTAGGTCTTACAACTATTTTATGTACAATCCTATCAATGAATTTTTGTTTTTACGCGGGGAAATTTGTAAATCTCATTCCCCATCGCTGGTTTTGGGGCGGGCGATGGGGATATGTCGCGATCCAGCCCCTAAGATGGAGATTTGGGCTGAACCGACTAAAACCACCGCGGTGTTTCTCACACCTTTATGACGGGGCCGCGCGGATTGCTCTCGCATTCAAATCGCGACCCCGTCAAAGGTTTGACCCGCCGATGGACGTGGCGGGTCCCACACAACCATCACACAAATTCACAAACACTTGGGGGACCTGGTCCCCAAAGACAAAGCGCGGACCTAATCACCCTTCCGACATCGAGAGGCGTGCGCGGAACACGAACGCAGCCTACTCAGACATGCGCTGATCGGGCGATGGACGGCCCCAATGGGTCCACCGCCCGCAGGCTTTTATTCAGGGTGGCTGGAGGTCGTCTCGCGCCCTCCTGCGCCTGGCTTTGCGGTTGTTACCCTTGTTAGGTAAGTTAATAACCTGCAGTAAGGATTAACAGTAAACATCTAAAGTATAACCATGTAATGTTTTTATTGTATTCAAACTACAATAAAAAGTTTAGCATTTAAAATAACTCATGCAGTGAAAAAGTTAGTGTGTGTATTAGTGTATAATATGTATGTGTAGAGTATGTGTGTTTGTGTGTGAGTGTGTGTGCGTATGTGTGTGTTTGTGTGTGTGTGCGTGTGTGTGTTAGTGTGTGTCGTGTGCGTGTGTGTGCGTGTGTGTGTTAGTATGTTTGTATTGTAATGATGTAAATATAAGAATAATGTTACTAATTTTAAAGGTTATGATAGGAATGCCTCAGTTTCATCATAGGATTTGTTTCGGAGAAATGATCGGACACTATTTTTACATAAAAGGTGTGATGAACCATATACCGCACATGTTAAATGTATTGGGGGCTAAGTAATAAGAGAAACGCTTAGTAAAAGTTGTCCGCGAACATTGAACTACTTTATCTCGGCTCAGATATCACGGCTAACATAGCGGTTTTAAGGAAACCTCCTCGTGAATATGGCTTGCTAAAAAGCAAGTATAAATGCAAAAGCAAGAATGTAAATTTTAATCGTATAAAAGTAGTGTTTTCACTATAAACCGCGAGAAAATCCATTGAAGTTAATTTCAATAGCATTATTTTGTTCGTATAGAAATTATTCATTAAGGAGTTCTAGAGATTTTATTCCATTTGGGATTTAAATAATAGTACTTAGTTACAGTCACAAATCAAGAGCAGCGATAGCTCAGTGGGGAGACCAATAGACTGCAATCCAGAGGGTCTCGGGTTCGAACCCACGTCGCGCACCTCTGACTTTCGGAAGTTATATGACTTTTCGAAATTATGTGCGTATTGATTGACAATTATCGCCTGCTCCGTGCCTCGGAGAGCACGTTAAGCCGTTGGTCCCGGCTGCCATAAACATCTATGGCAGTCGTTATTGGGAAAGTCAGTACCCTCTAATATCCTGACACTGGTCTAGCCTTAGGGTATCGTTAGCCTTCGGGTTGCGGTGGTCAGGTGGCAGCCGCTCCGTGTAAAAACTGATATCCAGTCAAATCCGGTTAGACCAGAAAAGCCGACCCCAAGTGACTTGGGAATAATAAAGGCTAAGAGAGAAGAAGTTACAGTCACAAATCATTTATTTTTTTATTATTTCCTTAGGTCACTAAATAGAATATTTCTCCAATAGCAAGTTAATCATTAGAAATTTGACATTTACTAATAGGAATACAAGTGTAGTGTTTTTCCTACTTCCTAATAAAATTATATATATGAAAACTTGTAAAGATATATATAGGCTTAGACTATGCGGATAGCTAAGCGGTTTCAGTGGCCAACTTCGTACAGGCACTACGCCGAGTCTGTTATGGGTTTGAATCCTATACGAGACGAAAATTATGTGATCCGCAAATGATTTTCCCAAGTCTGGGTATTCTTAGTTTGAAAGTTTGTAAAGTCCTTCGCTACAAGAGTTATACCTAGTGAGAAATATCTCTTTTTATGATAATGAGTTTCTTACTCAAAATACGTATACCATTGAATGAAACTGGACACACAGATAAGGGAGGAAAAGAGGAAATTAAAATTGAAACTTTTTCAAAGAAATACAAACTTACAAAATGTTTTAACTTTAGATATATGTTTATCTTCACGCTCGGTTGCGTCCAGTAGTGCAAACAGATTCAGTGAATTTTAAACATTAAAGACATTAACAGTTTTCACTTTGATATAGATGCAGTTCACTTAACCAAATTTATTTTATATCTATATAAAAACACCAAATTTTATAATATTTTATAAACAAGAAAGATTTGATTTTTTGTTGGTTTGTTTGTTTGCAAGGATTTAGCTCAAAAACTACTAAATTGATTTTAAAAATTATTTCATCATTAGGAAGCTATATTATCACCGAGTAACATAGACTATATTTTATTTTTAAAAAGTACTGTTACTGACATAATCTGATCTACTTTTACGTCAGCGATGCCGAGGCGAAAGCCAGTGTTATATATAGGTATAACATATAGATTTACGCCATCAATCTTCAACGTGAGGGGAAGGCAGAGAGGTTTTCTATATTTATTTGTTTCAATTAAAATGACAACTGTCACACCTCAGTCCACACCCTATATCGCTGTGGATTTTATACATACATACATACATAGATTCACGTCTGTTTCCCAGAGGGGTGGGCAGAGACTACGGATTTCCATTTGCTACGATCCTGACACACTTCTCTGGCTTCATTCACTCACTTCACACTCATCACATTCCTCATACACGCCCGTCGGTTCAAGGTGCTCTTAATGTAGCCTTTGTCCAGAACGCCTCCGATCTGATCAAGAAACGTTCGCCTAGGTCTTCCTCTTGCGACTGTTCCATTCACAGTAGCCTTATAAACTTTCTTAGTCAGTCTTTCCTCGTCCATTCTTTCTACATGCCCAAACCAGCTTAACATACCCTTTTCGATTCTTGTCACTATATCCACTTTCATGCCACATCTCTCTCTAATCACGCTATTCCTTATTCTATCTTTTATAAACTGATACTATACTCCCAGACTCAGAATAATCATTTGTGGATTATACAAATACCTAATTGCTTAGTATGGGATTCGAACTCATACCATACATCACCGTAGTATCGGGGAAGTGACCACCTGCCCGCTGTGCCAATTGTGCAGTATATTAATTTTCGCTTTTGAAGAAAAGTTTATTGAATAAAAGTACCTTATACGAATATGAACGAACGAACGAACGAAGTCTTCTTCTCTCTTAGCCTTTATTATTCCCAAGACACTTGGGGTCGGCTTTTCTGGTCTTACCGGATTTGACTGGATATCAGTTTTTACACGGGGCGGCTGCCACCTGAGCTCCGCAACCCGAAGGCTAACGATACCCTAAGGCTAGACCAGTGTCAGGATATTAGAGGGTACTGACTTTCCCAATAACGACTGCCATAGATGTTCATGGCAGCCGGGACCAACGGCTTAACGTGCTCTCCGAGGCACGGAGCGGGCGATAATTGTCAATCAATACGCACATAATTTCGAAAAGTCATATCACTTCCGAAAGTCAGCGGTGCGCGACGTGGGTTCGAACCCAAGACCCTCCGCATTGCAGTCTGTTGGTCTCCCCACTGAGCTATCGCTGCTTTTATTACATGCAATTGTATTATGATACTTAAATACGAATATAAGTATCATAATAAAATTGCATGTAATAAGCCTTAACAAATAACATCATGATCATTACAACTCATTTAGCTTCCCACTTTTTCTACTTCCAACAAAAGATTACTCAAAGATAGTCCCGTCCCATTCGACGCATCCCAGTAATTAAACCCGGCACCTCAAAAATTGTGTATAAGCATGCAAACCTATGCCACTATACCAACGAATTTTTATAACACGAACAGTTGTTAGCAAAAGTAATTGTAGTTGCTAAAAATAAATTTGTCAATGTCAGTTGGTTTAATAGACAATATAGTAATATGACGTCATGCATTCTAATCGCAATGTAGTAAATAAATTCATATTACATTGTCTCATGATTATATAACCTCAAAAGATTAGGTAGAGATAAATAATTATACACACATTTTGCCAGCCATGTTTTTGGACTTTCATAATTAGATATTTTATTTTATTTCTAATTTAACATTTTAGGAAATCTTACAGCTAGGAATACAATTAACATTATACTTATAAGGTGATAGCTAATTAAAAGTTTTTACTGATATATTATATAACCGTGAATATAGTTATACGTAAAAGTAGACATATTGTGATATCACTCTTTAGATGTAATCAAAGAATTTGTTACACAATTTTTTTTTTTAATTTAGTGATACTAAATAAAAGAAAATATCAATATCAACACTTCGACATGCTGCATTGCATGATGATGATGCTGATTACGTGTTGCCACTTAAATTTTCCTACCCGAAAAATCGAACTTGAGCTCTATAACACGTAAACTTAAGCGCAAACTTACTCACGGGTTCAATGTTGCAAACTTTCATCCTATTTGTACAAATCCTTTTATAAAGATTGTTTAACTTCTTAAATAAAAGTTTAAGATTTTTCTTACGTTATATTTACGCAAGGTAAAGTACCTTGCAAAGCAATGTTATTTCAATTAACTAAAATTATTTAAAGCATTCTTTAAAAATGGAAAATATATTAAGGACTTTCAACTTAAATTGCATGGCGTGGTAGTTTAAGTGATCACCTGCCTACAATCCATCACACACACACACACACACACACACACACACACACACACAGACATGTCGCTAGTTATATTTTAGGCTGCACATAATAGGAAACAAGGCTTTTGCTGTACCGGGCAATAGTTTCGTACCAGTGATGAGAGTTGCATACCCCCAAGCTTCTAGAAGCGCCGTAAAGCCGTTGGTCCTGCACCTGGGGGTCTACCGTGAAACGCGTTATACGCAACTGTGTACGTTCGTTCGTGCTTATTCTTACCATGAAACATCATTCGCGCCGACATTCGTCACGAATATCGTCGTATGACATTTGTACGTCCTAAAAAATCCGAAGTGTTTTCACAGTAGGTATATGCTTATTATTTCGTTCGTAATTCGTTTCGGAAAGTCATTGCGTAAAAACATTTTTACAGTAGACCCGCTGGTCTCTCTCTTCTCATATTGTGGCCATTCCATCAAATAAGAGAGTTATAGAATAAATAATGCACAAATAATGCGCACTATAATAATATCTCCTGCGCAGATGGCCGGTGTCCGTTAAGATTGACCGCCGTGATTGAAATTCGATCTGGAAGACCTTACTTTTATTGCTAGGCAATAAGAATGCCATTATTCAATATAGAGCCTCCAGTATCAAGCTGTTAAGTTAAAGTTACTGTAAATTTAATAAAGCGTTATCGTTAGTTTGCAAGTAGTGGGTGGTATACACTATCAGTTGTAAACTCTTAAGTCTGAAGAATGAGGAACATGTTCGAGAAAGTTTATTTTTAAATCCGTGTTCTAATAAATTGATTTTACAACTAAGGTTATGAATTACCTAAATAACATAACAGGTACTTACAGGATCTTCTATATATAACCATTTGGTTACAACAGATTACCTATTGAAGTTAGAAAAGTCAGCGGTATCACTGTACGGTTTTATTGGTATGCTATATTGCCATAGAAAATGGGTAGGCCTCTGGTATGGGACGCAACTTGTATTGATATCCTTGCACCATCATTATCATCATCTTCCTAGTACAGCAGGTTATCCTGGTACTGCTTCTGAATTAGCGGAGATGCTCAAACGGCGCAAATATTGGAATCCTCATTGGTGGTTATATATTTGAGTCGTTTATGCTACGTCTGTTTATAAAGACCTAGCTAAGTGACTGATTAACGCCTTGCGTGACCAGAGGGCTGGTTTTATATATTATGTAAATTATTATATAGCATATAGTATCGATGTCAAAAATCTTTATTTTGCATAAAAATGTCTAAACAATTCTTGGACACGTCAATTAACTAATTAGTTAATTGACGTGTAGACGTAGGTGACGAAACAAAGAGTTTTAAAATGTTTGCGTTTTATAAAAATAAAATATAGAATAAATACATGAGTCGTCAACGCATAACGCGCGCACAAGACTACATAGTCTTTCTCCTCTGTTATAATTTATTTTCTAAGTGTGGAAAATGCTTATAAAATATATCTTAATGTACTAAATATTGTGTTCATCTTAAACAGCAATTGATACAATTGTTATACATATGTTCACTGCCATATAGCATCGCCTTAGATACAAAACACAGAGACAAATTTTAATCCGTGACGTAGGACAAAGAAAGGCTCAGTTGGCAGAGGGACGACGCGGATTTTTAAGATCGCAGGTTCAAGCTCTGCTTTATGGATAGTATTTTCCCTCTGTTATATATCGCTAAATATGTAAAGATAAGGTATATAAGGTATACGGTAGAAGGCTGAAGTATTATCACTGAGCAGCGATAGCTCAGTGGGGAGACCAACAGACTGCAATGCAGAGGGTCTCGGGTTCGAACCCACGTCACGCACCTCTGACTTTCGGAAGTTATATGACTTTGCGAAATGATGTGCGTATTGATTGAAGATTATCGCCTGCTCCGTGCCTCGGAGAGCACGTTAAGCTGTCGGTCCCGGCTGCTATGAACATCTATGTAATGGCAGTCGTTATTGGGAGAGTGTCGACACAAAAGATTCCACTAGGTCGAAGTGTCGCCGGTCTGCACTGACTGGCCCCCAGATAAGATAAGATACGGTAGAAGCTACGGATAATTGCAGATTTTTCCAATTAAGTCTAACATACTAGGGATAATCCCTGTGTCGTGAGGGCTTAACAATAATTGAAATAAGATACATTAATATCAATCAGATTTGAAACACGAATATTATAAAAATTTTCGGGCCTTGAGGAAATCTCGTATGATTCGGTAATACTCACTGTATTGCTAACCACTAGAACTACACACATGTACCTATGTATTAATTAAACTAGACCTTTAAAAATGTGTTAAATTTGGCACTAAGTACTACTTTTATTTTTATTTCAGTTAATTAAAATAAAAAATATCCTGATATCTTATACTTCATCTAATAACCTATATTTACAAATGTACTAAAAAAGATAACATAATTACAAAAACACAAATAATTATAATACTAAATATTTACAAAAATGGTTTAGGCATCGTAGAATTCTTCAGCATCGCTGTCAACTGGTAACGTGCCCAGAAGACTGGCAGCATTGCCACGTTGAATGGCAATGCTGATTCTTTGGGCTAAGAAAAGACCAGCCTTTTGATCACGCGAAACGTCGATCAGGCGTTTTGCGATCTTCCTGTACAAAATACGAGCGCTCGGACCCCATGAACCTAGGGTTTCCACCCCAAACGACTCAAAAATGTAATTTCCAACTAAATTACTATATTTGCGCCGTTTGAGGGTTTCCGCGGTTGCAGCAGCAGCACCGGCACATCCCGCAGTACTTGGAAGATGTGATGGCGCAAGGGTGTCAACGCATGTTGCGTCCCACACCAAAGGCCTGCCCATCTTCCAAGGCAACAATGACATTCCGTCCGGTCTCTTCCCATCGTCACGTACCATACTTCATTGAAATTAAACTACTAGATACGGATTTTATCGCGTTGTTTATTTGACACTTTATTTATATTATTTTGAAAATTGTTACACTACTACTACTATTAAACTTTACAAAATTTCAAGCTAATTAAATTGTTATTAAAGCTATTTAGATTTAATTTAATTTTACACTTTCCCCGACGTTCGTTATACTTCAATATGAATTACGAATGATTGAGTTGTTAATTGATATAAAAGCTTAATTTCAATAATAATAATATAATAATATATTCAGTTGTCTTCTCCTTGAAGAGTATATAATATTCTTCAAGAGAAGACAGACATTTCGCTAGCTCTGTTTTAGGTTTTACGTATTAGAGTGTGAGGATGTTGCAGTCTTAGGGAATATAGTCTCGTTACGTGCCGCTGCTGAGATTTATCTAACAGAAAAAGCCAATACGTCTATGCCAGACCTGGGTATCTAATACAGGCCTCACGAACGCACGCAAACATAATCAAAATTGTATGCAACAGGATCGACGAAGTAGAGATAACTTAATTCATACACATACAAAATATACACGAAACACATTTGATTTGACGACTCGATGGCGTAGTGGTTAGTGTAACCGACTGCCACGCCTAAGGTCGCGGGTTCGATTCCCGCACAAGTCAAACATTTGTGTGCGTGAACATGGATGTTTGTCTTGGTCTGGGTGTTTCTATGTATAATATGTATGTATTTACAAAAAAAAAGTATATATGTATGTTTATCCATTGTCTAGTACCCATAGTACAAGCTCTGCTTAGTTTGGGCTAGATGGTGTTGTGTGTATGTGGTAGAATATTATTATTATTATTATTTTAAAAGTTCTTTTGATAACCAAAATATTTTATTAGTTGTATATTTAAAATATTTAATGACTTTTGAATCGAACCTCTAATTATGATGACAATAAACTAAAACGTGTCATTTTAGACATATTAATGTGAAAAGAAAATATACAGGGGAATAATATCTTAAGCCACATAACAAACCATTTGTTAAAAAGGTCCTAAACCGACAAGAGAGATATGTCAACATTGCGGCGTCGGTTCCGTAAATTCTGCCCGTGCCAGAATTCTACCCAGAAATCAGGCTACGTAAGCAATCATGACCTTATCTTTTCAACTGCTTTTCAAGTGCTTTTCAACCCCAAAGAAAACAGTTCTATTTATACCAACGCAAAAAAAAACATATAACACAACCGAAACACTTCTAACCAAACATAAAAAAATACTTCCAACTTCTCAATATCGTAATACTTTACGTATAAATAAATTTCTACTCCCATCACTAATCTACGTAAGTTGACATCACATGAAAAAGTTATTTAATTCAATTGACCACTGCTATCTGTTAGATATCATTCCGCCCGCCCGCCCAACGCCCATCGGCCACTGTTGGGCTATATAAGCGGGGAAGCTAACGGCAAACGCACAGTATTTTGCGGTCGCGCGTCAAGCACGCCGCATTGAGTTAGTGTGTGTCTGACCTTACGAGACCTGAGCGGATCCAGGTAAGTTTTTTTTAAACTTATAAAACTTGTGAAACCCTTTTCTTCTTTTCCTATGTGTTTTGCAGAAATTATTTCGTTGGTAATCCTGCGGTAAATAAAGTAATAGCGGATAAAATTTTAAATGAAAGTTACATTTAATAATTTTAATATATTCTAATTGATAAAAAATTAATGAAGTTTTCGTGTACCGTGTGTCTAGTTGAACATGCAATATTTTTGTCAGTACTGTATTTTGTTGTTTTCTATATGACTTTTAAACGTATTTTTATGAACATGGTTTAATTAATTCGATTAATAAATTGGCATTACGTTATGTAATGTTTCTGTTAATTAGTTTGATGTATTGTGCGTCGCGTTAAGTAATCGTCTGTTAAAGTTTAGAAAGAAATTATGCGGGCAATACTCGAGGGCATGAGTATACTACAATATATGTATGTATATTATTGTGGCTGTAATATTTAGGAAATATCGCAATTTATGTAATTATTTTTCCAATAGAATTTAATACATGATTTTTATAAGGAAATGCATAAAATGTACTCTGATACTTGTAACAAATCTTATACAAGATTTTAAAAAATAACGAATCTGGCGATTATAATATTTAATTTATTTTAAAATTACATGCAGATACTCTCGTAGCTAACTCGTAGTTAGTTATAATAATAATTGTATCCATCTAGAAAATAATTATTTACCTGAGCAGCATTATGTGTTTAAAAACCATTGATTTCACTAAAATATATACTTCAATGACATTGCATTAACTAAGTTAAATATAATTTAAATGAAATTTTACACTTATTAAATTGTTTATAATATTATATTCGAAAAATAAACTACACAACAATCATGTCAATTATAACTACAACCTGCAAAGAATATTTAGAGAAACAGAAATTCACGTAAATATCTACATTTAAAATATTATTTTACCTAACTTTCGTTACGTAATATTATCATTCACGTGCATATTAATAACCACACAAAAACAGAGTAACTGTGTCGTACAAAATATGCATTATATGAACATTCCCTGTTCATTCAGACAGGATAGGCACTAATAAAGTTTCGTATAAAACGGGTGATTTCCTCTCTAAGATGGGAATATGTTTTTATACACACATACACATCGCTAAACTACTTTTACGAACGCCATAGTAAAGTCGCTTGGGTGATTTTAAAATACTTGTAAACTTTTTACTCTAAAATAACTGGTTACCGAAAAATAAATGATTAAATACGTAAACTTATTAACAAGAAAATATTGAACTGCTATATACGGATTTTATCGCGTTGTTTATTTGACACTTTATTACAAAATTTTGAAATCTGTTACACTAGATTTATTAGATTTAAATTTAATTTAATTTGGTCCCCCGTGTATATAATATATACCCGTTAGTCTCCCCGTGACCATAGCTGCTGAAAAGCAACCGAAACGTCGGAGAAAGTGTAAAAATAAATTTAATCTAAATAGTTTAATAATAATTTAATTAGCTTAAAAGTTAGTAAAGTTTAATAGTAGTAGTAGCGTAACAATTTTCAAAATTTTGTAATTAAGTGTCAAATAAACAACGCGATAAAATCCGTATATAGCAGTTTAATTTCAATGAATAATATTCACGTAAACAGAATACAATATTAAGAAAATATTGTTTCTCCGAAAGTTTTGCCCTAAAACAGTAACGTAAATAATAATATGTATATATAAATTGTGAGAACGAAAATGGAAACCAATAGAATCTGGGGACAGATTCTTGTAAAATTTAAAAGTTTTTAGACTATCGTGATTTGTACACATATTTAATATTATATTCTTTATCGCGAGTAAGACCCGTTGTCTAGCATTATAATAAGTATCTTGTAAAATTTGGTTAAAAACGAGCTCGTAGGTTTAATTTAGGTGAATACTAATCATGATATTCATGACTAAATTGGTACTCTTCAGTTTTATTGTGAGGCTCAGCTCTGAGGTAATTAGAATCTCAGTTTCGAATCCTATTTTCAAACAAACACGTTATACTTAAGTAAATCATGAAACTAACTAAAATATTTTATATTGCCTAGTTTTAATTGTTGATGAAAACGTATAACATTACTAAGATATCACAGACATCTATGTTAAATGTTACGGCAAATTCAATAGGTATAAAAAGTAGTTAGGTATAAAAATAGGCGAAAATACCACACAAATAATTTTAAAAATGTCCATTACGATCATGATATTATTACTTAACTAATTTTAAAACTTATACGTTTCAATTATTTAAAAAAACTAGCTAAACCCGGCCACGCTTCACTATGGTTTAGTCTGGTTCAGTCAGCCAATACCCGTGTGAAATACGGCACAAAACACGTTTACGTAGAAATGCAACGTTAATATAAAATCGAATAAATACATCGAATACTTATCGAGTTTCAGGCTACAACATATAATAATATTCTCAGTATTGTAATTTGTAACTGCCTCCGTGGCGCAGCGGTAGTGGATGCGACTGCTGTGCATGAGGTCTCGGGTTCGATTCCCGGGTCAGGCCAACAAAAAGCTATTAGGTTTTTCTGTAAATAAATCTCAATAGCAGCCCGGAGTTAGGAAGTTGGCGGTGTTAGACACCCCCGTGCCTCGGAAAGCACGTAAAGCCGTTGGTCCTGCGCTGGTCTCTCTCCGGTCGTGTCGGATTGCCGTCCCATCGGATCATGAGAGTTGGGGAACAGAGAGTGCACTTGTGTTTGCGCACACACTTGTGCACTATAATATCTCCTGAGCAGATGGTCAGTCTCCGTTAAGACTGGCCGCCGTGGCCGAAATTCGGTCTGGAGGACATTATTATTATTTTAATTTGTATTTCAATAGAAAAACAAATATATGTAGTATCATGTCGCCTATTTGTAACATATAATTATATATTTTCTTTTTAAAATATTGGCTATTTGAGTTTCAAATTACTATTATTTTTGTTAAGTCCTCCAGCTAAGCTAGAATGCTTGTACGAGGAGTAGATTCACGTCACTGTAGTGCAATGGGTGTGATTCGAACCGGTGACCTCTCGATCGCAAGTTCAATACCTTATCCATTGGGATACCGCCACTTCAAATATATGTAAATAATCCAACCGTTGCATATTCCTTATACTTTATATACAAATTAAATATTATTTTATTTATAATTTTTATTTATTTATTTGCATACATACTTACATCTATCATTACAGGAATAAAAATAACAATGCGATAGAGAAGTTACATAATTACACACTTAATATACTAAAACTAAAGATTATTATGTTGATCACAACTAGCTATCCAGTAAGTGGCCTTTGTGAATTCGTTTAGTGAACACGAAAACAAGTCAATGCGCTCAGCTACGTAGTTAAGACTGCGCAATGCTCGCGTCAGTGGCGCTTGTTGCAGTAAGTTTGTACGCGCTGTCGGTACCGATATTGATTTCGTATGGTTAACAAATAATTAACAGGGTTACAATAACATATATTTTAATTAGAGGTAGCTTAATTTCATCAGACAACCCATTTGGAATATATAAAAGTCTTCTTCTTCTTTTCGTGTGGTTAGTGGCCAACATGTTGTCAAGAGTTGTTCAAGCCGCCCGTAGGCCTCTGACATGGCTTAACGACTGCTGTCAATTTGACAACAACCGGGACCGACTTTTTAGGTGCTCTCCGAAGCACGGAGACGCTCAGATGAAATACCACTGAGCGGTCACCCATTTATAGTCTGACCGCACCCAACGTTGCTTAACCTCACTAATCGTTTACCGGTTAGTGATTGTAGCTGGCTATGAGCGCCTCATTATATATAAATTAAAAAAAAAAATATTCCCTTAACAGATAGGTTAAGTTTTTAGTCTAAAGCCTTTACCTATCTGTTAAAGGAATGAAAAAAATATTTTTTTATACGGCAGTTAAATTTTTATATGTAAAGAAGCAAAGATAAAGTTTGGATAAACAGACTGATAAAGCTTAGTACCAACAGGACCTATTACAAAAATAGGTCCTATTGAATACCTCTTGGGTAGGCAACCATAAAAATTATGAGTTACTTCTGAGCCTATAAATTCTGGTCTAACAGTTTCAAGTGTTGTTTTCAGACTATTTAACGTATACAAATCAATTTTAGCAATTTCTAATTGTTATAATTAGTAGTTTCCAAACGTGAAATTCAGAAGTCGTTTCCAACTTAATTAGTTTTAGAATCTTTAATGAGAAGATATTTCATTAACAACTATTAGTTCAGAAAACGAACTGTATAAAGCAACATATGTATAGTTGCCGAAAACAATATCTAGATTAGATTTTAGTTATGGACGCTCAATATAGTCAGATACTTATAAATAATAGTATGTACGTTTTATTATTAATTTTATGTTAGTTCTTACATGACGAAGACCTTAATTTAACAAAATGTTGTGTATTATGAAATTTCCTATCGTGGATGACACAAATATTTGTTCTTTGTGGGGATCGAACTCTCAACAGTCAGTGCTATGGCGAGGTGACATTTTTAATCACAACGCCATCGATATATAATAATAATAATATTCTATCACATACACACAACACCATCTAGCCCAAACTAAGCAGAGCTTGTACTATGGGTACTAGACAATGGATAAACATACTTTTTTTTTTTTTTCGTAAATACATACATATTATACATAGAGACACCCAGACCAAGACAAACATCCATGTTCATGCACACAAATGCTTGACTTGTGCGGGAATCGAACCCGCGACCTCAGGCGTGGCAGTCGGATACACTAACCACTACGCCATCGAGGTCATCATACATATACCTGTAATATTCAATTAATGATACAATAAAGCTAATTATTGACGTTCTTCGCCAATGCCTTCTATGGATACTTGAATTAAAATGTTTTTAAATAACATCAGTGTAGAACTATTGCTATGTGAATATTTTACCGGGCAAAGCCAAGTTTCAATTAAATTTATTCAACGGCTTACGTCTGATTAATTAAAAACATTTCCACAAACTATCATATTTTAATATTAGATAGTAGTATATCAGCCCGTTTTTACCCGACTTTGTTACATTATATGATTGCTGGATACTTGTCTACTCTCGAAATTGGATAGTTGTCTATGTTAGATTTTTTACATTATATTCATACAAGAGGAAATAGCAATCAGATGAAATCTTTTTGCGCAAGCAGTATCAAATTTGATTGTAAAATCAGGTAATAATTAGTATCTTGAATTTATATATATAAGAAATAGTGGGGTTGTAGTGAGAAAATCTCGCGATCTGCCTCGAGCAGCAACGTTTAAAGAATAGTAATAACAGTATATATCGTGCATCCTTTTTCTGTCATTTGACAATTGCCCTTATTATCAGATTTAAAACTATATAATATAAGCTAGCATGTTATATATTTTTGATTAGAATGACAAATAAAATATATTTTATAGTTAGGCTAATTTATCTTATCTTATCTGGGGGCCAGTCAGTGCAGACCGGCGACACTTCGACCCAGTGGGATCTTTTGTGTCGACACTCTCCCAATAACGACTGCCATAGATGTTCATGGCAGCCGGGACCGACGGCTTAACGTGCTCTCCGAGGCACGGAGCAGGCGATAATTGTCAATCAATACGCACGTCATTTAGAAAAGTCATATAACTTCCGAAAGTCAGAGGTGCGCGACGTGGGTTCGAACCCGAGACCCTCTGCATTGCAGTCAGTTGGTCTCCCCACTGAGCTATCGCTGCTAGGCTAATGTAACTATTTGACTATAATAATAAAAAAAGTGAGTCAACTACCCTACTAAATAAGGCTTAACCGGTCGTATACCGCCGGCTCGCATACCAGCCGGCAGATTTGTACCCGTCGTAGGCCGGTGGCTCGCATGCGAGCCACCAAATTGGCGCCAAAACGCCGCGCGCCGCCTTCGCTTAAGCGTTCGGCGTTTTGGCGCCAATTTGGTGGCTCGCATGCGAGCCACCGGCCTACGACGGGTACAAATCTGCCGGCTGGTATGCGAGCCGGCGGTATACGACCGGTTAAGGTATAGATTACAATACTAGTTGAATACAGATTAGCAAAGTTTACATACTTTTTCTTCAATCATTTGAAAGAGCAGGTCGTTGCCAATTATTTCACGGTACGAATAATCCAATCTCCCGAGGGAACCTCTGACAAAACCGGCGTTAAAATATTAATATGGCTACTGCGCTTCACCTGGTAAATTAAAGTTACCATTCCTTTTCTCTTAGATCTGTTACGTATGGTATACATGGCATCGCAATTGCAGGCAATCACAAACTACGGTAACTACTTGCCATCTCGCAGACCGATGCTAGTTTGCTACCTTAACAACAAAATTATATTCAGAACATTATACTTCCAAAAGCAGTTTACAAACATACTTTTAGATGTGCAGATTGCCTGCCAACGTTTTCTTTCAATGTTTAAGCGAAGCATAATTCTTATTCAATATACACATAAGTTTGAAATGTTAGAGACGCGTTTTTCGAATTGCACTCATGGTTTCTTACTAGCCAGGTGAAGAGCAGCGATAGCTCAGTGGGGAGACCAACAGACTGCAATGCAGAGGGTCTCGGGTTCGAAACCACGTCACGCACCTCTGACTTTCGGAAGATACATGACTTTTCGAAATTATGTGCGTATTGATTGACAATTAACGCCTGCTCTGTGCCTCGGAGAGCACGTTAAGCCGTCGGTCTCGGCTGCCATGAACATCTATGGCAGTCGTTATTGGGAGAGTGTCCACACAAAAGATCCCACTGGGTCGAAGTGTCGCCGGTCTGCACTGACTGGCCCCCACATAAGATACATACATACATACTAGCCAGGCTAGTAGTATCATCATTCTTATAGATTTACTAATCTACTTATTTACAGTAAATACTCTTATAACATGGCTAAGAATCCATTTTACTAAAGAATTTACGCCATAGTTATAATACCTGTGGACCAAATATGAACTAGTACGAAAACATTAATAAGTATTTTTAATTTTATACAGACTCCGAACAAGGCGGTAATACTAAACTCAACCTGAACTATTTTATGTATATCATATTTCTGCAGAATTTGTACACAGATTTGGGTGATGCCGAATCTGGGGTTGGTGCCAAACAAACAACCGACAAAGTAAATTCAATTATTTAGTACCGTTTACGCATTGGCTATTTCGTGAGCATGCTTAGTTAAGTCTCAAATGCATTTTTATTTCATGCTTTTCAATGTTTCGCAGTCCATTTATTCTGCAGAGTAACAATGATCAATTCAATCCTCTGATCCTAGTGGTTCTACCGTAACACCGTAAAACTATGTAAATGTTTTAATTTTTGTGCTTAATTTGACTCATGGCTATACATTATTAAAGAGGTAAGTAGAGATGCAGGATGGCATTACATCCATCATTATTACGCAAGCTATTATTTAGGTCTTTAAGAAACGAGGCTATTGTCACCTGCCAGGCTCATCGTCAGATTTCGTGCTACTACAGAGATTTACCTAACAAAAACACCAACAACAATTTGCACGACCCAGAAATCAAATTCAGAATCCCACAAACATAAGAATAAGCTAGTCGGATGAACGTTCATTTAAAACGATATAATACTTACTAAATTTAAACAAATGGTATGTGAAGCATCGAGTTATAATGTTTATAAAACACACAGTCGCTTTATTGCCCATAGTTTATTATCTATGGTATAATTCAATAGGCCACCCTGTCACTACCCAGGGGTGTCGTTCAGGAACTGTGTCACAAGTTATGTCATTATTACCAACACATAGGTATTGTTGTCGAATGTGTGACGATTACTGAACGATTAATTTAATGGTTTAGTATTTTCGGCCATGACAACATTGAACAATAAAAAAGCTACGAGAAGATAATTATATAATGTCTTTAGTACTGAATCTAATTAAAAGGTCGGACACTATTTAAGTCAATAATAAGGTTGTAAATACTGGAAGTATTTTACATATTTTTTGATAATACTAAAGCTGATCTTTTGTGTATGATTGCCTATATCAACTCAATTGTGAGTCAGTAAGTATGTTTATGGTTAAGTTTGTCTGCCATTGTGAGGCCCTGAGTTCGAATCCAGGTCGCGTCATGTGTTATTGAGATTTTCTGTTAAGAAATTCTAAATAAAAGTACGGAGTGTGAAACTGATCCCAGTAGACGGCAATAGGCTATAGTGTAAGAACTGACACTACAGGTTGCGATATGCGGGTGTAACACATTGATTGAAATATAGGCGTGACATTACGTACTTATAATCTTTTTTAGCCAATAAATGTATCCAATTAAAAACAAGCTAATTATTAAAATCATAGCTTCATTTCAAAAAATATTTCGTCGCGTCGAGAAATTCTGAACCTACAAAAACAATATGGCTGCGACAAAAATAAAAAACATTCGTCACCAGTCAAGCTGAACTAGGGAAAGTCAAAAAGATAATTAATTACAGTATTATTGAGGCTCGCCAACTAAAGATTTTTTTCTTTTTATCCGTCTACAATGACAAAGCAGCTCAACTAATTGGCAAGGCTTTTCTGGATGTTTTAACTTCTTATATTGTTCCTAAATCCGTCTTCCTAAATCGACGAGCGTGTATGAAGAATTTAATGAAAGTGAATGAAGCAAAACAGGTATGTCAGGAATGTAGTAAGCGGAGATTTGTTGTTGCTATCTATCCCTGCAGGAAACATGCGTGTGTCTATGTATTTATACAGGATTCTTGCTAATCATAGAGCAAAGACGTGTTTTCTGTTGGTATTGTTAAATATTCTAATAAAGGAAGCGGTTGGATGCGCCTTGCCCAAGCGGTCTTGGGTAAGGCGCATCCAACCGCTTCCTTTTTCCTTCCAGGCCGGTGCCTGTGTGGAAAATCTTTGGGGAGGCCTATGTCCAACAGTGGACGTTCTCGGCTGAGATGATGATACTAAAAATGTTTTTGGGTGGAATTTACGATTTCAAAGTTAACAATAATTTATTTACTTAGGTCACAAGAGCAGCGATAGGTCAGTGGGGAGACCAACTGACTGCAATGCAGAGGGTCGGGTGCGAACCCACGTCGCGCACTTCTGACTTTCGGAAGTTATATGACTTTTCGAAATGATGTGCGTATTGATTGACAATTATCGCCTGCTCCGTGCCTCGGAGAGCACGTTAAGCCGTCGGTCCCGGCTGCCATGAACATCTATGGTAGTCGTTATTGAGAGAGTGTCGACACAAAAGATCCCACTGAGTCGAAGTGTCGCCTGTCTGCACTGACTGTCCCCCACATAAGATACATACATACATACATACTTAGGTCACAAAGTAACACTTATGAACGTCAAAGTAATAAGTACTATACTTTGACGTTTATACGTGTTACTTTGTGATCTAAATGAATAAATGATTTTTGACTTTGACTGCGTATATAATAATAAAGTCCGTTCTTTAGTTATTGTAAAATTATATTGAAGTCTTTAACAGACGGATACTTGAATAAGGTTAAGGTACTTCAGTAAACTAACCATATTGTGACGTTCATAAATATTACTTTGTCACCTAAAAGAATATATGTATTTCTGATTCTAACTTTGTTTTAAGGCAGTGTGCATACATATACCTACAAACACCCTTTTATCACTGAACTACAGGAAACTTTTTATCCTTCACCAGGCACAGCTGTTATAGAAATTGTGCTGTAGCTGAATATTTCCTGCACACGATTCGAGATTAAATGACGGGGGCGATTTGCCTGCCTAAGCCAAATGACTATTGCTACCCGAGATTTTTATAGTTAAACCCGGCTACGCTTCGCTGTGTCAGTCTGATATTCTTAATTTCCCAATTGCGTAAGAACTTCAGGATAAAATACTACATACATACACACATAGATTCACGCCTGTTTCCCAGAGGGGTAGGCAGAGACTATGGATTTCCATTTGCTACGATCCTGACACACTTCTCTGGCTTTATTCACTTTCAACACATTCCTCATACACGCTCGTCGGTTCAAGGTGCTCTTAACCTGGCCTTTGTCCAGAACGCCTCCGATCTGATCGAGAAATATAAAATAATAAAAACATATTAATTATAGAGATATGCAACGTTGAGTAAAGTTTTTAAAATCAATTGCTTTTAGAACTTTGCGTACACAAACATTCAAAAGATGAATTAAAAAAATATAAAGTTTCACATACAATCGAATTTCTTATCACCTACTATATTTTTAGTTCCCACGTCTATTCGTTAGACATATCCAGATTGCATGTTGCTATTGAGGATTTCTTAACCTTTTCCCAGCCCGGGCATTAAACTCGGTACCTCCCATTAGCAGGCAAGCACAATGAGCAACATAGCCGATTTTACAAAAAAAAAACATTAATTTTGATTTCCATCGTCTTCATTTTGGAATGAGCTAGCATAAATCACTCGAAGTGTAGAAAGATGATATTCAATTAGAAACGGCATACTTCAATAACGTTGCATTTGAAACCGAATTGTGGCATGATTGCGGAAATCGGTCACTTCGATATTTTATAATCTATCTATCTACACCATTTTATTATAGAATTATGATGTGGCTTGTGTCTGCACTAAAGACATTTAAAAATATATGTTTAATAAATTTTTTTTGTTATATATTTGGACTAAACCTTTAACTAGTAATGATTTTTAGAGGTCTTCTCAGTCTACATATTATGTGTTTGTTCTAAACTAACTGGATTTTGATTTGGTTTTTGCAGCATACAACCAATTTGTTTACTTCCCAAGTAATAAGGGGTGAGCCTAGCCTAACCTATCTATATGTATGGTATGCACATCTGTGTAAAAAGTTCTTATATGTTCACCCACGCCTAGTTTAATCGAAATTCATTCAACGGTTAAAGGTCCGAGTTAATATGTGTGCTATGACCTTAAAACGTGGCTAAATAACAAATATCCAAAAATCCAGAACGCTATTTTACTTATTAGTTATTTATATTAGTAGGATTATATTATATTTGAATATTTGTTTTAATTTTATTGTAAATGTTTCCCTCCAATTGTTATAATTAAAAACAAATAAAACCGAGTACTTTAACTTTTAATGTCAATTTTAATTAGCCGTGTATTAATTAACGCCCCCGGGGTATATCCATTAGACTTAATTCATATCAGCTGTTCTATTGGCGTATAACGCTTTGAAACTGTTGTTTTCGAAACTCCGGCCTGTGTAATATAAATTTCAGCTATAACGTTAAACAGTACAAATATTAAATGGGTTCTATTTCTCTGAGTTCCAAAGTAGTTTTGATTGATATACTTACTTAAAATTTAAATGATGATATCCTAACTAATATTATAAACGCGCATGTGGGTTTGTTTGATACGCTTTCACGTCATATCTACTCGATCGATCATAAATTTCGTAACCACGTTGTCAGGAGCGCAGAAAAGGATTTACTAATGTATATATGTCGGCCTCGATGGCGTAGTGGTTAGTGTAACTGACTGCTACGCCTGAGGTCGCGGGTTCGATTCCCGCACAAGTCAAACATTTGTGTGCATGAACATGGATGTTTGTCTTGGTCTGGGTGTTTCTACGTATAATATGTATGTATATACAAAAAAAAGTATATATGTATGTTTATCCATTGTCTAGTACCCATAGTACAAGCTAGATGGTGTTGTGTGTATTTGGTAGAATATTATTATTATTATATCCTTCTCCTTTCTGAATTAAAGGTAGTCCTTTAATTCAGAAAAGAGACTTGTTCACGAAAGGTAGAAAATTATTGACACAATCTATATTAACGCAAGTGAAGCAGCGAGTAAAATCTAGTCTATACTAATATTATAAAGCTGAAGAGTATGTTTGTTTGATTGAACGCGCAAATCTCAGGAACTACTGGTTCGAATTGTAGAATTCTTTGAGGGTTGGATAGCCTATTTATCGAGAAAGGTTGTAGGCTATATAACATCACACTATGACCCACGAGGGCTGCGCAGTAATCATAAATGTGGGTGAAAGTCACAGCTAGTTTTACTATAAACTTACTTTATAAAAGACCCGGTTAGATAGTGGTGCATTATACCTATATTCAATTTAGACATTTATGTGTTACTAGGTTTTAGGTTGGTAGCTCTTGCATTTTCGATATTACGTAGATTTTTATGTTGTATGCTTTCGACACAAAGGTACTTCCTTGTAGACATAATGTATTTCTTGTCCATCTTCAGTTACCACATTTTTTGTAGCATCGCTAAAGACTTTTGTTACATTCATTAGTAGCGCTACTCATATAGGTAATACTTACTGCTACAAATTTGTTTACATACATACATAGATTCACGCTTGTTTCCCAGAGGGCTACCCCTCTGAATCTCTAATAAGATTTCCATTTGCTACGATCCTGACGCACTTCTCTGGCTTCATTCACATTCCTCATACACGCTCGGTTTAAGGTGCTCTTAAACTGGCCTTTTTCCAGAACGTCTCCGATCTGATCGAGAAACGTTCGCCTAGGTCTTTCTCTTGCGACTGTTCCATTCACACTAGCCTTTTAAACTTTCTTAGTCAGTCTTTTCTCGTCCATTCTTTCTACATAATAATATTAGAAAGTAGTAGAATTTGTTAACATATGATAAATATATGTACGTATATAACAGCACTTCGCTCCAGGCCCTAACTGTTTAGACGTCGGTTACTTCACCTAAAAATGTCGTAGGCTTTATGTAATAAGAGGCGAGGCGGGGTTAAAAACTTAAGTCTATGCTTATTTCTTTTATATGTAAGCCTTTGTAAGAATTCTTTAATAAATATAGAGAGTCTAGACAAATTCTTTAGTAATTCTTATTAGAATTTTTGCCTAGAAATCAGGTATAGAATTTTATTTTATTAAAATACTTATCAATATGAAAATAAAATGGAAAAAAAAAAATCTACGGCAGTAACATTTTTATATTTCAATATCAATATATTGGCAATTTATTATTGTAAATTAAGTTATAAGTACTGCGAAAAACAAAATTGGAATAAACGCCACACAATCAAATGTTAAATAACTGATGGCTAAGTGATTTAAATTCAAATTCAAATTAAATTTATTCAGACTAGGTTACAAGGTAACACTTATGAATGTCAAAGTTACACTAAATTTTTCCTGTGAATTTACATTTACTGCCACGTTCAGCAAAGCAAGGGTGTAGGGCTCATGAGAAGAACAGGCAAAAAACTCATGGACACTCTTTTTAATCGCCAAGTTTTTGATTACAAATCATAACAGCTGTAAGGTGCTGCAACCATTTCTCCATGAACTATTACTGAACATACTCAAGCATTTAATAAAATTTGATGGTAGCCTCTAAAGCAGCAGAATGGTAAATATACACTAAATATACAGTAAATATCCACTTACATGTACATTAATAATCAAGACATATACACATATACGCAGCGATAGCCTAGTGGGAAACCGTTACACTGCCTCGCAGAGGTCTCGAGTTCGAACCCAAGGCGCGCATCTCTGACTTTTTGAAGTTATATGCATATTAAATAGTTTATTATCGCTTGCTTTAACGGCGAAGGAAAACATCGTGAGGAAACCTGCATATCTCAGAGTTCTCCATAATGTTCTCGAAGATATGTGAAGTCTGCCAACCCGCACTAGGCCAGCGTGGTGGACTATGGCCTAACCCTTCTCACAGTGAGAAGAGGTCCGTGCCCAGCAGTGGGAGAGTTTAATACAGGGCTGATAGATTTAAATGTGTACCACTGTCATTGCGCTCTGTATTGTGGCTTCGATCCCCGGACGGACAAAAATGTGTGATCTACTAATAATTATTGTAGCCCTAGGTGTTCTTTGTCCGTTATCTAAATGTTTGTAAAGTCGTGACACAATAAAATATTTCCAGTGCGTGAGCTGAAGTTAGTTAAAAATGAAAGGAAATATAATGGTATTGAATGCAACTTCTGCACATCTGGGGGTCTACCGTGAAACGCGTTATACGCAATTGCGTACGTTCGTTCGTGCTTATTCTTACCATGAAACATCATTCGCGCCGACATTCGTCATGATTATCGTCGTATGACATTTGTACGTCCTAAAAAATCCGAAGTGTTTTCATGGTAGGTATATGCTTATTATTTCTTTCGTAATTCGTTTCGGCACGTCATTGCGTAAAAACATTTTCTCGGTAGACCCGCAGGTTCGAGACCGGGCAAAGGGTTCCTGAGATTTTTTGACAAATAAATCTGAGTAGTAGCACGGGGTATAAGACCATAACAGGTAGACGATAACACTGAGGAACAGTCATTTTGTGGCATGGTAAGTTGAAGTCAATTTTGCCTAAGTTCAATACCTATGCTCAATACGAGAAAATATCAAATTTGTTAAATTGACTCTAGTTTATGAGATAAGACTTTATAACTATATGACTAAAAGAAGGTCGAAATATACTATAATTACTTTTTTTTAAAATCTTTATTGTTTTATAAGGCTTTTTGTCCACATGGAAATGCCAACCCACAATTACATATATATTTTAGAAGCGGCTATATAATTACGACAAGAAAACTTAATAAAAATGCAATTAAAAAAAATATAAGTAAAAAATATTAGAGAAACTTTATCTGTAAGCTTTTCTATTGTATTTATGTTCAGGATAATTCCTTATTAAACTCAAGCAATAGTCTGCCATGATAATATGGCTGTTCCATCGGCCTTGGTATCTTTCTTTCTTTGTTCTAATGTCCTGATGGAACCGTTTTTTATGTTGAATATCTCAAGAACCAGAGTCAATCCATACAAAGTAAATACATTTCGGGTATGACTGATTAAGGTGTTTATTAAAACCAGTAACAAAATTAATGCCGCAGAAAATATATATTTTTTGTTGCCCAGTGTAATAGACTCACCTTTATCACGTAACCTGAAACTATATCTGGTGAAATGTGGGTGTAATACATCTTTGTGCACCTCTTCGGTGATATAAAAATAATGATATAATATTATAATAATATTCTATCACATACACACAACACCATTTAGCCCAAACTAAGCAGAGCTTGTACTATGAGTACTAGACAATGGATTAACATACATATATACTGTATTTTTTATAAATAACTACATACTATACATAGAAACACCCAGACCAAGACAAACAGCCATGTCCATGCACACAAATGTTTGACTTGTGCGCGAATCGAACCCGCGACCTCAGGCGTGGCAGTCGGTTACACTAACCACTACGCCATCGAGACTGCTGTATATAGGCGTGAGATTATGTATGTATTTACCGATTTGAAATCGGCTACAAATTAAATTAAGCGTTGATGCGTTTAAACGGCTGTTAAGGCTTCAGGTATTTAAATAATTGTACTCGATTGGATTTGGCTAATTACAAATTTAAATACTAATTAATCATTAAAACATTTATGTGTTATAATATACGTTTGTGGGTAACATTTAGCTTCACAATTAACAAATTGTTAGTTCTGAATTTAAGTCCTTAATTAATAGTTTGATTTGATTTGTAATTTATAGTTTTTGACAGTCTGAAATATATTAATTACAATATGAAATACAGTGGTTTTCTGACCAATGATAGAATAAATTTATGATACGATATCTATATCATCATCATCATCGGGCTATAATAGTCCACTGCTGGACATAGCCCTCCCCTAACGAGCGCCATAGCGCCCTGTCTTCGGCTTGCCGCATCCAGCATCTGCCTGCAGTCTTTCGCAGATCGTCATCCCATCTGGTCGGAGGGCGTCCTAGACTACGTTTGCCGAGTCGCGATATCTATATATATACTATCAAATACACACAACACCATCTAGTCCAAACTAAGCAGAGCTTGTACTATGGATACTAGACAATGGATAGACATAAATAAATACTTTTTTTTTGTAAATACATACATATTATACATGCACCCAGACCAAGACAAACATCCATGTTCATGCACACTTGTACGGGAATCGAACCCGCAACCTCAAGTGTGGCAGTCAGTTACACTAAGCACTACGCCATCGAAGCCGACGTATGTTGTGGACCTTAGACACGACGGAAACAAACTGGCGTGGCAAGTGCCTAGTTTAATAGACTATATATTATGAAAATGTTACAATGAGTACGCATAGAATACTTCACTTCGCTCTAGCAATAATTCCTGTGCCACCAGGGACTTCATAAGGATTCGAACAACACAAAGATCACCCAGATTCGCAACAACAATTTATGGAGCACACAATTTTTTTGTGTGGATATAAAACGCACAACACCCGGCGTAGTAAAGTCAATGTAAAATCATATATTCATTTTGGTCACAAAGTAATACTTATGAACGTCTAAATATATAGGTTAGTGAATTTACTAAGTTACTAACTAAGTAGCAATGGTGAGCCGACTTAAAACTCTATGCCATCAGTGCTTTCAAATTCAGACAAATATTCAATCTTTTTACATATCCAAACAAGGGATGTTGCGAATATTCGCATGCGCAATTATTGTTTATCTTATTTACTCGTATATTTACATATTTAAGTATATTTTACTTTTATTGTTTAGAGTTTAGACACAAGGCGCCGGCGTCACTAAATTGGATTTCGCAGAATACCAGTGTTGCGACTTAACAATCGTAACGTACGCTGAGCAATGTCCAAATTTTGGCACTGATGGGACACACACTTTCATATTACTATTAGAACTTAATTTTATATTTCTAAATTATATTATTATTATTATTAATCTTATATTTATATAATTCAATAGATTATTGTTGTATTGCCTGCTCACTGACAATACTAGCCTTGACTTGATGCGAGGCAGTTTCCATCATATAATCTATGGTTTCCGTTAAGTTAAGCGAAAGGTGTGGTGTTGCCAGTGAGCAGAAACGAAATGAAATTATAGTGTTTAGTATTTTTGTTATTTTTCTAGGTTTATTACAAATTGTTCTGCTTTTTATTTTGTATTTTTTCATTTTTATTTTATTTTTTCATGTTTTGGGTGTGCCCTTATGGGTGCCAGAATAAAAAAGAATCTTTCTTTTCTTTCTTTCAATTGCGTAGGCTCCATCGATTTCGACATCTGCATCCGCATACGCATCCGCAATAATCAACGCGGATGTTAATTCGAATCCAGATATAAAGTAGGTTACGATAGGAAATAAAGCAGTTGTTGTGTGTACGTGTTTAATTTATCAACCTTTGCAAAACAGGCTTAAACCTGTGACGGTGGTGATATTAGATACTTTTTATTAAATAAGATGGACAATTTTCATCATCATCCGCATCCGCAATTTCGGAGCTTCAGCATCGATTTGGACATACGCATCCGTATCCGCATCCGCGGATGTGAATCTTCAAATATCTGTACACGCATCCGCATCCGCGGATGTAAAAAATCTGCATCCACAACATCCCTGATCTAAACCAATGTATTTCATAAAGGCACTATTTTACGTTTCGTCAAAATAATTGACATTTATGTGACCGAAGCCCGAGCAGAATGTTAGCCATATTTACCTCAATCTGGGCATTGTTCGATTGTGTTTCGACGTAGTTGGATCTATCGTGTACTGTTCACATGTTTTCATACTGAAGTACCATTGAAAATGCATGCTCTACTGAATATTATATAACCCATGAATAGAGATCGTTATTCCAACAAGAATAACGTTTATCTCCTGAATTGACATCTTATTCATAAATATGATATTATCTCTTATATAATACTATTTGATAGTGACTGAATTCAATACCATAAAAAGTTTATTGTGACTCGTGGCTTCTTCTGCATTTATTGGAAATAGCTCATGATTAATATCTTGACTATAGCGCCATCTATCGGGATTCCTGAAATAGGAATAGTAATGGACTTCCGTTTCAACAAATGAATGTGACATAGTGCAAATATGAACTCGATTAGTCAAGTTCTTCAAAAGTTACACGACCATAAATAACATCATTCACGATTTTCTGTACCCTCGACAATGGGTATGCGAAATTTTACATTTTATATGGTCGGTCTAGGATTTAAAGCGTGTAAGCATAACAAACAAACAAACTTATCTTCGAATTTATAATATTAGTTCGAATTGTTCCATTTCGTAAAGAGCCGCCATTACACGGCAGTAATTGTCTAACTTACAATATGTAGCATAGCTGTGTAGGTGACAATTTAAATCATTGTGCTATCCATCCAATGAAAACATACACGGCTGTAAGTACCTGGATTGAGCCAGGAAATACTTGATCCTTCTCTAAGAAGGCGGTAATTAATTCTATCTGCGCTCGTGAGTCAGTCGTAGCATTAGATTGGAAGATGGGGGTGCTAATGGAGGTCTTAAGGTACACAAAGTTAATTATCCTGCTAAGAACAGAAATACTGGGGTTTAACTTTATCTGTAGGAATGTTAGCAATCTTTTCATGATTGTACACGCTGTTCTAGAGAAATGTTTGTGCTTACTGTTTTTACTGGTCGGTTTTAGATTATTTTCTGAGTATTGTCTTCTGTTTACGCGAATATTATTCATTGAAATTAAACTACTATACACGGATCTTATTGCGTTGTTTATTTGACACTTTATTACATAATTTTGAAAACTGTTACACTACTAGTACTATTAAACTTTACTAATTTTTAAGCTAATTAAATTATTATTAAAACTATTTAGATTTAATTTAATTTTAAACTTTCCCCGACGTTTTGGTTGCTTTTCAGCAGCCATGGTCACGATTGGATGCTTGATGATTATTTTCTGAGTTTACAGGAACAACTTTACAGGATATTCCAACCTACATGAGTATCTTGTAAAGACGAGGTCATTTTCTGAGCCGGTCAAAGCAGTTCTTACTCGGGTCGGTTAAATATACTACTTTGCCATCATTATAGTTCACATACTGTTTATGTTGACATAATTATATTAGTGCCGGCCAGGCCAGTTGTGAAAATATACAATTCAACTTTATGAATGAGCTTAAAAAAATTATGCGTGAGCTATTATGCGTAAATATATTCGTAATTAGGAAAAATAAAAGTATGCCATGTTATATTGTGTCTTACAATTTATGCAAATGAATAGGTAACCGTTGATATATGTATATATTTTACATTTATTTTATTTATCAAAAAGGGAAATCGTTTTGTACAATTCCTTATAATTCTACTTAAGCTTAATTGGTCTTCGGCTTCAGGCGCTTCCATCGTCCAATATAGGTACCATTTGGACGATACCACTTTCCGCCTCGCCACTTGCCTCCGTTTAGGTGTTTCGTGTGTTTCTCCGCATTGCTGTCACTGTGGAGAAGCAGTCGATAGCCTCGGACACCATGGACTATCTTGTAGCAGAAGTGCTGGATGAATTTCTCGACACGCTAATCTTAATGACATAATACGCCGTGCTCTTGTCACTGCTGGCGTTCCAGCTGTACTTGAACCCAATGGCTAGGTACGTGACGATGGGAAGAGACCGGACGGAATGTCATTGTTGCTTTGGAAGATGGGCAGGCCTTTGGTGTGGGACGCAACATGCGTTGACACCCTTGCGCCATCACATCTTTCAAGTACTGCGGGATGTGCCGGCGCTGCTGCTGCAATCGCGGAAACCCTCAAACGGTGCAAATATAGTAATTTAGTTGGAAATTACATTTTTGAGCCATTTGGGGTGGAAACCCTAGGTTCATGGGGTCCGAGCGCTCGTATTTTGTACAGGGAGATCGCAAAACGCCTGATCGACGTTTCGCGTGATCAGAAGGCTGGTCTTTTCTTAGCCCAAAGAATCAGCATTGCCATTCAACGTGGCAATGCTGCCAGTCTTCTGGGCACGTTACCAGTCGACAGCGATGCTGAAAAATTCTACGATGCTTAAACCACTTTTGTAAATATTCAGTATTATAATTATTTGTGTTTTTGTAATTATGTTATCTTTTATAATACGTTTGTAAATATAGGTTATTAGATTATTTCATTTTAAAATTAATTACGAAAATATAAGTTAATAAATCTAAAAAAAAATAACTTAATATAAATATATATTAAAGATATAAAAAGAATAAGGACAATTACTAATGAGCTCCACACTAGCATCTGCGCTATATAGCTGCGATACGTAGTATAGTTTATTAGATAAAGTGCACAGATTTACGGCAATATCCCGGGTGGAGTAGGCAGACGTATGCAACACGGATATTTTCCCAGCTATAGTTTTGGTCGCATGACAAATTGGACAAACATAATACCTGATTGAGTTTGCATTTCCAGCTTCTGTGCAGTTACCAACATTTCTTGTCACAAAAACCCAGCCGTGGCACTCCGTATGGGTTTATATGAAATAAGCAGCGATAGCCTAGTGGGAGACCGTCTGACTGCCACGCAGAGGTCTCGAGTTCGATCTCAAGGCGCACATCTCTGGCTTTTCGGAGTTATGTGCGTATTAAATAGTTAATATCTGAGAGTTCTCCATAATGCTCTCGAAGATATGTGAAGTCTGCCAACCCGCACTGGACTAGCGTGGTGGATTATGGCCTAACCCTTCTCACAGTGAGAAAAGATCCGAGCTCTCACTGATCGGTAAACGATTAGCGAGGCTAAGCAACGTTGGGTGCGGTCAGTCTATAGAAGGGTGACCGCTTAGTGGTATTTCATCTGAGCGTCTCCGTGCATCGGAGGGCACGTAAAAAGTCGGTCCCGGTTGTTGTCAAATTGACAGCAGTCGTTAAGCCATGTCAGAGGCCTACGGGCGGCTTGAACAACTCTTGATATCAGGTTGACTACTAACCACACGAAAAGAAAGAAGAAGCAGTGGGAGAGTTTAATACAAGGCTGATATTATTATAAGCCCAGCAACATTGTTCGACCCGAAAATTGAACTCCAGACATACACAAGCAGCATTCACTTCCGCGACATTAACGTGGAAGAGGCACCTGCATGCTGCATCATTTAATTTACATTAAAGATCATAACGCACCAATCACCTGATAATAACGTCCATCTAAAGTTCGACCTCGGCAATATTGTTTATCCTCTATCTGCATGAACACAGTATTGCAATTACTATTTGGACGATGTAATCGTTCCACGCTAGTGGCAGACTGAAGTGTGACAGAATAAAGCACTCCGCTTATCTGCCGCGATATGGCCTAATGATGACATGATAGAACATCGCCGTATTTAAATTGTTACTATGACAGCCTTAATAATTTTATTTTTAAACTAGGTTTGCCCACGGCTTCACTCGTGTAAAAGGTTAGATTAGATTATGTCAGTAACAGTACTTATTTTTTTTAGATAAATTTTATCCTATGTTACATGGTGATAACTAGAGATCGGATAATCGAGTGCATATTTACCTAAAGTAAATTTTCGGCTAACATATTATAAAAGCGGCCTCTGACGATATTTATAATAAAAATAAAAGCTCGGGATACCGGGATTGCTTAACTAGTAGGATATATATTTACTTTACAATAAATTTATGTTAAATCAGGTTTATTACCGCAGAATTTTCACTTAATTTTTGTCATCCCGGAATCGCCGTATGTTGTCAGTTAAAAAGCGCTTTCCATAATAGCCAACACCTGAACTTTAGGTAAATATGCATCCAATTATCCGATCTGTAGTGATAACATAGCGTCGCTGGAAAAATAATTAAAAAATCGGCTAAATAGTTTTTGTGTTAAATCATTAGAAACAAACAAACAAAAATCAAATCTTTCCTCTATATAATTGATATTATAAAGATATATGATTTTTTTATACTAATGTATAAAAGTCTAAATTTCATTTTGCCCGCTGCTCAGCTTGCGTTATCTAGAATTTGTCAATATGTTTTTCCCTCGGCAACAGTTATATTTTTGGATGAAAAATAGAAAGAAACCCAATGTCCTTTTTGTCTACTCCTGACAATGTGTATGCGAAATTTTATGATGCTAGGTCGAGTAGTTAAGGCGTGAAAGTGTACCAAACAAACAAACTTACATTCGCATTTATAATACTAGTTAGGAAGTTAGGATTTATATTTCGTTTTACGCACTCCTAACACTGTTTATTGACGACGTTTCATCACTAGGCAAAATGTTAATCCGGGATATGTTTTGTCTATTCCAATTTGCATCCAAATCTCTTTAAACTATTATGTCGCAGCGGCACACCGGTGACTAGTAATAGATTTTACTTATGTCTGGTATGCTAAGACTTGATAGATTACCAGTTTACACGAAAGCCTTTATGTATTCACCTCACTTTATTAATTTATTAGTGTGACCGACTGCCACGTCTAAAGTCGCGAGTTTGAATCCCGCACAATTCAAACATTTGTGTGCATGAACATGGATGTTTGTCTTGGTCTGGGCGTTTCTATGTATAATATGTTTGTATTTACAAAAATAAAGTATATATGTATGTTTATCCATTGTCTAGTACCGATAGTACAAGCTCTGCTTAGTTTGGGCTAGATAGTGTTGCGCGTATGTGGCGTATTTTCATATGCCACTACACATTACACTCATGGTATCCCTATTACAAATGCTAGTCGATGGGTCCGTGTACTGCTATTTACCGAAAGAGTAAAAATCATCTAAATATCCAATTTGACTGCACGGAAAGCGCAGTGGATTAGGTGGTCGTCTCGACGCTGCCTCTTCGCCAAGTATTGTGGTTTCGAATCCCATACGGGACAGAAATATGTGTGATCCACAAATATTTTCTTCCGAGTCTGAGCGTTGTTTGAGTTCGTTGTTTAAATTTTTCCAGAATCCGTCGTGATACAGGCATTATATCTAAATCAGAAGTTGATATAAAAAAAAAATATAAAAATTCAAAACATTGGCTCAAGCCAATGAAATGTTTTTAACAAATATATATAGCTGTAGGTATTTAAATACCTAACTCATCTTTTCCTTACTTTACGGCCTCAATTACCTAAAACTTACTTATATATTTGGTATAATGTGGGTGTAATATATTACTATTTAAAGGTTCATAAATAATACGGCCACATCTTTGAATAGCATATTGTGAAGTTTTCGTTGAAGTTTAGCCCATTTTAAAAGTTTATTGGTTGGATTTCGAAACTCGTTCAAAACACTCCTGAAAGCGAAGAAAGCATTTGAATACTTCAAGTCGGTTAGAGAGTTTTGTATTTGCAGGGATTTCAAGACAAGTGGTATTTAAAAAGTTATTTAACGCTATGTGGCCTTTTCTATTTAATTTTGTCTTTCCCGCCGTAGGCTTGAATCCTGAGTCGCGGGGGACTTTACAAACATTCAAACAACGGACACAATGAACACTCAGAATCGAAACAATTATTTGCGATTCACAAATTTTTTTGACCCGTGTGGGTATCGAACCCACAGCACTTGGCGCAGTGGTAGTGGCGAAGCGACCACCTAAACTTATTATTATTTCCAAATTATTTTCTACTTACATGAATAAGGATTTGCCTTTTTACTGGTGATTGTAAAAACAGGTTTAATTTTGAGGTCTGGTAGGTCTCTAACCATATCATCATAATATAGACTCATACATGTGTATCCCCGTAGGAAAGGACATATTATGTAACCAGTTATATTTTAGGACTCACAAAATAGCTAACTAAAACTATATGAAATCGCGATTAGTATTAAAATGAGCCTTAGAGCCGATTTAAAAAAAAACTAAATCTATATTATTATATTGTCGAAAATTTATTTTTCTGACATCTAATACATTGATTTTAAAAATAAAACAAGTCACTTATAATGCTGCAATCCTATAGTAAGTTGAATAAGAATCAAATTGCGTTTAAATCAAATAATATTTGACACGCTAATTAAACTAAAGACTTATTATATTTCCAAATTTCTTTCGGATTTCGCCATTCTCGCACACTTGAAAATTTCCCCCTTTATACTGGTGACATGCTATCTCCTTTCCATATCATAAACTGATGGTGAGCAATTGTTCCAATAATAAAGACGACCATCGCAACTGCTGACATTTCGAACTGTCATGGTAGCACTTTAATGGATTTAAATGATGGTTTTTCACGACCATGTTCAAAGAGATTTAAATTATTTAGACGATAAAGTTTCATTCGTCAGATAGCTAAAAGCCTTCCGTTTTTGGAATCTTCATAAGAAGTTTATGCTGATTTAACCTCGGCAAGCGTTTTGAAATAAATCATTTTCAAAACTCAAAGTATTTTATAACTCCTGTATTTATAGATGGAAAACGCTTTAGACAGACAGCCATATCGCCGTTTGTTTATCAATATTATAACAAATCTTTGATTTGTTGATCAAGAAGTCTTCTTCTCTCTTAGCCTTTATTATTCCCAAGTCACTTAGGGTCGGCTTTTCTGGTCTGACCGGATTTGACTGGATATCAGTTTTTACACGGAGCGGCTGCCACCTGACCTCCGCAACCCGAAGGCTAACGATACCCTAAGGCTAGACCAGTGTCAGAATATTAGAGGGTACTGACTTTCCCAATAACGACTGCCATAGATGTTCATGGCAGCCGGGACCGACGGCTTAACGTGCTCTCCGAGGCACGGAGCAGGCGATAATTGTCAATCAATACGCACATAATTTCGATAAGTCATATAACTCCCGAAAGTCAGAGGTGCGCGACGTGGGTTCGAACCCGAGACCCTCTGCATTGCAGTCTGTTGGTCTCCCCACTGAGCTATCGCTGCTTGTTGTTTATTAATTGTTGATCAAGAAGTATAAGTTAGTATTGCCGTATATTAATGATCGAGTGGCTTTGGTTTCGATACTCGAATCAGGTTTTCAACTATACTATCTATAAACATATTATAAGGAGGAAATATTAGATTTTTCTTTGTTTGTAAGGTTTTAACTAAAACTAAAGCGCGATAATATTTGTCTTTTAACTTAAAAAAGAGTGCTGCTTTTATCATTTAAATGATAAACAAATTATTTTTTATAAAATAAAATATTTAAATTAGTTCAGTGACAGTATTAAAGTTCGGTGTCGCTTGCTAAACGACACCGAACTTTACGCGGCAACATAATGAAAAAGGTGCTTAGAATACGTTCACGGAAGACGCACAATTATCGTATCTTAATTACAGAGCTAACAACTTGACATCTAATATAATTAATGTAATTAAAAGTCACAATTTTTATCAATAATTAAGTTGCATATTCATTTTAACCGTCGAGGCAAACGTATTTTTAGGAAGTCATCTCCCGAACTAAGTATAATTCCTGTATCGCAGAGGACTCAACAAACATTCTAACAACGGACACAAAGAACATCCAGACTCGGAACAACCATTTGTGGATCACACAAATTTTTGTCCCGTGTGGGATTCGAACCCACTACACTCGGCGCAGTGGCAATGACGAGGCGAGCACTTAAACCATCCATCATGATCAATGATGCCGAAACAACACAGCTACGTTTGTGCGTGGCAGTTACCATTTACCGTCTGGATCGGTTTTTGTCTGCCACCAAAGGCAAACAAGTGAGAATCGGCAATGAATTGCCGTAAATCTAAGAGTTCTGAAAAATTGTTCGAGTAATATGCAAAGGTCACGTGATACCACGTGACCTTGAGGTCAGAGGTCAAAGGGGTTTTCGGGGGTATATCGACTATGCTGAGTCGAATTACGTTGACTGCGAATCTCTAGCTCTTACGGTTCTTAAGTTGAAAGATGGTATCTCGTGACCTTGAGGTCAGAGGTCAAAGGTCATAGTCGATTCGGGGGTATATCGACTATGATGAGTCGAATGGCGTTGACCGCGAGTCTCTAGCTCTTACGGTTCTTGAGTTGAAAGATGTATAACAGACAGACGGACGGGCGGACAGAAGGACGGACGGACGAACGAAGCTGTTGTATAAGACTTTTTCGAACTCTAATAAACTATAAAATAATAGCACGTAATTGTTCGCGTAACAAAATTCTGTTTTTCTTCCCTTTTCGTTTATACCGTATGTGGTACCCTTGGGAAGATATTATAGTAATGCTATGTTATGTTTTAATGCATATTAGAATCGCACATTTATCTCTAATATGTATGTAATGTGCGTTGTACCAAGCCTCGGGGAACTGAGGTGTAATTTTACTTATTTCGTTGGTTCTGCATACAATATGTGTTACTCACCCTTTGTGACGTCATTCGCGTAGGCTTTATGTGTCGAAGAACCTTCTAAATATTATATTACACTTGTTACGGAGCTTTGTATATTACTACAGTCACATTAGAGGTTTATAATGCACTAGATTTTGGATATGGCTCTGCTTGCTCGAGAACAGTAATTTTTTGTATGAAAGAAAAATTCAAATTCAAAATTCAAAATAAATTTATTCAGATTAGGTTACAAGGTAACACTTATGAATGTCAAAGTTACACAATTTTTTTCTGCGAATTTACATTTACTGCCACGTTCAGCAAAGCAAGGGTGTAGGGCTCATCAGAAGAACGGGCAAGAAACTCATGGTCACTCTTTTTAATCGCCAAGTTTTTGTTTATAAATCATAAGAGCTGTAAGGTGCTGCAACCATTTCTCCATGAACTATTACTGAACATACTCAAGCATTTAATCAAATTTGATGGTAGCCTCTAAAGCAGCAGTATGGTAAATAGGAGCATCCACTTACATGTACATTAATAATCAAGGCAAGGCATGATTGTAGTCCATAGTTTAATCTAACTGTAGGTATTTTATGTCCTTCTTTGCACCCCTAACAACGTGTCTATACAATATCATGATGATCGATCGAGTAGTAAAGGCGTGAAAGCTTAACAAACAAACACACAGGCTCATATTCGCATTAATAATGTTAGTTAGGATGTCTCGGTGGCGCAGCAGTATTTGAATGCTGTGAATGCGATCTCAGGTTCTGTTCACGGGTTGGTTAATTGTTATTGGATATTTTCAGCTAAAAAATTCTTAGTAGTAACACTGATTCTGGAGATCTGTCTGATATAAGTTAGTAGGGTCACCCCTATTACGTATGAGCTAAAATTTTCATCGCTGGATATTTTATGTAGCCAGTTTTAGCATGAAACAAGTGAGAAACGGCAATGTATTGCCGTAAATCTTACAGTTCGAAAAACAATATATGCAAAGGTCACGTGATACCACGTGACCTTAAGGTTAGAGGTCAAAGGTCATAGTCATTTCGAGATATATCGACTATGCTGAGTCGAATGGCGTTAACCGCGAGTCTCTAGCTCTTACGGTTCTTGAGTTGAAAGTTGGTATCACGTGACCTTGAGATTAGAGGTCAAAGGTCATAGTTATTTCGGGGTATATTGACCATGTTGAGTCGAATGGCGTTAACTGTGAGTCTCTAGCTCTTACGGTTCTTGAGTTGAAATATGGTACCACGTGACCTTGAGGTCAGAGGTGAAAGATCACACTCATTTTGGGGTATGTCGACTATGTTGAGTCGAATGGCGTTAACTGCAAGTCAAGCGGACAAAGCTTTAGTATAAGAGTTTTTCGAACTCTAAAAAGTAAGTCTTAATAATCGAGAAGAACCGGGTAAACATTAACTGGCTTGAAACCCATAACGAATAGTTAGTACGGTTAGATTTCAAACAAAGTGTATATGGGTTTTTCAGTCAAGAAATAATAATTTATAGTACATTACATAGTCTAGAACTCCGTCCGATATACGACGATAGGCTTGCCCTCTAATACGTAGTCTTAAAAACGATAGTTGACAAAATGTAGTAATGATACACCTTTGCTTCCTCGAGGTTAGAAACATTAGACTATGCACGTATGTATCTTATGTGGGGGCCTGTCAGTGCAGACCAGCGACACTTCGACCCAGTGGGATCTTTTGTCTCGACACTCTCCCAATAATGACCGACGGCTTAACGTGCTCTCCGAGGCACGGAGCAGGCGATAATTGTCAATCAATACGCATATAATTTCGAAAAGTCATATAACTTCCGAAAGTCAGAGGTGCGCGACGTGAGTTCGAAGCCGAGACCCTCTGCATTGCAGTCTGTTGGTCTCCCACTGAGCTATCGCTGCTCACTATGCGCGTAAGTAGGGGCAAATAGAAAAGGTTTACTACTTGGAAAACTATACGTTTTAATAATATGCCGTTTTTTAAAATAGGGTCTCGATAACAAAGAGTAAGGGAACGTTAACAAAAAGGTAAAGCGCCCTAAGGAGTCACCGGTTGCAATATTGTAGCCACGTCCTTTGTATGCCTGTAATCATAAGATTGGGGAAAATGGAATAATATTTCTTTGAGTTCCGTCCTGTAGTCGAGCTACAGTTTCTTTATAATTGAACTAGCTGTTGCCCGCAACTTCGTCCGCGTGGACTTTAATTTATTACCCAATACCTACTTTTAATTTGTTATCTAATTTTAATAAATATAAACTACAACTAAAGAAATTAATAAGTCTAACTACAACTATATAGGTGTAGTTTGCTATATATTAAAAAAATACATATGGTATCTTGTACTTTTTTGTAGATATTGATACGTTCTATAATACTGTAGAACATTTTTTTGTTCTATCATCAATAGTTTCCGCACCGCACGCGATGACAGATGTTTTATGACAAATTTTTTCACACCTTGGGTTATATTATTGCATTTTTATTAAAGATCCCTATTTTTTTTTTGATAATGATATATAACTTATTTCACTCAGTGAAGAAGCAGCTTTCTAATGGTGAAAGAATTTTTGAAATCGGACCAATAGTTTTTGTGTGAAAACATTACAAACATACATACAAAAACACAAATGTTTCCTCTTTATAATATTAGTTTAGATTACGGGCGCTATTGTTAACGTAAATGTCTACCTCATCGCTAACGGTCTGATTCCCGGATAGGTAAAGGCTTTTTTATCATACTGAAGTGGCAAAACAACATACGGAGCACTCGAAAATACCCACTTTTAAATCATTTATTTCATTTACTATAGTAACTTAGATTTATTACATGTGTAAACTCGCCAAAACGTAACTGTTTAACGTCGAGATGCGCTCTTAATTCTATTACTGAACCTACGTTATACACATTAAACAAGAAAAATGAAAACACAATTATAATATAAAGCAAATAGTATGTATGTATGTATGTATGTATCTTATGTGGGAGCCAGTCAGTGAAGACCGGCGACACTTCGACCCAGTGGGATCTTTTGTGTCGACACTCTCCCAATAACGACTGCCATAGATGTTCATAGCAGCCGGGACCGACGGCTTAACGTGCTCTCCAAGGCACGGAGCAGGCGATAATTGTCAATCAATACGCACATAATTTCGAAAAGTCATATAACTTCCGAAAGTCAGAGGTGCGTGTCGTGGGTTCGAACCCAAAACCCTCTGCATTGCAGTTTGTTGGTCTCCCCACTGAGCTATTGCTGCTCAAGGTAATAAATAAGCAAAAGATAACTAACAGTAAATATTATTAATCTAATTTAAGTCAGTGGTATATTAATACTTTTTGCATTAACCACTAATTCAAATTCCATTCAACAATGTGTCCTTCAATCTTTTCTTTAATAAGCTATTATTCATTTTAGGGTTTTCTCCTAACATATCTATGTTGTTAAATAGTTTAGGTGCAATAATCTTATTTGTTCTCTGTCCATAAAGCATAAGCAAGGATATATTTTATAAAAAAAAATCCAGCTATGTTTATAACGTAAGTGTTTAATCTATTAAATGCCATCTATCACATATTTATAGCACAGTGCTGAATTTAGTGATGCTTCTTGCATACCAGCAAAGTCAAAGTCAAGATATAAATAAAGCTAACAACACTTACCGACCCGGGAATCAAACTTGGAACCTCGTGAACAGATGCAAAAATAGCACAGACTTGTGCCATACAAGTCTGGACTGACGAGGCAGACAACCTATTACCAACCAACTTACTAATTACAATGTAAAAGTACACTATTTCTTGAAACTTCATTACTTAATATTCCAAATAATACCTACAAATAAAAAAAAGAAAAGGCTTTAAGGTTTAAAAAAGGCTTTTCATATAAATTTGTATATCTTAGCATCCTAAGGATTGTAGCATCGATGTTCAGGTGGCTCTGTTCAAAATTGTTTACGTAAATCTATAGAAGACGTCGCAGGAATACGTAATGTGAAAACCATTGACATTCAGGCGGTGATGGACTAATTTCTTTCACTACGGCATAACGAGCGTCGCAGGGAATTCGTTTAGCTTTAACTAGGTACCTATGTAAGGGTTTATACACATGTGATATACTCGCAAATTTATCCATGTAAATTTTACTTTTAATAAAAAGTGAACGCTATAAATTATCTGTGAATAATTACTGTGTCGCGGTGGACTTGGAAGATAATCAAACAACGGACACAAATAATAATTAGACTCGGAACAATTATTTGTGGATCATACAATTTTATGTTGTGGGATTCGAATTCACAATACTTGACATAATGGCATTTCACTATGCATTTGCAGAACAAGAGATATGTCATCTTTAATTCTACAAATAAACCTTAAGTGATCAAACTTTATAAACCACATAACATTTTGCTCCGTAATACTGAAACAGTCAAACAAAAATTCAAAAAAACTTTTGTCTCAAAGCAGTGATATCCTACTGTCATGCAGAGGACCCATGACACGCATCGCAAAATTTTCGTAATTGTGAGCGTATTTAATAGTCAATGCTTGCTTTGAAAAATCATCATGAGGAAACCTGAATGTCTGAGTTCTTCAAATGTTCTTAATCATATTTGAAGTTTGCCGACCAGTATTGTACCAGCGTAGCATGCTCACACATCACTAAATTTTCGTAATTGTGAGCGTAAATGCTTGTTTTGAAAAATCATCATGATGAAACCTGCATGTCTGTTGTTAAAATGTTCTCAAACATATTTGAAGATTGCCAACGCGCACTAGGCCAGCTTAGTATGCCACGGAGAAAACGTTCTATTATAATAAGGAAGAAAGATTTGATTTTTTGTTTGTTTGTATGTTTGTTTGTAAGGGTTTAACTCAAAAACTACAGAACCGATTTTAAAATTCTTTCTTTTTAGAAAGCTATCACCGAGTAACATAGGCTACCATTTATTTTTAAAAAGTACTGTTACACCTAACCTAACCTACTTTTACGCGACCGAAGCCGCGAGCAAGAACTAGTTGTTTATAAATAGGATTTAGACTATTATTAATAAGTATTATTTTTATATAAAAAATCTTGGAAATTAAATGTACACAATGTTGGACTTAATGATACCAAACCCATATTTTACTAGACAACCAAAAAAATTTAAGAAATGCAGAGATAAACTAGTGTACTACAACGTCGCGAGATAACCTCCAGCCACTCTGAGGTTTGACCTGGAGGTGGTGGCTGCGTGGACCTGCTCGCCACCCGATCAGCACCTGGTTCGAGAGGCGCGTGCGTGTTCCCACGTGCGCCTTTGTGTCTGTGTCCCTCCCAGGGGGTGGAGGAAGTATTTTTGTGTAGTACCCTGCCATTTTACACGGCAATTCGAAACCACGGCGGGGTCGCGATTGCATGTGAAAGCGATTCGCGTGGCGTCGCCGTTTATGGTTATGTCGAGGAACACCATGGTAGGTTTAGTCGGTATTACCAGGGTATAACCTCTCCGTCGCCCCGCGGAGAGGTATGCGTCAAAGCATTCCCAACACGTAAAAAAAAAGTGTACTACAACGTCAACAACGTCAACAATCAAAAAAATGGTTCAATGAACTCTAATAGACAATATAAAATGTCTTTCCAAAAACTTTTCGAATGTACAGACGACCTCGTTTCAGTTTTACAACAGTAGATCAAGATAGATCAAATATTTTATCAATAGTCGGCACACGTCTGCTCTGTCCTCGAAAGCCTTAAAATAAACAATCCTAAGTTGCTAATCCACTTGGCAGACGAAATAGTGGTCGCGATAATTTTATTAGAACAGGCCTTAGAGCTAACTCAATAGTACCGGCCACCGGTGTGGCTGTTATTATTACGAAAATGAGATGCTATTTAATCTTTGGATGAAATAATTTTATAAATTTGTTATGCCTGCATAGCTAGTTATGTGACTTAAATTTATTTATTACAATTTAGGTGGAATACATGCGGTGATAGTAAGCAGTTACTGTAGCCTTTGATAGCTTGCAATCCCAAGAGTGATGCCTACGCGTTGCCCATCCTTGATAATTTAATTAAGGAATTCATATTAGAACACGGTAGGCAGCGGCTTTGCTGTGTCCTGACATTGCTGAAGTCCATGAGCAGCGGTTACCACTTTCCATCAGGTGGACCACTTGCTTGTCTGCCAACGATGGCAATAAAATAAAAAATATACTATATTTTTCCAACGGCTTTGCTTGCGTTAATCTAGACCTTGTGAATAAATAATATATCTATATCTTGTTAACAATATTTTTTTCTGGGTGTCCTTTTCCGTACACTTGACAACATGTATGCAAAATCTCATGATGAGCGGTTGAGTAGTTAAAGCATGAAAGCGTAATAAACAAACAAACTCACATTTGCATTTATAATATTTATAGAGCAATATGCTCACTTTTTTGCGAGCCTTTGGAACATAGCTGGCGTATTTCAGGGTCTACCACTGCCTTCTAGATCTTGTCGTGAGTCTTCTGTAAACAAAACATTTCTCTTTTCTCGTATGTTTCTAAATTATGCCTCTATCTTGAATAAGCCCTAGCTTGATTCTTAGTTGAGTTTTTATAAACATAGATACAAACTACACACTGATTCCGAAAAATCATTTCAGTAACTAATAAAATAATCAATTTCTTTTATCTATGGTAATAATTTTTACTTATATGGGGTATTTCATCTCGCAAAGTTATATAAGGCATGATAATATCTACGTACGTAATTAATTACGAAAATTTACTTGAAGATATTTATTGATTATTGGCAAGAGCGTGAATTATTTTTGAAAATTTATGTCCTGTACCATTTTGGGTTTAATTATTGGAGGAATTCTAACCTAAAAAACTCGATGAGTTTTAAATAGTACCACTTAACCAACCACACTACCCGTGAAATCAAAACAACAACTCATATAAACATGTGACTTACATAATCTCTGAGTCAAAAAACTTGGTTCATTGTGATGTCTTATCTCATAAACTACGTGTGCAGAACTTTAGTCTCAGTATACGGGTGTTATTACAACTTAGATATAACAAAGATGTTCCAAGTGGCCTAATTTATAAACACACTAGTTGTCATACGGGCGTTGACCATACATAAACTTGAATTCAAAACACACGGTATGATTACATCAACAGTCTAGTCAGGTAGGTTCCATTTTATCGGTCTTCTAGCTAAACTCGACCACGCTTCGCTGTGACTTAGTCTAATATTAATTACTAGATTTTGCCCGCGGCTCGGCTCGCGTAAATGTAGGTTAGGTTATGTTAGTAACAGTACTTTTGTCTGGATAAATGTACCTTATGTCTTTTTCCGTTCCCCTGATAACGTGTATGTGAAATTTAATAATGATCGGTTGAGTAATTAAGGCGTGAAATCGTAACAAACCAACAAAAAAATATACAATGATACAAACTCACATTCGCATTTATAATATTAGTTAGGGTTATGGATGGAACATTCTGGTTTCCGTAGGTACTTCGACATTTATTTATTTATTTAATGTACACTAACGATATTTTTAGAAAATAATTAATATTAATAATAATAAGATTTATTTGCCAGAACAATACATGATATCTGACACAGTATAAAATAAAAATATTTTGTAGTTACATAGTTCCATTGTTCGTTTATATGAATAATGACCCCGAAGCTAGGTAAATCCTGTGTTATCAGGGTCATCCATTCGTCCGAAATTATGTCACAAACTTTGTTGAACTAAGGACTTAACAAAACGGTTCATGTAGGTTAATTAGTAAATCAAATTAGTCTCTGTTTTAAACTTTGTATGTATTTATGTGTGTGTATGTGTGTGTGTGTGTGTGTGTGTATGTATGTGCGTAAGTGTGTGAGTGTGGGTGTGTGTATGTGAGTGTGTGTGCCTGTGTATGTAAGCGTGTGTCTGTGTGTGTAAGTCCGTATGTATGTTTTATATGTGTGTGTATGTATACGACTGTATATGTATATTACACATTCAATAACTGGGACGCAGAGCAAAAACATCACTTAAAGAACACTATTCACAGTTTTCATTACATTATTACTTTTAACGGCATATAAAGTATATAAATCAATTTCATTTGCAACGTTGTTTAAATATTTCAATCAGTACCTACATCGACATAGGAAAACTGTATTGTTATATATAAAGATGACATCAATCACTACTAAGAGCATTGGCCATCCGCTGACAAGCAGTCAGGGTAGCCTCTAAGCTGGAATAACAAATAACAACTGGCCTACAGCGACCCTAAAAAAGAAATCAAAGGTGAGATGAAAGGAGAGGAATTATATTTATAGATTTTTTGTGAGTATCAAAATAGGAAGTGTATTAATAATGTAAGGCTTTTTTTCAGTTGCCTGAGGCAAAAAAATATTGATAAGTTTGCACACAAATAAATAATAAACAAGAAAGTTTTATAAAGTTAATTAAAATGTTCAATTGATCAATTTGAAATCTATATTTGAAGAGATATAAAAAATGGTTCCCTATCCATTAGCATAAAATGTTAAGACCTAATATAACTTAGCATAATTTTGTTTGGCATAATTATATTTTCGCATAATATAATTACGCATAACAGCTTACGCATAATTTTTTAAGCATAATTTCTCTAACCATAATAATGATTAAGCATAATATTCTAAAGCATAAATTTATTAAGCATAAAGTTCAAGCAAGCATGCACCAGGCAGAGTTTCTGTCACGGCTCCGGCGCTGCGGGCCTCCGGCGGCCCCACGCTTCTACACGATTTTAAATTACACTCTAGGGGTAGGACAAACAAGACTACGTAGAGTCGGTTTTGTAGCAATTCGGTTCTGTCACTAACTTTTGTTGCACAGCATATTAAATTTTTAACCAACAATATTATTTAATTGTTACATAAACTCATCATTAGGCCTACTAACGTTATGCGAATCAAATTTATGCCAAAACAAATTAGTCTTTAAGATGATTATGCCAACATAAAATGTATGCCTAAAAAAATTATGCTGAAGTATTATTATGCCAAAACAAATTGTGCCAAAATCGTTATGCCGAAGTATATTAGGACAAAGAACATTATGCGAAAAGAAGGGATCCCATAAAAAATAATCTTTATTATGCATGTGATCTTTGACTCCTAGATCGGATAAAATCTTTTTTTAGTAAATATGATATTCACTATAAAATCATTTATTTACCTATGTCTTCCCTTTAAGTATTAACGCGTGAAACTATGTTATTGGATTGGCATATCCGAACCCTGAAGACTTCAGGCTTCTCCCTCTGAAGTGTACGCTGTGACTGATGCAGTACATTCATAGGGAGATAGCTGAGGGATAGATCTCGGGGCCGACACAAAAGATCCCACTGGGTCGAAGTGTCGCCGGTCTACACTGATTGGCTCCCGAAATAAGATATGATAAAAAAACTATGTTATTATATAATTATGTATGAATATATAAAAACTGAGAGCGTGCACGTCTCTCACGGACAAGGCACTGAAACAAGCAATTTTTGCCACTATTAGTAAAAGAAAATAATAACCGAAATATTTAAATCCTTGTTCCTTAGGCGCAAATAAATATATTTTCTGAATATATTAGTCTTTATAATGTTTATTTATTTTTATTTATTTATTTACTTACATACTTACATCTATCATTACAGTAATAAAATACCAATGCGATAGAGAAGTTACACAATTACACACTTAATATACTAAAATAAAGATTATTATGTTGATCACAACTAGCTATCCAGTAAGTGGCCTTTGTGAATTCGTTTAGTGAACACGACAACAAGTCAATGCGCTCAGCTACGTAGTTAAGTGGGCGCAATGCTCGCGTCAGTGGCGCTTGTTGCAGTAAGTTTGTACGCGCTGTCGGTACCGCCAGCAGCCGCGGTCGCCGCCGCCGTCCCACGTAGTCATCCGGAACGCTAAACCTAAGCTCACCCAGTACTGTCGGATGGTGAATTTTCCCTCGCAACACTTTGAAGAGATACGTAGTAAGGGCCACCTCCCGTCTCACCTCCAGCTTGTAATACCCTACCATGCCAAGCAAAAACAATGTTGGATAGATTAATGGAAATCCTGGGTAAACTCCATATATCTTGAGATAAAGATAAGATAATGATTGTAGTGGCGGTAAGTAATAGCAGCGATAGCTCAGTGGGGAGACCAACAGACTGCAATGCAGAGGGTCTCGGGTTCGAACCCACGTCGCGCACCTCTGACTTTCGGAAGTTATATGACTTTTCGAAATTATATGCGTATTGATTGACAATTATCGCCTGCTCCGTGCCTCGGAGAGCACGTTAAGCCGTTGGTCCCGGCTGCCATGAACATCTATGGCAGTTGTTATTGGGAAAGTCAGTACCCTCTAATATCCTGACACTGGACTAGCTTTAGGGTATCGTTTGCCTTAGGGTTGCGGAGGTCAGGTGGCAGCTGCTCCGTGTAAAAACTGATATCCAGTCAAATCCGGTTAGACCATAAAAGCCGACCCCAAGTGGACTTGGGAATAATAAAGGCTAAGAGAGAAGAAAAATGTTCGTAGCGGCGGTAAGCTGTTCACAGTTTATACATGAACACGCTCGCTTTGTAGTTTACTTTTACAAACAAACTTCAGCCGAAACGTCTTTCTTCACAATAAGGCGTTCTGAAAAAGACTATTTTTCCTATGAACAGGCGAGTCCGGGTCTGTACAATTTCATCCATGTAAACATGTTTCTTATGCTCTTTTCACCATAATGCTAATCAATTATTATAATATAATAAATCGGATGGTAGTTCGTTTGTTTGCTACGCTTTCACTCCTTGATTTTTTTGACTTTAATTAACATCAGCATGAACGCATATGTTGTCAGGGAACCCTGACATGCTGTATACTATGTCCTATTCTGCACCCGTAAAGAAAAATACACGGCATACCTTTCATTCAGAAAAAGGTCTTGTTTCTGAGGGTTATAAATTTTATAGACAAATTTAAATCACCGCAAGCGAAGCCACGGGCAAAGCTTAATAAAAGATAATAATTACTACAAAACATTATACCAATGATGTTATAAACAAGATTGCTCTCGTACTAGGAATAAATCCTGTGTTGCGTAGGACCTTTACAAACATTTTAATAATGGATGAAAAGAACACCCAGGCGCCGTGCCTACAGCTATACACGGAACACAAAAATTTCTGGCCCATATGTAGATCAAACCCACAACTCCTGCCGTAACAGCAATTTTCAATACACCAACACTTACACAACACACACAACTATACAACGCCATCCGTGCAATCATAAAAAGTAATGTGCAGAAATATACCAATTTTCAGCAATCATTGGCACATTTCAAACTAATTTAATGACGCTTGTCATATGTCGATATTAATAAACTTAATTAATTGATATTGACACAACGACAGTTAGACGGAAGGACCCTATTAATGCCCCATAAATGACCCATTTAGCTAAGCTGCCACAACTATAAATGGTTTTGTTATGGAATAACAAACAACCATTGAAATGGCACAAGATCTATAGGATAGTATCAATAAATACTCGCTAGTGACGCGCTATTATTTTTATCGCAAAATAAATTGTTTGAAAGATAAATGTTTGATAGATATTTTTAGAGTAGTAGAGCCTCACTGATTTTAGCATGAATGGGCCGGCTCGACCGGGGAAGGACTATCCTTTCACAGAATATCGACGTAAAATACCAGTATTCTTACTGTTGTGTTTCGTTCGGTGAGTGACAGTGCCGGAGGCCCAATCACCCTCTTTCCACCTTCCCGTTCCTTCTCCTACCCACTTCCTTTTATTCCTAAAGGGTCAGGAACGCGCAAGTGATGTCTCTGGTGTTTAATTTATGACACAAATTATTTTATATAGTATTAACCTAGCTGTAACTTGGTCTCGAATTCGGTCTCTCTATCCTTTCGAAGTTAAGTGAGTATCTATTAGTTAATTATCGGTAGTTCTAACAGCAAAGGAAAGCATCGTGAATCTGAAAGTTCTCCATAATCCACTCGACGATACGTAAAGTCTGTCAACCTGTACTAGTACAGGTACTATAGCGCATCTCTTGCTGGAAAGGAGGCCATACCCAGCATTGGGTTTATATAATATAATTTGGATCCGTAATATAAATCTGATGCCACATTGATATACGCCAGAAAGCTCTTACGCTGTAACCTATTTCATTCGTGTAAATGATAAATATTGTCATTCTCATTACATTTTAATATACCCTATTCATTTAAGGTACACTATTATAAATAGTCCAAATAATGAAAATCATTCTACAGGCCAGCGAATAACTACTCGTAGAGCACATATTTTTGTCCGGGTATTGCCAAAGTGATTTTCTCCGCTACACTAAGCGCACAGACCAGTAATTTCGTCCTAACAAAGGCAAGCAAGTTATACTGAATGATTACCAAAGCTACAAATAATCAAAAAAGATAAAAGCATTTCATGGTATTTACTCCCTTTATGAAAGACCGGAGTTTTTGAAATCAGGCGCTGTCTTGTTTCGGGCATGATTGAGTTGGAAATGTTTTGAATTCACGTGGAAAACGTTTCTTTTGAAGTTTCTGTAAACTTTTTATACGAATACATTGCTCTATGACTGCGTCACTGGGTCAGTGGAAAATAAAATGGCACTTGTTTGCGTCGATCTTGAGGTCTCGGTTTCGAAGCCTTTTGGAGAGCGGTGCCTGGTAATTGTCTGGCGGCAATATGCTCCCTCGTAATGATACCTAAAAACATATTGCGTGATATTATTTAAGTGTAGTACGTATACCTGTGCTTACCCTTCCGAAGATGTATAGGAATAATACTACGTTTGTACCTATCCATAAAAAAACAAATTGTTAGAAGGACGTTAATCCAGTCTGTCAATGTGTCAACTTTCATTGAAATCCATTCACCGGTTCTGGCATGATTGTTAAACAAACAAGCATTCCAAATTCCATATTTGTAGGATCATATTATATTTTGCAATTCTACCCTCAATATTACGTTTCAGGTTAATTGATTTATATTTTAATGTTAATTATACCCCGGTAAATAATAGTGCTCCGTAATTATCACAAGAAATAACAACTTAATCTCCGTAGGCATAACTTTCCATATTTAATAAAGTTATGATAAGAAAATTTCCATTTTAATATTCACGGAGATTGTGGCGAAAATTATAACGTGACGGCTCACTGGCAATATGAGTAAAGGAAATAATTTAAAGCGAAAATGTGAGTTCGTATTCTGAATAAGAGTGTTTTAATATGTTTAGATGTGTGTCGTATAATATTAGTTTTGTTTATATAATGTCCTACAGCTGTGTGAAGGAATTGCTTGCATCGTCTTTGTGAGGGATAGGTAAGGCTAATAGTCAAGGACGGTGGTCTAGGTCAATATTCCAGAACACTATAAATAAGCCAGTTTCGAATTTCAAGTAAAGGAGTTTAAGGTTGACAATTCTATAACAGAGTCAATGAGCTATTTCGCTCGGTGATGTTGTGAAGCTACTTTTTTACAGTAAATCGACGTGTGAATGCGTAACTAATGCAGTTTTTTTGTAGAATTTCTGCATTGTGACTGCATTTCGCTTGATGAGTGAGAATGCCAAATGCTCACATACCTGTCCAATTTATTTTCTTTAACCTCATCTTTAATTTACATAGTTGTGAAATTGAATTGGTTTATACGGATTTTATTCAAAATTATTGCTAATGTTTATATTTCATGGGATTTGTGTTACAAATAAGGGCTTATTGTAAATTTTGTAAAGTCAGAAGTGTGTTCTTTGGGATAGAGCTTGGGAACTGGGATGGCAATTCAACGATTTTCTCTGCAAGCTTTGACTGATCTATATAATTATGACATATTATGTGTGTGTAAAAGTTTTAGTAAGTGGCAAAATGGTTTAAGTGGTCGACTTACCACTGCCACTGCCGTATATTGTGGGTTTGATCTCCACACCGGACAATAACATGTATGTATGATACACACATTTCAGCTTTCAGAGAATGGATGCTTTTTGTGTCCATTATGTGAATGTTTCTAAAACTCCTTGTGACAAAGAGATTATTCTTAACGCGATAGTTGTCCTTTTAAAGAATAAGAATAAATAATAAAAATTTTAATATACCTACGCAAGATATTGAAATATCTTGCGTATATTTTTATCCCCATTGATCCGGCGAGTTCAGGCATTACGTACTCACTTATATAAAATCTAGACATAGCTGACTAAATTTGGAAGAGATACACCTCTAGACCATAAAGATGATGTCATCATATCATAAATTTTAGTGCCATTCAAGCCCAACTCATATACTAGGTTAGATAGATAGATAGTTGTTGGTAGGTTTTCTGGAATTTATGTCCATTAGGATCTTGCCGGTAACCGCCTTAAGTGCTTGAAGGAGACAACCATCAAATATCCAAGTGCATTTCCGGAGCCAGCACTCCCACTTGTCACTTAAGACGCTCTCAGCTACAAAACTATATCAGCACAAAAACCCCATTTCTATGTATAATATGTATGTATTTACAAAAAAAAAAGTATATACATATGTATGTTTATCCATTGCCTAGTACACGTAGTACAAGCTCTGCTTAGTTTGGGCTGGATGGTGTTGTGTGTATGTGGTAGAATATTATTAGAATATAATTATTTTAGTTAAATCTAGATGACGTAGAAAAATAAATTCATTCCTGAAGTTTGTAAGTCTGTGATATTTTATACTCGTGTTGCCAACCTAAGAAAAACACAAGGAACAGATACGCGCAGCACTGCAAATCTGTTCAATTCGATGGTCCAGAATCCGATAGTATAATATTATAATGTCGATGTATGCTTGTATACAAGCATACATCGATCACTACTTATCTGCTGATAACACAGCCTCTTCTTAGCCTCATGAGTTTAATAAAGCCTTCTGTTAACTCGAAGGTTCCAGTGAATTCTTGAGTTTCAGTGTGAGCTAAAAACGCGCTGTAACACACTACGCACTAAGCTGTGCAAGACCCGTAAGCAACGTGCTCCTATTTTGGTTACAGATTTTCCCTGCCGTCAAACGGGTTAAGTTGCTTTCTAAACTCACTGTAGGTAAATATTACACAAGGTAATTTTTCTGCTTACTGTTTTAAGACTGGCACAGTAGCACTACTATATAGGTACCTACCACCTACCTCCAGCTACCTACTCCAGTCGCGTCGTTTCAAGTTGAGCAGGAATCCCGCAGTGCCTCTTTTCATTATGTCAAAGCATCGAACTTGGATATTCGAACTGACAAAAGAAGGCTTCTTTAATTATGAATTAATGAAATGCGATATTTTATTGTTGAGTACTTTTATTCTCACTGGGCTAAAAGGTTAAAAGCAAAATGTCAAAAATAATAAGGATTAAAAACAGTGCATTTGTAAATTCTTCGTAAATTCTAATCCAATTAGAGGCGCTCATAACCAGTTGCACTCACTCATCGATAAATGATTAGCGAGGTTTAGCAACATTGGGTGCGGTCAGTCTATAGATGGGTGACCACTTAGTGGTATTTCATCTGAGCGTCTCCGTGCTTTGAAGGGCACGTAAAATGTCGATTTCCGTTGTTGCCAAATTGACAGCAGTCGTTAAGGCATGTCAGAGGCCTACGGGCGGCTTGAACAACTCTTGACAACAGGTTGGCCACTAACCACACGAAAAGAAGAGGAAGAATACAAACAATTGCGAAGGAAAATAGCATATGAGTAAAAAAGCTACAACGTTACTTTAATTTCATGTAGTAGATAAAATATTACTTTCAGCGTTATAAATTAATATTGGTAGACATAATATATGTGGCAGATATATTAAATGGCAAAAGAAGCATGAGAGCAGAATAAATGCTGTAGAAATGAGAGCGCTGAGAAATATATGAGGTGTGACTCTGAAAGATAGAATAAGGAATAGTGTGATTAGAGAGAGATGCGGCATAAAAGTTGATATAGTGACAAGAATAGAAAAGGGTATGTTAAGCTGGTTTGGGCATGTAGAAAGAATGGACGAGGAAAGACTGACTAAGAAAGTTTATAAGGCTAGTGTGAATGGAACAGTCGCAAGAGGAAGACCTAGGCGAACGTTTCTTGATCAGATCGGAGGCGTTCTGGACAAAGGCCAGGTTAAGAGCACCTTGAACCGACGGGCGTGTATGAGGAATGTGATGAAAGTGAATGAAGCCAGAGAAGTGTGTCAGGATCGTAGCAAATGGAAATCCGTAGTCTCTGCCTACCCCTCTGGGAAACAGGCGTGAATCTATGTATGTATGTAACTTTAATTTTCATATTAAAGGTTATTTAAAATTACTATATAGATGGTAAAGCGGTTACACCTCGAAAGAACAACGCACCGAAGTATACAATACGGAATGTTGCGGGTCCAAGGATACAATTACATATTTCCTAATCCTAACTTAATTCTTCTTCTCCCTTAGCCTTTATTATTTCCAAGTCACTTGGGGTCGGCTTTTCTAGTCTAACCGGATTTGACTGGATATCAGTTTTTACACGGAGCGGCTGCTACTTGACCTCCGCAACCCAAAGGTCAACGATACCCTAAGGCTAGACCAGTGTCAGGATATTAGAGGGTACTGACTTACCCAATAACGACTGCCTAAGATGTTTATGGCAGCCGGGACCGACGACTTAACGTGCTCTCCGAGGCACGGAGCAGGGGATAATTGTCAATCAATACGCACATAATTTCGAAAAGTCATATAACTTCCGAAAGTCAGAGGTACGCGACGTGGGTTCAAACCCGAGATCCTTTGCATTGTATTTTAATCCTATCTTAATATCAACTTATTATTAGGGTAAAAGTGAGGTTGCCTATTTGTTTTTGCGCTTTTACGTTTTTTAACTACTCAATCGATCATATTGTTCCCGAGGTATAGCAATTTATTACAAAAACGGGCAAGATCTAGATTTTAATATAATTGTTAAAAATTATTGTGTCATGATTTGTTCTTCTTGTCAATTGTATGTATATTATTTTGTTAGGCTCGCTACGAAATGCCGATTATTCTTCGCAGGAGAGATATCCATCTTAAAAGAAGAGTACTTTTAAATAAATAATACCCATGAGCCTACTAAGAATAAAACGGATCGTTATGGTTTCTCATGCACCGATTTTCACCACTGCTATTTGTTATTCTACCCTGCAATCCCTGATACGATGCAGTGATTTATAAAACTAATTTTAAGCGGAATTATGGGCTAATTGATGAGTTTTTATTGTCCGTCGTTTCAACGTTATAGGTCGCAAGGGAACTTTGAATAAAGATAAAGGAGCTAAGTTAAAGTATTTATTTTTATTTATGTTTGTTTTGTTGTCAAAATTTGATCATCATCATTTCATTAGAAAACATAAGTGTAAAATTTTCCAACATTTTTTACAGTCACTTTCGTTAATTGTCTTGTTTCCTAATTACTAGTATTCATGTTAACCCCTCCAGCTAAGCTAGAATGTTTGTATTAGGAGTGGATTCACGTCACATCAGTCATGGAATGGGTGGGATTCAAACGCGACCTCTCGATCGCAAGTATGTATGTATCTTATGTGGGTGCCAGACAGTGCAGACCGGCGCCACTTCGACCCAGTGGGATCTGTTGTGTCGACACTCTCCCAATAACGACTGCCATAGATGTTCATAGCAGCCGGGACCGACGGCTTAACGTGCTCTCCGAGGCACGGAGCAGGCGATAATTGTCAATCAATACGCACATAATTTCGAAAAGTCATATAGCTTCCGAAAGTCAGAGGTGCGCGACGTGGGTTCGAACCCGAGACCCTCTGCATTGCAGTCTGTTGGTCTCCCCACTCAGCTATCGATCGCAAGTAAGACCTTATCCATTGAGCTACCGTCACTTTCATATGTCTGATATACAATTACAAACCAAGAAAAAAAAGGTACTCAACTTGCTTGCTCAACTGTTTTGTCTTTACCTGTATGTATAAAAATAAACAGCTTCCAATTTTTATTGATTATACTATCTAAAGGTCGCTTATAAATAAAAAGAAATAAAATCTTTTCATACTGTTTTCTTGTGCGAAGGTTGTGCTTTACAGGGCGAGCCAACTCATTCATATCGACAAATACTCTGATTACAATAACGAAGAATTTCAATGATTTATTCTATGAATCATGTGTAGGTATAGAATAATACATTTCAAAGCACATTGTTCATACATTAACTAATACCTACATGAAAAGGTTTTAGTTTTCATTAGTTAATACATTTGATTTGGATAGGGCCTTTGTATTCTACCTGGGGTCTATCGTTACGACAGTTACAATAAATTATTTTTGATTTTAAATCACCATAGCTTTATATTCTATATACTTATCACTAAAGTACATAGTAGAAAGTAGAGAGAGCTGCAAAAATGCATACCCATGTCAGAACTAAAATGGTAGGTATATAAATATAAAAAAAATATAAAAATTGTTTATTACCAAAAAGATTACAACAATGTAAAGATATACAGTGGCCCCACACTAGGCAAGCCTGTCCTGTGGGTACCGTGTCGATTACCATTTACGACTACATTGCTCGGCCGGCATTATAGGCCGGTAATTACGCCATCTAACGGAAATCTATACAAGAACTGTTGAGTAGTGTAGTTATATCGTAATAGATGGCGTTGCACTACTATAAAATAAGAAAAGAAGATTTCTTAATAACTCAGTTTTGTTAAATTTACTTTGAACAGTTTTTGAATCTCTATTCAATAATGTTTATTAAAATAGAATACATTTTTTACATTAATGAAAACCTGAAGGTAAAACTAATAAAACCGTAATTTATAAAACAACGCCATCTAGTTTATTCATATACATTCTAATTCGAGTGTTCACAGGGTTTTAGACCTTAAGGTATCCATGCAATATTACAGGTACAGGTGACTGTACATATATCCACCGCCTCGAGGTTCGTGCCCAGTTTGGACAAAGAGTTGTTGATGTTTATTAGAAAGTAGCTTTTGCCCGCGGCTTCGCTCGCATAAAAGTAGGTTGGGTTTTTGGTTGTTGATAACAGAGTTTTTATAATATGGCGTATGTTACTCGGTGATAATATAGCTTAGGTACTAATAATAATAATAATAATAATAAATTTCATTTATTCAAGTAACTAGGACTCATAATAAAATAATAATTAAATTGTTAGTATAACTTACAAACTATGTTAGTGTGACAATAATAAAGAAACTATAAACTAACTATTATTGTGATTTAGTAGTTAGTTATCTAGTCGGCTGGACCGCATACACGCGACTCACCGCTGTACCATTCCGTGAGAGATGGCACCGCAGCGACTCACGTATATACAGTTCAACCGACTAGCAATCATGTTTAGAATGCTATTGGGGCTACCTCGCACCCTGCACACCACACTAACGGTGAAATAATTTTTAAAATCGGTTCTTTAAAAAAAAAAAAATATGTTAAAATTGTAATATTAGTATAGATTTTAGGTAGCATAAAGTTTGGTAATAAGCCCGATAGGTAGAAAAGACATGTTTTAACATAATGGTCTAAATCATAACGGGTAAAATGTGATCATGTAAGTTTTTTTACCCTTGCGCGTATATACAGCCATGTGTCTTTGATCGTTACAAAATGATGTCGCTACGCTTCTGGCATATTTGTACCAACCATATAAATTCGTACTCTTTTCGAAATAATATTATGAATGCGGCAACGCGGTTTGTCCTTCTTTTTCGCTGCGACCAAACAACCGTTGGACGTGGTTTTTTGCATAGAGATAATTTATGGGCCGGAGAGTGACATAGGCCTACCCGAGAAACGGCACAATTCATTTGGGATAGATTTATAGAACTAAAGGAAGAAAGCCGTGAGTACATGCTATTAATACATATAATGTAATTATTTAGTTTAATGTTAACCTATTGAGTAAGCAGCGCAATGGCGGCCAAACACAAATGGGTATTTAATTATGTCTAGCATTCCAAGACAGGGTAAAAAACATTGCAAAAAATTTGGGTTACATATGTGTATTCTCATTAGTCCTGAACTAGAATGCCTGTGTTAGAAGTGAGTTCACGTCGGTCGTGCATTAGGTAGGTAGGATTCAAACTTGACCTCTCGATCAAAAGTCTTTGTCCATTGTTATTAATAGTGCATTATAATTAGAATACCTTACGGTAACGCCATAACTCTACGTCAACCGTACATACACAGCTACTCTGTATTTCCAGGAGGACTACTGACTTGGGGAACCGATATACCAAACATTTTGTTTAATGCTGTAGTAGTTTTACTTACTGAAATAATTACCACCTATCTATCCGAAAGAAAAGTAGGGGTTCATTGGTGGTCCACTCAAAAACTGTTTAAACTATTTCATGGAAATAGCTGAATCGACCTTCTAATATTGTCTTCTGTTTACGCGAATATTATTTATTGAAATTAAACTACTATATACGGATTTTATCGCGTTGTTTATTTGACACTTTATTACATAATTTTGAAATCTGTTACACTACTACTACTATTAAACTTTACTAATTTTTAAGCTAATTAAATTATTATTAAAACTATTTAGATTTAATTTAATTTTACACTTTCTACGACGTTTCGGTTGCTTTTCAGCAGCCATGGTCATGGGGAGACTAAGATGGTAGCTGTCTCAATGTTCCAGTGTAGTTATTTCAAAGTACCCGAACATAATTTAATCATTGGTGTTTCTGTTTACGCAGAATGAGCTCAAAGTATCATGAAGTCTAGCTGTGGTTTGCTTCTTCTTGGGTTTGACTATTTGTATTACTGGATCCCAAGATGGTGGTACATTCCAACCATCTTCTCTATTAAAATTAGGATGTTTTTTTGATTTCAATAGCCTCGCGAAGCATCCTTGTTTTTTGTGTTTGTTGAATGTGTTTGTTGAAACGTCGGGGAAAGTGTTAAATTAAATTAAATCTAAATAGTTTTAATAATAATTTAATTAGCTTAAAAATTAGTAAAGTTTAATAGTAGTAGTAGTGAAACAATTTTCAAAATTATGTAATAAAGTGTTAAATAAACAACGCGATAAAATCCGTATATAGTAGTTTAATTTCAGTCGACCTTCTAAGTAAAGACAAATAAAATCTTATTTATTAATATTGTCTTCCGTGAATGCGTATCAAACATTTCACATCGTAGATGCTTTAAAGACACGTGTGTAAGTAGATATATAAGTATATTGACATTACTCAGATGGAAATATATTCCCTAGCGGATATCGTCATTCCCCGATAGGAACAAGGCAGGAAGAGGGGTGAGTTTCCTTAGAGCAATGCTAGTCGTAACCTTACCGACTTGTTGCTCGTTCAATATGTTTGTACTCATGAACTACATAAGGAAGAAAGTTTGGTTGGATTTTAGCTATAATTTACATTTATATTGTAATTAAAATCTATTATTGCAGGGTCTAAACCCTTGCACAATTTGTCTTGATGACTCATCAAACTCATATAATATATGTGTGAGTTTATTAGACACACGCCCTAGTCATCAAAGTGGTGGGCAGAGACGTTTTTCATCCACATTACATAAGCTGCCGTTGTAGATACCAGGTAGAAGGCAATCGTACTGCCATCTTCCAGATTCTGTATTGCTATTAAAAATGTATGTCGTACTGGAATTGACGTCGGAAGTAGCCGCTACAAATGGGTTAACAATTTGGTATTATTATGTTATGGCATGCGTATCAAGCAGTTAAAGTAAATAAGAAAATTATCACCTTCTCGTTTTTACAGTATTCTTTTAACCATTCTATAAGATAATCAGGCAGTGCTAACTGCTCGTATGCAGAGTATGTATAGTCATCTATATAGGATAACAATCTTTTAATAGTACCTCGAAGTTGTAAGTAGACAAACCCACTATTAAGAAACTTTTGAACGCTGTTCACGTAAGTTTCAAGTCAATATTGTCCAGAAGGCTACCGATCTGAGAAGCTCAAGTAGCTTGTAGTTCCGGCAGTTGTGAAATAGTAAATAGTTAATATTATACCTTCTACGGTTCCATACAAAGAAAGACTTACAATACTATATATAGATAATGGACACCCTATTAATCCACGTAGTCATTTTCCAAATGGTTATTTTCTTATAAGGTCGACTTTTCAAAACACCAACTTCCAAAATGTCAACATTAAAAGCCCTAAATGCAATAAAGCGCACTTTCATTTGCCACTAATTTTGTCATCTGCTAGCTACGATTCTAATAATTATATCATTCCTGTTTTATTTGCTTTTATCGTAATTATTAAAGCTTAGGTTACCTGTACCTGTTCTAAATAGTTTTTAAAAGTCTCTGGTTTGGACAACAACTGAAATCTATGGTATTCGTGATTTCGTAAATTTCACATAACTGAGAGCATTAAAAATATCTCTCAGACTTGCTCACAATGTTATCATTCACTTAAATTCAGTAAAAGGTCAACGTGACTGTGCGTACCATGAAATCGATCTCAAAACTTCGGTGTCGTCTAACGGTCTCCAGTTTAAGCTATCGCAGCTATTATACATTTGACCTACGCGAATCAAACCGGCAGACTTGGCATATTGCCAGCGAGTACTTAAAATTGTTTTAAGTCTCGATACCATTTTGCCTACCTACCTATAGATGCCATATTACCGCAGATAAGTCGAAATCTTCTTTAGATAATTATTATGCTAAATTCAGTTGTAATCAAGAATAACCTTATAATACAATTATTGCAACTACGAACTACATGATAGAAATACCCAATATTACTTCTTGGAGAATCTATCTTCGTTGTTGCATCCAAGAAAGTCACGGCAAAAATCAAATATCAATTTTTGTCGCATTCTAACTTTGATATTCCAATCAGTATAAACTAATTCGCGCATCTCTATCATACATATAAAACATAAAACAAATTGGAAATTCCGATTGCACTTCTATTCGAACCACGAAACTATAACATAAAAATAAATTCGATTATTTTAACGATACCACTTGCGGTTCCAACCATTTTGGATAAAACAATTTCTTCTATCACCTTCAAAAGCTAAAAAATTTAGGATGAAGTGAAAAGCACTTACAACATGTTATTCCGTTACTGTTAGTTTTATGTGACGCACGTGAGGAAATATATTAGCTTTACAAATGACGCTCTTACGAACACAAACAGGTTTGATAATGCTTAACAAGTTTCAGACGTGACAGGCGTAGGCATTATGGAGGTTGAAAGTTTTTTGAGATGTCTTCAGATTGAAAAAGTGATGCTTTATTAGATTGTAAAGACGGTTCATCTAGCTAAAGCTTGTTTTACGTCGTAAGTGTAGACAACTGGAGTAGTATTTGTAAGTACATATAAGAGTTAGGAAACAGCTAAATCTTCATTAGAATTAAACTATGATACGGCTTTGTCAGCCACGTTCACGGTGAGTCTCCCCGTGAACATGGTTGCTATCTATATATCTAGATTAGATTTTAGTTATGGACGCTAAATATAGTCAGATACTTATAAATAATAGTAAGTACGTTTTAATATTAATTTTATGTTAGTTCTTACATGACGAAGACCTTAATTTAACAAAATGTTTGTGTATTATGAAGTTTCCTATCGTGGATAACACAAATATTTGTTCTTTGTGGGGATCGAACTCTCAACAGTCAGTGCTATGGCGAGGTGACATTTTTAATCACAACGCCATCGATATATAATAATAATAATAATAATATTCTATCACATACACACAACACCATCTAGCCCAAACTAACTTGAGCTTGTACTATGGGTACTAGACAATGGATAAACATACATATATACTTTTTTTTTGTAAATACTTATGTATTATACATAGAAACACCCAGACCAAGACAAACATCCATGTTCATGCACACAAATGTTTGACTTGTGCGGGAATCGAACCCGCGACCTCAGGCGTGGCAGTCGGCTACACCAACCAATACCTACGCCACTGAAGCCGACAAATCTGAAGCATCAGGACAGAAATAACTTTGAGACTAGAAAAGATTACGACCAAGTAACTATATGTTGTGTTCTTGCTGTAGGTTTTCAAGGCAAGCTCTGTTATGTATTAACGTAAAGGAATTGGTGATCTTTACTGCAAGCAACCCATTTTTACAGGGTTGGTTACGCACGAGTGATATTTGATGCGCATGCGTTGGCGATGTTTTTTATTTACATTTAATTTCATGATACCTATACAAAATAGAATGGCTTTTAAAATACTTTTGCAGGTCAAGTCTATGTATATTTTACTAGATGTGCCCGCGGTTTCACTCGCGTTTATCGTTACTGCGCCGCCCTCGTGGGTCGTAGCGTGATGTTATATAGCCTATAGCCTTCCTCAAACAAATAGGCTATCCAACACTAAAATAATTTTTCAATTCGAACCAGGAGTTCCTGAGATTAGCACGTTCAACCAAACAAACAATCTCTTCAGCTTTATAATATTAGTATAGCTCATAGCCAGTTGCACTCACTGATCGGTAAACAAGTAGCGAGGTTAAGCAACGTTGGGTGCGGTCAGTCTATAGATAGGTGACCGCTTAGTGGTATTTCATCTGAGCGTCTCCGTGCTTCGGAAGGCACGTAATAAGTCGGTCCCGGTTGTTGTCCAATTGACAGCAGTCGTTAAGCCAGGTCAGAGGCCTACGGACATGTTGAACAATTTTTGACAACCGGTTGGCCACTAACCACACGGAAAGAAAGAAGAAAGAAGTATAGATTAATAACTAGTTGGTACCTACTGTCAGGAACATAAATAACTGAACAGTTAACTAATTTGTAAACGATTTTATAAAATGAAAGGCTTAATTAAAATTTTGTTTTAGGGCTACGATTTATTTTTAACCATTACTGCTTTAAATATCTTACATTTGTTATAATTTCGAAATACAAAGGTACCTAATTGAAATCTCGCAAGTATGTTTCGAATATTTTACTTATGGTACTATACTAAGCTAGGTTTTAATTTCTATTTTTAGATTATCTTTTCTCTTCTCCCTAGCCTTTATTATTCCCAAGTCACTTTCTGGTCTAACCAGATTTGACTGGATATCAGTTTTTACACGGAGCTGCTGCCACCTGACCTCCGCAACCCGAAGGCTAACAATACCCTAAGGCTAGACCAGTGTCAGGATATTATAGGGTACTGACTTTCCAATAACGATTGCCATAGATGTTCATAGCAGCCGGGACCGACGGCTTAACGTGCTCTCCGAGGCATGAAGCAGGCGATAATAGTCAATCAATACGCACATAATTTCGAAAAGTCTTATAACTTCCGAAAGTCAGAGGTACGCGACGTGGGTTCGTACCCGAGACCCTCTTCATTGCAGTCTGTTGGTCTCCCCACTGAGCTATCGCTGTATATCTAGATTATCTTTTCTATACCATTTTAATTTTGTGTTAATAATGTATTTAGAGCTTTTTATTTATTTTATGTGGCGAGTTTTATTTTTGTTAAATGTGGTTGCCTGTAAGTAAACGAGTGCAAGGCATGTCTGTGAATTATTATTTAGATTTAAGAAATGTGTATCATTTGTTGGCGATCCAAATATATAAATAAATATTGCTGACTGTACTTGTTATTAATAATAATCTGCATATATATATAATATTTGTATGTAAGTTAGGTCATATAGTTTGTGCCCAGTTCCCTTGATTTAATTCGCCATAATTACATAATGGATGCTGTTTCCAATAATTAAAGACAAACCAGGGTTGGCCTAAATTTATACAATATATACAATAATATATACAAGCTACTATGCATGTAAATAATAATTGAAATCGGTTTCGCTATTAAAAATATTAATGAAATATTTTGCATAAATAACACAACGCTGCCGATTGATACGAAATGGAAATTGCATAGGTAAAAAGCTCAATATCATTTTTAAACCGTGAAATCGACGTGAAATAGCAGTATTCCTACTGTTGTGTTTCGTTCGGTGAGTGAGAGTGCCGGTGGCCAAATCACCCTCTTTTCCCCTTCCCGCTCCTTCTCCTTCTCACTTCCTTTCCTAAAGAGTCGGCAACGCGCAAGTGAAGCCTCTGGTATTGCATGCGTCCATAGGCTACGGTGACCACTTAACATCAGGTGGCCCACCTGTATGCATGTTTGCCACATTTGGGGTATGAGAAAAAATATTTAAAAATATATTTGAACTTTGGCATATATGTTCTTTATTTCACTATACAAAGCTACGTATGATTCACTATATATATATCTAGTGTTGTTTATATTACAATAATTATACTGCTAGTGTGGAGATGACAGATGCGGTTTCACAGTACAATACGGTGGTTATAATATGTCAAACAATACATACTGTAGTCTATTCTATACTGCTCTTAAATAACACTATCTTCTTGTTTCTTACAAATATAGTAATACGCCTATATCCCTAAAGAGAAGGCCGAAGTAGATTAGACCCACATTTCTCAAGCTATATTATTCGGTCTCGCGTAATAATAGGCGAGTCTATGTATTCTCGAATAATCGAAAAAATCGAGAGGTTAAAGAAGCATTTTTCGAGATTACATAACAAAACAATAATAATTCAAAAGTAAATATCTGTAGTAACAGGAGTGAAAAGACCGTCACAGAGTGTAGATGTTTTTTTTTTAATCTCTCTAAATAAAAAAATCTTAGATTTCTTTTTTTGTTTTTTCTGATAGCTATTATAACTTGCCTGTTACCTGATTCCGGCTTGACGTCCACTTCTGGGACACCCTGTATATGCCGCCCGAACAGACAGATTAACAACTAGTTCGACCCGTTATCTAGTGGAATTAGCACGATTACGACCGATCTTTGTATATGATCTCGACATATCGACGCGTATTTATTAAAATAACTATGACTCATATAAAGTAATCACAAAAATAAAAAAGAAACGGTCACTCATCTCTAAAACTGACCTCACCGCGCTTACCAGATTGTATACCGATCTAAGTGGATAATTAGCTATAACGGCCATTTACTTGCAGTATATTAGACAGCCATATTTGTCAACAGAGTTACAAACAGCGTGGTCCATTACCCTCGTAAGAGCTTGTTGTGCAAGAGGGCGCATGTTGATTGCTACCCTTTCGCGTGAAGAGTCTTATTACACACTTAACTCTTTGCAGCCCTTACTTTTTATATTGTTTTGTATCCATATACTAAGAAACTAAAAGTTTGATATACATATATATATGTAGAATAGAATAGAATAGAATATATGTATACATAGACGGTTCACGATATCACGACGGTTTTCTTATGGGTTAGACAGAGAAACAGCTTTTCATTTGCTACGATTTTGGTATAAGTTTTTGCTAATTCCACTTTCATTATATTCTTAACCTTATTTGATCCGCGGTTTTGCTCGCGTTAATATAAATTTTGACAATAAATTTGTATCCCTGGGTGACAGTACTTTTTTCTGGATGAAAGGTCACTAAACTGGTACTGGACAACATGTATGCAAATTTCATGATAATCGGCGTGAAACAAAAAATTCACATTCGCATTTATATATTATATCATATATTCTATCACATACACACAACACCATCTAGCCCAAACTAAGCAGAGCTTGTACTATGTGTACTAGACAATGGATAAACATACATATATACTTTTTTGGTAATCATATTATGCATAGAAATACCCAGGCTAAGACAGATAGCCACGTCCATGCACACAAATGTTTGACTTGCGCGGGAATCAAACCCGCGACCTCAGGCAGTCGGTTACACTAACCACAACGCCATCGAGGAATTTCGAAATATGTAGAATAAACATCTAACACATTAGCTTCTTTTTCCCGTAATAATGATTTGGTTTTAATAATGAAGGCCTAGCTTTTGCTATCAACAAATTATAAATCGATCATGTGCTGTAACTGAAAATACGTTAACGTCGTCACATTTACATATCTTTCTAGGCTCCGTATCGCAACTAAGAAATAACATACAGAAAAATAAATAAAAACGTTTTCTAATCCAGAAATAAAATCCGAGACCTTGCAATTGGCCCAAAGATAAACAAATTAATGCCGTGAGACGTCAGTTATCAATTTTACTCGTAAAGACATTGAAAACATTCACAAAATTAAGATAAAATAATACAAAATTCACAGTAGATTGTATATCATTCCGATACTGTTATAATAGAAACAATTAATATCAATAAGGGATTGCCAATGAATTTACAAAAAATCAAAAAATCTAATTATTCATCACATATTAAAAGCAAACAATGCAACACTCATCTATTCAATATTCACTGCTCAAATAAGTAAAATACTGTTCATTGTTTTATTGAAATGCTTCAATAAAAAAACCGATGCCCGTTTGTAAATAAAACCGCTTAATCAATTCTCCAATGTTATTCTTCAAAGTCGAGCAGGTTGTTCTTAATTGGTATAGTAATGATAATTTCCTCACTAAACTTTTAGGTTGGGTCTACACGACAATACACGGCATTTTTTTAGAATACCTGTGCTAAATGTATTGTAATAAAGCTGAAAATGTTGTCTTTTTGTGTGAATGCACTAATCCTCCTCCTTAGTCGTTCACTCTTGACAGAGTGGTCGTGGTTGATGACGCTGCATTTTCATTGGCTAAAACAGCCTCTGCGATTCGCCTTTACTTGTTGCGGTCTTCAGCGTCTCTGGAACTTTGGACCATGGAGGTTTGTGTCGCAGCTTTGATAAGGTTTGTCCATCGCGTAGGTGATCGACCGCCAGACCGTTTTCCCTCCACCTGTCCTCGGACAACGAGTCGTTCCATGGAATATTCGTTTTGAATAACGTGTCCAATATATTTGAGCATTCGTATTTGCACAGTCGACGATAATCTCTGCTTGATTTTTAGTTCAGACGACAGTTCGAGACGTCGGTCCTAAACGCTGTCCAAGGGATGCGCATCACTCACCGCCAGCACCATATCTCGAGTGCATCGATTTTGCGCCGGTCTTTGAGGCGAACCGACCACGTTTCTGCGCCATAAATAAATATCGGGATGCCTAAGTACTAATATGAGATCGCGTAGGACAGCTACTTAGAGATTAATATAAAGCCTCGTCGAATATTAGCACCGATAGCCTAAAGAAAGACCGTTTGTTTGCAACGTGTCATGTATATTAAATTGTTAATTATCGCTCGCTTTAACGGTAAAGAAAAACAGCATTAGGAAACACGCATGTCTAAGTTCTCTATAATGTTCTTGAAGATGTGTAAGGTCTGCTACCCCGGGCTGTGCCAGCGTGGTGGACTATGACCAAATCTGAGCAGTGATAGCTTAGTGGGGAGACCAACAGACTGCAATGCAGAGGGTCTCGGGTTTGAACCCACGTCGCGCACCTCTAACTTTCGGAAGTTATATGACTTTTCGAAATTATGTGCGTATTGATTGACAATTATCGCCTGCTCTGTGCCTCGGAGAGCACGTTAAGCCGTCGGTCCCGGCTGCCATGAACATCTATGGCAGTCGTTATTGGGAGAGTGTCGACACAAAAGATCCCACTGGGTCGAAGTGTCGCCGGTTTGCACTGACTGGTTCCCACATAAGATACATACATACATAAACAAATCTTCTCGCTTTGAGAAGAAACCATGGCCACCAGTGGGTAGTTTATATGCAGGGCTGATATTTTTATGTAACACAATATGAAACCAGTCTTAAATGTATACAAGTTATTCGTTTAACGATCTTTGTTTCAATTTAAGTTTGTCTTTATTACTCTGGTATATATACTTTTCATTTTCAGCTGTTGTTTGGTATTATAAATAATTAATAGGCGAGAAGTTTCGTGGATTAGAAATGAGATGCGAATGAAGTCTGGCTTTTTTAAGTCTTGACGAAATGCCGTCGTAAGTTACATGTATATGGTTTATTTATTACTGTTCTAACAGTCTTTCATGCTGGATTTTTTTATTTTCAGCCTTAGCAGAACATGAGTCTCGGATTTTATTCTAGGTTGGCCAATGTACGACAAACATAGTCAGATCCCTGTAAGGATACACCGACTTATTGCTATATATTTTTTAGAGGTCCCACATAAATCGGGGCGAGTCTATTATTGAATATTCCCGCGGTCCCACAAAAAAGATAGAGCGAGCCTACAATCGAAGTGAACATTTCTGGAAAAAAATCTCAATAAGATTTTATCAGATCCAGGAAAACACGAGATCAGAAAGAGAGCAAAGACAGTTAGTCAAACATATGAAAATCGTATTATTAATTACAGCCACATGATTGGAGTCCAAACCATAGAATTTTATATTATGAATGGGATTATCCATATTATAAATTACTTTAAATTATAAATAGTATCTTCATATCGAACTATTAATGAACGACTATCTCACCAAAATTAACTATGCATGCTGATTTATTAGTATATTCTAACTGAACTAGTTTATTTCTGGATTTCAATAAGGTATCGTAAAGAGTTTGCATTTACATTTATTATTAATCAACTATCAATAAAGAAGAGATAATCCGATTTCTAAATATGTTAAGAAAAGTAGATAGAGAGAAAATCTCACCACAAAATACTCGCCATGGTGATTTAAAAAACACGTATTTTCTTAATATTGCCGATTAAGTTGGCGGCAGCTGCTCAAGCACAGCAAATGTTGGCGCAAATGAGACGTTGGCTGAACAGACACAACCCTTCTTTCACCTATTTTGGATGTTCATTCCACTCCATATAATATTATTGTGCGCGTCACGTAAGGGTGTATATTTGTTGGTAGAAATATGAGATTTTTGGATGATGATTTTACATGGATAATATATTATATAGTACAGGGCATTTGTTTTGTTAAATCAAGTGAAAGAGATTAAAAAGTAGCGTGAGAAGTGATTGTTGTCCAGCAGTTGAACTGTATAAGTGTGTCTCAGAAAAGTTAGAGATTAATTTGTATACGAGTTCCCAGTATGGAAGTCAAAAGTCTCACGACTAATATACGGCTGCTTCTCTGTTCCTCTAGTCATATAGTATTTTAAGTATAACAGATGACATTTGAATCCAGGCTCAAATGTAATAAAACAATTGAATACTTGGTTTTTTATAAGTTCTTGGTAGCTGCAATCGAAATACAGACTCAGCCCTGTATTAAACTGTCCCACTGCTGGGCACGGGCCTCTTCTTAGTGTGAGAAGGGTTGGGCGATAGTCCACCACGCTGGCCCAGTGTGGGTTGGCAGACTTCACATATCTGCGAGAACATTATGGAGAACTCTCAGACATGCAAGTTTTCTCACGGTATTTTCCTTCAGCGTTAAAGCAAGCGCTAATATTGTTTATTCATTATTAATTATTATTATATGACACTTTATATAGAACTATAGATATCTAGACTGTCTCTGACGCAGTGATAATGTTTCCAACTGCTATGCATGAGGTCCTTGCTTCAAGCAAACTAGTATGATTTTGTCTGTTGAAAAATATGTGAAACAGAACGGAGGCAAGATCTCTGCTCAGTAGACGGTATATAACAATTACTACTAAGTCAAGCTATAGCTGGCGAGATGTGTGTGTTATATACCTCTGGATACTCCTTCGAGGAAATAGGCGTGAAACTACGTAGTATGTAATATAGGATATAGTCTATCTACGCGTCAAATTTCAACTAATCTCGTTCAACGGTTTACACGTGACTAACTAAGAACGGAACATCTTAATAAACTTTTTTATAAAAGTAGCATAATAAAAGAATATCAGAATACCTTGTTGTCCTTGCTATTTCATAAAATATTTACAAGGTTATCTTTGCAATGGACGTAATTAGAACCAGATAGTCGTTTACGTAAATGCTCCGTATATTTAATTACTTAAACAATAAAATTGAGATTACCTTCTTTTCAAAAATTGTGAAAATATAACTAATTAAAAATAATGAGATCACCTGTAACATTTTTTGTAACATTCGAGTAACACGTAACATTACAATTACGCGGTTTTCCTTCCTTGAATCAGTTTCTTTATGATCTTTAAGAATGAACCGCTGAGAAAAGAACACCGTAGCTGTCTATGCAATGTAATAATTAAAGCCATTGCGCTATGGTATAAAATCCTAAACCCTGAGCCCTATAGTACAAAGAAGATATTTTGGAATAGTTTAGGATGACGTATTGATTTCAGTCGTCGCTTCGCCTCGGTTACTGCGCGGAGTGTTGTGACTTCAATCCCACGGAAGAGAAACGGGAACAATTGTATGATCTACAGACAGTTGTTACGAGTCTAGGTATTCTTTGTCACCGTTATTTGGATGTTTGTAAAGTCTCGCAGTATAGGAATTATTCCTAGTTATCCGGGTTATTCTATTTAGATCTGGGAGTTATCTTTTACACAACGAAATGTGTTGTGTAGGTAAAAAACGTATTTTCATTAGTTAGCGCGGCAATTATGTAATATTTTTACTTTTTTGTAAATTCCGTTTGGAATACAATACATGTATCCACCCGTATTTCGCTTCTGGAATTCTCAGAACAGTTTAGCATTTATTAAGCATATACTATAAGAGATCATAAACTTATATGCCACCCTAACTGTGTATAAAAAGATCATGTTTCGTAACGATGTTTTAAATCAATATCTCTCCGGCTAAGCGACGGTCCGTCGACAGTGAAGTTGTAAACAATCTCGTAAAATCCAATTAAACGGTACTTACTAAACGCTTCTGAATGAATATTTACTTCGCTAGCGCCGTTTCTTTGTTTACAGATCTGTTTACAACTTAAGTTACATGTATAACAAGTAACAATCCTATAATGTGTTTGATATTGTTCATGTAGGCTATGGTAACTGCTTACCATTAGGCAGACCTTGTGTTTGTTTGAGACCTATGTGGTTATAATAGGCAGCGAATTTTTTTATCCGTCTTCAAAACAAGGGGGAAGTTCTCAATTCGACTGTATTTTTTTTATGTGTGTTATCTCTGAACTTTTTCCAGGTGAACCGAGTTCGATGATGCTTTCCTTGTGGTAAATTTCATCAAGATTTGATCAGTAGCTTTTGAGTAATCCTTAATAATGCTGTTTGGTAGATTTCGGCTAAATTGATGATGTTCTCATTTATTGTTGTCGAGAAGATGTCGGTTTACTTATTTGTTAAAATTTTATATAAGGTCACTAGCAATTATGGTTACGAATGATTAGAATTCATGTTAGTCTTTCCAACTAAGCTAGTATACTTGTTTTAGTAGTGTATTCACGTTGGTAGTCCATAAGTGGGATTCGTAACCACCAGCTCTTGATTGCTAATCCGATGCCTTTTTTCCTTCTCTAATATTATCAAGAAAGTATAAACGACACTTGCTCCTAACAATCAGGTAGGCCGCTGTACAGTATGTCATCAGCAGCATAAATAAAATATATCTCATAATAAATTAATGGAAACGAGCTTTAATAAATTTTATTCGGATATTTAATATATTTATTTTAAGATTACATTCACGCAGAGGATATTAAACTAGGGGATAAATTGGCGCCCGCCCGATTGCTTGTAGGCATTTCTATCAATGCAGCGATGTTACAATAAATGTTGAAATGAGCTTCTAAGTCGCTACGAATGGCATCCAAAATCCAAATTGTCTAAAGATGTCTTAAAATTAATGCAATTAAATACGTAAAATGGGGTAAATTTCGATGCTATAAAATAACAAATCCGGTAAACTGATACCATAGTCTATGGACATTACAAAGTAAAAGAAGTTTTAGTATCAACCTTTCACAAATTACCTGTTGTCTTGCTTGGCGGTCAGCCCACGCCATTTGCCCGAATGAGGTACTTGCCCAATATTTTCACATGTAATTATACGATTAGAATGTAGCGAGATGGGTGTAAAAACCCAGGATTCAACCTCTGTGTCTTCATGTGACCTTGTTTCAATTATATTTAAACATTTACTTAGGTTAATGTTGTATATAATTAAATAGTATGGACATATTTTAATAATAAATAATTAACATACTTTTCAATCATTGCCGCCGTTAAACATCATGCTCACTGCTACCTACTGCTGGGCATGATGCCCACAGTTGGGCCTGATGTCTACTTTTGGGCATCTTGCCCACTGTTAGGCGTCATAACAACCGTTAGGCATTATGCCCACTCTTGGGCATCATGTCCACTGTTGGGCATCATGTTCACTGTTGGGCATCATGTCCACTGTTGGGCATTATGATCATTGTTGGGTATCATGTCCATTGTTGGGCATCATGCCCACTGTTGGGCATGTCGTGTTGCAAAACGTAGCACAAGACAAAACTCGACAGCTAACAGCAGCAACCAACTCGAATCAGCTCACCACCACTCTGCATATAAATGAAACCATTTTGCCATTTAAAATACATGAGACCTTATGACCCCTATATCTCGGAGATCTGCGACCCACAGGGCCCATATTCAAATTATACCGAGGTATGATCGCAAGGTGCCTGCACATTATGTTACAAGTCAATATTTTGCCTTTTAAAATATGTGACCCCTATATCTCGGGGGTCTTTTGACCTCCAGGGCCCATATTCAAACTCGACCGAGGGATGACCTCAAGGTGTCTGCACACCAAGTTCCAAGTCATCGGTTTAGTGGTTCCGGAACTAAGCCTGTCACTAACAGACAGACACACGAACCACAAAGGGTTTTCATTAACCTCTTTGATGAAGACTCAGAGGTTAATAACTCATGCAGCTCAAGGCAAACTGAAACCCATAAGGCCTCTGCAAAGCAGTCAATTCGTTCTAAACTTTTTCTAGTATTCGTTTAGACCACTGTTTCATCCTTCGTAGTTTAAAGAGGAATCGATTGCCAGTCATCATTGTACCACATATACGTCACCACAAACATTTTCGCGATGAAAGCGGCGAACCTGTAAAACACGTGAGCTAAAAATACTCCGCACAACATAATGTACGGGCCTTTGTGTCCGTTCATATCTCGTTGACACTCGTACACGAAAATTATTTGAATTGTGATGATGTTTCAAACTTTTTACATTTTAGTATACTTTGAACATGCGCACTAAATTTAGAACGATATAATTATGTAATATGCAGAAAGCTGTTTGCATATCATATTATTATTTAGGCATTTGAAAGCTTGATATTTAATCACGCATAAATAGTTGAAATATTTCCATATGAAACTTGGCTTGCATATAGACCATAAATATGTCTATTATAAGACTCAAATGCCGAAATTATGGGCCGGTTGATCGAGCTACTACTTTTGGTCATCCTAAACTCTACCAAGATGAGGTGCAAATAACAGAGTAATGTCACAATAAGAAAAAAGCCGTCGAAATTTCGTGGTAGGTATATTCTTAATATTTTATTCGTACCAAAGATGTCGGATATTCATTTTGATGGTTGGACTACTACGAGTAACTTAAGACTGCGCCGAGCGTAAGACACGGTTGCACTGAATGACAGAGCCCGAAATTCAAATCAGCGCGCGGCCGCCATAGTGAAATTGTATAAAAGATTTGAAGTGCTTTTTTGATAAATATGTATCTTTATTTTCAACCAATAACTTAAATATTCTTAACTTAAGTTTATGGTAGAGAGAAAGATAATAATAGTTCTACTTTAAGGTTATTATAACAATACTTTAGTTTTAAACTTTAAGTGGTACTTCGTAATAATGTAGCTTAGTTGTCCACATGTTGTATGTCATGCCATGTCACATAAATTCGGTCGAGCAAAGCCACAGGCAAAAGCAAGCGTTAACTAAGAGTGTAACAGTAATTACCGGACCTCGTCTCACACAATGAAGGTACAATTTCAGCGTCAAATCTTTCGGTACTGACTGCACTTGACAGTTTAGAAACAATACGCGGATTTTGTACGGTCTGTATATATCTATAGTCTATAGCTCAGGGCTGTATGTGTAATTATATGTTTTATTATTTATGCACACAGTCCAACATATTTTCTTTCGAAAATATTTTTAGTTATTTGACTCACAAAGCAAGTTATAATCATAGATAAGTAGAATATAGTTGAAGCTGAATAGAAGTTGTGTGAACATGTGCAACAGGGGACCAACCTACCTGACTGACCACCTAACTAAAAGTATATATGTATGTTTATCCATTGTCTAGTACCCATAGTACAAGCTCTGCTTAGTTTGGGCTAGATGGTGTTGTGTGTATGTAGTAGAATATTATTATTATTATTATTATTATTATTATTATTAACTACCTGAGATTTGACAAACCACAGATTCTCGTTAAACAACATCGATTCCTACCAAGGATGCTTCGCGAGGCTATTGAAATCAAAAAACATCCTAATTTTAATAGAGAAGATGGTTAGAATGTGCCACCAGCTTGGGATCCAGTAATTCAAATAGTCAAACCCAAGAAGAAGCAAACCACAGCTAGACTTCATGATACTTTGAGCTCATTCTGCGTTAATAGAAACACCAATGATTAAATTATGTTCGGGTACTTTGAAATAACTACACTGGAACATTGAGACAACTACCATCTTAGTTTCCCCGTGACCATGGCTGCCGAAAAGCAACCGAAACGTCGAGGAAAGTGTAAAATTAAATTAAATCTAAATAGTTTTAATAGTTTTAATAATACTTTAATTAGCTATAAAATTAGTAAAGTTTAATAGTAGTAGTAGTGTAACAGTTTTCAAAATTATGTAATTAAGTGTCAAATAAACAACGCGATAAAATCCGTATATAGTAGTTTAATTTCAATGAATAATATTCGCGTAAACAGAAGACAATATTAAACTACTATATACGGATTTTATCGCGTTATTTATCTTAGCGTTTATTACAAAATTTTGAAACTGTCTCACTACTACTAGATACTATTGAACTTTACTAATTTTTAAACTAATTAATTTATTAAATCTATTTATATTTAAGTTTACACTTTCCCCGACGTTTCGGTTGCTTTTCAGCAGCCATGGTCACGGGTCACGGTCTCCCCGTAGGTAGTAAAAGTAACATGACTAGAACTACATCCAACTTTCACGTGCCCATTACCATCCTGATTTTCATTTTTATGGCCTCGATGGCGTAGTGGTTAGTGTAACCGACTACCACGCCTGATATCGCGAGTTCGATTTCCGCACAAGTCAAACATTTGTGTGCATGAACATGGATGTTTGTCATGTTCTGGGTGTTTCTATGAATAATATATTACGTACGTAGTTGCAAAAAAAAAAAATATGTATATTTATCCATTGTCTAGTACCCATAGTATAAGCTCCGCTTAGTTTGGGCTATATGGTGTTGTGTGTATGTAATAGAATATTATATATACTATATTATTATATTATATCTACCCGGCACGTTTTCGGATTGTATTGGTACTGATAATTATCTTAGAGGAAAAGTCACCAACATGTTCGTTCCGCAATCAAACCACGGAATCAATAAGGCAAGTAAAATTCTTAATGAATAGGTGGCAGCCCTACAAACAGTCTGTAAAGCGCTGTTTCATAACAATTATCTCACATTGAAGGGTAATTCAGATTGATATTTTGAAATGTACAACAGCTGAAGAGGTCAAGTTATTGTTGTTGAATAATATTAACAATTCTGAAATGCCACTCTTATCAAGCTTACCTTAACTTTATTGTTTACACTGAATAGTTACCATGATTTGTTTTTTTGTGTATCTCTGTTAAAACTCACACGTTTAGAGGTACGTACACCATAAAATACTTAGATAGCGATGCTCACCTCAATGTAATGCCAGTTAAGACTGCGCCGAGCGAAATGAGCCAAAACAGGCGGTCACAGTTAAGTGAATAAAATCAACACTTTTTGTTTAATACAAATATAACATATACATTTACCATAAAAATGAATGTGTTTACAATTACTCCGTGTAAAAAACTTAAAATAATTAATATTTTCGCCTACAAAATTACGTAAATTTGCACGAGAAATGTAAAAACGTAAGCTCGTGTTACGTGATTTTTAGATTATAACAGTAGAAATCTATCCTATTTTACAGCTTAAACGAAACATAAATAGTTATATTACAATTTGTCCATCCCAAATATTTAAGTTATTGGTTGACAATAAAGATACATATTTATCAAAAAAGCACTTCAAATTCTCCATACAATTTTACTATGGCGGCCGCGCGCCGATTTGATTATGCGCCGTACGAGCTCTGTCATTATCTGTCTTACGCTCGGCGCAGTCTTAACAACTGGCTTGTTGATGCAGTGGCAGATAATGCGACTGCTGTGCATGATGATCTCAAATTAATTTCTTGAGGAGCCTTTTTTAGATATTAAGATATTAACTTTAACTCCAGACAAATAGATTGTGAGGAGCTTATTTCAATCCGTTTAGTGCTTTCACACGATACAAACAAACAGACTGATAAAAATTTCAAAAGCCTAAGTTTTTGATTCGAATCCTAAATGCAACGCCAAAAACACAGGGTTGCTGGTTACGTAGATCTTGGAACTGTGAAATAACACTATTACATCCTACCGTAAAGTTCAATTAAATATCACAGCAAGCACAGAAACAATCAAAGCTCAAATAAAAGTGTGACTTTTAATATTGAGCACCTAAAAATAACGATTATAATCACTAGCGTTCTATCTTTATGTCTAACGATATTCTCAACGATGAATACTGTTTTTAACGAGATTAAATCGTTAAATTTTACGAGATCGTCTCTCGCAAAACATCGGGCATATTGCTGGACAAATTAAAATCGTTCCAATTATGAATACATTTGGCAAAATTGCAAATAGTTTTTGTAGAAGTATTTATAGGAAAATTCGACTGCTCCCTTGGCGTAGTGGTTACCATGTTATTACTTTACATTACATAGGACAAAAGTGTGTAATCCACGGAAAGATAAAATGAAATTACAACATGTCTTGAATTAATAGTAAATGCTAACCTGCGTAAGAAGGGCAGGAATAGGTTCGATTTCTAATTACTATGTTATCGATATTCTATTCTATTATCGATATCAAGACGCGCATCTCTGACTTTTCGAGTTATATGCGTATTAAATAGTTAGTTATCACTTGCTTTAACGGTAAAGGAAAACATCGTGAGGAAACCTGCATGTCTGAGAGTTCTCCTTAATGTTCTCGAAGATATGTGAAGTCTGCCAACCCACGCTAGGCCAGCGTGGTGGACTATGCCCTTCTCACAGTGAGAAGAGGCCCATGCCCAGCAGTGGGACAGTTTAATACAAGGCTGATATTATTTTATATTATTTATGTATATAAAAAGCGCCCTAGTACGAAGATCTCTTAAAAAAAATGTCAACCTAGATTAGTAATCTACAAAATGCACTACAGAAATCGCCGTAGAATTAATTATCACGTCATTTACTGCAGAAATTGCCTCCTTGAAACTAAAAATGTAGAGGCATTTAACTTTCAGCCTGAGTAGGCTAACTTTTAATGCCATCCTATATGAGTATACGACCTAGAATAACAGCCAGGAAAGATATTATAAACAAGGTGGACGCCTACTTTCAGTCTAGTGCTTAGATGAAAGATTAAAAGTTTATATATAAAAGTTTGCGAGATGAAAATATGGCCGAGATACACAGAAAATTTGCCTCGGATATAGGAAAGTAATCACTTTGCTAGTTCATCGCTGTAAGCGTAATAACCGACACTCACACCCAACCTTGGACATTCGGTTGTAACCACCAAGCATTGCCGTCACCTACGGTCTGAAGCGAGTCGAAGTTTGGTTAATTTTAAAAGACAAATATATTTACTCATTTGGGACACATCGTAACATTTAGAAACGTCGAAGGTTATCTGTAAAGGCTATCTAGGTGTGTGTATATGTAGCTAAGTTGAGCCTATTAAAAGATTCATTCCATTTATACATACATACATACATAGATTCACGCCTGTTTCCCAGAGGGTTAGGCAGAGACTATGGATTTCCATTTGCTACGATCCTGACACACTTCCCTGGCTTCATTCATTTTCATCATTCCTCATACACGCTCGCCTGCTCAAGGTGCTCTTATCCTGGCCTTTGTCCAAAACGTCTCCGATCTGGCCAAGAAACGTTAATATTCATATTTATCAAAAAACGTCTGTAAATTATTAAGTTGAATTACGGAATTACAATAAGATTTGCCGACTTTTCGTTTAAAATTAAGCTGTCATGACTATTTATAATATTTGCATGTTATACCCTTTAAAAATAGTGTAGTACGTAAGATGAAAATAAATCAGTCTGCGTCTGCCCTCAGTAAACTCACCATGAAAGTCGATAGGAAGTCCACTTAACTAACTAATCTACTTACAGGCAGTAAGCAGACTGTATTTTTATCCGCAATGTAAATTTATTCCTCGATTTATACACAGAAGACTCGCTATTTTATTGAATGTAGTTTACTATCCTATTAATATTATAAATGTTACTTAAACTGTTACTTTGAAATTTGCTTGATTTATGTATACAGCAATTAGATAACATTATAACTACTATACGTCCAAAAGGTGGGAGCCTGGTGATCTGTAACACAGGTTTACCTCTTATAGACACCAGTCTCTCCACAAAGGATTGAGAATTTGTTATATCTGTACTGTGATCTCATGACTTACCTTTGTGAAATGAAGACTGCAATGCAGAGGGTCTCGGGTTCGAACCCACTGCGCGCACCTCTGACTTTCGGAAGTTATATGACTTTTCAAAATTATGTGCGTATTGATTGACAATTATCGCCTGCTCCGTGCCTCGGAGAGCATGTTAAGCCGTCGGTCCCGGCTGCCATGAACATCTATGGCAGTCGTTATTGGGAGAGTGTCGACACAAAAGATCCCACTGGGTCGAAGTGTCACCGGTTTGCACTGACTGGCCCCCACATAAGATACATACATACATACCTTTGTGAAAGAGCGAAATAAATACTTATTATTGTTATTATTAATGTGAAAGTTTGTGAAGATGGAGGGATGTTTGTTACTCTTTCATGCAAAATCTAAGTAACCGATTTCGATGAAACTTTGTACGTAGATAGCTGGAAACATAGGCTACATTTTATTCCGATATTTTCACGGCATCGGGACTTACGTGGGTAAACCACGGGGTGCAATTAGTTGTAAGTATTTTTTGTTGCATGTTAAAACTAACCGAGTAGTCAGGCCCCTGCCTACCCTGTAAGTTGTACATATCAAAAATATGAGTGTTAAACACCCGTATTTTTATTGGCTTAGGTCCCTTTTGCTGTTTACGGGATTTAATTCCAGACACCATGTTGGTGTAAAAAGTATAATGTAGTAAAGAAAAATTATTTTTTTGTAAATCGTCTTTACTTTCTCGTGATACTAATAGAGCTTAAATAATATTATGTTATTTGAGTGATGCGAAATTTGATATCCCTAGGATTAAGTTGGAGATGTAACACGTTTACTTCTAAAGAATTTTATATTTCCTTAATTCATACTAAATTAGATATTTATACGAATGTAACTTTATCTGTTTCTTCGTCTTGTAGCTAAATTGCCAAGCCAGTATTTTACCTAAGCGATGAATTTACGCATACTTACATAATTTACAGAAAATAGCGGTGGCGCAGCGTTAGTAAACACGACTGCTATGCATGAGGTCTTTGGTTCGATTAGGTCCGGCAGAGTATTCAATAATACTCTGCAGGACCTACAGACTGACAGAATAGCCCAATGAATTTTCTGTCAAGAAAATCTTAGTAGCGGAACGGAGTCTGGCTCTATGCGGTAGAAGAACTCGAGACCTCTGCGTGGCTTTCCAACTATCTCCCGCTAGGCTATCGCTGCTCTACATACTACTATTAAATTCAATGGTTTTTTAGAGTAAAAAAGTTTTTTAGTTAAAAACTCTTATACAACAGCTTTGTGCGTCCGTCCGTCTGTTATACAACTTTCAACTCAAGAACCGTAAGAGCTAGAGACTCGCGGTCAACGCCATTTGACTCAACATAGTCGTTTTATCCCCGAAATGACTATGACCTTTGACCTCTGACCTCAAGGTCACGTGATACCATATTTTAACTCAAGAACCGTAAGAGCTTGAGACTCGCGGTCAACGCCATTCGACTCAACATAGTCGGTATACCATGAAATTACTATGACCGTTGACCTCTGACCTCAAGGTCACGTCACCTTTGCATATTACTTGAACCATTTTTTCGAATTCTAAGATTTACGGCAATTCATTGCCGATTCTCCTTTTTTATAAAGCAGAGCAATATTTAAACAGTCCCGTCACGCATGAATACAATTGCATACACATGCAATTTCCGCACTAGTATTTAATATTCAAAGCACGCGTTCCAAATAATAAATACACTGTATATTGTATATGCTAAAAATATTTACACCCATATGTCAGCATGAAGTAACAAAATGGGGGACTGTTCTATAAATCTTTATTAATGACATAGTATTTGTTTAAACAAGGAATGTGCGCATGATTTATTGTAACGAACATGATAATACGTTTATTAAACGGAATTTATGTTTTCATACTCCTCTGGCTCTTGCTTATCTCTGGAAGGTAAGAGGGATTAGAAGTTACATTATTAATAACTTTTTACACACTTTGAACGTCATGCCAGTTATAAATGCCCGCAAACAATATCTTTTGCATTGTGTCTAATATATAGCTTCCAATATTTGGAAAGACAACTTGCGCACTAGTCCTTATTCTTATATCGCGGAGGACTGTTTTTTTTAACTTTCTTACGAAGAACATCCAGAAACGAAACATCTATTTCTACATTATACAATTTTATATGTGGGAATCGAACCTACGACACACAGCGCACTAGTATTGGGAAGGCGATAATCTAAACTCTCACATGCTATCCTTGCAGTAATTTTTTAATTAATTTACCTCTAGGAGTCTCATGTAAGTGGTGTTCGAATCATTTCCTAATTAATGTTTGTTACTACGAATTTATTTTGATCATCATCAGATCAACTAATCTCAAATTTCTGGCTGAACATAATATTAATTAAATATTTTCCGTTTAATTATTTCAGTGGGATTTAAGTAACGTAGAGCCGATTTCATAGATGTATAAATTTAAAACCACTTCGTCAGAACTCGGATAAAACTAGGCTTAATATTAGGAAGCCGTAATGAACTAAACTTATCTATGAGTGATCAAATTTTATTCGAATGATCGATCGATATTCGAATAATAGTAGTCACAACACATCACTAGATATTCGAATGCGGCATTGCTCAATTTCCATATCTTATGTTATATTTCGGTAAAAATTGCGCATCACTTTGCAGTTTTATTTTTATACGCATTAACCCAAATACGGCAACAGTGTCTCCATTATAACACCCACGGGATGATACTTCTTCGATTGGTGAGAGACAGATTATTTGCATGTTAATAGCTACCTTAACAAGGCTTCAGTGGAGGCGATAAAAATAAATAAAATATAAACTTGTGGATAACACACATTTTATATAAGAAGCAGTCATTCTGTGTAGTTGATGTTATTTTATCGTATCATATCGTGCCTCCGTGGCGCAGCGGTAGTGAATGCGACCGCTGTGCATGAGGTCTCGGGTTCGAAAAGTAAAATTAAAAAAGAAATATTGTCGTCGTCATATTTGTCATATACAAGCTCACTTGTCATTTAATTTAAACGTAAACAGAAGATATCAGGGTAGCTGCACCGTAGCTCAATTGACATCTACTACGTAGTCTATTGCTACGTCAGCTACGACGTAGCTACATCACACTGTACAAACAGAATATATGCATTTTAATATAATAGCTGGTAGAAGCTATTTTGTACCGAAGCAAATATATTTTGTGGGTCAAGCAAATATTTGATCCAAAAGAGCGTTGACCTTTGTTGAAAGGCGATCGCCTACAGTGGCGGTTTTATAACTTCTGTCTGATGGTTTTAAAGTGTTCAGTGGTAAAAAAACAGATGATGCATTGGAATTGCGATCACAACAGCGCGGGTTCAAACCCAAGCCATTATAGTATCGATGAAAACTCGCTCCTAATTAAAACTAACTTACTCCTAAAACAAGCATTTAGTTTATCTGGGTCAAAAAAAAATAGTAATTTGTGACCAGATTGCTGGAACCTCTTAGAAAAAAATTTTCGTGGCTGCATAGTACTTTCGTTCTACATGAAATATTTATAATTTACTTATTATTTTCTAAATATTGCCTCCTTGGTCCCCTAAACATCTAGACTCAGAACAACAATTTGTAGATCATACAAATTATTGTCTCGTATGGGATTTGATCTCACAACACTCTGCGCAGTCGCAGTGGCGAGATGACCATTTAAATGACTACGTCATCAGTGCTTTCTGAAAAGCAAAAGCAACAACTTATTCAGCAAGCATCCTATTTGAAACCGCCCGGCAACGTTCAGATTTCAGGATTAAGGAACCATGATTTTTTCATTGTGTCTGGTTTCAGTTAATAGATAAGTTGATTCGTATTCCAATTTTAATTAGGCAATCTTATAACGACTAGTAATTAAAAAAGTTGGAATAAGAAACATAAACCACCGAATAATTATTATCCAAAGGTATTTAAAACTTTGAACGTTAAATAATATTGGTACTAAATTAAGTAAAGTAGATTCTTCTCTAACTTAAACGAAGACCATTTTTGCGCACGTTTTAGTTTTGTAGGGGTAATCAGATGTGTTGTTGTGAATGTTCAAATGAAATGCTTCATGGAAGATATGGCTATATATTTACTGGTACTAGTAACATATAATATAAAGATCTATTTGACTACGACCTAACGGAGTGGTTTCGGGGAGAAGACTGCCGCGCGGCGCTGTCGCCCAACTATATAAACCTAAATCTTCTATTTGCTTCGGGATGGATGGATGTGTGTCGTAGTTGTTTAAGATTTCAACAGCATTTAGTCACGGATTGCCTTTGCATTGTCACAAAGTGTAAGTGTATGCGCCATCACGCCATTCTACTGTCTATTTTATATTTATATTGAAAATATAACTAGACCCAAATTATTTAATCTCTATAATACTATTAACTTAGGATTGTTATTATCTTTAGTTTTTAAAGTCAGTAGCATATGGTATTGTGGAGGAACAGGGTGTGATGTCCCTCTAACACAAAGGGAGAATCCTCCGACCAGGCTGGTTGATCGTGCCTGGCGGGCCGCGGCCCGACGGTTGATGTCGGGAGCTTATATATATAGTTAGTCGCTGTGTAAACTCCGCTTGCGAGATGCAGGATTGTGATGTCATTTAAGCGTATTTAGCGCCATCTGTTAGATGTAGGCGGAACTTCTTCGTATGTGCGAAGTCGCCACGATATAATGGCTGCAACACCTTTTTGACATGAGTTGTAAAATACTGAAATTATACTTAATTGGCGATTTAAAAGAGTGGCCGTGAGTTTCTTGCAGGTTTCTTCTCATAGGCTCTCCTTATCCTGATCCTCCCCTTTGCCTGAACCTAGTAACTAACCTAAATGTAGCTTCAGTAACTTAGTAAACTCACTAACCTATATATTTTGCCGTTCATAAGTGTTACTGTGTGACCTTAATGAATAAATGATTTTTGACTTTGACTTTTATTGTACTCATGTAAGCAGATGTAATAATAATGTATGTATACCTTGTATATTATGTCTGGTAATATTAATGTATATAATGTTAGATATAAGTTTTAACTTGTACAACGATTTGGTGTATACCGTTATGTTGTCCATTTGTTTATAATAAATAATAATAAATAATAAAGCGTTAGCAGTGTCGGTGCAGTCTCAGACCATAATCACCGGCGAGGCAAGCAGACGTGCTTTAGGTCTCAAATAATAAGAGACGATACTATTGCCTATACTATCAATGCTATCTACCAGACATAGTTCCACACTCCATTCTTCTACTAAGAATTTCTAGACAGAAAAAACAATTACACTTTACCCGTCCCGGGAATTGAACCTGAGACCTCATACAGAAGTAGCAAACACGCCATTGTCAGTCTAATTTAAATACACAAAAGCCTTTTGCCGACTATAGCGGATAATATCAGACTCCGTGCTGATAATAGGTAAACAAAACTATTTCGGTAAGGAATTATGTAGAAAAATCGTTTCTTTCTTTATTTATTTTACTCTTTTTATAGACAAATCTCGCAATAGGGATAATGTCTGTGTCACGGGAGACTTTACAAACACTCAAACAACGGACACAAAGAACACCCAGACTTGGAATAACCATTTGAGCATCACACAAATTTTATTCCCGTGTGGGATACGAACCCACAGCACTCGACTCAATGGCAGTGGCAGATGACCACTTAGAACATTGCGCCATCCATGCAGTCATTCGTAGTTTTATCTTCTTCTAAACATAGTCACATTCTTTGCCTGAAATTTCTGAAACAGGGTCTATAAACTAACTTATTATAAGCACTCAAAACTTTGAGGTACATTTTACATTATACATGTGGTCAAAATTATACGTCACAACTCCAGATTGACATAAAACTTCTCAAACTGACCTCTGACAATGATTTCCCAAGAGGTAGCTGTGTTTAAAAATAAACAACATCTTTTGTTACCCCTAAATTTAATACAACCGACTAGTTTTGTCGTTAAGTTCAAGTAATTATAAAGAATTAATTCGATTTGCATGGCGCAGTTTTTTAAACATTTACATCAAGGCGTAGTAGTTGAATGGGTCACTGCAGCCGCTGAGCGTTGTTGGTTCAATCCCCACACGTGACTAAAAATGGTGTGATCCACAAATGGTTGTTCAGAGTCTGGGTGTTCTTTGTGTCCGTTCTTTAAATGTTTGGAAGGTAAACATAACTATCAGTGTGTCAAGTATTATTAGTTCAATCCTCATATGGGTAAATATTTCTACCTCCACAATCTATACATTACTACGTGATGTGTGACTGCCTCTGTGGTGCAGCGGTAGTAAATACCACTGCTTTGCATGAAGTCAGGCGAACAAAAAGTTATTGGATTTTCTGTTAAGAAATCTTAAATCTCAATAGCAGTCTGGAGTCAGTCTTGAGTTAGAAATTTGGCGGTGTTAGGTAACCCCGTGCCTCGGAAAGCACGTAAAGCCGTTGATCCTGCGCCTAAAACTCGCTTTGCTCGTGTTGACGTCCCATCGGATCTTGAGACTTAGGGAACAGACAGTGCACTTGTGCTTTCGCAGAAACTCGTGCACTATAATATCTCCTGCGCAAATGGCTGGTCTCCGTTAAGATTGGCCGCCGTGACCGAAATTCGGTCTGGAGGACATTATTAATGCGTAAAGAGAAAACTTTGTATCCATTTACAGTATATTTTACGCACGAGGGTGAGATTTAGTATTATTAAAGTTTACAAGGAGAAGTTGATTTTGGCCGCCTAGGCTAGATATACTTTTTAATTATTATGCCAAATTTCGGTGTTCCTTGTGCCTGAAAGAAAATAGCGTCCTATACTGAATCTGGCCGTATACTTTGTCATCTAAGCTACGTAAAATAAGAATAATTTGATTGTACTGATGGCGAGGTGATTTAAGTGGTCAACACGCTACTGTCAGTGCGCCTATCGATATGTATTCCATACATACATAATAATATTAGCCTTGTATCAAACTATTCCACTGCTGGGCACAGGCCTCCTCTTACTAGAAGAAGAAACAAAAAGTTGTGTGATGCACAGATAGTTCTGCCTTGTCTTGGTGTTTTCTCTGTCTGTTATAAATCCAATGTCACTAAAGTTAGTAAAAGATGAAACCCTGTTAACAAACTGTTTGAACAAATCTTACTAAAACATACACCAAGCCTCATTTTTCTTTTGTAATTTTAGATTTAAGAATCTCAAAAGATAACTCTAAAGCCTGTTAAAAAAAAAATAAGATACAGTGATCTACGAGATCGTTAAGTATCACGAAAGGTTTAAACTTTACCGAACTGACCGAGATGGTAACAATAGCCCGAGAAAGGAAAACTTGAACCTTTTTTATCGCTTCGTATAAAATCTCCTGCTTCGGTATTTACTTTCAAAGGCGTAAATGTATTTTATATTTTGTACACTTTTTTTAGTTTCCGTTGACACAGAGTACATTGTAGGCCACGCAAAATATCACCCGGCTTCTGAAAGACAAAGCAACGACGTTTCGGCATCAAACTTTAATCATATATTTTCACTGGCTATTTTACTTGTTAATTTTTGTTTGATTTGTTAATTCAGTCAGCCAATTACAGCATTTAATCATTACTATTATTTATTTATAATTACTATTTATTACAGTGGTAAAACATGAATACAGTCCATAAAGTAATTGATATTTAACATGCATTCTGTCTGTTAAAAATATTTCTGCTTTTCAGAAACCGCGTATCACAATGTTAATGCTTCAAAAGCGTTTCATTATTTTTACTTTTAGTTTTGTACTGACAAGCGATTTTCTCGAATAATTTTATCTATACTCAGGTTTCAGAGCTCTCAGGTCTACTTAAGCAAAGATAAGATTTCTCAATCAATATTAAATGTAGGTAAACAAGGCTAGTTCATAAGTGAAGCTGTAATTTTATCTTAAAATAATGTGAATACAATTCAGACTTAATTTTATAACGCAAGTTATATGAAAGATATTAATTCTGGTCAGGTTAACTACTAATATAAGTTAACCTACCTAATAGTACAAAGCCTGTTTTTTTTAAATTACCATCTAGTCCGTCCATGTTTAAAACCTGTGGCTAATACAGATATTTTTAAAGTCCCGTTCCCCTGGCAACATAGACATTAAAAGCATATCAAAAACTTCTACATATGTATAATATATAAATGTAACGTTGTGTAGAAATTTCAAGCCAAACCATTGACCACATACTTTTCGAGATTTGCGGTCAAAAATAAACGTAAGTTGAATTTTTTTACATAAATGTCACTCACGTTAGTCTGACAATATTTACGTATACTTTGTGATGAATGAGAGTGATCTAATACCACACATAGAGTCATATCAATGTAACATTAACAATTTAGTTCTATAGTTCTGGACTTTGTATGTATATATTCTCTGCTAATAGTCCTAAGCTAATACACATATAAAAGCTGTTCGCTCCTTCATATCTCGTTTAATTTTCTATCCAAACACCGAAAGGTTTAGATGCCCCGCGTCAGAGCGATAAGTCACGTGTCAATAATTATTTTCTCTTGAACGTGAGTGAAGCGCCCCTGCTCCTGCTAAACCTCTTACGGAGATATTAATTTGCTCAAGATTGAACAGATTTACTGAACAGTTTTTACAGGCTTCGCGTGAATTTGATGGGAACATGTACCGGGATAAAAAGTGTGTCTTATATGTTAATTTAGGAAATGGTTTTTCTGTGTGCCAACTTTGATCTTAAGCCGTTGCAAGGCTTCCACGTGATGTAAACAAACACCTTTACAAACTTTCACGTTTATAATATAAATAGGATTCATTTTTTACGCAGCTATCAATAAATTTTACACATGACGTCCTTGGTATTGTAGCAGACGAACGGGTTTACGCTTACGAATCCGGATCCGGATCCGGATCTTATGAATCCGGGTTTCCTTTCTAGGTCAAGTAATATATTGCCAAATTCAGATACATTTCATGATTGCTTCAATAACTCCTTAATCTGTCAATGCTTGGAATGTCACATAATTCAAAATCTACGGTTACTTAAGCCTGCGCCAAGCGAAATGTGCCAAAACAGGCGGTCACAGTTAAGTGAATAAAATCACTTTTTGTTTAATACAAATATAAAATATACATTTACCATAACAATTAATGTGTTTACAATTATTCCGGGTAAAACTTAAAATAATACATATTTTTGTCTACAAAATTACGTAAGTTTGCACGAAAAATGCAAAAACGTAAGCTCGTGTTACGTGATTTTTAGATTATAACAGTAGAAATCTATCCTATTTTACAGCTTAAACGAAACATAAATAGTTATATTACAATTTGTTTGTCCCAAATACTTAAGATATTGATTGTGAAAATGTATATATGTATGTTTATCCATTGTCTTATACCCATAGTACAAGCTCTGCTTAGTTTGGGCTAGATGGTGTTGTGTGTATGTGATTGAATATTATTATTAATAATTAAATATTTTTGGATAAAATCATCTAGAAGTTTCAATTAAAATGTAGACCACATCAATGGCGATGGCGGATCTCGCTACCACCAATCCACTTAGAAAAGCTGGTTGAATTAAAAATACAATCAAATTATTGATTATTATTTACATACAATCAACTGATTGATTATTAACAAACAATAAAATTATCCACATATCCCTGTTATGCGCTAATTTGCACCAGTCTCTCCTGTAGCTACCTAATTCGTCCCGCCATCGACGCCTTGGTCTACCACGCTGCCGCTCAGCACCATCTGGGACCCAGTCTGTGCTGACTTGCGTAACATTCTTCGACAAACGACAAACGTACTTTATATTATTTACATACCATCATATTATTGATATAGATACAGTCGAATATCGATACTGTGGTCGATACAAATCTAGATGTAACATTTAAACAGAAAAAACATCGGACATAACAACAAGCGATTATTCGATCCATTTTAAAAGAGTGGACGTAAGTTTCTTGCAGGTATATTCTTATGGGGTCAACCCTTTGTATAAACCTAGCAACTTACATAAATTATCTGAATGATTTGAACCTTAAATATCCTAAGTACGTCCTAAGTTAGGTGTCTCTTGGCTTCAGTGGAATCACATGATTGTAGTCTTTTGAATACGACTGATAAATCATATAAATACTAAAGTGTCGGTCTGTTACTTGTTACTGAATTATTTAAGTTGAGGTAAAGCGCCAACTTGGCAGCTATCATATTAAATTTTAAATTGCTTAATAAATTGTATGGTACTTTAAGTTTTGTTTGTCAATAGAACCTTAAAATGAATGACCCTCAAAATTCTACACCTTTTAAGGTTCAAGGTTTCCCTGTAAATGGGCAGTCTGCAGTATTGCTGACATCATATGATAGTAGGTACTATGCACTTACTCTTTCCAAGTTTAATGTGAAAATATAAGTGCTTAAAATAATGTGGACATTGAAACAAAAAATGATTTCTATTTACATGATTTAATTTTAAATTAATACATAAGTTACCTGCTTTGTCTATTGGCATACACTGCGGCTGACTCTCGGTTGTAACTAAAACTAAATTGCAACAAGAAGTTTATTATTGTGCCCCGTAGGCGGTAGGCTCATTCCGCTATTATAACAAATCTAAACAGACGGACATAGATATTAAAATCTGGCAATACAACAGTGCCTGATCCTTAAAAGGTTAAACATTACAAAGACATACAATCACTACATTGGATTTCGCAGAATACCAGTGTTGCGATTTAACAAAAAAAAACGTACGCTAAGTGAAGTCCAAATTTTGGCACTGATGAGACACACACTTTCCCATTACTTTTAAACTTAAGTTAAACTTAAAATAATTTAAAATATCTATCTATTATTATTTGTATATAAATAATAATAGCAACATATTACACAGCAGCGATAGTTCAGTGGGGAGACCAACAGACTGCAATGCAGAGGGTCTCGGGTTCGAACCCACGTCGCGCACCTCTGACTTTCGGAAGTTATATGACTTTTCGAAATTATCGAAATTATCGCCTGCTCCGTGCCTCAGAGAGCACGTTAAGCCGTCGGTCCCGGCTGCCATGAACATCTATGGCAGTCGTTATTGGGAAAGTCAGTACCCTCTAATATCCTGACACTGGTCTAGCCTTAGGGTATCGTTAGCCTTTGGGTTGCGGAGGTCAGGTGGCAGCCGCTCCGTGTAAAAACTGAAATCCGGTTAGACCAGAAAAGCCGACCCCAAGTGACTTGGGAATAATAAAGGCTAAGAGAGAAGAAGATCCATTATTATTTGTATCTCGTGCTCACTGACAATACTAGCCTTGACTTAAATGGAGGCAGTTGCCGACTTCCGTTTAGTTAAGCGAAAGGTGTGGTGTTGCCAGTGAGCGGTAATGAAATCATAGTTTTAGTATTTGGTTTATTTTTCTAGTTTTATTATTGTTCTGTTTTTTTTTATTTCTTCATGCTTTCCGTGTGCCCTTTTGTGTGCCAAAATAAATATTTTTCTTTCTTTCTTTCTTCTTTCAATCACATTTATTTTCACTGCGAGGTTTTAGTTTTTGAGGAGGGGCTGTGCTATCAACAGCTAACCAAGTTCATTCTTGCCTCTTGCGTTGGCAGATCCCTGGTTCTTCTTTTTTAAATGTTGGTTTCTTGGTTGGTTATTTTCCTAATGTTGATACTGTATATAGTCAAAAGTAATGAGACGGTACGTGTGCTTATTTAACTTTTATCAATTTCATACTTACTTCAATATTATTTTTCGTTTTAATCCAAGCATGAATTAAATTAGCTGTTTAATTATTATGAACAATAACTAATGAATTTTAATGCAATCTGTTTAAAATGTCTTAAAATGTATCTAAATTAAATTAAATATATATTATTATTTTGGTGAAAAATGTCAGACACAACAGGAGAACCGTTAATTTATTTTTTATTTCTTACAAATTAATTTTTACTTTTTTAATAAATTTGTAACTAAGCATACTACCTGCTTAACTGTGAGCGGTTACTGTAGTCTATGATCGCTTGCAATACCGAGATTATCATTAGTCGCTGAATGTAGAAAAAAGGTTTAATAATGGGAACCAAGAAAAGGAATGAAAGCAATGAAAAAAAATATCTATCTCTTTTTCTTTCGTCCTGAGGCTCACATAACTTTTACTTACTGGGGAAAACGCAGTTACAGCGTAATTGCTCTGACATAATTTTCCTGGAAGAGGATGATAATGATCCCACGAAAGATCCCCTCTGAGGTTTATTTGTACCATCCCCAAATATGTAATTTTCAACGGCAGGTTGTTTCACATTTGATAATAAATTTTGTCATGTATACTTATAATATTATGAATGCACATGTGAGTTTGTTATACTGTGACATCTTAACTACTCGATCGATCATCATGAAAATACACATACACATTGTCAAGAGTGCAGAAAAGGGCATGTTTATCTTTAATCTAAAAAAAGTACTGTTCTCAAAAGATAGGCATTTATTGTTAAAATCTATATTTTACGCAAACGAGGCCACGTTAAGTAGTCAATAAAGATTATTATATATTGTTTAGTGTTCCACGGATTTTCTCTTAAAATCATTCAAACCATGTCAGTAGATGCATTTTTCAGGTCAGGTTCCGTAGCGTTTTTTGCTGTTGTAAATTTTGTATAGATATTCAAAAACATATAAAATATACACCATTCTTTTCATAAACTTATTTTCGATTTATACAATTTGTAGAACATTTTTACAAACTATATTTTTCAATATCCGTTTAAGCAAACTCACCTGCTCTCGACATCACAGATTACAGATAGGGCATGCCTGCGATAGCAGATAGCAACTTAACTTGTTATAAACTCTATGCTTGTGAAGTTTAAGAACCGATTTTTGTTATAGTAATATCAACTTTATGGTTATAGAGTAAATTAAATCCTTTGTGTACTTTCGCTTAAACTTTAAATGTAGTTGTTCGATTTCTTGAGTCAGTTTTCTAATTAGTTTGCAACTAAATTTATCGTGTTGTCTTTATGCGGTGACTTAGGTTTCTAAAGCCCCTAGAGGATCATCATCAGGCTATAATAGGCCACTGCTGGACATAGTCTTCCCCTAATGAGCGCCATAGCGCCCTGTCTTCAGCTTGCCGCATCCAGCATCTATAAAGGATATTGACATTAAATTAAGGAAACCGTTATACCTTTATTAATACGCCATTATTATACCATGACCACCACCATTATTGACTTCACGGATGGCCTAGTGGTTTAAATAGTCGCCTCGCTAATACCATTGCTCCGATTGATGTGGGTTCGAATCTCACACGAGACAAAACTTTGCGTGATCCACAAATGGTTGTTTCATGTCTGGGTGTTCTTTGTGTCGGTTGTTTGAATGTTTGTAAAAACCTCCACAATACAGGATTTAATCCTAGTGCGGGAGTTAACTTTACGCTGTTTAGTGTGGTTTTTTTTTTCATTGTTACAAAACTACTGTGTCCAAAAGTTACATAGACTATTTCATCACGCTACGAACCATGGGGTAGTAAACATAAACGTATGTAAAACTGCGGTGGAATGCTAGTTACATATTAAGCAATTGCTACGCTTTGGTTTTTGGTTAAACGTAGTGTTAATCGTAGCGTGAAATTCATGTCATTTTTGATTAGTGTAGACGCGGCAAACAAAAGACGTGTGGTCTTTTTGAAAATAATATATTTTCCCGTGTTTACACACACCTTCTTTTCAGACTCGGTCGTTCCGCACTCAAATTATATAGATGTTTGCGAATCGACACGTATTATAATTTCAATTATTATTTATAAAGTGTCGTTTCGCACTATTCATGCACACAGATTCATGCGAAACAACTACTAAGTCCAAACGAAGTGCCTTTACCGCGTGCGTCTTACGAACAAATTAACCGAGCCCTTTATAATAAAAACTAAACTTGTCGGCCTCGATGGTGTAGTGGTTAGTGTAACCGACTGCCACGCCTGAGGTCGCGGGTTCGATTCCCGCACAAGTCAAACATTTGTGTGCATGAACAATGTTTGTCTTGGTCTGGGTGTTTCTATGTATAATATGTATGTATTTACAGAAAAAATGTATATATGTATGTTTATTCATTGTCTAGTACCCATAGTACAAGCTCTGCTTAGTTTCGGCTAGATGTTGTTGTGTGTATGTGATAGAATATTATTATTATTATAATAAAGAATACATTATCATTGGTAAATGTATCAGAAACTTATTTTGTGTCGTGTATTTCTCCAGTATATTATATATTTACTGTAGGCCAACCAAATAAAATAAATACATAGCAAAAATAATTATAACGTCTCATCTCACAAAAAGAAACATTGACGTTACAAGTTACTAAAACAAAATACCCACTTATAAGGAATTGTGTATAGTGGCCCTTTTAAAGCTTCAAATGTACTTCCATTTAATATGCACGAATTAGCATAAACAAATCCTTACGTACCACCAAATAATATTGTACTCACTCAGACGTAATATGCACAAAATGCTCTTTTATTTTATAAATAAAAACAAGGATCCTGCATCATAAACTCCTCGGTACAACCCACCAACAAAAGATTCAGTTTCTTACTATAACAGTTATGCAAAGTGAGATTTGCATTGTCGAGGTTTAAACAATTTAAATTTTCACTTGAGGACGTTTAAAAGGCAAACTGTAGATATTATGTAAAAAGAACAAAGTTTAGCGTTTGTTTTGTATTCAGATTGGTACAAACATGTTTGCGAGCAGACTCACGTCTTTATATCTCTGAATTGGTAGGCAGGTAAATATATTGCTGCAACTTATATACCATAGCAGCGATAGCCTAGTGGGAAACCATTGGACTGCCACGCAGAGGTCTCGGGTTCGAACACAAGGCGCGCATCTCTGACTTTTCGAAGTTATATGCGTATTTAATAATTAGTTATCGCTTGCTTTAACGGTGAAGAAAACATCGTGAGGGAACCTGCATGTCTGAGAGTTCTCCATAATGTTCTCGAAGATATGTGAAGTCTGCCAACCCGCACTAGGCCAGCGTGGTGGACTACGGCCTAACCCTTCTCACAATGAGAAGAGGCCCGTGCCCAGCAGTGGGACAGTTTAATACAGGGCTGATATTATTTATATTTTATAACTTACAATTTACCAACTATGTGTCATGTCATATGTGTGTGGAGAGTCAGCTTGTTATCGTCTACCGGGAGTCCTGCCAAAGTCCATATTGCTTGTAATATTAAATTCCAATGACACAATGCTCTACCCAGGAAGCAATCATTTTTCCATAATGACTTGTTCCGTTATTAAGTATCCATTAGTTACATCCTTAGCGCATCCATCCAGATGCATTCAGTTGCATTGACCCGTCCAAAGCCTTTTCAGCCTGACTAACAGTAAATGTACATCAGCAATACCTGCCACACACATATCTACATATCCACACACACATACATAGATAATAATGTTATTTAAAATTCGAATTCATTACGTATATCCATCTCCATACAAATCGTTTGACCCTTTTGACATTATGGTCAGCAAAATTTCCTTATACGGTGTCCCCTTTTTCGCTCGATGAGTCCTTTTCGTTAATCGTCTTTCATTCATCCTTACGACAAAGCCAGTGGAGCATATCTCTCTTATATGTGTCAGTACATCTCGTGAATTGCTACGATTATTTTATCTTACTAATTTAGTGTCCATTTTGTGAATGTAGGCTATGAGGCAGGAGATGGAGTGTGTTCGCATAAGAGTTTATTTTCATTGCCATGTTGGGACAGTTGGGACGTTATATGCGCTGTTACATTGTAATTTGAGAGAGGCTGCCGAATTGTAATCTTCATTTTAACCAGAAGCTGTCTAATTGAGGCAGGAAAATAGCCTAGTGCTGTTTTGCTAGCCGCTAGGTAGATGTCGACCTAAATTTACTGAGAGGTTTAAGTTTAAACCGGAGTTGCGTTTAACCATAGCGGTATTTTGAGCATGAATGGGGCAGTATGACTTTCAAAAAATCGTAACCAAATGTATTATATTTCTGCCGTTAGTAAGATTTTCAAGCTCCTTGAGGCAATGGTGTTCCAAAAGCAAATGGGCCCTGCGATGTTTTGATGATGATGTTGATGTGTTGGCAGCACATTGATTGGTATTTAAAGGATTAGGAACGCCCAAAACAACGATAACTATTTTCAAATTAGATTATTAAAATATGAGATCAGTCGATTAAGTGGTTTCAGTTTATCTGTTAATAATTTGTCAGTAGTATGACTCTGTTTATTTGAGGGTCATTTGGCACCAGCCTGACCCTCAAATAACAGGTGCAACTTGACTTCAACTTCGACGACCGCTTTAATGAATTTACATTCACGTTAATTGTTAGATTCAGGGGGTTTAATTGTCAAGTTTAAGTTGTTGGAGTTGATCCGCGTCAGTAGTGCAATAAACGACTGAACCTCCGTAGACGCTAATCAAATGCCTCTTCTACTGTTACTTTAAGTACACTCTTTTTTTTGTACTGAATGTAATATAATTTACTAAATGTCCCTGATCATAATTAATTTTATTTATTATTACTAAAAAATGTTTGTTTTAATATTATTTATTTAATCGTAAAACGCTATTCTCCTCACATTTATTTTTCTATATTACATATTTAATCTTTTAATTTCATTATCTCTCGTTCTTTCGTGAGTCGTGAGTCGTAGGCCTCAGCTGAAAATCAGCGCTGCGGTCATCCGCAGCATAGGCTGAGCTGGAGCCTTTTAAGCACGCTCTGCTGTATTAAATGTTAGTGTCAGTATTTTGTGTGTGTCTAATAAAGAGTTCATTCATTCGTAAAGAATTGATTCATATTGGGTCCCATAATCTTAGCATAAAACAACGCACTATAAGTACTAACTTATAATATTTTATATCTACATAAAAATATAATTTATAGCGTCAGGCCATAACTTGGAGATCTCTATTAGCAGTTAACCTACAAATAGCAGAACTTATAGCATTTCTCATTCAGATTAAATGACCCTTGTCGATGTTGTGATGCTTTTAAACAGACGGAGCATGCAATCGTTGACATAGCGTTCACTGACATGACATTTACTTTTAATAGTCGCACAAAAGCTAACAGATTTATTTTAACCATTTTATTCACTGATTTGCCAGATTTGTTCCACTGCAGGACAAAGGCCTGCTTCTCGCTTTTAACATACATATATTTAGAATTGATTATTAGCTAATAACTAAAAAAACTACCACTAACAAGAAACCAAATTATTTTAAATAAACTGTGACTGTGGTAGTCGCCTCGCCACTCATACAACGCCGTGTTTTATGGATTTGAATTCGATCCGATCCGATATTAAGTATCAAAATTTCGTGACCCACAAATGATTGTTCCATATGTGGGTGTTTTTGTGTCCGTTAATTGTATTTTTGTAAAGTTCCCCACGACACAGGGCCTGAATCTAAATGCGGAATGTGTACTGCTTATAAAAAATAAGATCAAAATAACATGTACCAAGACATTTATGTTATAAAACTCTTGATTACTAGGTTAAGTTTTCCATTACTTCACAAAGTGTGAAAACATGTTAATTACTGCGTCCTAAGCTTAGATAAATCTCAAATGAGTTTTTGCAAGAAATATGTCGTACTTTATCGAATAATTATATAGTTAACGTTACGACAGGTATTTTTTTACATGTAATAGGGGCGAGTCTATTGTCTATTACTGGGTACAATTATAGCTGACGTGCAGTTACTGAAATTTCCTTGTTAGAATAATCTAATCACACTTAGCTTGACACGGTAAACGTACCTAAGAGCTCATGCACAGTAGTCGCATGCACCACCGATGTGTCAACGAGACAGCATAATATTAAAATTGAATTTAGAATTAAAAATTATTTTCTTATTTTTGTTAGACCGACATTAGTAATTTCACGACTTCTTCATTGTTTTACAAGAAAAGTAGGTTCACAGACTTTGCTCAAATAAAACAACGTAACACAAGAGTACCTTCAATAAGTAAACCTGCGAAAGGCTGGGTTTTGTGGCTGTCAAATGTAACACAAATGAATTGGTAAGTTGTTACACAAAGAACACGTTTGTTGCTTGTCCCCGTTCAAATATAAAAGGTACTAAGTAAGTAGTGTGTAGGTTTTTTTACGGTTCTTACATTTTAGTTACACAAGTGTAGTAAAAAATGCAAAGAATAGTTTTTATTTTTGCCCGACACAGATACTTACAAATTAAACGTAATACAAAAACTATGAAAGTTAAAGTCAATTCTGAAAATAATTTATTCATGTAGGTCTTCTTCTCCCTTAGCCTTTATTATTCCCAAGTCACTTGGGGTCGGCTTTTTTAGTCTAACCGGATTTGTGTGAAGTCATATAACTTCTGAAAGTCAGAGGTGCGCGACGTAGGTTCGAACCCGAGACCCTCGGCATTGCAGTCTGTTGGTCTCCCCACTGTTAGGTAACAAAGTATAATTTATAAACGTCAAAGGTTGTCAGGCAGTGAGTTTACTAAATTCGCATTTATGTTATTGCTATGTGCAAGCAAAGTTTTGAACAATTGAGAAGCTACATGCAAGAAACAATTCTGACTTTCGGAAGTTATATGACTTTTCGAAATTATGTGCGTATTGATTGACAATTACCGCCTGCTCCGTGCCTCGGAGAGCACGTTAATCCATCGGTCCCCCCTGCCATGAACATCTATGGCAGTCGGTATTGGGAGAGTGTCGATACAAAAGATCCCACTGGGTCGAAGTGTCGCCGGTCTGCATTGACTGGCCCCCACATAAGATACATACATACATGCAAGAAAATCTTTACCACTCGTTTAAATCGCGTGTCACAAGTGTAGCCCAGAATCTCTTTATCGTTTTGGCGTTCGGGATAAATGGTAAACAGTAGAATGTTCATGTACCAATATAAATATCTACTTCTATTCTTAAGTAACTAAATAACTCAACATAAATTTCATTTACCTTTGAGCACAAACACAAATGATGGCAATTTTACTCTCTCATATAACACAGAATTTCATTAAATAACTTCGTATAATTATGCTCAGCAGTGTAACTTAGTATGTCATATAAAACAACTGTTATTCCACCATAGTAGTTTCTTTTCTCGTTTATCTTAGCTATTCGGTTTTAACATCCTCACACAGTTGTTATTCATTCCTATATACAGGAGTTAAATAATGAGAAAATTTCCACAATGTATATTGCTAGCTGTTCGCCGCGTTTCATCCATTTTTATGGTTACTGCTCGTAGCGCGATGTTATCTTATCTTATCTTATCTTATCTTATTTCGAGGTCAATCAGTGTAGACCGGCGACGCTTCGACCCAGTGGGATCTTTTGTGTCGGCCCCGAGATCTATCCCTGAGCTATCTCCCTATGAATGTACTGCATCAGTCGCAGCGTACACTTCAGAGGGAGAAGCCTGAAGTCTTCAGGGTTCAAATATGCCAATCCCATCAGACCCATCCTTAGTCCAGCGCGTCACATTCACATAGTAGATGTGATATGGACTCGTCCTGTTCACCACAGGCTCTGCAGATGAAATTGTTTGCCAAACCTAATCTGCACAGGAAGTCGTTGGTGCCAAAATGGCCAGTGAACGCTCCTGTGAGCAGGCGTATTTGGCCCTTGTTGTACCCGCAGAACTTCCGGGTGAAGCCCGTGGCTCTGTTTGCAATGAATTTCTTGGAGTGTTCCAGACCCCTAAGGCCCATTCACTCCAGCCTATGTTTATCATTGTCATGTGCATTCATAGCTGCCTTGACGGTACTCTCTGAGAGTCCTACGAATGGCTCGGGGCCAACAAATAGTTGCTCCGAGCCCCTCCTGGCTAATTCATCAGCCTCCTCATTACCCTGCACACCTGCATGCCCCGGAACCCACACCAGCCTGACTGTATTTTTCCTGCCAAGATTGTTAAGGGCTTTAACACAGTTCAGGACCAGTCTGGAGTCCACCCTACAGGAGTTCAGAGCCGTGATGTTAATTAATCTATACTACCTTTGCATAAAGAAGCTTTCCAATGGTGAAAGAATTATTAAAATGAATTCAGTAGTTTCAGAGTTTATCGATTACAAATAAACAAATCTTTCCTCTTTATAATATACAAGGTTTTGCCCGTGGCTTCACTACGGTACTGTAGATTCTGTCAATAAAGCGCTATGCCTCGGGATCAGTACATTTTTCTCGATGAAAGGAATGTGTCCTGTCCGTATGTATTTTTATAATGATCAGTACAGTAATTAAGGCGTGAAAGTGTAACAAACAAACACCCTCACATTCGCATTTATAATATTAGCTAGGAAGTATACATTTACATCAGTAGCAACAAGAATAAGAATTATAATAATATAATAATAATAATAAATCATTTATTTGTCAGAAATGAGTACACAAATGATGCTAAAAATACATGTTAGTTCTGTCCATATTCTACCATTAACTGGCGTACAAGTGTTTTTGGATAACAGTTAGGTAACTTTATCTGATTCATTCTTAATCTTATATATAAAATTCTCGTGTCCAATGTTAGTTACCATACTCCTCCGAAACGGCTTGACCGATTTTTATGAAATTTTATATGCATATTTAGTAGGTCTGAGAATCGGCTACTATCTATTTTTCATACCCCTTAGTGATAAAGTAAACATAAAAAAAAGATAAAATAATTTTGACAGAACGAAGTCTGTCCGGGCAGCTAGTATCTGATATATAATTAAAAATACAACTGTCGACTTGTCTGTAAAACATGCAAGTGCCCCTGTATTTAGTATTCTGTCTCTTTTATACATTAAAGCCCTTTCACTCTCTTCTTAACATTCCATTACATCTAACCGTTACACTTTTGTAAACTCAAGTAATTGGGCAAATAGAAGAAAATGCCTAATAATTGTTTCTTGGCTCATTGGCCATAATTACAAAAGTTATTGGTCAAGTAATCCTATAGAACTACACTCGGCATGACTGTATCTTTGGCTAAGGGCCGTAAGTAAAAGCTGGCGTTACCGATGATACAGCAGTTCTAGGTTTCATCACCCGATATTTTATTTATTTATTTTAATATATCCTTGAGCAGCGATAGCAAAATACAATGCAGAGGATCTCGGGTTCGAACCCACGTCGCGCACCTCTGACTTTCGGAAGTTATATGACTTTTCGAAATTATGTGGGTATTGATTGACAATTATCGCCTGCTCCATGCCTCGGAGAGCACGTTAAGCCGTTGGTCCCGGTTGCCATGAGCATCTATGGCAGTCGTTATTGGGAAAGTCAGTTCCCTCTAATATCCTGACACTGGTCTAGCCTTAGGGTATCGTTAGCCTTCGGGTTACGGAGGTCAGGTGGCAGCCGCTCCGTGTAAAAACTGATATCCAGTCAAATCCGGTAAGACCAGAAAAGCCGACCCCAAGTGAGTTGGGAATAATAAAGGCTAAGAGAGAAGAAGATATCCTTGAGTAGTTGGTTTATCCCAGTAGCAAAGGTCTTCCTCGTTAACTTCCAAAACTTTGTGTCGCTTGGGATATTATAACATAAACCGTCAAACGTTTTGGTACGACAGTCGTAAAGGCACAAGCGTATGTATGAGCGATACTTAGTATTAAAATATTGGCGGCGTGTCAAATTTAATTTTTTACTATTTACACTCGTAATATTTTGTTCTGCGAGTCGTGTTTTTATATTGCCAAATATATGGTATTAGTAATGAATGATTAAGTTGTTCGGTATTGCCATTAATACTTATACGATAATCACAATTTAATAAACAAACATACATTTACACAATGTTGCATTTCTATATAAAAATGTGTTTATATTTCTTATCCCAAATTTCTAAGGTAAACTAGAATTACTTTTTAAATAGATAACATAAGACTAAACTTTAGCAAAGCGTGGCCGGGTATATATAATAAGTTTATAATCAAAATATTTAATACAACGGTGGATTAACCAATCATAACCAATAATATATGTAATAATGTCCTCCAGACCGAATTTTGGTCACGATGGCCAATCTTAACGGAGACTGGCCATCTGCGCAGGAGATATTATAGTGCACAAGCGTGTGCGCGAATTCAAGTGCACTCTCTGTTCCCTCACTCTCATGATCCGATGGGACGGATAATCCGACACGACCGGAGAGAGGTCAGGCGTATGACCAACGGCTTCACGTGCTTTCCGAGGCACGGGGGTGTCTAACACCGCCAACTTCCTAACTCCGGCCTGCTATTCAGATTTCTTAACAGAAAATCTCAATAACGTTTTGTTGGTCCGACCCGGGATTTGAACCCGAGACCTCATGCACACACAGCAGTCGCATTCACTACCGCTGCGCCACGGAGGCAGTTATTATATATGTATATAGTGTACATTTTACTAAATTACCTACTATTGGTACCAAACAGACTGGGAGAGAGACGCCTGCTCAGTGTAATTGCGGTGTTTCAGAGCAATAAATATTTCAAGAACCAGAAAATCAATAAATCTCGCTTCATTACCTCGTATAGTATTTACAGAGAATGCTTGAAATCGTGCAGACAAAAGGGTAATACAAATAGAGAAATACTCAATAAGTTCACAATAGTCTTACACGACTGGCACACTTGTTGGTTCTACAATGCGTCCAACGTATATTGTTTCGCGAATGTAGGACTCCACGATTCATTAAACTTTGACTGAAGCTTGCATCATTGTTGTGAATTACAGAGACCAGTCTCTTTGTACACGACCAGACAATCCTAGTAGTATAAATGTTGAAATGCAAATGTGCAGTCAGTGCCTTTAGTATTTATTCACGCAGAACCGCACAGTGGATTCTCTTGAATTTAGCATTCATGTAAACCTATATACAGATATTCATGACCATAATCACAATTTATTTTGTAAAACATAGATAGGTACATAGCAAGATAGCAGGATACAATATTTATCTCTATGTTTTGCAAATAATTGGAGTACAAAATACCTATGTATGTATAAAAACCAATCCAATTAGATACAAATAGAATAAATAGTCGTCATCACATACATTTGGTCAAGTATCAGATAATATATCTCTCTCTCTCTCTCCTGCTCTCATTTACTAAAAATCTATCATTTTGAAGTAACAATATTTTTAAATTTAACTTATTCTTTGAATTTTATATTCTCGATTTCATTATTTCAATAGAACCTATCAAGTTCTATCTATATACATATTAAAAATGTAACTTATCGATGTCTGTATATGGAAGATATATGAGAAAAAATATTACTGGGGCCTTTATCAATCCAATAGAACCCAAAACAATGATTGATATGATTTTTTTCTGTTTGTCTGTTTATCTGTGCGTTTGTGCGCGCTAATCTATAAATATAATTTACAGATGGATATAATTTATAATTATTAGATATATCCCTGTCTTATGATAATACATGATCTTTTTTATCGGAAAGGATACAGTTTCCATTATCTATTGTCTTGCTCCTATTACAAATATCCTAAACATAGCAAAATATGGAAGTAAAAATGTAAAATCCACAATTCAATCAATCGACAATAAATCATCGCCTCGATTACATCAGTCTTTAATACCTACGGTTTCCTTCAAAGAATAAGTTCAAGTAATATATGGTTAAACACCTCGGTCAGTTACCAAACTTCTAAGAATTCATTAGAAGAATGAGAAACAACAGCCTAACTCGACATAATTCAGAGTAATCAGGCGAAACTACACAAGTAACACGTAATTGGTCACGGAATAATATTGTCATAGTATAATTAGTTCTACTTTTATATGTAGTAGTGTCTATTGTATATTAATCAGTTTAGTATTTTAGGTAGCACTAAAACATTTGGCAGGAAAAGACTGCACCGGCTCTTAATTTAATTTTACTCTCTCCCCGTGACCATGGCTGCTGAAAAGCAACCGAAACTTCGGGGAAATTGTTTTATTTGTAACATATAAATATATATTACCACCTACTACCAGTTAGGATAAGGGCTCATCTACCACTAGAGGCCACTCTGTGGCCATCAAATACTATAAATGTCATACAACCCATCGTGAAATTAAGACTGCGTCGAGCGTAAGTCAGATAATGACAGAGCTGGTCCGGCGCATATTCAAATCAACGCGGCGGCGCGCGGCCCGCCATAGTAAAATTGTATGGAGGATTTGAAGTGCTTTTTTGATAAATACGTATCTTTATTGTCAACCAATAACTTAAATATTTGGGACGGACAAATTGTAATATAACTATTTATGTTTCGTTTAAGCTGTAAAATAGGATATATTTCTACTGTTATAATATAAAAATCACGTAACACGAGCTTAAGTTTTTGCATTTTTCGTGTTAATTTATTTTTATTTTAATTTTGTAGGCGAAAATATTAATTATTTTAAGATTTTTACACGGACTTATTGTAAACACATTCATTTTAATGGTAAATGGATATTTTATATTTGTAATAAACAAAAAGTGTTGGTTTTATTCACTTAACTGTGACCGCCTGTTTTGGCACATTTCGCTCGGCGCAGTCTTAAAGATTCATGTTAAAAAAACTGCTGCTTAGGCTTTCCTTTATTTTTATTGCAGCATTTGGGCTGATATTGTTTTCGGTAGACGTCTATAGGCTCGCCGTCTATTGCGTAAATCATACGAATACCTGGTGCAATAAGGTTGTAATACGCCTGTCTAACTCTTAAGACACAATTTATTATACCACGTAGGAATCCAAAACATTACACCACAACTGCTTGAACTTTAACCCGTTACTTAAAAAGTCGGATTCACGTTACAAATTTAGACAAGACAGTATTCCAATATAAGTTTCCCACACAGCCCAGTTTGTTTACAAAACCATACGATTGAATTTTAAATGAGACTGCATTCCTTTACAAAGAGCCACCGAAGATACTTCAACCATCGCTACACGAAAATAGACCTTATGTTGTAGACAATAAGGAGAGATGTGATGTCAGGGTATAGTGGTAGGGCAGTATAGTAGAGCAAGAGGGAAAATACAGAGTAAGGTTTTTAATAGTTGCGGTTGCAGCGTCAACGGAAAGTTAATGTCTGAAGTTCGATAGTTTTATTAGAATTTGGAAATACCTAGATGTCGTGTAACAGTTTATTATATAAGAAACTTATTCTTACCAAATAGCCGTTAAATGCAATAAGAACATTACCACAACATTTATGCAGGTATTTAAGTTAAACAGATTTAAAAAAAATGTAGTATATCAACTTTGAAGATGTGGCAGTTTTGTGGAGAACCATCGCACTGCCTTTCAGAGGTCTGGAGTTCGATTTAAATCTTCTGCACCATGTGAAAAATCCTAACTAATATTATAAATATGAATGTGAGTTTGTTTGTTACGCTTTCACGCCTTAACTACTCGACCAATCATTACGAAATTTTGCATACATGTTCTCAGGGGTATAAGAAAGGGTAGCGTTCATTCAAAATAAGTACTGTTTTCGTGATATATAAATTTATTCACAAAATCTAGATTAAGAGAAACCGCAGGCAAAATCGAATCAAAAAATAAAATACAAATTTAATCGCATAAGTAACACTAGTTTAACGTCAATAAACAAAATTAACATAGTTTCAACACTTCAAACAGACGCAGGGCTGAGACAGAACAGCATTCTACTCAACAAAACATCGCGCCAACGCCAAAAGTTGGCACCAACAAAAGTTGCAACCAACATCTCACTAGCTTAACAATTAGCAACTTCAAAAACTTTCTGCTTGTTACCAAACAACAATTACCAAGAATTTCTTGTAACTCCGTTTATAGAGTTAAAATACTGGCTTTTAATTGCCATTAATTCTAGTTTTCCAGATAAATGGCGTAGTCAGACGATTCTGTAATTAACAGCGGACTATAGAGATCTTTGATGAGTGGCAGTCGAGCTAATTTAACAGATAGGTACTCAATGTATTTTGATTGGCATTAAAATTCTCATTTCACGTAAATAATATTCAATACACGTGCAAGTGTTTACGCCCACGTTTCGTGCGCCTACATTCAATTAGTTAAAGAACGTTTAAAATAGGTGCATTAGTTACGGAGATTACAATCGTGGAATAGAAACATACCAAATTTGTAATAATTTTCTTTCTTCTTCTTTACAATATTATTGCTTAAGCCGGTACAGAAAACCTGATTGTTGTCGTCTACCAAGAAACAATATTGGTAACGATTATTTTTAAGAAAATTTTGATGGCGACCACTTAGCGAGCTTAATACTTAATGGTCTATAGCCTACTATATATAAAACAAACAAGATCCCCCAGAAAAGATTACTGGCCATCTGCACAGGTAATATTATAGAACACAATTGTGTGCGCAAAAACAAATGCACGCTCTTGGTCCTTGAGCTTTCATAGTCCGATACAGAACGGCAATCCGTCACGTTTGGCGAGAGATCAGGCGCAAGACCATCATCTTTAGGTGCTTTCCGAGGCTCGATGGTATATAACATCTTGTTAACGTCTGCTCCTATTGAGGATTCTTGACAGAAAAATCCAATGACTTTCTGTTGGTCTGATCTGATATTCAAACCCTAGACCCCATTCACAGCAGTCGCGTACACTACCGCTGCGATACCGTAGAACTTCACAATACCAAGGGTTTCAATCGCCCTTTGCCAACTCTAGGAAAATATTTGAATATGACTGAAATTGAAAGTTATGGGAAAGGTAGGAATGTGAGCGTCCAGAATCTTACTAACCAGGCCAAACACTGTAGCAGTGTTACTACTCTAACGATGTCCTATAAAAGTTATGTCGTACTGTCACCAGATAACTGGCAACGGCGTGATGCGTCATTCTAAAAAGCTTTCATTTAGGGAGTCTGAATAATCTAGCTTTGCATTTACAAAGATTATTCACGGCACTAGTTATTATAATAATAAATGTTGTATGAAACCTATAGTGTTCAAACTAAGGACTTTAAAAACAATAAGCACCCCGTTTACGCTATTTTAAACTAATTATTCCTCAACACTGTATCTCTATATTACCGCTACAATCCAATTTAAACTTTACAACCATCCACATAAAGTATAATATGAATATCGTTGCATACGTTTAGTGACAGCCCTGGACCGCTTTTGTCCGGCACTAACCAGTTTGAACCGACTTCAATTAGTTTGCTAGACTTTGGCACTTGAGTAGAATGGACTGAACGTTCAGAATACAATATGGTATTTTCGAACTCTGTAGAAATTTGTATATACTTGGCCATATACCATATATGGTACCTATTTTATAACCTGTAGTATTATAATAATATACCTATATAATATTATTTTCATAATTGTATTACGAAAAATCAGTGATAGCTTAGTGGTAGAACGTTGGTCTGCCACGCAGAATTCTCGAGTCAGATCCCAAGGCCGCATCTCTGGCTTTAGGCGCTATGTGCATATTAAATGGTCAATTATCGTTTGCTGTGACGCTGAAGGAAAACATCGTGAGGAAACCTGAATATCTTAGAATTCTTCATAATGTTTTTGAATATAGCTATGTATGTGAAGTCTGCCAACCCGCGCTGAGCCAGCGTGGTGGACTATGAGCTTTTTACACTGTAAAGAAATTACTAAAATATGAGATAATATAATTTGAATGTATCCTAAACAGAAGCAGATAAGATGTGCACCTAAATGTATATTGACACCATGCATTGTTCCTGTGCCACTTGACCGCAAGGGAGCTACCGAATGGAAAACCATGTTAAGAAATTAAAGTATTTTTTGCTAATAGCGATTGTACACCGTATTCAGATTCACCTTAAATTGTGAACATAGCCAGTAATTCGCGGTCAAACTGTTTAAAGTTTGAACGGGGTGAACAACCTCTATGCACAACCAAATCAAAAGAAAATATTTTTCATTTAGATTACAATTTAAAACTTACAGTTATCAATTTTAATTTACATTTTAATTTACTTTTGCCACGATCAGCAATACATGGGCTATGCTAAGTCTGCTTCAAAGAGAAGCGAGTTTCTTAATACTTCTTCTCATATGTTTGTAGAACAAGTGACTTGATGACTTAGCATCAAGCGCTACAAAACTTGCAATTTAATCTTTAGCAATATTAACATGGACATGTAAGGCGCACATATTCCGCTTCTCGAATATTCCGCTACGCCTACGCGGTTACGTCAGTAACGTTGTGCAAAACAATTGTTTTACGCCAATCATCCTGTCAGCACATAATTACCAGAGATTTTTCCACGTAAATATAAATCATTTTTGCTTCTATATTATTTAATACTCTCACATTTGCTTTTGATTTTAGTTCTGGGAACTACGGTTTGCAAGTTATCTACGTTAATCACATTATACAGCATAGTCTCGTTTGTTTTATCGCTCGTTTAAACGCTGAACTAAAACATCGTAAGGAGACCTGCATTTATAAAAGTTCTACATAATGTTTTCGAAGATATGTAAAGTCTGCAAATGACCAAGTGTCAGTGAAGTGGACTAAGGCCTAACCCGTCACTTCACCCTCACACTGCAAAGAGGTTCGTGGCCAGTAGGAGGATAGTTCATAAACAGGACTGATAATACTATAATAGATATGTACATATTATTACTAATAATTTCTCGAATATACGCAAATCATTCGAATGTATGAATGAATCGAATGTTCATACATCTCAAGTCAACATTAAAGAAAAATTGTTGTTGAAATGTTGGGTGGTATGTTGGTTCAAACAAGAGAGTAGATTCTTAAAATACAATTTTAATTTCATACGTTATTGCTTCTGCCATGTTAACCTATGTCAAAAAGAAAAGGTGTCGTTTTATTAAAGTGAAAAACATAAAGGGTTTGTTTTATGATGAACAAAAAAGGGTGGCAGATATCGTGTGTTGTTTTTTTAGGACAAAGCCCAAAGTAAATGTTGTGTATTCAAGTTCAAGTAATATCGATAATGTCTGCTGTTAAGCGCATGTTTTGTTGAAACTCTTTTGGATTTTAATTAAAATACTACATTTAAAACACTTCGGTTTGTAAATTACTGTTGTGAAGCAATGCAATGCTCCGTAGTTTACTATCGTGCATTTTTTAAATGGCTTTAATTACGGACGTTTGTTTTTGCGTGAATTAGAAAATAAAATTTAGGCACTTTGGACTTTTATTACTATTATTAATATAGAAAATAAATGATTTGCCTCTACATAACATCATGCGTGCATCTCTAAAGAAGCTAGCAGGAATGTCTTAAATAAAAATTTTAACACTCATAATACGTAACCATATTTAGCTATCAAGTACTAAAAGTTAAATTAAACTATGGACTATAATTATGCCTTGTCTTGATTATTAATGTAAATGTAAGTGGATGCTCCTATTTATCATACTGTTACTTTAGAGGCTACCATCAAATTTTATTAAATGCTTGAGTATGTTCAGTAATAGTTCATGGAGAAATGGTTGCAGCACCTTACAGCTCTTACGATTTGTAAACAAAAACTTGGCGATTAAAAAGAGTGACCATGAGTTTCTTGCCTGTTTTTCACATGAGCCCTACACCCTTGCTTTGCTGAACGTGACAGTAAATGTAAATTTGATGAAATTTGCAGAAAAAAATTGTGTAAATTTGACATTCATAAGTGTTACCTTGTAACCTAATCTGAATAAAATTATTTTGATTTGAATTTTGAATTGAAAACATGAACCTACTGCGTACATAGCCAGTCTTTATGACGCTAGTGAAGTTTTCTGACAGTAAATTTCTATAACATGTTGTCGACCCAACAATCGTAGCACAATATTCGCAATCAGTCGATATGAATAAGTATTACTTCAGCAGCACCACACACATATAATATACATATACATACTATATCATAGGAACAATCACTGCACTAGAAAATTGTACAATGATACTATTACTTTCTTCATTCTATTACAGAACGCTTCCTTCAACAATGCTCACCCAAATGGAAGCTACAAAAGCAATACCATATACGTAGAGAACGCTGTCCTTTTGACATATTTGTTTAGCAAGAAAGGTCCTTATAAATAAAATTATAAGAAAAGTGAGTGTACGATCAAATGAGGAAGGAAGACACGATACGTTCCTCTTACTCGTAAGTACGGGTCGCGGGTACGAGGTTGATTATCCCTTAACTATGTAAAAGAAAAACGATGTATTTTATTTGGCCGATTTAGTTTCTTTGCTCAACCGATTAACGCTTAAGTTGACAATATCTTTTGTAGCTTAAAATGATAGAGAGTCGGTAAAAACACATCAGTTTTAGGACACAAGAGTGGTGAAGTCATATTCGTGAATGAATTTGAACTGTTAGTATCGTGTTTCCTTTCCTCGGAGAGCACGTTAAGCCGCCGGTCCCGGTTGCCATGAACATTTATGGCAGTCGTTATTAGGAGAATTTCGACACAAAAGATCCCACTAGGTCGAAGTGTCGCCGGTCTTCACTGACTGGCCCCCACATAAGATAAGATAAGATCGTGTTACTATTGCAAACTGTTAGAGTATTGACCTGGAATTAATGGTCAAACCCATATTTTGGGGAACAACTATATGTAATTTAGTACCATAAATAAAAGACGTAATACGAAATATCCACTATTATACCAACAGCGTACTGGCAACTGGAATAGTAGATTAAGACAATTATACCGAGTTAAAATCGTTGCAATATTCCAAGAAAATCCTTTTTTTTTATTTCCCCATTTTTCTGGTAACGAATTTTAATATGAGTCATGAACAGTTCACTTCATTAAATAGAAACAAAAATACCACATCTAAAATGGTCATGTAATTGTATGACACGTGATGTAAACAGCCCTCGAAAGTAGTTTTACACTACCGCGGTGCGGAGAGAGCATTCCCCTTGCGGTGTGCAGTCCTTCGTGCTTAGTGGTTTCATTGGATTTGTTCCAAGTTAACCGAGTTATTGAGTTATATTCGTACGTTGTTCTTTCTTAAGTTTGTTACTTCAACTAACTTTTTACTAAAACTTTCTGTTTTCTTGGCTGCTACAATGGTCTAATATTGTAAAAATTGTGTAAACATAAAGTCTGGTAAATGGGTACCATTACTTATGGTACCCATTTACCAGATATTATTATTTTATCTCTAGTACTATATGAAGTAAAAACGCTTCACTGATGCTTCCTAAAACGTCGCAAAGATTCACTTTAAGACTGCGCCGAGCGAAATGTGCCAAAACAGGCGGTCACAGTTAAGTTGATAAAATCAACACTTTTTGTTTAATACAAATATAAAATATGCATTTACCATAACAATGAATGTGGTTACAATTACTCCCTGTAAAAAACTTAAAATAATTAATATTTTCGCCCACAAAATTATGTTTTAATTACGTGATTTTTAGATTATACCAGTAGAAATCTATCCTATTTTACAGCTTAAACGAAATATAAATAGTTTTATTACAATTTTTCCGTCCCAAATATTTAAGTTATTGGTTTACAATAAAGACACATATTTATCAAAAAAGCACTTCAAATCCTCCATACAATTTTACTGGCGGCCGCGCGTCGATTTGAATATCGAGCTCTGTCATTCAGTCCAACCGCGTCTTACACTCGGCGCAGTCTTAAGTAACGCTTGTCTAATGAATAAGGCATTGAAATAACAATCGAGTGGCCGCTTGTTTGAATTCCATCCAAGGCACTATTGACGTGAAACCTCTTTTAACATAAGCGTTCTAGCTTAGCGGGAGGTGTTAACAAGAATACTAGCAATATCCACATTGCTAGTAACCGTGTTTTTTTAATAAACATACTAAAAATATCTAACAACAAACTGCTAATGGTAAAGTCGCCATAAACCACTCTCCTAACAGTACAACAGCTAAATAATTCTCGAAAAACACACTCGAAACCACAATGTCTAATAAAGTGGGCCACTATGGCTATACATGGCTACAGGTGAAATCTATAAATATTCATACACCCTCCCATGATATCCTATATTGCCGAAGGAGTAGGCAGAAATGTATTAGCTGGCCGCCTTTGCGATTGTCGTCTACCGGATTCACTTTCAATATAATATAATATATGTATGACTGAAACATGTCGAACAAATTCTTCCAGAATCCTTAGTACAAATCAACGTTGACCAAAGCTTTAACAGCAATTTTTTTCGTTTCAGTATGCTGTACTCATCTCTCCCCGTGTACTTTCTGGTGATCGGCGCAGCTCTATGTGCGCCAGAGCGGATGCAGAATGAACCAGATCCGCACGAACAACCGCACGACGTTCAAGATCCACACAGCGTCCATGTCGCCCCTCTAGCGAAGAGGTCACCGCATTACGACTTCGGTTTGGGCAAGAGGGCTTACAGCTACGTCTCGGAGTACAAGAGGCTACCGGTTTACAACTTCGGATTGGGCAAGAGGTCAATATTTTTATTATAAACTCATGACGGCCGGTAGTCAGTGGTTTCTTAAATCCATAAATCGCCATCTGTAACTTAAAGGTCGTGTAATAGGATTTCAAAATCCAAAAAAGGGAAATAAGGTATTTTTCTGATAACCATCAGAAAGAATGTCACAATCGACTAAATATAAACGAAAACTTTAGCCTTTCTATTATACTAACGAGGCATTAAAATATATTATATTTACTAAATTCCTTTTGCCCATGATTTTGTCTTTCATGTTATTACCTAGATCATACTATGCATAATACCTGCAGTTCTGCTAAAAATAATAAGATGAAACGCAGTTTTGATTTTTAGTTGAATCTTAAGCCGCCGTATAAAATTTCATCAATATTTTGTTATCGTTAAGTGTTTAACACTATGCTGAAACAAACGAATAGACACACAAAATCCAAAAAGCAATTTTTTTTGGCTGGTAACTTTAAATATTATTGCGCAATCAGTCTTAAAATATCTCGAATATGCAGACAATAATCTTAGTAAAGTTTTTAATAAGCAGTATGGATAGATTTCCTAACATGTCATTTTTATTTAGGTCCAGGCCCTATTCTTTCGGCCTCGGCAAACGCTCCGTGGACGACGATCAGACTGAGGACGAGGTTACTAATGACATTGACCAAGCTGCTCTTGCTGAACTATTTGACCAGTATGACGACGCAGGCGCAGGTGAGACTAAAAATAAATTATATTTATAGCCGTTCACATAACAGTAGAGCAGTTTAGTAACAGCGTCTTGACGTAAAGTGGGGTATTCTTTTATTATTTTTAAATTGTGCATGGCTCTGTAAGTCACATAACACTCAAAATGTAATTAATAATCACATTATATAACTAGAAACATTTTAAAAATACTGAAACAGTCAAATAAATACAAATATTACAAATTAATGATTACAGAGCCGAAACGTAGGTACTCGTAGCTTGTCATCAAATATGTTGAATTACAAACTTTAGAGAGATATTGCTTTTTTGAGTATGTTGTTACTTTTAAAGGATGTACACTTTCTTCATATATTTGATCATTATAATAACTTCCATATAATATTACTTAAGAAAACAATATCTTTGAATAATATTAACCATTACTTGCAACTTATTCTTTCCACAGGTTTTGAATCAAAGCGCGCACGCCCCTACAGTTTCGGCCTCGGTAAACGCTTTGCCGATGATGAAACTTCTGAGGAAAAGCGAGCCAGGATGTATGATTTTGGACTAGGCAAACGACTCCCACTGTACAACTTTGGACTCGGCAAAAGGGCTAGGAACTACGACTTCGGACTTGGAAAGCGATTGAGCAGCAAATTCAATTTCGGCCTCGGTAAAAGACAGAGAGACATGCACCGCTTCAGTTTCGGCCTCGGCAAACGGTCGGGTGAAGACGCTTCGGCCGAGGACAGCGAGAATTATTTCGAAGACAATTAAAGAATTTTGTTGTTTTATATTTAAGTGATGCCGCTATTGAGAATTTACGTGGGAAACAAGATTTACTTATTTGTTTAAGGTATCAAAGACCTATTTAGGTTAAAGTTATTACCCGGTAATGTTAATAATATTTATTTGTAAACAAACTTTAGTAAGCTAAAGGTATTCGTGTGAAAAATCCAGCCAATTTTCACATGAAAATCTTTGTGATTTTATAACATATTATAAATTATTATTCCTTTACCTTGTAAACTTTAATTGTTATTTAATATTTATTTTATATTTCCGCGCAAGTTTTCATACAAACAGTTAATTAATAATGATAAGATTTTTGACTGCGTAATTCACTTAATTTAGTCATTTCGAATATATAAAATGAAGTAGACGGCGTGATTTGAAAAGAGAATGTATTTTTATGGTGTTTATAAATATTTATTTATTGTTAAAATATGTATTCATTTATTTCTCAATAATTTATTCATTTAATATTTCGAATAAAACCAAATGTCAATGCGAACATTATTGAATGATTTTGTAAAGTATTGTTATAAAATATGTAGTTATTAATTTTAAATGAATAAAAAATATAAGGGCATTCTAGTCACTGTGGAGTTACGATTTATGAAGTAAGTCATAGAATAAGCTTCCATATTTATGTTATTAAATAAATAATGAAGAGAAAAGGTGTTTTGATTTCCCTGGAGGAAAGCATTCCTTCAAAGTTCTTAGTTGACAATATTAAAACTGAAATTAGTATGTACCTTCAACTTATTCAGTATTCTTTAATAAGAATAATTTCCATAATTAATCATTTTTCCATTTACAGTAATGACACTTAAAAATGCGTATTAATTATTTTCAAAGACCTTTTTCTTAATTCAATATTCATCATAAATGTTATTAGAGGCAATATACATTTGTTTTTTTTTTGTTTAATCTATGTCGCCAACTTCGTCTCATTTATTTATTCTGTCATAAGAAACTGCAATACAAATACAAACGTAATTAGATTTGTAGTAGTTTAATATTTTGTATTAAGTGATGTGTAATATGACTTATTTCTATAAATATACCGTATCTTCACATTAGTTAAGGAACATTAAGTAATTGTATTAAGACTTAATATGTTGTTTTGAATATAACCATTGTGGACTATACAAATCAAAATCAAATTATACAAATAATAGTGCAATTGCAACGGCTATCTGTTTATTTATTTACCTCTCTATAAACCTTACCTTCAATATATTCATCGTGAGGAAAACTGTGGCGTTGATCCAGTGCATCAAACATCCTCGAGAATATTAAAGAGAAGTCTAATTCTACCATATAAACTCTAACATAATATTCTCGGTGTGTCTTCATCGAGAATATTATTTATATCACCACGCTTAATCAATACAGTTTTGTGGACTTCTTAACCAATCCGTATTGGTTCAGCGTGGTGGACTATAGACTATGTATGTATAATAATAATAATAATAATAATAATAATATTCTACCACATACACACAACACCATCTAGCCCAAACTAAGCAGAGCTTGTACTATGGGTTCTAGACAATGGATAAATATACATATATACTTTTTTTTTGTAAATCCTTACATATTATACATAGAAACATGTAACCTTTAGGGTTTACTTTAAGAGAACTGTAGAATAATTAGGAAGTACAATGAGAGAAGGTATAACAAATACAGTTTTAATGAATTAAGATACAATTAAAAGAGACAATCTTTACTTATAGAACTATAGTCAGGGCGTGGTTCGCTAAAGACTTGCTTCGTGGTCCTTGTATAATCAGGACACTTAGCTGGGAGTGTGAAGCCGGGCCGCAAGGAGACTGCGACTGACGCCGTCCGTCCTTATATAGTGTCGCACCACCGGTCGCGAGAGGTGGCTAGTGACGTGCGCCCGCGTTCGCCGGGCGTCTAGGCGATTATCGTCACAAACACCCAGACCAAGACAAACAGCCATGTTCATGCACACAAATGTTTGACTTGTGCGGGAATCAAACCCGTGACCTCAGGTATGTATCTTATGTGGGAGCCAGTCAGTGCAGGCCGGCGACACTTCGTCCCAGTGGGATCTTTTGTGTCGACACTCTCCCAATAACGACTGCCATAGATGTTCATGGCAGCCGGGACCGACGGCTTAACGTACTCTCCGAGGCACGGAGCAGACGATAAATGTCAATCAATACGCACATAATTTCGAAAAGTCATATAACTTCCAAAGTCAGTGGTACGCGATGTGGGTTCGAACCCGAGAGCCTCTGCATTGTAGTCTGTTGGTCTCCCCACTGAGCTATCGCTGCTTTTTGGACTATAGACTAACTCTTCTCATACTCAGAAGAGACTCATGCCCAGCACTGAAACAGCTTATAAATAGGGCTGATAAATAATAAACCCAACCCTAACCCACAATAAGGCAGGGTTAAAATAAATATTAGTACTTGGTATTCAAGCGTGAGCTCTCGAGTTTAATACTCAGGTCAAATAAAATGTTATTGAACTTTTCTATCTAGATATCCTTAGTAGCACGGGAATTCTCGATTTATTCGGTAAACAGCAAATGGCTGGCTGCATATTGCATGGGAACTGAAAACATACCTGGTAAAATGTAGGTGTGATAAGTATCTGCCTATTCTTTAGGCGATATACAGGTATGAGAGTTGTACTTACATGAAACTCTGTGAATAACCTAAGGCATTAATTACTATATTTAAATACAATAAAAATCATCACTGCTTAAAAACCTTGCGGGCTTAGCCATGTATCATATTTACATTTTGCCAACTATGTCTCACGTTATAGAAATTTAGGTTATTACCATCTACTGGACCTTTTGATAATTAGAATTTTTTGACAGATAAACCCAATATTACTGTGGCGACTCATGCATTTGAAGCAAGAGCTACTCGATACATCATACACACATAGTTTCACGTTTATGTCTCATCAGGGATACTACGAGTTGCTTTTTGCGTAAAACGCCTAGTGAATCATAATGTTAGATGCGCGTCACCTTGAGAGACGTAAGCAAACGAAGTATGTTTGCCATGATGCATAAACGAACCAACAGCTTAAAAGGCTATCGATCGTACAGTCAACAACATAAGTACATACTAGAGAGATTAAGCGGTTATCACTATCTTTGAAAATTATAACAAACTAGACTAAGCCCGCGACTTCACTCACTTAAATGTTGGTTAGGTTAGGTTAGTAACAGTACCTTTTCTGGATAAAAGCTACCCTTTGTCCTTTTCTGTTCCCTTGACAACGTGTATGCTAAATTTCATGATGATCGATTGAGTATTTAAGACGTGAAAGCGTAACAAACTCACAGTCTCATTTATAGTATTAGTTAAGTCTAGGATGTTCATTTTTAAAGGCAACAACAGTTAAACATAATTAAATAAAACAGTTAGTATGTATAAAAGAATAGATATGATTAAATTTACCTTTATCAATAATAATAATATTCTACCACATACACACAACACCATATAGCCCAAACTAAGCAGAGCTTGTACTATGGGTACTAGACAATGGATAAATATACATATATACGTTTCTTTTTTTTTGTTGTATATAATTATAAAAATGTCCTCCTGACCGAATTTCAGTTACGGCGGCCAATCTTAATGAAGACTGGCCATCGGCGCAGGAGATATTATAGTGCACAAGTGTGTGCGCTAACACAAGTGCACTCTCTGTTCCCTAACTCTTATGATCTGTGGGACGTATAATTCGATATAACCGGAGAGAGATCAGGCGCAGGATCAACGGATTTACGTGCTTTCCGAGGCAACAGCGCCAACTTCCTAACTCCGGACTCGTATAGAGATTTCTTAACAATAACTTTTTATTGATTCGAACCCGAGACCTCATGCACAGCAATCGCATTCACTACCGCTGCGCCACGGAGGCAGTTGTTGTAAATATATACATATTACACATAGACACACCCAGACCAAGACAATCAACCATGTTCATGCACACTTATTATTAAATGTTCAGCTACTTCTGTTTTTGACTGTATTTCGCGATCACCACTGCATCATAAGCTTCTATAATATGTAAATTAGAGTGCACATTAATTATAGCTTGTCATTTACAATTATAGCTAACACATTAATAAATGAATTGAGAGAGCGTTGGTGTCGACGTATAGCAATGATGCTTGTAAACTCAATTAAAACGACATTTGATATTTAACTGAAAATAACATGTAGATTCGGGTCGCAATTTAATATAAAGTGCTATTGTATTGTCTATAAATAAATCATCGCTAGCAGCACGAGATCCTGGCAACGTTTTTTTTTTAAAAGACAATTTCCCCACTGGTTTTATCATGTATCGCGGGGGGCTTTATAAACATGCAAACAAGGGACACAAAGAACATCCAGACTCGTAACAACCATTTGTGGATCACATAATTTTTTATCTCGTGTGGGATTTGAACCCACAACATTCGACGCTGTGGTTGTGGCGAAGCAACCACTTAGACCATTACGCCATACGTGCAGCCGAATTTAAAGAGCTATTGTGTTTTCTATCAACAAATTATCTCTAGCAGCACGGGAGTCTGGAACTGAGGGTACAGTTCCACTGCTGCCTACTGACTCCCGTGCAGCTGCTTGGTAATAGGCTCGCTCCCGATTACCTGGGATCTAGAACCTTGCCTACTTCCTCAGAGATGAGAGTATTCGTACATACATATTAGCATGACATTAGCTGGACTGCCTGGTTAAAATGCACCCAGTTGTTATGATTTTAAATTTCATCACATATTTAAATAAGAAAAAACAGATGGATTATTGTAAAACTTGCATTGTTCTTTAATATTAGAGAAAATTGTAAAGAATCGTAGACATATCTCTAGTATTAACCTATAAACAGGAAAACTAAGTAAATAATTTTCCTAGCCTTCGCTCTCTAATATGTAAAATACAGTGATCATCAATTCTCACTTGCCATTTACAATTGGGTCCGGCCGTTAGGGTCCCATTCTGGTACGCCCCCGGCCGGGATGCACCCACAGTGAAAAATTTGTTATTTCACTACGCCCCGCGCCCTTTCCGAAACGCTACCATTGCACAACAACCGGAGAAGACACTTTTAAGCAACTGTTGAAAACTAAAGTGATTTTGAATTTAAATATGTTGTGCTGTGTGTATACTATCATGAATTAGGTTTAGAATATTAGTAAGATTCGTTTTTAAGTATACTCTATATAGGTTCCCAGATTTTTTTGTAATAGACTACTTTCAAAATTCAGCAGGTTCCGATGGACGCTCTGCAGCTACATTTCTACCATATTTCTTGGCATTCGTATCTACATATATTCGATCAAATCTCTGCAGGCTGACCTTTTTTTTTAGACCGCTGGTACTGAATATTAAATATGCAAGTTTTTACAAGTAACAGTCGCTGAGCTTCTTTAAATATTATCTGCCTATATTGATAGGTGAAGTCAAGGCAACATTCTAGTTCTTCACTATCGAAAGCAAATAAATTTTCGTGGACTTACGAATTGTGGAACCCCATTTTTTTATCACGCCGACGTAGACCCACGTCGGGTCTCCCGTGGACCCCTGGGGGTCCACCTGGACCACTTTGGGCACTAATGCTCTATATGTTTAAAAAAGCAAACTTACCCTTACAATTATAGATAACACATTAATTAATGAATTGAGCGACTGCGTTAAACTCGACTAAAAAAGTATTTGATATTCAACCGAAATTGACACCTAGATTTGTGCCATCCTAACTTACTATTGTACATGCAAATATGAGTTTTAGATCGATCGAGTACGGATTAACATAATATAGTTATCTATATAACATCATATTACATCATTCATCATCATTATCTCAGCCGAAAGACGTCCACTGCTGGACATAGGCCTCCCCCAAGGTTTGCCACACAGACCGGTCTTGGGCCACCCGCATCCAACCGCTTCCCGTGACCCTTACCAGGTCGTCGGTCCACCTTGTGAGGGGCCTACCCCTGCTGCGTGTTCATTATATTAAATGATATATATGACTACCGTCGTAGGATCGACGCCGGTCGTCCCACTATATGGATTGAGTTAAGTTTATTTAAATAGTCGTTTTTCCCTCATCACGTACGATAGTAAACAAGCGTAGGCTTAGGTAAAAGAATCTTATATCCAGTAAATAACATCCATCACAAAGCCCAATGTTCCCAGACCCAAGTCTACCTTTATACCAAAATCTGGATTTGGATGCAATTTTGTTTAGGTTTCATTGAATTTTAACATCCAAACTAATCTTTAATAGTGGGTTATTTATAATAAAACGAAAATAAAAATACGAAAATCTGTAATTACCTCGGTGCGGAAGCGGTAGTGGATGCAACGACAGCTGCGCTTGAAATCTTTGGACAAGCAAAATATTATTGAAATTTTTTGTTAAGTATTTATAATATTCTATCACATACACACAACACCATCTAGCCCAAACTAAGCAGAGCTTGTACTATGGGTACTAGAATATGGATAAACATACATATATACTTTTTTTTGTAAATACATACATATTATACATAGAAACACCCAGACCAAGACAAACATCCATATTCATGCACACAAATGTTTGACTTGTGCGGGAATAGAACACGCAAACTTACATTAATTAATACTACTATATATTGTATACTTACATTATTTAATTTATTTGAATGGTTACTACCCTATTTGTACCCTACAAATTTTTTGTTGGGTTTTAACTCATTAGAGACTAGGCGGACATATTATGATCTAATGGTTGGAACCTGCAATATTTTAAAGGGTATGATCGAGGCACCGATTCTTCACGAAAAATGTTTGTTTGTGATGAATGATGATTATTTGTGCCTAACAACTATTGTCGTGGTAGAAAGCGCCGATGGCTGGCGGTTTCAGTGTGCTGCACTGTGGCACGCTTTAACTAACCCATACCGCGAACACTAAAGCAGCTTAACGCTCTCTTGGACTGTAACCCAGAAGTTGATACGTTTGCGGATGAATGGAAATATGAGCAGAATGGGTAAATGCTGAATTTTTAATTTATATTATATTATTGTGATTAAATAGTGTATTTGGCGCAAGTCGTTATATCTGATGTCAAATGAATAAATCAGTAGCAGAACGAAGAAACACATCTATAGGCTCACTCCTTATTTCGTAGTACCTAAACGCATGTCTGCTGAAATGAAGGTGTGATACACCCTTTACCTAACTTTAAGGGGATATTAGGTGTGAGAGATCACATATTTACTTTTAACCAGGTCACTAACCATCTACATAATAATATTTATATGACACAATAACAATTTAAATATAACCTAAATCCTTCCAGTAGGTAAAATTAAAAACAATGTTACGATTTATTGTACTGCGAAGCACAATACTCTAGTGATCAACAAACTAACAAAAATTGCATGAATTTCGAATGCGAGGTTTTCAAACTAACAATATTTTTATACCAATTTACTGCATGGATGGAGAATACAAGGAACTTTATCCAGTATTTTTGTGCAATAGTTTTACAATGCGATAGTAATAATAAAAATATGACTATCAGAGGAATAGTCTGTACTGTTTAAAAAAATATATTTGACAGGTATTTTATAAACTATATAAACTGTTCCTCAGTTTCAGGGCACGGTCCTGCACTCAGTATAAGAAGGGTAAGGTTACAGGGTAAGATTAGACCACCAGCGTGGTGGTCCCACGGCCCACGCCCAGTGCGGGTTGGCGATTGCACATAACGTCTTCCAAAACAATTAAGAACACTCAACATTTTCCTCACGTTGGTTACTTTACCGTTAAAGCGAGCAAAAAGTCACAATGATATACGCGCATAAATTTAAAAGTCTTGGCATCGAATTCGAGACCTCGGCATGGCAGTCCACAATCTTTTACTAGACTACCACTGTTGTATACCAATAATATAAAGAAGTAATCGTTTTTGCCTCCGACTTTGATTGTTTGTGATTTAAGTGGTCGCATCGCCACTGCCTCTATCCGAGAGTTGTTGGTTCTAACCCCACACAAATGGTTGTTCCGAGTCTGGGTGTTCCTTGTGTCCGTTGTTTGAATCTTAGTAAAACCCTCCGCGGCATAGGAATTATTCCTCAAGCGGGCGTTGTCTGTTTAAAAGGAAAATAAAAATTTATATCCCTATTTTCGTGTCAGGACTTTATTTTAATAGAATATAGAAATTAAACTACTATATACGGATTTTATCGCGTTGTTTATTTGACACTTTATTACATAATTTTGAAAAACTGTTACACTACTACTACTATTAAACTTTACTAATTTTTAAGCCAATTGAATTATTATTAAAACTATTTAGATTTAATTTAAGAAGACAATATTAAGAATATAGAAAGTTATAGGTAAGTAGAAATCATAAATGTGGATAAAACCGGATAGCTTGTAATTTATACAGTATAAAGAATATTTTTTATTGACATGGTTATATTTAAGACTGAATACTCGAACGTACATATTATCCTGTTAATCATAGTTATGAGAAGTCAACATTCTCATATAAAATCTTTGACTAGTTGACTATATGAGCGGGTGCTGATAACACTGATATATGGATATTTAGAAACAATAACAATAATTACATTTTTGAGCCGTTTGGGATGGAAACCCTAGGTTCATGGGGTCCGAGCGCTCGTATTTTGTACAGGGAGATCGCAAAACGCCTGATCGACGTTTCGCGTGATCAGAAGGCTGGTCTTTTCTTAGTGCAAAGAATCAGCATTGCCGTTTAACGTGGCAATGCTGCCAGTCTTCTGGGCATGTTACTAGTTGACAGCGATGCTGAAGAATTCTACGATGTCTAAACCATTTTTGTAAATATTTAGTATTATAATTATTTGTGTTTTTGTAATTATGTTATCTTTTTTAATACGTTTGTAATTATAGATATATTAGATTATTTCGTTTTAAAATTAATTATGTAAATATATTTTATCAACTTAAAACATAATATTAGCTTAAAAATAGTACAGTTTAATAGTAGTAGTGTAACAGTTTCAAAATCATGTAATTAAGTGTTAATAAAGTTTTATAACATACATAGGCTTACGCCAATGTCCCCGATTACATTTCCTATAAAGAGCTACATAGAGCTACAGGTAGGTAAGCGTTTATTGGAGTCTGTGATTGCATGCAATACTAAAACTCGCGTATAGCTTACTTTTGAAAGAAGTAATTAAAGGATTACGTCTTCGTTGTCGACCTCCCAAAAATTAAAGGCAAGAAAGAGAAAGCCCACACAAGGTCGAATGGCTGCAAACTTAAATATGGAGGTAGTTCCCTAACCTGTCTGCTACAGTTTGTGCGAACACCCAGACAATAGGAGACTATCAACTGAAATTCGAATTATATGAATGTTCAAGAAAATCTAAACACTCGAAACTTGGACAAAATCCGAGAATGTATAAACTTTGCGGATTCGACCTAAAATATACACCGCTATCATGCTAGGTCAACGGGGGACATCGGGGTATCGAATATTCTAATATAATTCGAATGGTAATGTGGTAAGCAGTGATCAACTTTCGGATCGTACAAGTTTAGAATATACGACGTGTTCTAAAACAATATGACAAAATCAAACCAATCACATCAACATACGTCCTGTTTATTACTTACTGTTTATTCTGTAGAAAAAGAAAGAAATATATATTTTATAAAGAATGAAATAAAAGACTGATTCTTAGAAGAGATGACTACTGAAATTATACGAACAGATATGAATGAAACGAAACCAAAACAGAATGGGACGGCCGTAAATAATACACGATAACACGATAGGGTGACAAATATTCTTTGTTTCGTTTCAATAAACTTATTTAGCGATGATGAACAAATGTACGGTACGTCTTATGGTGAGTGGTTGCCGTAGTACCAGTAATATATAAAGCCTAGTAGGACACTATGCCAAAAAAGAATATATATTTAAAAGACAATTATATAGGCATTTTATTTTTGTGTCGCGGGAGATTTTACAAACATTCAACCGGAGACAAAGAATACCTTGGTTTGGGCATATAGAAAGAATGGACGAGAAAAGACTAGCTAAGAAAGTGTATAAGGCTAGTGTGAATGGAACAGTCGTAAGAGGAAGACCTAGGCGAACATTTCTCGATCAGATCGGAGACGTTCTGGACAAAAGCCAGGTTAAGAGCACCTTAAACTGGCGAGTGTGTATGAGGAATGTGATGAAATTGAATGAAACCTGAGAAGTGTGTCAGGATCGTAGTAAATGGAAATCCGTAGGCTCTGCCTACTCATTTGGGAAACAGGCGTGAATCTATGTATGTATATATGTACAAAGAATACCCTAATTCGAAACAACTACTTCTGGATCACTCAAATTTTGTCCCGTGTGTGGATCGAACTCAAAATACTGGGCGTGGCAGTAATGGCAACGCGACCATTTATACCACTACGTTATATCCGTGCAGTTATATTGTTAGTACCTTCATTCAAACTAAAGAAAAATATATTGAAACTAGCTTTCCCGACAGACGTTGTCCTGTACATACAAAAAAAAAACACTAAATTTAAACTAAACCATTCTCGAATCCACTTGAACACACACAAAAAATTTCATCAGAATCGGTCCAGCCGTTTAGGAGAAGTTTAATTACAAACACATGCACAGAAAATTTATATATATAAAGATGTATTGTACTCCTGAAAGTGAGTTCATGAGTTGTAAAATTAGTCTCGATCAAACAACAGCTTGAGTTTACAATAGTAGAACTTATTTTCATATAACAGTACCACTTACTCGGGGCTGTCTGATAAAAATAAAGATTACTAAGGACTTGTCCCACCACCTCCAAATAGCATTTATCTATAAGATAAAAGTCTCGCCATCTCTCTTCTTTAGCCTTACAAGTGTGGGAAAGCATGCGATTTATCTTTTAGATAAATTTTACTTGTTAGTTGTGGGACTGGCCATAACTCTCCTGAAAACACAGCGCATTCTTTAACAATTTCGAATGTTTAGAATCTAATACTTGTTAATAAACGAAAATGAAAGACAATATTTTCTTTAAGGACAACGTACTAAGTTTATTCCTGTATTGGGTGAGTCTTTACATACATTGAACAACAGACACAAAATACATCCAGACTCGTAACAACCGCTAGTAGATCACACAATTATTTGCCACACATAGGATTTGAACCCACAATACTTTGCGTTGTGTTAGTCATCACTACCGACCACTTATACTACTACGCCAGCCGTGCAATCACCGGGTGGCATATTTAGATTATACATATACGATTATGCTTTGTGTATATACAGCGTGTCCCAGAATATGTGAATCAAATTGTAACGGGCGATTCCTTAGATAAGAAGCCTTCAAATGTGCTATATGAAAAATAAAAATTATGCCCTTGTGTAACATAAAAGAAAGAAGTTTATAAAGTAGTCTCTTTCAGACTTTCAACTACAGGTGCTTCGTTTATGGCTAATTTTCATATTTTTTTTCACTAATACTATTTGTGAAGGATTGACTCGTCAAAGAACGATTTTTTTTAAAACTGACGTAGTTTTGTAATTGCAGCATTATTTTGGTGCGTTACGTACTTTTAAAAAAACGTTGTTTTTTTATTTTTACATTAAGGTAATAATTTTTATTTTTTTATTTATCTCACTTGAAAGGTCCTTTTTTTTTTTTGACCCAGGAAAATCCTTTATGGATACCTCCTCCCCCGGGGGGGAAGGGTGGTTATGTGAGACTCTCCGCCCCTGAAGGGGGTCGGTATACACACTAAAAACCTGGGGTGAGCAGTCCCTCCGCCGACGGAGTGGGGCGGGATGGGGTCGCAATCACCATCCCGCCCCGGCGGTTGGCCCGGCTGATGGTGACCGGGCCTCAGCACCTATGGAGGGAAGGCCTTGCTCACCAAGGCCATCTCTCAGACGTGTGGGACCGTGCAAGCCGGTAGAGAGTCCCCCGACTTTGTACCAGTGACCCCACTATACAGGAGCGAAAAGGCGGGCAAATCGCCTCCTTCTCGCTCCCGTCCGTCTGCGCCGGAGAGGGTCAGCGAGGAGGTTGTTCTCCCTGACCCTCTCCGCGATCTCCTTCTGCGCCATGACAGCTTCGCAGAAGGAGACCACTGCCTGCCACGACCTCTCACTGCCGAGCATGGCGGTGATCACGCTCGGCAGGGAGAGATCTCCGCCTATTATGGCCGAAAGCGTGTGCCGCTGCGGCCCCACGCGGCACACGCCTCCAGCGTGTGGAGCGCCGTGTCTTCCGGCGCCCCACACTCGTGGCAGGCCGGGGTCGTCTCCCGTCTCGCGATCTGGTGCAAATACTTTCCGAAGCATCCGTGCCCGGAAAGCACCTGCACCAGTCGGAAGGTCAGCGACCCGAATCGCCGCCCTATCCACCCCCGGAGGACCGGGCGAATGGCCTCCACCGTCCACTAGCACATTTGAAAGGTCCTTGCCTAAGGAATCTCCCGGTACAATTTGATTCACATATTCTGGGACAGCCTGTATATAATTCTATTAGTTGTATATTTACTTTTAATAGTTCTTAATGACAGCGTTGACACTTTTCATATAAATTAATGTATGAATATTTAAACTTTTGCTAAATGGAGTACATACGACGTTTAATTACTGTACGGGAAAGATCCACTATTAGAATATTATTCAGTGTGGTCTGTTCGCTAGAGATAAAGAGTTATTGGTCATATAAAGCAGCTAACGGTGGGGTTATACTGTAGAGATGCGGAGCGGAGATGTGCTATGGTAAAACAGTCTGATTGCTTAAAACATCTTGTCTAAAGTCTGAGAGCTTGTTAGTATTTGCCAGCGACATTTGAAATAGACTTTTTCCTTGATCCTAGTGGCATACAAATCAGCGGCATAACTCATGCTAAGGATTAATTGCTGCTCATGGACACCGCAACACCGCAACGTAAATAGAAACACCAATGATTAATTATGTTCGGGTACTTTTAAATAACGACACTGGAACATTGAGACAACTACCATCTTAGTCTCCCCGTGACCATGGCTGCTAAAAAGCAACCGAAACGTCGGGGAAAGTGTAAACTTAAATATAAATAGTTTTAATAGTTTTAATAAATTAATTAGCTTAAAAATTAGTAAAGTTCAATAGCATATAGTAGTAGTGTGACAGTTTCAAAAATTTTGTAATAAAGTGTAAAATAAACAACGCGATAAAATCCGTATATAGAAGTTTAATTTCAATGAATAACATTCGCGTAAACAGAAGACAAAATTATTTATTTATATATTTATTTTTTTGGACCACCAGTAATATACAACAATACTTATGTTAAATACATAGTCTAGAATTTTTTGTCTGGTTGCATAATCTTTTAAGGTAGCCACTGCATGCACAAATAGGGGAGCTTGAATTTTAATTAAATATATAAATTAGGTTTTAATATAATTTTGACATGTACAAGATGATGCAACCAATTAAATAAAACAAATTAAATCATTTACAACAATTAACAACACAATAGAAAATATAATAACAAAACCAAGAAGTAAATTAGAACTAAATTTATGGAATAATATGATTTGGTGTTTAACAGTAATTAGATTATAAATTAAGTAAATAAAAGTTGTCTTCAAAGAGTTCTCCATAATGTTCTCGAAGATATGTGAAGTCTGCCAAGCCGCACTAGGCCAGCGTGGTGGACTATAGCATGACCCTTCTCACACTGAGAAGAGGCCCGTGCCCAGCAGTGGGACAGTTTAATACAGGGCTGATATTATTTATAGTCATGGGCAAAATATCCGGAGGGCGCTTTCCAACAAAGTCGACGGACCTCATCAAATCTGTGACACATTCGAGCATCAATGTCAACTCCCAGGCCGCCAAACATAGAACTACATGGCGTCGCATCACAAGAGATGCGGTGGCGCAAGATTGGACCGAGACATGACCACGATCACTCTGTCGAGAGTGTAAGACTAAAAAGAAGATTATTTATAAAAAAGGATACGTCATAGCGCTCTGAAAATATCATAGGGGTCGTATAGTAGAACCTTCACGTACGTGGGAGAATTGATCGCTGAAAGTGTGCCGTGCTGGATATAAACGTTTTCGTATTGTTAACGTGTCGAGTGGTACAATAATAAAAATGTGGCGATGGTACCAATTCGCATAGTTCCTCAGAGCATTCGTGAAAGAGACGGTAGAGCACGTACAAATAACCAAATTCTGTCTTGACGGACTCAAGCCTGTTGCCGGCGTTACGTAGAGACAAAATATTTCGATTGTGGTATTTTTCTTTTGTCTCATTGAATTTAAACTACTTTATACGGCTTTTATCGCGTTGTTTATTTTTAAACACTATTACTACATAATATACAAACTCTTAAACACGGTTACTAGTTCCGTTGCTTTTCAGCAGTCATATTCACGGGCAGACTAAGATGATTTCTTTGTCTCATTCTTTCTTCTTTTTTTGTCATGCTCGGTCGTCGGCTTAGGATATCATTATTCTAGTTATCTCAGAACTTCTCTGATAATAGTCAGATAATAAGCATTCTGATATGTTATTGTACAATACAATATTATATTTCAGATATAATAAATATATAATAATAATAATATTCTACCACATACACCCAACACCATCTAGCCCAAACTAAGCAGAGTTTGTACTATGGGTAATAGACAATGGATAAACATACATATATTTTTTTTGTAAATACATACGTATTATACATAGAAACACCCAGACCAAGGCAAACATCCATGTTCATGCACACAAATGTTTGACTTGTGCGGGAATCGAACCCGCGACCTCAGGCGTGGCAGTCGGTTACACTTACCACTACGCCACGGAGGCCGTATCTATACTAATATTATAGAGCTAAAGAGTTTGTTTGTTTGTTTGTTTGAACGCGCTAATCTCAGAAACAACTGGTTCGAATTGAAAAAATATTTTAGTTTTGGATAGCCTATTTATCGAGGAAGGCTATTGTCTATATAGCATCAAGCTACGACCCACGGGAGCGGCGCAGTAACTATAAAGCGGATGAAACCGCGGGCACATCTAGTAATAAAATATAGAAGTTTATAGAATTATATTTTTCCTTAACTAAGAATTATAATATGAATATTTTTGACAGTATAGCATTAAATTCATCGATCAATCATCAAGATGTCAAGGTAATCTGATCGCACTTCTGGTCAGATTATATTCTTGTTTGTTCAATATTTGGTGGTTTATTCTGTTCATATACATTAACCAGCTGCCATTATATCGTACAACTTTCTATAGCTACGCACACTTAACTTGAGAGGACTTAACCTTCACCATTCATCCTGTTAGAATATATCGGTAATTCACTCAATGCATGACCAAAACATAGTATGAAAAAGGGCAACCTCCGCACTATAAATAATTATTGTGACAAAGCGGAGATACATTGAAACAACGGACAAAAAAGTCACCGGTATCGAGAACATCGAATGTAGATCACACTATTTTTACTATAGAGAAGGATTTTACTTAGTCAGCTTGTGACCACGATCGGTGTAACCTGATCAAAACGTCAAGCATTAATAAGGTAAACATAATGCATGATCGCATTAATACCCGTTACGATTTTCCGATATCATGTCAAATTGTCAAAGATACGCTAAGAAGATGTCAAAATCAAAAATCATTTGTTCATTTAAGTCATAAAGTAACACTTATGAACGTCAAAATATATAGGTTAGTGAGTTTACTTAGGTACTGAAGCTACATTTAGGTTAGTTGCTAGGTTCAGGCAAAGGGTTTAGCCTATGAGAAGAAACCTGCGGAAAAGCATGTAATGAGAAAGTTTTAAAGTTATTACTTTTAAGTCCCTTGTGGGGATCGAACCCACAACACTCAGCACACTGGCAACGGTAACTTAAACCACTGCGCCAACAGTGCAGACAAAACAGTCACTATTGTACAGACATGTATTCAGCACATTTACCAGTATGAACAAAGCTTTACGGACCGGTACACTTTTTGTCATAAAACGATGAAATAATGTCGAATGAGCATGTGTTTGTTATTTTTTATAGTTTATATTTAGTGGTTTTATTCACCCGCCTTTTGACACGTAGGTATAATTTTGACTGCATATTTTTATAAAGTAAATAATCTATAATGATATGTTAACATTTAGCATCTTGCTACCATAGAAGTATTTTGTAAATGTACTTGGTTTGTTAAAACGAACCAAGTACTTCATCGCTTCTTCTTCTTTACCACTTATTACATAATATTAAAAAAGAAAGTCTAAAATCAAAGTCCCTCGCCGCGTCTGTCTGTTTGTCTGTTCGTCTGTTGATAAACTCAAAAATACTGAATGGATTATCATGCTATTTTCACTAATAAACAGAGTGATTCATGAGGAAGGTTTAGATGTGTAATTTGTTAAGGTGTTGTCCTACCCATGCAAAGCCGGGGCGGGTCGCAAGGATTGTATATTATGCTTCTATCAGTGTCAGCTTAATAATAATTATTATTTTACTGTTATTGTTAATAGCTTTAAGTTTTCCATACCTAAGTAAATATATAAATTAATGTAAAATTAACGTTGAAGGAAAACATCGTGAGGAAATCTGCATGTTTGAGAGTTCTCCATAATGTTCTCAAAGATATGTGAGGTCTGGCAAACCGCACAGGGACAGCAAAATCTTCTTACGCTGAGAAGAGGCCCGTGCCCAGCAGTGGGATAGTTTATATACAAGGCTGATAATTTTGTGATATTATAAACATTTTATAGTTTATAATTCTTTCATTTTAACATCAGTAGTTTAGCTGCATAATATTTTCACTTAGCCATTGCCGGGCTAAAAATTGTTAATTTCAACATTTTTTTATACAATTCTGTAAAGGTTTTGGATTTTCATACAATTTTATGTATTTTACGTTACCAATAGTTTTCGGGAACGACTTAAAATATGACCATTCTTGACTGATACATTAATAAACTGTTTACCACTCCAATCAAGACTATTAATATTAATAATAATAATAATAATAATATTCTATAACATACACACAACACCATCTAGCCCAAACTAAGCAGAGCTTGTACTATGGGTACTAGACAATGGATAAACATACATATATACTTTTTTTTTTGTAAGTCCATACATATTATATATAGAAACACCCAGACCAAGACAAACATCCATGTTCATGCACACAAATGTTCGACTTGTGCGGGAATCGAACCCGCGACCTCAGGCGTGGCAGTCGGTTACACTAACCATTACACCATCGAGTCGTCTAAAGTATACTATATACTATTGTTCAATCACAAAGCAGTAAAAGTAGTTAACGATTTAAATCACAAATTTATACAATGAGTATGATCTCTTGATAAGCCGGTAACGAATAGGAAATTCACTAAAGAGAAATCAAATAGTAGCGAAATGAATAAAGTTTAACGAAAAGGTTCATTATAAATACTAAGTATTTAGTAATACCTAGAGTTGGTTGTACAAAAGGTAGACCTTTTGTATGTACAACAAAGTTTACAAGCACATGACCTACCCGGTGGTAAGCGGTTAAAATAGGCTATTGAAAAGTTCCTGCCTTTATCAACGTTATATATCTACTAAAATAAAATAGAATATAATGTATACCAGAATGGCGATAGCTTATTGAGAGAACCGTTGGACTGCCACGTAGACGTCTCGAGTTCAATTTCAATGCGCGCATCTCTGACTTTTCGAAGTAGTGTTCGTATTAAATAGTCAATCATCGTTAACAGTGAAGGAAAACATCGTGAGGATACCTGCATGTCTGAGAGTTCCATCGCAATAAATGTGTTTGAATTTGAATTTGAGTTCCATAATGTTCTCGAAAATATTATGTGAAATCTGCCAACCCGCAATGGGTCAGCGTGGTGGACTATGGCCTAACCCTTCTCACACTGAGAAGAGGCCCGTCCCCAGCAGTGGGACAGTTGTGTTCGTCGTCTTCCTTTAACTATGTTCTTCACTAGCGATCCGCCCCAGCTTCGTTCTGGTAGTACAAAACCTTAACAAATTATATACGTAAACCTTCCTCATGAATCACTCTATCTATTGGTGAAAACCGCATGAAAATCCGTTCAGTAGGTTTTTGGGTTTATCGCGAACAGACAGACACATTATATTATTATATATACTATATTATAGTATATGATTGTTGATTTTGTTCATGTAAATAATAGAAAATAATATTCAACATATTCTCATTTGAACGACATTAAACGACTTCATATGCGACATGGAGACACTCAAGTTTTACTCACCAGGAATAACAGCGATAGCTCAGTGGGGAGACCAACAGACTGCAATGCAGAGGGTCTCGGGTTCGAACCCATGTCGCGCACCTCTGACTTTCAGAAGTTATATGACTTTTCGACATTATGTGCGTATTGATTGACAGTTATCGCCTGCTCCGTGCCTCGGAGAGCTCGTTAAGCCGTCGGTCCTGGCTGCCATGAACATCTATGGCAGTCGTTATTGGGAGAGTGTCGACACAAAAGATCCCACTGGGTCGAAGTGTCGCCGGTCTGCACTAACTGGCCCCCCACATAAGATAAGATAAGATAGGTCAGATCGATAGGTTCGGCAAACAATTTGATCTGCAGAGCCTGTGGTGAACAGGATGAGTCCATATCACATCTACTGTGTGAATGTGACGCGTTGGCTGGACTGAGGATGGGTCTGATGATGATTGGCATATCCGAACCCTGAAGGCTTCTGCCTCTGAAGTGTACGCTGCGACTGATGCAGTACATTCATAGGGAGATAGCTCAGGGATAGATCTCAGGGCAGACACAAAAGTTCCCACTGGGTCGAAGTGTCGCCGGTCTTCACTGATTGGCCCCTGAAATAAGATAAGATAAGTCAGATCGACACAACATTTAGTTAATCGATTGTCAAACGTATATCAACTCCTGGGATAGGTTAACTAATTTAACAAGAGTCAATCACTTGACATGAGTTTTATTTTGACAAGACGTTGATAAGCCTGTAAAAACAGCAAGTACATTTTATTATTAATAAAATATAAACACTCTAACCCCAACTGCTATCGTAAATAAAAGGTGCTATTTATAAGATGTTTTTCACGATAAAGCGGTTTCAGTTCCCTTTACTTTTGAACCTACACTTAAAATCACTTCCCTTATTAATAACAGTACTTTGTTTAACATAATGTCTACATACGAGGTGGGAAAGAACCTTAAAAATGATTAGCGCTTAAAATCGGTAATTAGCGGTCGAAAAGGAAAAACTTCACGTCAAAAAGTAAGGAATCACTTTAAAAATGTGACTACCTTATATTAAAAATATTATAAATGCGAAAGCAGTTTTTTTTTAAAGCAGCTCTCTCACTACTGTTAATTCCCGTGTCGCGGGGGTTTTTATAAACATTCAAACAACGGACACAAAGAACATCCAGACTCGGAACAACCATTTATGGATCACACAAATTACTTTCCCGTGTGGGATTCGAATCCACAACACTCTGCGCAATGGCAGCGGCGAGGCAACCACTTTAACCAGTACGCCACCTGTGTTTGTTACGCCTTAACGTCTCGACCGATCATTATGAAATTGATAACGAAGATTCACCTGCAGATTGTCAGTGATACAAGAAAGGACAGGGTATCTTTCACCCAGAAAAAGAAGTACGGGTCCCGAGAAATATGTAAATGCTACAATTGTTGGACAATCCTAAGGAAATGGTTTAACACCAACTATCGAACCCTATTAACAGTCGCAACTAATGTTGTATCAGTTCAATAATATTACGTACTGTTTACCGTAAACCTTGCCAAAGTTCCAACTTGTAGTATTCTGATAGCCCAAAGGAGACATTACCCCCTTACTCTCTCAGTTCAGTTGTTCTAGAAGTGCTATTCCAACATTTCTTGAATAAACTATTCATTAATTTACTATAAATTTAAAATATGATGTTCATTTATTGTAAATATTTTATATGATAGATTTATTTAATGATATTACGTCGAATCAATAGTTCATGATAAATGAAAATATAAAGACTTTTTTTTAACGTGGTATAATACTCCTAATGCATGCCCTCTCTCCACAGACGGAAGCGAGAGGGTTATGTCGGGCTCTCCCAAGACTTCCTACCTACTAAAACCACCACGGTGTGCCAACTGGCTGCTTTGTATGGTGGCTGGGTCACTGGAAATGAACCTACATCAGCGATCCACCCAGCAGTGCCCAATGTATAATAATATTCTATAATATTCTACCACATACACACAACACCATCTAGCCCAAACTAAGGAGAGCTTGTGCTATGGGTACTAGACAATGGATAAACATACATATACATACTTTTTTTTTTGTAAATACATACATATTATGCATAGAAACACCCAGACCAAGACAAACATCCATGTTCATGCACACAAATGTTTGACTTGTGCGGGAATCGAACCCGCGACCTCAGGTGTGGCAGTCGGCTACACTAACCACTACGCCATCGAGGCCGACAATGTAGACAGTGAAGGTCTGCGGGCAACGACTCCTAGGCGACGTCCCAGCAGTCGTGCTAATATTTCGTGTTCCAAAGACATTCTACTGTCGAGTAGGAAGTCTTTGCAAAACGTAAAATTATAATCTTTAGTTATATTATTAGTTTATATCTGACAATTTTTATTTCATAATTAAATAAATAAATATTTTATGACTATTTTATTTATTTTTATTATGTATGTATCTTATGTGGGGGCCAGTCAGTGAAGACCGGCGATACTTCGACCCAGTGGGATCTTTTGTGTCGACACTCTCCCAATAACGACTGCCATAGATGTTCATGGCAGCCGGGACCGACGCCTTAACGTGCTCTCCGAGGCACGGAGCAGGCGATAATTATCAATCAATACGCACATAATTTCGAAAAGTCATATAACTTCCGAAAGTCAGAGGTGCGCGACGTTTATTTTCACTATACCAGCTTTTCCCGCGGCTTCGCTCGCGTAAAAGGTCTCGGTGATAATAAAGCTCTCTAATGATAAAAGAATGTTTAAAATCGGTTAAGTAGTTTTTAAGTTAAATCTTTACAACCAAAAAGCAAATCTTTCCTCCTTATAGATTACACATCAAATAGTTTGCTAACGAACATTAATGCGTTAGTCAGTACCACGTAGCCCCTACAGCTGAGCTTATTCTTGTCTACCAGTTCGTGTCCGGTACACCAGTGTACAGCCAGACTCAGTACTGAGAACTTCTTGATAGAAAATCTTAAATACTGATTAGATGGAATCTAACCTAAAACCTTGTGAACAACAGCCACACTTACGCTGCGTCGAACTAACTATCGTATAAGATACGAAACTTCGAGAACATTGATCTAACATAAAATTATCTCCAGAAACATCCCTCAAACTTAGTCTAGTTATGATAATATTATTGTATCAAGTTCCATCGCAAAATAATCCTTCGTAAAATTACAGTAGAGATATCGGAACGGAACTTATCGGAAACGGAATACTAGAAGGTCTTATTATTATCATAAAAATATAATATCAATGATTATTGTGTTTCGACAAAAGCGAGTTCATTACAACAGCTGCCTTTGTCCCGCAAATAATCTTGTTATATGAATTGGTTCCGCGGCTCTGCCTACCCACTTTTTATTATTTTAGTTTATCTTCAAGCTTGTGCACCTTTGAAGGTTTGGACAGCGTTGTAAAAATACGCAGTCAAGATTATTTGCCTTAAAATAAAAGCTATTGCTACTGCAGGATTCCTGAAACTTTACACATACACACATATTATTTTCCCATATTTATATATATTTTATATATTATTTTACCACATACACCTGGAAGACCTAGGCAAACGTTTCGCGATCAGATCAGAGGCGTTCTGGACAAAGGCCAGGTTAAAAGCGTTAATAAGCAGATACCTACTATGAAAACACTTCGGATTTTTTAGGACGTACAAGTGTCATACGACGATATTCGTGACGAATGTCGGCGCGAATGATGTTTCATGGTAAGAATAAGCACGAATGAACGTGAAACGCGTTATACGCAATGACCAGAGCACCAAATCACTAGCTTCACTAGAGTCGAATCGCTTGTAATATTCTATACGTGCTACATAATCGAGCATAATCAAGCTCAAAATAAGCCCCAGAATCCCAGCATGTCTGTGATAGTTACATACATCCGTGTCGTATACATGCAATTAATAATAACACTGTTATTATACTGAGTATAAGGGAGGGCGTACCGAAAACTTTAGCAAGACGTCTTTCTATAGGTACTTATCTCGACGCAAACTTCAATTAATAAAAAAACGCAATATTAAGATTTTATATTGATTGAATAGCAGCGATAGCACAGTGGCGAGAGCAACAGACTGCAATGCAGAGGGTCTCGGGTTCGAACCCACGTCGCGCGCCTCTGACTTTCGGAAGTTATATGACTTCTCGAAATTATGTGCGTATTGATTGACAATTATCGCCTGCTCCGTGCCTTGGAGAGCACGTTAAGCCATCGGTCCCGGCTGCCGAGAACATCTATGGCAGTTGTTATTGAGAAAGAAAGAAAGAAAGAAAGAAAATAATTTTATTTATTCCACGCTCATAATATAAGGTAACAGAAAACACAACCAAAAGTACATATAGAACAAATAAGGTCCTGCGTCAGCAATGTTGCAGTATATCCACAACGCTGGTATTCTCGCAGACCCTGAATGATTTCGGTGCATGTAGGCAGTAACATACATACATAAAACTCAATTAAAAACAAACTATCAAAAAACAAAAAAAAGAGTAACTTAAATAAATTAGGCAGAAGGTGGATGGCAGAAAGTAATTTCATACTAAATAATAATATTGGTATCTATATAATATAATACTTATATGTATACATACATATAGAATTAAAAGTACCTTGTAAATAATAAAAAAACAGATAATATAAGAAAAATAATACATAATAAAGACATTGTGTCAATAAAAACGTTATATTACAACGCAGCATATAATGTTGTGTTACATTTCCGAACGACCCCCGGCTCTTGTCAACAAAACATGACACTGATTGTCATCGATGTCATGTGGGTAGTAATAATTCTAAAGATCAATTGCAAAATAAAATAAGCATCCATCTGCGTCTGTGCAATGAGAAAAAGAGGCTAGGATGATATTTTATAATAGGTTATATTTATACTTAAAAGTCAAAGCAAAGTAAATTAAGTGTAAGTCAGTACCCTCTTATATCCTGCCACTGGTCTAGCCTTAGGGTATCGTTAGCCTTCGGGTTGCGGAGGTCAGGTGGCAGCCGCTCCGTGTAAAAACTGATATCCAGTCAAATCCGGTTAGACTAGAAAAGCCGACCCCAAGTGACTTGAAAATAATAAAGGCTAGGGAGAAGAGAAGAAGATTTTATATTGATTAACATTATTACGTGGTACGCAATGAATTGCTGCCAATACAACGCACCGCTCGCGCTGGCGGGAATGACCTCTGTGTTCCGCGCGCATAAAAACAGCTGAACTGTTTAAATCACGATGATTGAATTACATTACTGTATATTGATAACTAGCTGTGCCCGCGGTCTCACCCGCGTCAGTGGTATTTGTGGTTACTGCGCTGCTCCCGTGAGCCGTAGCGTGATATTAAATCACCTATACCTTTCCCAGGGTCTCAGGCTATCTCCATTCCAAATTTCATCTAAATTAGTTTAGCGGATTGATCGTAAAAAGGTAACAGACAGACAGACAGACCGACAAACAGACAGAGTTACTTTCGCATTTATAATATTATTATAGTAAGGATTATCGCTTACTTTAACGGTAAAGAAAAATAATGTGAAGAAACTTGCATGCCTGAGAGTTCTCCATAATGTTTTTGAAGGTAATTATGTGAAGTTTGCCAACCCGCACTGGGCCAGCGTTGTGGACTATGGCGTGACCCTTCTCACACTGAGATGAGGCCCGTGCCCAGCAGTGGGACAGATTAATACAGTGCTGATATTATTTATTATTACATACCTAATGTTTACATAGTCGTATATCGTCGCACTCACGGTCCTGGCAACTATTTTTGCTTCTAGTAGGTGCCGTACGATTTGGTAGAGCTGTATAAATACTAACTACTGCCTCCGTGGCGCAGCGGTAGTGAATGTGACTGCTGTGCATGAGGTCTCGGGTTCGAATCCCGGGTCGGGCCTACAAAACGTTATTGGGTTTTTCTGTAAAGAAATCTGAATAGCAGCTCGGAGTTAGGAAGTTTAGTTTAGGCGGTGTAAGACACCCCCGTGCCTCGTAAACCAGGTAGAGCCGTTGGTCCTACGTCTGATCTCTCTCCGGTTGTGTTGGCTTATCCGTACCATCGGATCATGAGAGTGAGGGAACAGAGAGTGCACTTGAGTTCGCGCACACGCTTGTGCACTATAATATCTCCTGCGCAGATGGCCAGTCTACGTTAAGATTGGCCGCCGTGACCGAAATTCGGTCTGGAGGACATTATTATAATCCTAACTAATATTATAAATGTGAATGTGTGTTTCTTTATTGGTTTGTTACGTTTTCACGCCTCAAAGACTCAACCGATCATCATGAAATTTTGCATACACGTTTTCAGGGTTACAGAATAGGACAAAGGGTACCTTTTATCCAGGAAAAAAGAACAATTACTCGAGCGAAACCACAGTCAAAATTAAGTAAATTATACATATTTGTATTGTATATTGAAATATAATCTTGTCATTGCAGTAAGCACATATATAGAGAACGTGCCCACTAACGGGACATACAAACAATCTAATTGAGTCGTCTCGTCTAATCCTACCTAATATTATAAATGCGAATGTGAGTTTGTTTGTTACCTTTTCACGCCTTAACTACTCGACCGATCTTCATGAAATTTCGCATACACGTTGTCACGTTTACAAAATAGGACATAAGGTATATTTCACGTAGTATAATTTACCTCAATAGAAGTAAACATATCTAAAAATAAACACAACTAAAGCGATGCGTGGGTTTTATAAATGGTATTACATATTATAACTCACTGTACAACGTGAGTACTCTAAAAGCGCCCATAGTGCGATATAAGAGACAACGTTGTTTTGCATTTTCTTTGATAAATCCAATGTTTGCTCGGCAATGACACGTCACTTAGTAGAGTAATCAGTATCATATTTTTCCGGTGTATGCTTCAGTCGTAAAGTGTTTGGATATTTATAAGGTCTCAGTTGATTCTCAGCTTGAGTTAAATATTAGCATGTGTTATTGAGTTGCAGCGGCACATCGGCGGCCAGACAGATAGGATTTTAATTACTTCTGAAATTTAATAATAGAAGTGTTATAGTTCAAAATCTATACTAATATTATAAAGCTGAAGAGTTTGTTTGTTTGTTTGGTTGAACGCGCTAATCTTAGAAACTACTGATTAGATTTTTTTGTGTTAGCTAGCCCATTTATAGAGGAAGGCTGTAGGCTACATAACATCACGCTATGACCAATAGGAGCGGAGCATCAATGAAAAATGTTGCAAAATCGGGCAAAAATCTCTTATGTGAAGCAGACAAAGTTGCGCGGGTCAGCTGGTTATGTAATAAAAGTGTTGTAAAATAAAAAACGCGACAAAACCCGTATAAAGTAGTTTTCATTTCAATTCCAAAAATTGATAGGTTAAGTAAATTTTGCTACTTCGGTTACTCATGGGTAGTGAATACGACTACTTTAGATGAGGTTGTAGGTTAGATTACTGAGTCGTGCAAAATGCTAATAGGTTTTCTGTTGAAAAATTCCTAATAGCAACATAAAGACTGGTTCTTTGTCTATAATAATAATAATATCAGCCCTGTATTAAACTTTCCCACTGCTGGGCACGGGCCTCTTCTCAGTTTGAGAAAGGTTAGGCTATAGTCCACCACGTTGGCCCAGTGCGGGTTCGCAGACTTCACTTTTCTCAGAGAACATTACGCAGAGCTTTTAAACATGCAGGTCGTAAACATGCAGTCTCCCCGTGACCATGGCTGCTGAAAAGCAACCGAAACGTCGGGGAAAGTGTAAAATTAAATTAAATCTAAATAGTTTTAATAATAATTTAATTAGCTTAAAAATTAGTAAAGTTTAATAGTAGTAATAATGTAACAATTTTCAAAATTATGTAATAAAGTGTCAAATAGACAACGCGATAAAATCCGTATATAGTAGTTTAATTTCAATGAATAATATTCGCGTAAACAGAAGACAATATTATGCAGGTTTCCTCACGATGTTTTCCTTCACCGTTAAAGCGAGCGATAATTAACTATTTAATACGCACATAACTTCGAAAAGTCAGAGATTCGCGCCCAGGAATCGAACTCGAGACCTCTGCCTTGCAGTCCAACGATCACCCAATAGGCTATCGCTGCACATACAACAGCAACACGTGAAAAATAACTATTTCCGGTATACGGCAACTGGCCCGCCTCCTATTACGTAGGATCTGAAACGATACCTATAAACGTAGGTATCTTCGGAGATATAGACGTAAGCACATAACGTGTATTACCGCGATCATGTATAATGTTTAACATTTATTGCTTAACGTTTCGACCAGGTTACACCAGCCGAGGTGACAAGCTGACAGTTGCTGCAATGTCATGTCTCCATTTGTACATACATACATAGATTCACGCCTGTTTCCCAGAGGCGTAGGCAGAGACTACAGATTTCCATTTGCTACGATCCTGACACATTGTTCTGGCTTCATTCACTTTCATCACATTCCTCATACACGCCCATCGGTTTAAGGTGCTTTTAACCTGGCCTTTGTCCAGAACGCCTCCGATCTGATCGAGAAACGTTCGCCTAGGTCTTCCTCTTGCGACTGTTCCATTCACACTAGCCTTATAAACTTTCTTAGTCAGTATTTCCTCGTCCATTCTTTCTACATGCCCAAACCAGCTTAACATACCCCATTCTATTCTCCATTTGTGAGGCAGAAGAATCTTGATCCACCCTTACTTTTCGTATAGGTATTTTTATTCGTCCATGTACTGCCATACCACCACATTCACAGTATCCCTGTTACATAATATGCTAGCCGCCGACGGCTGGCATATGTAATAGGGATACCGTGAGTATGATCGCGTTAATGCCCGTTACGTATAATATACGTATATAGGTAATATATCATGCAATGGTTTATCCCTGTGCGCTACAAATCTATTGTTGTCTAAAATTTATTTTTCCATTCATTAATTACCAGCAGCTCCAAAGATCTTTATATGAAAATAATAAATAAAGCCACATTTGCCAATTTCATTCTCTACAGCTCCAAAACATTCTCTAGGTACTTTGAGATTTTATTTCTAATAAAAAGCTAATATTATATTATTACATGTTTTAATTCTGCTAACCATACAGTTTGTTTTGGAGCTGTCGGGAACACACTAGTAAGTAGGTCTATATTTAATTATTTGTAATGTAATTTGGAACTCCTAGGAATAAATGTATGGCGATCAGAGGTATAAAGAAATAAATTTGCATAAGTTTTTGGAGTCCTTGGTAAAGATTTTACAAAATAATAATATAATATTGTCTTCTATTTACGCGAATATTATTAATAATAGAGAATAAAGATAATAATAATAGAGAAGATGGTTGGAATGTACCACCAGCTTGGGATCCAGTAATAAAAATAGTCAAACCCAAGAAGAAGCAAACCACAGCTAGACTTCATGATACTTTGAGCTCATTCTGCGTAAATAGAAACACCAATGATTAAATTATGTTCGGGTACTTTGAAATAACTACACTGGAACATTGAGACAACTGCCATCTTAGTCTCCCCGTGACCATGGCTGCTGAAAAACAACCGAAACGTCGGGGAAAGTGTAAAAGTAAAAATAAATTAAATCTAAATAGTTTAATAATAATTTAATTAGCTTAAAAATTAGTAAAGTTTAATAGTAGTAGTAGTGAAACAATTTTCAAAATTTTGTAATAAAGTGTCAAATAAACAACGCGATAAAATCCGTATATAGCAGTTTAATTTCAATAAATAATAATATCATTTCATTTTAGTCTTGGAGCGCTTGGGAGCAAAATAGCGGAATAAGCCCATGCAACACGAGAGTTTAGGAGTTATTATAGATGTACTATGTATGAATATTATTTAATTGTGTATAATCCTGATATTGCTGAATATCACGAGCTGTAGTTACCATATACTACATGGTAAGCTGCTAGCTTGACTACTACGAACAATAATGTATTGTATAATGTTGTTAAAAGAGACAACTCCCGTACTAGGAATAATTCCTGTGTCGCGGGTGCCACAAACATTCAAATAACGGATACAAAGTACACCCAGACTCGGAACAACCATTTGTGGATCACACACATTTTTGTCCCGTGTGGGATTTGAACCCACAACACTCGGCGCAGTGGCAGCGGCGAGGCGACCCCTTAAACCACTAAGCCATCCGCGCAGTCATGAACTATGGATACATTTATATATGATGCTGTAGAACACCCAATAAAATATGTTTCTCGTTTTCCTTAACAAGAAAACGTTCACAGTAACTATTAATCCAAACAAATGTGGAATTACAAGTGATTGATAGATCGTACTTTTTGTTTTATATAAATGTAGCTCGACACACTATGACGGTCAATCCATCGATCATATCAGCCAGTCCTAACTTGTTTAGAAGATTTTACTTGTATATACATTGAATAGCCATTTACTCTTCAAGCAGCGATAGCTCAGTGGGGAGACCAACAGACTGCAATGCAGAGGATCTCGGGTTCGAACCCATGTCGCGCTCCTCTGACTTTCGGAAGTGATATGACTGCTCGAAATTATGTGCGTATTAATTGACAATTATCGCCTGCTCCGTGCCTCGGAGAGCACGTTAAGCCGTCGGTCCCGGCTGCCATGAACATCTATGACAGTCGTTATTGGGAGAGTGTCGACACAAAGATCCCACTGGGTCGAAGTGTCGCCGGTCTACACTGACTGGCTCCCACATAAGATACATACATACTCTTCTAAACTACTCCAATTTCCGTCTCGGTCTACAATTGAATCAGGTTTATTTGTTTCTCTCGGTCTGGTATTTCCCAAAACGTTAGGGAAATACCCGGTCCTTAAGAGGCATACACGGGGACATGGGTCCAACATACAGAGGAACTTTGAGAGTTTTAGTTTAAAGTGAGATATGACACTTACCGAGACACTAGCCGCGGCAGGTGTAGAAGACTATTGCTACATATGGTGTTCGGTGCATTGCAACGAGCAGATCAGCAGTTTTGTCGTTGCACAATTTTATAAATACATCGGCATTAAGATATTAAAGTTGGTACACGATCAGCTGTCGAATCAGTTCGCGCGTAACTCAAACCATTTACCAAACCTATCAATATCAGATTATTCTAGTTTATCTAAACATTAACATCCTTAATAAAACAGAGACTTATCTCAGTATTTTGGATTAAACAAATTTGAACTCTATTGCAAAGATTTAACACAAATATAATATTAGAATTTAACATATACAATTAGAGTTCAAATTGCCTTACTTTCAAATTTCGAGTTAAGTCGCTGTTTTATTAAGAGTGCGATTTGTATTTAAACCATTAGTTTACTTTAGTAACCATTTATACTTTCGTGTTATTTTTCTTATACATTATTAATTTAAAATCGTAATTCTAGTATCATTTATATCAACCGTAAACCAATCATAAAACCAAAAAGGTGTTTGTCAGAACCAGACGAATAAGAACCTTTTCATATGGAATCTAATTATTCTGGTCTACAGGTACATACATACATACATAGATTCACGCCTGTTTCCCAGAGGGGTAGGCAGAGACTACGGATTTCCATTTGCTACGATCCTGACACACTTCTCTGGCTTCATTCACTTTCATCACATTCCTCATACACGCCCGTCGGTTCAAGGTGCTCTTAACCTGGCCTTTATCCAGAACGCCTCCGATCTGATCAAGAAACGTTCGCCTAGGTCTTCCTCTTGCGACTGTTCCATTCACACTAGCCTTATAAACTTTCTTAGTCAGTCTTTCCTCGTCCATTCTTTCTACATGCCCAAACCAGCTTAACATACCCTTTTCTATTCTCGTCACTATATCCACTTTCATGCCGCATCTCTCTCTAATCACACTATTCCTTATTCTATCTTTCATCTGGTCTACAGGTATGGGTTAGTTAGTTTAATGGTTTGGTAAAACGCCAACTATAGTTAAAAAACAGCGTCTGCCAGATATACTGTCTCAGTACAAAGTCGGAATGGCAGAGGGTGACTCACCGACTCACTAGATTTGTTATCTTTATTATTATTATATGTTCTTAAGGCCCGTTTTACAACATTTAAGTTAAATATATCCGAGATATGAATAATAATGTGTTCTTTCTATTTTCAAGTCAAATAGAAGTGATAGTAAGACTTGTATCTTATAGATAAACCAGATTTTGTCCGCGGTTCCGCTCTCGAAAGTGTACATACATACATACATAGATTCACGCCTGTTTCCCAGAGGGCTAGGCAGAGACTACGGATTTCCATTTGGTACGATCCTGACACACTTCTCTGGCTTCAATCACTTTCATCACATACCTCATACACGCCCGTCGGTTCAAGGTGCTCTTAACCTGGCCTTCATCATCATCATCGGGCTATAATAGTCCACTGCTGGACATAGCCCTCCCCTAATGAGCGCCATAGCACCCTGTCTTCGGCTTGCCGCAACCTGGCCTTAGGTTATGTTAATTTACTATTCTTCTTTTTGCTGGATATATGGTACCCTCTGTCCTTTTCTGTATCCTTAACAATGTATATACGAAATTTCATTCAGATCAGTTGAGTAGTTAAGGCGGTAATGCGTGAAAAACAAACAAAGTCACATTGGCATTTGTAATATCAGTTAAAATGTTGTTTGGAGATTGTGCAATAAAGCCTAATGATTAAAACTGGTTCAGACGCATGAAACTTTGTAAAGCTAACTTTGTATAGAGGCTGATGGAAAGTACATTGAAAAGATTTATTAAAAAATATTTGCCTTTGAATATAGTAGCGGATATGTCCGGGTTCTCTGCGAGTAGGATATCCACTGCACTATTAAATAACACTCCGTTGAGTAGGAACAGTGTTTATTGAGTAGACAGTAACTTATTATTAGGTAGACACAATAATTATCTGGAGCAATCAAAACCTCTACGGATAGTCCCGGTAGCGATCTGTTCTTCCTCTCTGTCACCTCTGACAGCTCAGCAGCGGGTGCGTTCCAAGTTGAACGCCGCCACATCACCCCCTCACGGAGTAAGGAAAAATCGGTCAAAGATCGAAAGGACGAGCGAATCTCACTCTTCTGCCTGAACGTGTCGTATATTTTGGTGACAAAGTTGATGGCAGAGGTGGCAAGTGAATGTGAGGTGTAGAAGAGTTTTGAGCGCGAGATGCAGCGGGTTGCCTAAGCACTGGTTTATGCAAGTGAGATGTGACTGACTTATTAATGGCAGGAGTGGGTGATTCATGTGCAGGAGTGGGTGATTCATGTGCATGGGTGAGAGGTATATTTGTAGGAGTAGTTGGATTGTTTGTAAGTGTTGGGGTGGTTGGAGCGGCTGATTGAGATGTACTGTCGAGGTATGCAGGTTTAACGCGGTCTACACTCACAAGTGCTTCTTTGTTGCCAATGACGATCGTAACTGTCTTGTCAGTTCGGCTCTTCACAGGATACGGTCCTGAATATGGCGATTCCAATGGCGGTTTTACATGGTCAGCTCGTAAGAAAACATGTGAGGCGGTAGCAAGATTTTTAAACACGAAAACATTCTTAGATCCATGACGCGAAGCGGCAACAGGTCTCAAATCCGACATAGTTGTCCTTAATCGGGCAACGAAATCTGTAGGGTCAGTGGTGTATAATTTGGACGAAACAGAAACCATCTCACCAGGCAGGTGAAGCGGCTCACCGTACACGAGTTCAGCTGATGAAGCCAAGAGATCGTCTTTAAGCGCCGCACGCAGGCCCAGAAGCACGATGGGTAATGCTTTTAACCAAGATTCATTGCGGCACATCAAGGATGCTTTGAGTTGCCTGTGTAGGCGTTCAACCATTCCGTTAGCACACGGATGGTAGCTGGTCGTTCTAAGCTTTTTGGTGCCCAATAGTTCCATAAGCTTACGGAATAGGTTTGACTCAAATTGCCTTCCCTGATCTGTCGTTATAAGAGAAGGTACGCCGAACCTGGAAATCCACCCAAAGAGGAACGTCTCAGCTGTTTCTTCGGCTGAGCTACCACGCATAGGCCATGCCTCAGGCCATCTGGTGAACCTATCAATCGAAGTGAGGAGGTAACGATAGCCTTCGCATATGGGAAGAGGCCCGACGATGTCTATGTGGATGTGACGAAAACGACCAGATGGTGATTTAAAATCACGTAATGGTGAAAATACATGCCTCGTGATTTTGTTGCGTTGGCACGACAAGCAAGATCTCGCCCACTCTGTAACATCTTTGCGCATAGAGGGCCATACGAATCTATCCGTGACAAGGCGTGACGTTGCACGTATACCAGGATGGCTTAGTTGGTGAAACTTGTCGAAGTACTTGCGACGAAAACGTGCTGTAAGGAATGGACGTGGTATACCAGTAGAAGTGTCGCAGAAAATCAGGACACCAGTGCCGGGTACGGTGATCCTCTCCAAACGGAGAGCAGTTCCATCACGCAAAAGCGTATGAAGTTCCTCGTCATCTTTCTGAGAATTTGCTAGAGCAATGTAATCATCATCTAAAGAAATGGCTTCGATGCGCGACATCGTATCCGCCACGACGTTTTCCACGCCTTTAATGTAAGCTATATCCGTCGTGTACTGTGAAATGAATGTGAGCTGATTCAACTGGACTGGTGGCAATTTCTCCCTACGCTGAGTAAAAGCATAAAGGAGGGGTTTATGGTCAGTGTAAATAGTACAATGTTGCGCTTCTAAAATATATCGAAAATGTTGTACTGACTCATAAACTGCCAGTAACTCACGATAGTAAGCAGGCCATGAAGATTGCTGCATATTAAGTTTTTTACTAAAAAACGCTAATGGTTTCCATTGTGAGTCGTCGTGTTGTTGAAGGCACGCTCCCACCTGAGTACTGGACGCATCCGTAAAAAGCCCTAACGGAGCGTTAGGAAGAGGGTGCGTTAGTAAAGTGGCTTGCGCGAGACTATTTTTACAGGCATCAAACGCTTTTTCAGACTCTGGCGTCCATGGTACAGGTTTGGTTCCCTTAAGCTTGGAGTCTGCTAACATGTTGACCAACGGCGCCTGTGGTTCAGCCGCGCGAGGTAAACAGCGCCTGTAATAATTTACCATGCCCAGGAACCTGCGGAGGCCCTGAACGGTTTTTGGAAGTGGGAAGTTCTGGAGAGCAGCGATTCTATCCTGAGGAGGGCTTATGCCATCTTTCGATACGCGATAACCCAAGAAAGTAACCTCTTTTTTTCCTAAAACACATTTAGCCGGGTTCACAACGACGCCGTAATCCGCCAGCCTTTGAAAAAGAGTGCGAAGATGCTCATAGTGCTCTTTTTTATCGCGGGAAAACACGAGTATATCATCGATGTAGGGAAAACAAAAATCAAGGTCGCGAACAATGTCATCCATAAAACGCTGGAACGTTTGCCCAGCATTTCGCAGTCCGAACGTCATGTATGGGAACTCATAGAGGCCGAAAGGAGTAGTAATGGCCGTCTTACAGACATCATCACAGTGGACCGGAATTTGTTGGTAGGCTTTTACCAGGTCGAGGGTGCTGAAGACGGTAGAGCCAGCAATATTGTGACTGAAATCCCCTACATGACGAACGGGATAGCGATCAGGGATGGTCCTTGCGTTCAATCCTCGATAATCCCCACAAGGCCTCCACGAAGAATCTTTTTTTGGAACGAGCTGTAATGGGGAAGACCAAGGGCTCTTGGACGGTCTTGCTGTACCAATCTTGATCATATCATCGAACTCTTTTTTAGCGACCACCAACTTATGGGGTGCAAGACGGCGAGGTCGACAAGAAACGGGAGGACCGTCCGTTGTATTTATATAATGCACGCTCGAATGTTTGATTTCTCTATGAAGCCCGGGTGGTCGTGTGATAGTTGGAAAATCAGCGAGGAGTTTGGCGAAATGCGACCCTGATCCAGAGACTGTAATAGTTTTTACGCTCGCTTGTCCTACGACTGCAATTGAAGTTGGCACTGATATACCGGTTAGGCCATCCAAAAGACACTTGTTGCGACAGTCAGGAAGCAAATGATAATGCGCGAGGAAATCAGATCCAATTATAGGAGTGCTTACATCAGCTACCACGAACTGCCAACGAAACTCTCGTCGCAAACCCAAATTAAGGACTAACGCAACACTTCCATAGGTTTTGATTGAGCTGCCGTTGGCTGCACTAAGCTGATACTCAGCAGGAGGTATTTTTTTACCGAGCAACCTCCGCGGATAACAGCATAAATCAGATCCCGTATCAATCAGGAATCTGACGTTGGATGTTTTGTCTGAAATAAAAAGACGGCGGCTTGGGGTAGTGCAATCAGCTGCCGCCGCTACTGACTGCTTTGCCTGTTTTCCTGGTTCCAGGAGCAGGGGTTGATGCACTTGACAGCTTTGGGCCCAAATGATCTGTGATACCAGCAATGATTTGTAGGTAACGGCTACGGCTTCTCGATTGACTTCGATTGCGGCTTCGACCACGACTGCGATCATGAGTGAGCGCGGCGACTTCAGCAGTTAGACGCCGCATTTCAGACATAAATGCCTGCATGCCGAAGGGATCATGGCCAGCAGCCTGAGTGGAATCGCTCGCAGCTGTTGTAGAAGTGGCATGAACGGAATTATTGTAAGTGGGGACCGCGACATTGGGGACGACTTCCAAAATGGTATCAGCTTGCGCGGCAATTTCATCGAGCGGATCTGGCTTGGCTGCTACTATCGCTTGAACATGTTGCGGTAGTCGCCGCAAAAACAGTTGTCGCAAAATACCCTCGTCTTTTAAAGTGCTACCGGCAAGCGATCGCAAGTGTCGCAAAAATTGCGTAGGCTTGCGGTCACCTAACTCTTCTTCCGAAAGCAATTGCCGTACCCTTTGTTGTTCTGACTGAGACAATCGACGAATCAGCATTTTTTTTAAGTAATCATATTTGTCGGACTGCGGTGGGTCAGTGACAATATCTTCGATTTCCGCTGTCACTTTAAATCTAGTTGAGCGATGACGTGATCGAATTTTGTCTGGTCGCTTGTGATACCTGCTATGCGAAACTGTGTCTCAATGTGGGCGAACCACATCTCTGGTTTTTGACTCCAGAACGGTGGTACTTTTGGAGACACTTTGCACACTAGGCCTGCGACAGCAGCAGGTTCAACTTTGGACTGAACAATATCGCCCTTGGATGACACTGCATTTTCGGTTTGGGAAGCTTTCTTAATAGTCTTCACCGCTTGTAGCTCTCCTCGTAGAGCGGCATTTTCTTGTGACACTTTATCGAGATCTTGTGCAAGACTAGTGAGCTGTTTTTGAAGTTCTTCCCACTTTTCAGCAGTTAGTTCTGGAGCCTGATCAGCCATAATATCGAATTTCTAAATGCGGATACTAATTAGTGTAAGTTATGTGTAGGTTGTTATTTAGGTATGTATATAGTAAATGTTAGTGTGGTTAGATTATCACAGGCGATGATGTTCGGCAGAAGCAGATAAGTCACAGTTAAGAGTATTCTTACCCAGCAAAATAAACCCAATATAATGCACAAAGGAACGCAACAAACAAAATAAACTTAACCCCAGCAAAAGTATGTTAAACAGCGAAAAACTTTCTTAAACTAGCTGTCACCGACATCGTGCAAATTATACACATAGATAGTTACGCAGTGTTAATAATAGCATGAACATTACACGTGACAAAAAAAAGGAAAAAGAACTTAAATAACTAAAACTTAGTATCTAATGTTGATTTTGTAACCACTACCAAAAATTTATATAACACAAGGACAAACGTTCAGAGTACTCAAACAACATGCGTGAACAAAAACTGCACAGATATAGTAGCTTTAACTTGTTACTCCTTGGTCCAACGTAGGAATCTATTGTGTTGACCCAGCGATGTACGACGAAATCATTTGCGCAGACTCAGCAATGTATATCGAAATCGATTGTGGTAACTCAGCAATGAACGTCGAAATCGATGCTGTTGACTCAGCAATGTATGTCGAAATGTACTACGTACACGTAGAGTTGAATTGTCAAAATATGATTCACCAATCAGATCGAAGCGGTCGATGACTCCCTCAATGTAGTAGGTACTGAGCGAGTCCAACAATATTTCTTGTATTTCCGTAGAAATTATTCTGCGAAACTTCTTGATATCTCACGGTGGGTTGGTATATGAACTCCAGAAGCCTTTGTAATTAAGAATTATGTACCTTCTATCCAAAACTGCAGGGAACAAAGGCGGGAAACGTGTTCTGTTTGGTCACCAATATAGTAGCGGATATGTCCGGGTTCTCTGCGAGTAGGATATCCACTGCACTATTAAATAACACTCCGTTGAGTAGGAACAGTGTTTATTGAGTAGACAGTAACTTATTATTAGGTAGACACAATAATTATCTGGAGCAATCAAAACCTCTACGGATAGTCCCGGTAGCGATCTGTTCTTCCTCTCTGTCACCTCTGACAGCTCAGCAGCGGGTGCGTTCCAAGTTGAACGCCGCCACAAGAACACTATTTTTTTTTTTGTAAAACTTTCTTGGTGTCCCACGTATGTAATTGACTTTTCATTACCTACCTATAATAGGTTAAATCTCACATAAAATAAATAAATAATTATTATTTAAAAAAATGCTAGATTGCACGAATGGCGTACTGGTAAGTGTAGAAAGTGATCGTCTCACCACTGAACTGAGTTTTTAGGGTTCGAACCCCATACGGGGAAAAAATTGTGTAATCAACAAATGGTTGTTCTCTGTGTCCGTTATCCGAATATTTGTAAGGTCTGTAACCCAGAATATATTCCTAGAGCGAAATATACATTTTTACAAAATTATTAAAAAATGCACAACGCTTCAGAGAACACCGAGATAGAAACCTCACACCTAACCAACAATCACATTACTGGCCATTTGAAGTTAATTTGCAAAGCTGACCGGATTCGATTTTAACCCCTGACTATTGTGGTGAAAATACTCTCGTGTATCTATAGCCGTGGGTCCAGGGGACCCGCGTGTTTTTAAATGGACATAATAATCAAAACGTTATTAATTAAACATTAATAATGGTTTCCTTATTAAATATTTATAATAGGAACATACATTTTTATCTTTTAAAGGTACTTATAGAAATCAGTCTTAAGCAAGAAGGACATCTATTAGAATTAAAATAAGGTGTGATTTATAACTCTAGTTATATTAACACAGTCCCATTCCTATATCTCCAAAAGAGCAGACAACTGTGTATATACATATTTCGCTTACATATGGTTTAAGTGTACGGTGCAAGATACACAAAAATTGCGTCTGGTGCTGTCGTGACGCAGGCGCGTTTAATAGCATTCAATATCACTGACGTTCGTATGGTGTATCCAAGTACTAAAAGCCACGCTAGAGTCAGACATCATTTCTGCCACAAGCCACATAGAAATAATAATAATAATAATAATAAATCTTTATTTTCCAAAATGTGTTACAGCTATTCTATCTTAATGTAGCAAGACCTTTCATAATATTAGATTAAGATACTTATAAAGATAGAGTTAAACGATGGCGTCTGAGCTAGTGAGAACTGTGTTACAGACACCAGCGAAATTTTGAACTGATGAGTGTAGTAGGGGAGGGCTACTACACTCATCAGTTCAAAATTTTTATATTGTTGTTGTTTAAATATAGAGGGAGTCTACTGCGGTCTGACAGACACGAATCCGAACGCGAGAATTTCATGACAGGCCAACTAAATAACTTGCCTGGAACCACTGAGACAAATATCTGTTTAATACAAAAACAAAACTAAGACGTAGGAAATAAGATTACGATCGACAATATTTTATTCAGAGCATAAGGGTAGATAATCCGGGATGATGAAATGTAAAACCACCTTTGAAATCATAAAACTTAAAAGGAGATAGATCCGATAAGGCCACAGTACATTATGGTTTTTAAAAGGTTATTTGATGGTAAGCATATTAACTTGAATTATCTTTTCATACTGAGCCTTCTTTTAGTTATGATTGTCACAGTTTTAGGGACTTCATAAATGAGGTGCTGCAGAAACGTATCGTATACGATGCATATTCCAAACACTACACACACGTTGTTACGAAATAGGGTATTTAACTCACTTTTTTTTATTATTTATGTCATACAGTTACATTCCCCAACAAAAAACAAAATATTTTTTGAATTCTATTTAAATCTAGATACGATAATATAAGCGTTTTAAATCTGGTAATATGGGTTGTTATCAAATGACAGATAAAGGTTGCACTATACCGACTGTGAAGTAACCAATATTTATATGCATCTGTCCGCGTAAGATAGCGAGCGAGTGTCTTTTTTTTTTTTTTTCACGTGGTGGAATGCTTGTAGCATTCCCCTCCGCGGGGGCGGGCGGAGGGGTTATGTCGGACTCGCCGGGGTAACAGAAAGAAGTTAAGAAGATAATGTACCTCCCGGAATACCGACTAAACCTACCACGGTGTTCCTCGACAAAACCACTATCGACGGGGCCGCGCGAATAAAAGTGTCTTTATCCTACTATTTCTTACATACAAATTAAAATATGAATATCACCCTTATTTTGCAACCAATTTCGATAAGTTTTCACAAAAAGTTTTAATTTACTTGCTCTTTGCTCTTGTGTATAAAATAATTTACAATATTGAACATAGGCAAATACGCTATTGCCTTCGACGGCTCCTCGTGGGTGAACATGCTCACTTGTAAATCCCTTACATATGTATGTAATGTTATTATATTATTAAAACCGCCACACATGATAACTTTGACAAATATTCTTAATGAGTAAACAAACAAACTCAAAGCCATTCGGTTACTGTTTTTAGATTATATTTGTTCGGTGATAAAGATAACCAAATTGAAAGACAATACATAGAGATGGTTCTCTATGCATTGTACTCAACGACCGCGTATTGGTAACTGAAGGTATATTTGTTCACTAAATAAGACTAGTAAAAAAAATACTTATGCTATTAAATATGATTGTATAACAAGCTACAGTACGCTGGTTCGCTTCAGTGCATACAGATCAGCTAAGTCGTGGATTAACATTTTTTTTTTTTTTACTTGGGCGTATGTTTTGACGCATACCTCTCCGCGGGGCGACGGAGAGGTTATGTCGGGCTCACCGGGGAAAAGATACCCCGGTAATACCGAATAAACCTACCACGGTGTTCCTCGACATAACCATAGACGGCGAGGCCGCGCGAATCGGTTTCACATGCAATCGCGACCCCGCCGTGGTTTCGGCCCGCCGTGTGAAACGGCAATATTTCTTCCACCATCCCCCTGAGCGGGGTGGACAAAGACACGATACAGAGGCGCACGTGGGAACACGCACGCCGCCTCTCGGACCTGGTGCTGATCGGGTGGCAAGCAGGCCCACGCAGCCCACCACCCCCAGGTCATGTCGTGGATTAACACAGCCAACTTTATACCAGTATAACGATGACATGACAACCTCAAAAGCGAGCAAAGACGCGGGCAAACATTTATTATTTTAAACGTACGCTATCCGAAAACGATTTTAACATTCACGAAATGACAATAGGAACGGCGTTGAGGTTTTAACAAGACTGGAATCAGTGGCACATTGTTGCATGTCAGCGCGCGTATGACGCGAATGTCAAACTCTATACGATATCGAATACAATATAATTATGTTGTGAACATTGAGTTAATATGTGCTACTTACTAGAAGAGATAAATTAATTAGATTGAATCTGTATGTTAATTGTCATAATTATTAAGAAATAAAGTGGTTTAATGCCGGTACCATAAATAAAATTTGCAGAAAATCAGGCTTATCCCACCACCATGTGGGATTTAAGTTAGAAGGAGAGAGAGAATATGGTCGTTACACAAAAATGTGCGAAACGACACTTTTTAAAACAACATATTTTAAGTGTCGATTCTTGTAGTACGATATTATTTGAGTGCGAAACAACCTCGTCTGAAAAAGGTGTGCGAAGCGATACCTAAATTTTGGCGTTTATAAGTTGGTACCTATTATTTACTACGTGCCCTACACGAATAAATGATTTTGACTTGACTTGGACTTGATTGTTTGTAACACGCGTTTGGGTACATGCTTTCTAATTCACAGAAACATTAAAGTATATAATAATAGTTTTTCACGCAGCTTCGCTGTAGTTTTCTGGATAAAAGATGCCCTCTGTCCTTTTCTGTTCCCCTGACAACCTGTATGCGAAATTTTATTACGATCGGGCGAGTCGTTACGGTGTGAAAACTTAACAAACGAATAAAGAAAACTTACTTTCGATTTATAATATTAGTTAGGATATATAGGTTTGTATGTCAAGTATTATTATCATGCTTTTGCCATCTATTTATTCATATTTGGGACACACTATTCACGCTTCGATAAATATCTCGAAACCGATCTGCCCGTAAGTATCTAGATGCTGAATACATCTAGCAATCAACAAGTGGTGATTGCGCCAATATCTCTGAGTCTAGAGAACGTGGAATCTGCAAACAATGGCTACTATACTTCAACAATTGAGATACGTGTGATTGCCTCGGTTTATATTCATTTAAACATGCTTCGCTTACTTACTACTTACTTCTTTAACAAAATGTTGATTATACAGAAGAAAAGGAAATTTGTTCAAAATACTTTATATTTCACAAAGAAGAATTATTTTAAAAAAATATCTATGACGGCTGAACATATCTATTTGTACGTGGTAGATATTTTGAAATTATGTTGTATGTGCACCCAAAACAATGACTGTAAATATCCGTTTGTCGTTTTTTGTTTGGCGTCACATAAACGGAACAAAAAGCACTAAATGGAATTTAATGCTGTTTAACAGTACACGGTATCTTAGGGTCTAAGTTAACATCTAAGCCACTTCTCATTCAAATCTGTTTAGAAGTGCCTAGTAGTAGTAAGATGGTGCGCTCCTACTTTATGGAAACGAAGCAGCTTGTCTTCCTGTACCCGTTTTAACTTGCATGTGTTTTATTTCTATGATTACAAAGTAGTTTACGTCAACTAGAACTTCTAGTTGTGTGAGAGTGTGTTTACGTAGCGTCGTACTAAAAAGCCAAGAAGAAAATAACGGTTAATATAAAAACATTGACCACGCCAAAAGCGTAAGTATCGCCTAATTAAGTGGCTAGACTTACTGGTGTATGGGGTCGTTATGCCACTGCCATTGTATCTCGCATAGTGGGTTCAATCACCGCTGCACCTGGGAAAAAGTGTGGTCAACTCTTGTTTCGATTGTGAATGTTCTTTGGGTCTTCTCCCTAGCCTTTATTATTCCTAAGTCACTTGGGGTTAGCTTTTTCTGGTCTAACCGGATTTGAATGGATATCATGTTTTACACGGAGCGGCTGCCCTCTGATCTCCGCAACCTGAAGGCTAACGATACCCTAAGGCTAGACCGGAGTCAGGATATTATAGGGCGCTGACTTCCCAATAACAATTGCCATAGATGTTCATGCCAGCCGGAACCGACGGCTTAACGTGTTCTCCGAGGCACGGAGCAGGCGATAATTGTCAATCAATACGCACATCATTTCGAAAAGTCATATAACTTTAGAGGTGCGCGACGTTGGTTCGAACCAGAGACCCTCTGCATTGCAGTCTGTTGGTCTCCCCACTGAGCTATCGCTAATGTTCTTTGGATACGTGCTTTAAATGTTTGTAAAAATCTCCACGACGACACACAAATAATTCCTGATGCGAGAAGTCTCAATGAAGTGTAATAAAATGTGGTGTACTTGGGTGGCTTCTTGTATTTTCTGTTCGCTGCATGTGTGGCATAAGATTTAAGTTAATGTCGTTGTCGACGAGGTGACCGCTTGGCTACTATTGCGCATAACAATATGTAATCTAGGAGCTAAGCTTACAAGGCTTTCAACGAACACAACACAAATATATATTATGTATGAATATAAGTTCCATATACTTATATCCAGTAGCAATAATGTTCACTGCTCAATGGTAGCGCGCGTTGGTTCTTCGTGTCCTAGCCGTCTGCTCTCCTTACCTCTCGTCACAGGATTGTAGTACTTGACGCTAGATGTTGCCACTCACGACACGCACTCTTGTCTATTGCCAGTAAATGGCGCTAACCAAGCAGAAAAGTTGATGGTTAGAAAATACTGTTTACGCGAATATTATTCATTGAAATTAAACTACTATATACGGATTTTATCGCGTTGTTTATTTGACACTATATTACATATATATATTATATATGTATATATATATATATATATATATATATATATATATTATCCCCGTGACCATGATTAGCTTAAAAATTAGTAAAGTTTAATAGTAATAGTAGTGTAACAAATTATCAAAATTATGTAATAAAGTGTCAAATAAACAACGCGATAAAATTCGTATATAGTAGTTTAATTTCAATGAATATTTAACGTTTTTATGATGCTTAATCTGTCCCTAAACTATGAACGTCTTGTATCTAGTCTTTATAGCTAATTAAGCTAGTAGAACTTCTCGCCGAAGTGAAGTTAGGCAATTCCTTTTGGACACACTGTGACCATGTGGCGTGTGACGTTAACTAGTTCATTTTCATTCAGATTTTTTTTCATTGTGATTTCACAGGTGAAATTTCACAGTAATGATTTTTAATATGAGTCGCAGTAACTTCTCATTTCCTACAATTTTCTTCAGAATGAAATATGAATTATAGCATAAGACTACCTAATGAATTAAATATAATGAAAGCTTGTTTTACTTTCGTACCTACCTTACAGTGCAATACTCGTTTCTCTTAAGAAGTAGTTCCAAATCAATGCACTCATTTTTCTAATTTAAATAATATTTAAAGAATAATTATTACTACCTAACTTATATACACTTAATACAATTTTAAACTAACATGAAGATTTATTTACACTAATAATAATCTCTTTTACGTACGAGTAACTAACAGTACTTCTAACTTCAATTAGAAAACCTAACGAACGTCGTGTTCAAATAACAGTAACACGTACTGTGAAATTTAATTTCTTATAGAATCATAATATAAACAAACACTGTGAAATTGCGACCTGCTACTTTTTACTGCAAAGAAAAGCGAGCCTTATAATGTTATGAGAGTAAGGACTATATTTATATGTACTCTCGAACTAATCAAGGTCATAGTGCATCAATAGTCATTAGCATTGCTGGTGAACGCACGCTTTTTTGCTCCGTCCCGCCCAGTGGTTCTCAAACAACAACATTATGTTCACGTGTACTAGTTGTGGATCGCAACATTCTGATGGCCCATCATGCGGCGCTTGCGGACAACGCTTTGACTTTCAGTGTTCTGGGATAACCGAAAGTAGCTATCGCAGATGGGGAGATGCACGCAAAAATGCCTGGCGCTGCCCTAAGTGTAAATCCAGCCCGTCACCGTCTCCGGTTGTGACGTCACCATTCCCCACCCAGCTTGATAAAATCCAGGAGCAGCTTGATAAAATGATGCTACAACTGGTGCCAATAGCATCCTTGGTGGAAGATGTTAAAACCATCAAAACGGAGATGAACAGCCTTAAAGATTCGCTTGAGATGGCACATCAACTGATTAACAACTTCTCAGGAACAGTTAAGGCCTTGGAATCCAGAATAACTAAAGTGGAACAAATTGTAGCAGAAGTCCCGGTTTTGAAAGCAGAAATTGCTAGACTTCATCAGGAAATGAACAACAAAGATCAATGGGCCAGAGCAAACAATGTCGAAATAAGAGGAATTCCTCAAAAGAATAATGAAAATCTATATGAGATAGCTCAAAAAATCAGTCAAATCTGTAATTATCCCATAAGAAAAGAAGAAATAAATTACATTGCTCGCATACCAACCCGTGTACCTGATGCTGAAAAACCGATTCTGATTGCATTCAACAACCGCTATACCAAAGAAGAAGTCCTGGCTTCGTCGCGTAAAAATGACAGACTTACGCTATCTAACCTGGGATATACTGGAGATGGTTCTGTTTACCTTACTGACCACCTGACGCAGTACAACAAAACACTATTGAGGAAGGCTAAATCTTTGGCGAAGGAAAAAGACTACAAGCATGTCTGGGTCAAACATTGTAAAATAAGGGCGAGGAAGACCGATACATCCCAAGTATTTTTTATAAAACGCGAAAGCGATCTTGCCAAGATAGTGTAATTTCGTTATTAAAAGTCAATAATTGTTTATTAGTTTTCGTTATAAAAAGTTTGAGAAACGCAGTTCAAACCGTCGCCTTTTGTTTACCTGTGCGAGCTCGGAATGCAGTGTACACGATCAAAGTTCACGTAAGTCAGTGCTATCTCTTCATTCTATATTCAGAATCAAACGCTAACGATTATTGTATCATAAGGTTCATAATTCTTTGCAACTATTTATTTTTTGTTTCACACTACAAGAGTCTACTTAATTACCTTACTACCCCAGTGCTTATTATAATCACCTATGTGACATTAATCTTTATTCTACAAAACAAAACAATAATCTGTGTTATTTATGTGAATAAACATGATATAATAGCGGGCCTATTAGTGGTAACTCATTCATGTCAGCTGTTCCGATCATCTGTTTACATTATTTTGATTCTACCCCACACTTGTTTACAATATTATGTGCAAATTAAATTAAATAGTCATAATATTGTATACATTTCTTTTTATTAACAATGACCAATGACAAGCTTAGTATTTATTACCAAAATACTCAAGGTCTACGCACTAAAACTCATGTATTTAAAAGGAATTTGTTATTGAACTCGTTTGATATAATTTCTATAACGGAAACTTGGCTGCTCGACGGAATTAGTGATAGCGAATTGTTTGATGAAAGGTATGTTGTTTGGCGAAGGGATAGAAATTATGCCACCACTCGAGAGAAGTACGGTGGAGGGGTTCTTTTAGCGGTTCGGCGAGAACTAACGGCGATGGTGCGACCAGAATGGTCATCCTCAGCTGAGGATATATGGGTTACTGTAACATTGAAATACGGAAATGGCAGGTCTAGGAATGTTCATTTTTGCACTATTTATTTATGTGAAGAAAACCTGGGTAATTCCTTTAACACACAACTTTCTAACTTCAACGATAAACTATCACAAGTAGTTAATGTTTGTCCGAATGATTATTTTGTCATAATGGGAGATTTTAACCTTCCTAACATAGTTTGGACGCCCGATAGTAATATTTACCCACAATATTCAGGAGTCTCAGGTGATTCACAAATAAATTTCTTTGATACCTTATCGTTATGTAATTTAACTCAATTTAACTTTTGTCAAAATATTTCAAACAATAGACTCCTCGACTTGGTATTATGTAATATCAACACACAAGTGTCTGTATGTAATAACCCTCTAGTATCTGAAAACGTCCACCACAGGCCTTTAGAGATAAGTTTAAATATTTTAATCCCCGAACCGCTGCAGGTCAACCCTCGGCTAAAATATTTTTATGAATCTGGAGACTATTACAACATTTCAACGACCTTAAGCGACACAAACTGGGATGATTATCTGTGCACTAACTCATTAGAGGATGCAATAAATATTTTTTATAAACAATTATATGATGTTATAGACAAGTATATACCTCACAAATTGTTAAAAACGTCTACATTCCCACCTTGGTACAGCGTATCTTTAAAGAAAGTTCTCAAAGAAAAATATAAATATTACAAAAAATTTCGCAATTATGGCAACGCCTCAGACTACAAAACATTTTCATTTCTACGACAAAGAGCTAAAGACCTTGAAAAAGACTGCTACCTTAATTATCTTAACAAGTGTGAAGATTCGATAATTACAAACCCTAAAATGTTTTGGTCTTTTATAAAATCTAATAAAAAGAGTAGTAACACCCTTCCTTCCTCAGTTACGTACGAAGGGCAAATAGCAAATACAGGGACGGATGTTTGCAACCTCTTCGCAACTTATTTCAATTCAACCTTTCTTCTCCCATCCAACTCCTCATCTATACGTGGTCAAAATTCTGACAGTGACTTTAAATATATTAATACTATTAGTGACATAGAAATTATTCCTGATACAATAAATACATAACTTCGTTCTCTAGACTTAACAAAAGGAGCAGGACCAGACGGTATACCAACTTTCTTTATCGTAAAATGTTCAGAGGCTTTAACGAAACCCTTAACAATATTGTTCAAACGATCTTTAAATGAAGGGATTGTTCCAAAACTGTGGAAGTCAGCTTTTATAACCCCAATTCACAAGAGTGGTGGAAGGAATGAAGTTAAAAACTACAGACCCATATCTAAATTATGCATATTTGCTAAAGTATTTGAACGAGTCGTTTATACCCAGCTTTACGCAAGTCTCTCAGTAACATTCATTCCTGAACAACATGGCTTTCTTCGAAATCGCTCCACTACATCTAATTTGCTAACATTTATAGACTACACAACCTTTCATATGGACTCAGGCGGCCAAGTCGATGCAATTTTTACAGACTACAGCAAATGTTTTGATCGTATTGATCATGCATTGCTATTGCAAAAACTTCTCAAAGCTGGAATTCATGGAAACTTATACAGATGGTTCAAGTCCTATATTGAGAACAGGTCGCAGGCCGTGGTGCTCAATGGTTATTCATCCAGATGGAACTTAGTGCCTTCAGGTGTGGCGCAAGGCTCCCTCCTGGGTCCCCTACTTTTTAATATTTTTATCAATGATGTCACATCATGTTTCTTACATTCGAAATTTGTTCTGTACGCAGACGACATGAAAGTTTTTAGGCAGATCACTAGTGCTAGTGACTGCTTTCTGTTACAACAAGACCTGATAAGATTCGAAAACTACTGCGACCTTAACAAACTCGATATCAATGTGGCCAAATGTTATTCAATCACCTTTACCCGTAAGTTAAAACCTACTAACTTTGTATATGCACTCAAAGGACAACATCTTAGAAAATTAAACGAGATACGGGACTTAGGCGTACTGCACGACTCCAAACTGACTTATGAGAGCCACATAGATAATATTGTTGCGAGAGCTAATAAAGCATTAGGATTTATTATTAGGTCCAGCTCTCAGTTCCGTAATATAAAAGTAGTGAAAATCTTATATTCTTCATACGTGCGTAGTATACTTGAGTATTGTTCACAAATTTGGAACCCACAATACGAGGTTTACATAAATAGACTTGAATTAGTTCAGAAAAGATTCTTGAGACATTTGCAATACAAGTGTGGGACTATGGATGACAATTATAAATTAAGATGTAAAAGACAACATAATTATGTTACCTCTTAGCGAACGGCGTAGAATCGCAGATATATCTACATTCATGAAAATCGCACAGTGTCAAATTGATTCTCCAGAGCTCCTCTCCAAAATAAGTCTTGCGGTGCCAACAAGAGTCCATCGGCACCCAAACTTAAATTATCTACATACTCCCCGCTGTAATACCAATTATAGACAAAACTCTTTCTTCATTAGAACTGCAAAACAGTTAAATAGTATTGACTTGCCTGAATGTGACCTGTTTAATACTTCTCCTAATACATTAAGACAGATGTTATCAAGGGACTGGTTTGACTGCATTATGTAATAAAATTTATACTCTTATATGTACACTTACTTTACTAGCATAACGTTAATTATCTCTTTTGTTGTTGTTTAAGCTCATGGGCACCTATAGTTTTATAATGCGAAAACTGTTCATGGTCTGTAGCTATAGTATTAGAAATTATTTAGTCATAGTAAGACTGTTTGTTTTCCAATTAAAGAAAAATAAAATAAAATAAATACGTCACCACGCAAGGCGATGCGATGAGCCGGTAATAGATACGAATTTACAAAATAATGTTTGTCTCTTTCTACCATGCACTGTAATCGTTCGCTAGGCGTCGTGCTTAGTCGATGCAACTGTATTCCTCAAGTATAGGTAACAACTTTGACAATCTGTGATTTTATATCGTAAGTGATTTTTAGCCGGCGTAATAAGGCGAAGTAGCAAATGTGACTGATGAAAAATCATTTCATATGATTTTTCACTGTTAAAAGTGAAATGTTCCATGCCTAACGTGAACGCTGTAAAAGTAACCTCTCCACTTCCCTTCATTTAATTCTGTCTTTTATTTGGTGTTAGTAACACACAAATTACACTATACCCCTTGTATTGAAAGCGATCATAAGCTACATTAAACATTAATAATATGCTCGATGCCTGCTTTTGTTGTATAAAAACATGTTGTACGTATTTCTGTATAAAAGAAACTTTACTGAATAGCTACACAAAAAATAATGATTTATCGCAGTGAATTTTTTTCCTCCATTTATTCTAATTAATTAGCATTTAATAATAAAGTTATGGCTGCGGAAGACGTACAATGAATGCTTGGCAATTAGGCTCTCGGCGAATCAAAATCAAAATAAAAAACTTAAAGAGAGAAATTAAATGAAGTTGTTGTTGAAAACTTGAGTTTTAATTAGTTCTCGGCATTATTTTCTTGTTGAATGCAAACTTTTGTATATTGTGACGTCGTACTTGACAATGAGTAGGTGTTCTAAGTTATGAATAGAATTATTTTTGGTGTGTTTTATATATGCGCTAGATTGCGAATTCGACTTCTATGCATGTAAGAATTTGATCTACAGACATAATATTCAACTTCTAGGTGGTGTATTAAGATGAAACATGCACCAGATTAATATTTCCAGCAACACAATTGTGAAAACCACATTCAATTGCGTGCAGTCGCTTTTGCGTGATGTGCATACCAACATACAGACAGATAAAAAATAATTATAAACATAATTATTTTGGTATCCATAGATTTATTAGAGCTCTTACAACAATTTGCTTTATATAAGATAATTATATGTACTTACTGATTTCAAAAATTTTATCATATGCTTCGAGTTACAGTTCATAGCGTTATGCATTTTCTGCCTAATTGTATGTACGTGTACTTATAATAGTCCTTATACACAAGTCCTATAATGACATCTTATAGACGAGCAGTACTGAAGATCTACCCTCGAAGGGGTAGGCAGAGACGTAGGTACTACACCCGCATTTCGCCATTTTTTCAGTGTAGTAGAGCGTCGCTGATTTCTGCATGAATGGGCCGGCTCGACCGGGGAAGGACTACCCTCTTACAGAATATTGACGTGAAATAGAATTATTCCTACTGTTGTGTTTCGTGCGGTGAGTGAGAGTGCCGGAAGCCCAATCACTCTCTTTCCCCCTTCCCGCTCCTTCTCCTTCCCACTTCCTTTTTTTCCTAAAGGGTCGGCAACGCGCAAGTGATGCCTCTAGTATTGCAGGCGTCCATAAGCTACGGTAACCACTTACCATCAGGTGGGCCGTATGAAGGTTCGCCACCTTAGTTGTGTAAAAAAAATGTTTCATTTAATTGAGGTCAATCGCCGTTTACCTGGCACAATTTAATGCGGCTATAGATATATTCAAGACTATATTTTGCTCGTGGCTTCGCTCACGTAAAAGCGTTCGTAAGCCTTCTTTTACGTGTGCATGTTTAAGGACTGTTACTATCATAACCTATTATGTTAGTAACAGTAATCTGATAAAAATAAAATATGGTCTATGTTACTTAGTGATGATATAAGTAGCTTTCTAATGGAAAAAGATTTTTAAATGGGTTCAGTAGTTTTAGATTTAAATATAAAATTATAAAATCCATACAAATAAATAAAAAATCTAATTTTTATTTTTTATAATATTAGTATTGATAACAATGTCACTAAGAACACGTTACTCGACTCGGCAATGGAACTCATGACCTCATGCACAACAGTCGCATACACAATCATTGCGCTTAAACTTATAACAGAAGCTCGACGTTAATGAGCGTTATCTTTTGACCTAATTAGGAAAATGATTTATGATTTATATATATAATGATTTATGATAAACATATGAGGGGACACTACGCAACTAACAAGCGTAGTGTCCCATGTAAGTATGTATAAAAAAACTAATTGAATTAAAATAAATAGTAAAGTAAATTGCATGTTACATATTATAATAATATCAGCCCTGTATTAAACTGTCCCACTGTTGGGCACGGGCCTCTTCTCAGTGTGAGAAGGCTTAGGCCACAGTCCATCACGCTGGCCCAGTGCGGTTTGGTAGACTTCACATATCTTCGAAAACATTATGGAGAACTCTTAGACATGCAAGTTTTCTCACGATGTTTTCCTTCACCGTTAAGGCAAGCGATAATTAACTATTTAATACGTACATAACTTCGAAAAGTCAGAGATCCGCGCCGTGGGATCGAACTCGAGACCTCTGCGTGACAGACCAACGGTTTCCCACTAGGTTATCGCTGCTTACATATTATGTAAATTTAATTAACAAAACCATTTTCAAGTTCACCAATTGGTTTTCGGTGAAACATGATTTGGGCGAGGTTTGAATATATAATAAAAAGGTTATATACTTGTGACTGTATCTACATATGTATTATGTAAGTGGGCATAGAACCTTTTTATCCTTGTCAATTCTTTGGGATGATAATTTCATTATACCTACATAATTAATTTGGTATCGCTTACGCCAACACTCACAAATAAATTTGACATAATTGTCTTACGTTTACGCGAACGTTATACATTGACATTAAACAACTTTATACGGATTTTATCGCGTTTTTTTTATTTTTTATAAATTTACATAAATTTGAAACTCTTTCTCTCTTAAGATTAGGATATTAATTTTACCTAATATCTGAGGCCAGCTATAAACGTTGTGTAAAATGTTGTACATAAAAATATTATCATTAAGAGCCATACGATCTTGCAAAGAAGCCATTCTATAATATTGAAGATTTTCGTGATATGCTATGTTTTTAAGAGTATGCTGCTTATAAGACAGATGCCACAAAAATCATTTCTGTATCCGCTCTAGATGGAGTACATGCACACTGCTAGATAATTATATTGACTTATTGAAAATGTAGTCTAGCAGGATAATATGGCTGCATTTGATAGAGTTTATTAAAAACTTAATCGAACGAAACTCTCCCGAGACTTAACGGTTTAATTAGTACCTACTTGTGAGCTTGGAAATGTCGACAGTCTTCATAGATCGTTTCTGTACAAAGTAAAAACGACTAAGCTAGAATTCTGTTAGTACTGTAGGTTTCTCCTATTTGCGATTTACTTTGAACACTATTTCACAGTTATCAGGCCAATTAAGTTAACGTTGGAAAAGTTTATTAACCCTTAAAGACTACAATGAATTTGTATACTGCTAAGACAATAATGGGTGTAAAACACCCGGATTGAATAATTGGCATAAATAATATTATTAAAGATATTATACTATTTTTGTTTTTATGTATGTTAATTATGATTCGTGTCCTATGGTCATTTAATTTATTGCCTTCTGTTCTTTAAAAAAATCCATAAAAATTAATTGTGGGTGAATAGGGGATTCTCAAAACTATGGAAATTGTGAGGGTATATGGAAAACTTGAAAAATACCTTATTATGTTATTTTAATCACTCTATATATATTTTTTTTTACCGCTGGGAAATGTGCTAACCACATTCCCCATCGCCGGTTTTTGGAAGGGCGATGGCGATATGTCGGGATCCAGCCCATAAGATGGAAATTTGGGCTGAACCGACTAAAACCATCGCGGTGTTCCTCACACCTTTATGGCGGGGTCGCGCGGATCGCTCTCGCATTCAAATCGCGACCCCGTCAAAAGTTTGACCCGCCGATGGACGTGGCGGGTCCCACACAGCCATCAAACAAACTTACAAACACAACAACAACAAAAAAAGATGCAATTGGGGGACCTGGTCCCCGACGACAAAGCGGGGACCTAGTCCCTCTTCCGACATCAAGAGGCGTGCGCGGAACACGAACGCCGCCTACTCGGAAATCACTCTATATAATATTTATTCAATAACCACAGATAAGTCTTTATTTTGGCATATTATTTATACCTGTACCTCAGAAAAAGCAATCTTTTTCAAAGATGTTTTTAGATAAAATAATCATAAAATCCAACCTCTTTTAGTAATTATAGACAACAATAATAAAAATATACAATCACTTTTAAATTGCGTTAATCTTAGGAAAACAAAATACTACTTATTACAGTTACATTCGATACAGAACCTGAAATGAAAATAGCATATATATAATAACACAGATAACAATAATACCTACATATAAAAATAATAATAATGATACATAATATAATAATACACATAAAATAGTATATACTACACACATTCAAAAATAAAACATAAAATTTTATTTTTTATGCTGTAACTCACCCACTATGACTACAATGGGTGAAAAAACACCGGGTTGTGAGTGTAGTTTGAACCGCGCTCGCGCTCAATCTCTTGCCCGGCGTGTTCGAGAGCAACCGTAGACTTACCAGAATACACGGAATCTCAAGGCGCTGAGCGAAATACGAAAAAGGATACAGGCACAAATACGTTTAAGTCACTCGGGTGTAAAAACACCATTGTAGCCTTTAAGGGTTAGGTACATAGAACGAATACCAATGGTGTTTGAATCTAACACGGCTATTTGTGCGTTTCGGAAATCATTGTTCGAAGTCTGGGTGTACTTCGTGTCCATGAATTAAATGGTTGTTATGATCATCGTCACACAGGAACTGCTGATAGGCATAAAATAAAAAAAAGTAAATAACGGTTTACAGCAAAATAATACAAAGGTAGAACATTATAAAAGAAAATCGTAAATGCTTTTAATAGTGCTTCTTCTCTCTTAGCCTTTATTATTCCCAAGTCACTTGGGGTCGGCTTTTCTGGTCTAACCGGATTTGACTGGATATCAGTTTTTACACGGAGCGGCTGCCCTCTGACCTCCGCAACCCGAAGGCTAGACCGGAGTCAGGATATTATAGAGCACTGACTTCCCAATAACGACTGCCATAGACGTTCATGGCAGTCGGGACCGACGGCTTAACGTGCTCTCCGAGGCACGGAGCAGGCGATAATTGTCAACCAATACGCACATAATTTTGAAAAGTCATATAACTTCCGAAAGTCAGGGGTGCGCGACGTGGGTTCGAACCTGAGACATTCTGCATTGCAGTCTGTTGGTCTCCCCACTGAGCTATCCTTGCTACTAGTAATATAGATTTTAATAGTGCTTGTGCCACAAAATACTTATTAATACTATAATATACATCAACACCAAAAATGTATCCTATGTTACTGTATATATTTTGCAGTGAGCTTAATTAGGAATAGCCTCATAGCCTAAGTCGCCTTTGGTTTCCTCACTAGGCAAGCCTGTATCGAAGAAACCTTGAATTGCATGAGAATAATTTTATTAATGAGCTTAGCAATAACAATAAATTAAAATAAATACATCGTGGTTTTATTCAAATAAAGTGCAATTATATCCATAAAAGGTCGCTCAGTTTCAGCATGTATCCAGGAAAACTTGAATTGCATGAGAATAATTTTATTAATGAGCTTAGCAAAAACAATGCAATAAAATAAATACAATATGGTTTTATTTGAATAAAGTGTAATTATATCCAAAAAAAAAGTCTCTTCGTTCTAATTTGTAAAACTTGCATAATAATTCTAAGACAGTGCCACCTCTTACAGTTAAATTGCATAACGAGACATACTTCACTGCTCACTTCCTCAGCATTGTTCAACAAACGAACTATTCAACTAAAAAGTCACAGAGACTGCACGAAAGTACAAAACTCTCTCACAAATGCAACAATTGCTTGCAATTAGCGCCACTGGCCTCACCTAATATAATTAGTATTACGTCGGGCCAGCTAGTTCTTTGTTCATTTCACTTACCTGCCTTCTAGCGCTTGCCTTTGGATGTTTTTTACATTAGAAGTTTTATCTTGCGAAAACATGGAGACTAATATTTTATTCTACGTAGGTGGAAAACGAGCCTACGATCCGCCTGATGGTAGGCGATTAATGTAGTCTTAGATCATATGCAATACTAGCAGAGATATGGTAAATATGGATAAATGAGAGATTAGGCGATTATGGATCAGAATGTATTAAGTGTAAGCCTCCGAAACACAGATCTTTTCACGGTTTTCCAGAAAATCTGCCGATGTCTGATCTCTGTCTGATCTGATCATACACGTGAACATGTGCTACCAGTACCTACTGGTCGACCTTTATAACGAATTCGTAGATGAAAATTTAAATTACAAAAGCTAGCGAGTAATAAATAATTAAGCATAATATGTATTGTTGTTACAGTTATTTTATTAGTTTTTTTATTATGTAATGTGAAATAACGGGCAATCGTAATTAATTAGTTCTTTATCGAGTTTACTCACAACAAACGTAATGATCAGTCAAATATTATGCTTGCTACCAGCATTATCTTTATGAACCATATGATCTCATTCCCTTTAACATTGCGTAGGGATGATGGCGGCCCCATGCTTTGTACTCGTGAACGGGTGCTACATCTCTTTTCTTTTCATATTTTAAAATGGCATCTTTTGCCTTAAGACGGCGCCGAGCGTAAGACAGATAATGACAGAGCTCGTGCGGCACAAATTCATATCGGCGCGCGGCCGTCATAGTAAAATTGTATGGAGGATTTGAAGAGCTTTTTTGATAAATATGTATCTTTATTGTCAACAAATAACTTAAATATTTGGGACGGACAAAATGTAATATAACTATTTATGTTTCGTTTAAGCTATAAAATAGGATAGATTTCTACGTTATAATCTAAAAATCACGTAACACGAGCTCACGTTTTTGCATTTGTCGTGCAAATTTACGTAATTTTGTAGGCAAAAATATTAAATATTTTAAGTTTTTAACACGGAGTAATTGTAAACACATTCATTATTATGATAAATGTATATTTTATATTTGTATTTAAAAAAAATATTGATTTTTTCACTTATCTGTGATCGCCTGTTTTGGCACATTTCGCTCGGCGCAGTCTTAAATATAATTCTTCTATCACAGGCGACTTTAAAATATTCAGGCAACAGACACAAAGAACACCCAGACTCGGACCAACCATTTGTGGATTACACAAAGTTTTGTCCCGTGTGGGATTCGAACCCACAACACTCGGCGCAGTGGCAGTGGCGAGGTTACCATTTAAACCACTTCGTTATCCTTGCAGTCATGTGGTGACTTGACTTCATAGATTTCTTACTAATTACCAGACATCTTAGTCATGTAAATTTCATGGCCGCTGCTGCATTATCGCTGGTTTTATTACTTTCCGTCTGCTCTGCTTGTTGGTAGAGGCTAACATTAACATTGTCCAATCACTATATGACTTCTCTCTTAGCCTTTATTATTCCCAAGTCACTTGGGGTCGGCTTTTCTGGTCTAACCGAATTTGACTGGATATCAGTTTTTACACGGAGCGGCTGCCACCTGACCTCCGCAACCCGAAGGCTAACGATACCCTAAGGCTAGACCAGTGTCAGGAAATTAGAGGGTACTAACTTTCCTAATAACGACTGCCATAGATGTTCATGGCAGCCGGGACCAACGGCTTAACGTGCTCTCCGAGGCACGGAGCAGGCGATAATTGTCAATCAATACGCACATAATTTCGAAAAGTCATATAACTTCCGAAAGTCAGAGGTGCGCGACGTAGGTTCGAACCCGAGACCCTCTGCATTGCAGTTTGTTGGTCTCCCCACTGAGCTATCGCTGCTTCCTCAGCATTGTCAATCACTATATCACTATATTTATTAATAAGTATAATGTGTTGTTATAACTAGTATTAAATGTTTGTATTATAGTCGCAAATAATTTTCAAAACAGTCATAATTCCAAATTAACGTCAAAATATTTTTTTTGTTAACATAATTACTACGTATAATAATAATAATACACCAATCACACAAAACTTTAAAACTGCCACCTACGACCTACTGCCTGCTACAAAAATCAGTCATACTAAACACTTGCAGAATAGTAAGGAAATTTCTACAATGTGAATAAGACAACACACTTCCTGTAACACACACAGCCACTGTGTTCATAACTCAATCACAACCTATTTCTGATGTTCACATGGCTTCGGCCCGTGCCGTCAGTTTGCTCTCCAGTTAGCCGAGAAAATAAAAGCAACACAAAATAATAATAATAATAATAATAATTTATTTATTGATTACAGTGGTAAAACATGAATACATTTCTTTAATGCTTGGTTGTGTTCTATTTAGTCGAAGATGAATTGTATAATGGTTGTAGCTTCTTATGTACATAATATATTATTTGTAAAATATTATTATTACAAATTAGCATTATAAAATTGGCGATTTGAAAGTGTGGCCGTGAATTTCTTGCCTGTTCTTCTCATTGGTTCTACCCTGTGCTTTGCTGAACTTGGCAATAGGTTAATTTATATGTTAATTCATAGTATCGTTTAGTGTTATCTTAACGTTCATAAGTGTAACTCTGTGAACCAAATGAATAAAGATATATTAATTTGATTTGACATAACTTTACCCTTAATTTTGCTTCTGTTGCACGAAATAGCGTATAATATGGCTATAGTGTCTTAAAATAAATAGTTAGAAACATGTTATGTTTTGGCTATAATAAGAAATACATACATATAAAGCGTTCACATGTTTATGCCTTTTTTTCGGGGGGAATGCGTTGACGCTTACCTCTCCGCGGGGCGACGGAGAGGCTATGTCGGGCTCACCGGGGGAAAGATAGCGGTAACCTATTAACAGTTCTTTAAAGACCAAAATATGCCTAAACTCGAGCGTGTACATTAAGAGTGGAAAGGGCAGTGAGTGTTCGACCAATTTTTTTTTAATTAGCAGGCGTATGCTTAACTAAAAAATGCGGTAAGTTTTCAAGCTACTTATTGCATTTAAATTAGTAATTTAAAGTGTAGAATTCCGCTACTCTACTCACGGACTGGTCGGTTTATAGGTGCATAAAATTTTAATTGCTGATTTTATTGTTATTTCGATCGTTTTTGTGGTGTAGCGGTTGTTAATGCGACTGCTTGAAGTCTTGGTTTAATTTCCAAGTCAGGAAAAGTGTTAAGGGTACCTATTTCTGCCAATGATTCTTAGTAACAAAAAAGTCAGGCACTATATATTAGTTGGTGACATGTTGTGATCCGTGTAAGGTACCACTAACTACATGTGCGGGGATATAGGGAGCATGCGGCTATATTATATGGCTATTTATTTAATTTTAACAGCTTTTACTAGCGGTGTCACTTTTTTGGTTTTATTACTATCCCACCAAAACTGAGATAAAACCTATAAATTATCTTTATTTAAAAAAACACTGCGTTTCGTTGCTGATTTGCTTCGTAAAAAAAGGAAAATCCAATAAATAAATATTAAATAATAACGATAAAATGATACGTAAATAATACGTAAATATAGATAAAAAATACGTAGCCTAGTGGGAAACCGTTAGACTGCCACGCAGAGGTCTCGAGTTCGATCCCAAGGCGCGCATCTCTGACTTTTCGAAGTTACGTGCGTATTAAATAGTTAATTATCGCTTGCTTTAACGGTGAAAGAAAACATCGTGAGGAAACCTGCATGTCTGAGAGTTCTCCATAATGTTCTCGAAGATACGTGAAGTCTGCCAACTCGCACTGGGCCATCGTGGTGGACTATGGCCTAACCCTTCTCACAGTGAGAAGAGGTCTGTGCCCAGCAGCGGGACAGTTTAATACAGGGCTGATATTATGATACGTAAATATTCTTTCTAAATGATCTTTTACGAAAGAGTGTAAAGTAGCCTTCTTTCACTTTTTGCACTGCAGTGAGACCCAAAAGATATATTTATGTATAAATAATACAGATAGCTTCATTTAATAAAAAAGTTCCTATTCTTGTCTTAACTTTTTTGTAAATATACCAAGTTTTGTACGATCGCAATATGTATGGTTCTTAGGAATTTATCTTTGATATATCTTTTTTATGCATTATTATTGTTAAATTTATTCGTTGTTTTTAATGTATTTTAATTTTGCAAATGGTAAACTGAAGTTGCAAAAAACATCATAATATATATCATAACTAATAGTATAACTTGTAAAGTAGACATAAAAACAACTTCTAATTCTGCTCCTAATATAAAAAATGGCTTTTTAAGATAAAGAAAATACATTTTGTCATTATAGTGTATCTTGTATTGATTGAACAAGAAAAAGCATACTGTGTTAAAAAAATATGGTGAAGTTGTTCTTTATTAAAGCGAATAAGCGACTTATAATTCTCTATTCGTTTATTTAAATTAAATTTTTATCAAAATTAAACTACTAAATTCGGATTTTATCGCGTTGTTTATTTTACACTTTATTACATAATTTAGAAACCGTTACACTACTACTAGATACTATTAAACTTATGAGCAGCGATAGCTCAGTGGGGAGACCAACGGACTGCAATGCAGAGGGTTTCGGGTTCGAACCCACGTCGCGCACCTCAGACTTTCGGAAGTTATATGACTTTTCGAAATTATGTGCGTATTAATTGACAATTATCGCCTGCTCCATGCCTCTGAGAGCACAGCACGCACGCAGCAACATTACGTAATGCACTAAAATATTGAGTATTGAATGCCTTAGTACTGTACCATTAAATACGTAGACATATAATTACAAAGTCCCCTTTTCTTTCCTTAGTCTTTTGTTATGTCCCACTGCTAGGCAAAAGCCTCTACTTTGGATTTCCAAACCACTCTGTTTGAAGATATTCTCTGCCATTCTCTTTCAAAGACGTCCAAGTCATCTCGCCATCTCTGTTTAAGTCAGTCCTACAAAGTCTATCCTATCTAAAAAATATCTTGCCCCATCTAAAATGAACATTTTGAATTACGATTACTACATAAGTTAACCTTTAATAAAGCACCATCTATATTAATACTTCTAGCTACAGTGAATTTACATAACCTAAATTTAACAAAACCCCATCTGTTATAAATAATTTGAACTACAGTGGGACTACACGATCTACATAGTGTAAATATAAAATACGGTAATGTGAACTTTTTGTTGTACTAGAGAATAAGATTATAAAACGTAGCTGATTTTAGTAGCGTCATCATTGCGAGGCATACAATGCAATGTATCAGTTAAGAAATATTTGCACAGATGGCGTTGATGAAAATCTTGTAAGAATGTTGTTTTGTATTATATTTTTTAATGTATTTCTAAAAAGCGAGTGTGTGTATTAATATATTGCTGGTACGCAATTAATATTACTGGAAAATGCTTTCGAATAATATTTAACATAATTAATTATTCTAGATTTTATCCACAATTCCACCTCGCCATATTAACTGGCCGCAAACTATTCAAAATAGATTTTTTTGTTACATTAATTTGTCAATTGTTTGACAAGTTCATTTATTATAATATTAAAATATAATAATAAGCAAAGATATAATAAGTTATTGATTCTCAATATGTTTAGTAAAAGAAGAAAGGTAGAGCAACATGATCTGATATATAACAATGTCAATAGAGATGAAATCCCGAAAAGGGGATATTATTCCGAACTGGTATCGGATATGGTAAAAGAGGATCCAACAAGAGAAGTTTGTGCAAAAAAACGAATGAAGCTTCTCCTCCAAGTAAGTCTTTTTAATCTTTTTGGATAGGGGAGCACCTCAGACTATTAAGTCTTCGATCTTTACCTTATACAACCCTCTTGCCCAGTTTTATTCAGATTAGCTAGGTACCATGCTTCTACCGGACCACATGATCGCTTACCATCAGGCGGAGAGCGGTAATATTGAACCGGAAAAAAACTTACCTTTGCTAAACCGTGTGTTTGTTTAATACCTATGTGGATTACGGTTTGCAGCAGCTCGGTCATATTTAAAAAACAGCCATGTCCATGAGCGGCGGTCACCGCTTATCATCAAATGGACCGCTAGCTTGTCTGTCTCCAGTAGCGATCCTGTGGGATACCGTTACTCTTACAGGCATGAGGAATACTCTTATAGGCATGATGGATGAAACCAGCAGAGACTGGGTTTTATGAAGCTAAGTGCAGGCAGCATTAAGCTCGCCTTCTATCACTTTAGACATCCTACCTAATATTATAAATGCAAATGTGTTTGGTTATTTTTTTGTTTGTTACCCTTTTACGCCTTAATTACTCAACCGACCATCATGAAATTTTGCGTACACGTTGTCACGGGTACAGAAAAGGTCATACGGTACCATTTACCCATTTTTACTGTGGGAGAGCGACGCTTCAGCACGAATGGGCCGGCTCGACCGAAGTGATACCACAGCCTCACAGAAAACCGGCGTGAAATAGCGCTTGCGTTGTATTTCGTCGAGTGAGTGAGTGTAGCGGAGGCCCAACCATCCTCCCTCCTGGGGGGAGGCGACAAATTTAAAATGCTGGCAACGCGCTTGTGCATCCACAGGTGTTGCGGGTGTCCATGGGCGGCGGTAATCGCTTACCATCAGGCGATAAGTCTGCTCGTTTGCCTCTCATAAAAGAAAAAAATGTTCAGGAAAAGTACTGTTACTAACCTAACCTACATTTACGCGAGCGAAACCGCGGACAAAATCTAGCTAAGAATATAATTATGAGTGTTATACATTTTTGCCATTCCTTTAGAGTTTCACATGCTTAATTCTTTGTTCATTTGCAGATAAAGACTGACCAATTATGTCCCATGTTGGAGTCTTTACCGAATCCGCAAAGACCGAAACTTTTACTGCCTCCAGGGCGATGGACCACTTATAGGGAAGACGAAAGCATTGTAAGTAATTATGTATCTTCTGTAATATACATTGAAGATTTTTTACTACCAAGGCATCATACGAGCATACGGTTATACAGACAATATTCACTGTAGATGATACCTGTGTCTTGATTCTAAAGACATTGACCTAAAAATACCCACACTCGGAATGACTATTTTAATTGTGTGGATCACAAATAAACCGCAAACCCAAACTTTTATCTGGATTTTGGCTAAAACCGTCAAGTTTCTTCGGCTCAGCAACATTAGGTGTTGTCTTAAACTGCTGTTCTATCTGTGCAGGAAAATTATTCATAATTTATATATTTTTGTTGCAGCAATTTCCATTTGAAACATTTGTGCCGAAGTTGCAGTTCCTGAGTATCGTGTTACCAAAAGAACTACCAAGATTGATCAAGATCGAACGGTTACGAAGAAAGTTTCTTGGTGCCAATATGAAGGTTCATTAATCTATATTTTAATACGTGAAGCAAAAACTTTGTACCCCTTTTTACGAAAATTACACATTATAACGTAGAAATCTATCCTATTTTATAGCTTAAACGAAACATAAATAGTTATATTACAATTTGTCCGTCCCAAATATTTAAGTTATTGGTTGTGAATAAAGATACATATTTATCAAAAAAGCACTTTAAATCCTTCACAAAATTTTACTATGGCGGCCGCGCGCTGATTTGAATTTCGAGCTCTGTCATTCAGTCCAACCGTGTCTTACGCTCGGCGCAGTTTTAATATATTTGACTTACGCGAATCGAAAGCGACGGATAGCTCAATCGCTCTTTGAACGTCTACACTCGTTCTTAAGTTTATCTATGACATATACCACAAGTAGACGAACAATATAACAAAAACATTAAAACATATTTCTTTTAATTACCCAAGATTCAATCATTTAGGTCATTAATTTTGCGAGTCACTGATTTTCCTTCATACTTTAACACAGGCTTAGGACTGTCAATCTAGATTAAAGTTGCATTTACAGCGACATAGAGCTATCCTTGAAAAGAGCTAACGATATCACACGAAGTGTGCCGAATATTGCCGAAGCAAATCGTATAAGTCGCTCGCGCTCGATAGCACGGACCGATTGCCGGTTGGCTGCTCTGAGCTACTGAGCTAGTGAGCTATATAGCGAGCGAGTGAGCGATTGGGAGCGAAATGAATCGAAAGCAGCTAGCTCTTTTTTATCACTCGCTCGCGAGCTACTCATCTCTAATAACGATCAAACTTAAAATTTAAAACAATTATGGTTGAATTTCGACCACTTGACGACCGCTAGTTATGAATATTACCCCTGCACGTTGCTTTATACGTTTAGATTGTAGTTTACTTACGACGATATTAGCTGAAACGCGGGTTATTTTTGAGTTGGATCGCATGTTATTAGACTACAAAAAGATTACTAGCAATAATTGTAAATTTATAGTATTTTGTTAACCCCTCGAGCTATATAAGTTAAATGCTTGTGTTTATGATTGAGTTTACGTCGGTAGCATAATGGCTGTGGTTTGAACTAATAATCTTTGATCGCAAGACCAACATGTAGTTATACGGACACACACTGCAATAGGGCCTGCTTTCGACGGCCAAGCTTCAGTATATACTCTTCTATTTTATCTCGTGCCTCTCGTCCCCATAATCCATAGCATTTGAAGTCACGGTTACCAAATTGTATTGTATATTCTGGGGCGTACCAAGAGATTACATAGCTCTCAATACACGGCAGTTGAGAGAGAGGATGGCTACAGGGACTCTAGTCCCAGGCCTCTACTAAAAAAAGGGAATTGCCACTAAAATAGTTTTGGGACAATGTTGTTTGCATGTATATAATTACTCGTGTTCTCCACCTCTTTATATTCACAAGCATCCGAGCCTCTAAATCTGTTTCTGTCAATACACCTGAAATGCGAAATTAAATGAAAATGAAAAATGTTACATTTGATGGTCAGTATCTCTATCGGTTTGATTAATACACCAACTATAAGCGCTCTTGAAGCAAGTCTTTTAGACTTGTCGTCGTATAAACGTGTCAAGATAAATCTAGACCATGGGCCACCGGACCACCTATACCTATTAGGATCTTCCTTGATTTTTGCACGTATTTACCACGTTGTGAACGAGCCTGGATTTTCTCTAATACGTTATACCTTATATTGCAGAAGATGCTACGGGAGCTTGGCGTCCAGCCTTATTGGTTGTTGCCTGTGGAGGAGTACAAGCTGGACAGCCGGGAGCATTATGCTCTGTATAGCCATTTCCCTAAGCTTGACCTTGATATCTTCGACAATACAGACTTTGACTGTCGGTGAGTCCATGATATACCTACTTAGTAGCATTCAATACTAGGTTTTGCCTTCATGGAAGGCGGTTCGGTTAAAGTAACTATTTCAACCAAATCGTCAAGGTCAAGGTCAAAGGTAAAGGTTTATATTTCAGTAACCGGTGCGTTATTGTCATAGAAAAATATCAAACGATTTGTATCATGATATCTTGTATTTTTCTCTTTTCCTTTGCATTTACTTATAATATTTTAAAACTAATTGTGCTGTTAATTACAGCACTCCAGAAGAATGGATTTCATTGGGCATGATTAAGGGAGAACAGCATCCATGTCCAGGATTAGCTTTTATCCCTAAAATTGATAACAAACCGAAAAATACTTCAGACATCATGAAAACTCTAAATAACCTTTATGAGGTAAATATAAGATCCTTATATAAAATGCTTAAGTAGCAAACGGTTACCGTGCCCAGATGGGAAATAAATATATACCACACGTTGCTAACACTATAAAAAAAACTGTTGCAGTGCCAGCATAAGTACTTAAGTTCTTCAAAAAGCCTTCTTATAAAACTCTAGTAAACCCAGACCACAAGGGCAACTGGATTTTTGTTACTATGCTATGTTGACCCTTTAGGAAGTCGCAGTTACAAAGCTGTGATCTTCTAGGGTACAAGGATCCTCAGAAGAGAAAGCAACCGCTGGGTTATATGTAGGAGTCACTGAAAACTTAAAGCGCATATACATAGCTCACGTTTGAGCTCAGTAGGTAGATTCTACGAATTTCCACTTGCTACAATTTTGGGCAAGTAGATCACTAACTGAGTGCGATGCTTCACAGTGGACAAATGTTGCGATTATGGGTTATGATAAAACAACAGACAGGTGGAATATCATGGCTTTGGATGGAACGAAGAGACGATACACGTAAGTTGTTTTTGGTAATGTGACGGTGGATGTTTCAAAAGTTATTGGGTATTTCTGTCAAGGAATTTTCAGTAGCATCATGAAGCCGGTAACTGTACCCGATAGACCGCAATAAGCTCACTTCCTGTTACGTGGGACCTAATAACATACTTGGTGAAACGTGATTGGAATACACCTCTACCTATTCTTTCGGGGATTATATAGGCGTGTGACTATAAATGTACATATATGTATTTGAAAACAGTATAACCTCATGACTGAGGTAAATGACACGATATCTCGAGGTCTTTTATATAGAAGACCCGTTTACTAATTCATTATACATATATGACCACACATAAGAGTTACACGATTATAGATAAATATACAACATTGTAATACTATTATCTTATTTAAAAATGGACAATTCCCACTCTAGGGATTAAGCATTGTAACGCCGACTTTACAAGCATACAAAAACAAAAAATACTCAAAAATAGTCTTTGTGTATCACGTAGTACTAGTGTGAGCGTGGCAACAGTGACGAGGCGAACGCTTCTTTGTTACGCCATCATGCATTAGACCTTTAATATCTTAACTGCCTGCATGGCACAGTGGTAGTGGATGCGACTGCTGTCCATGAGCTCCCGACTTCGAATCCCGGGTCGAGCGAACAAAACATTATTGGGTTTTTAAGTTAAGGTATCTCAATAGCAGTCCGGAGGTAGAAAGTTGGCGGTGTTACACAACCCATGCCTCGGAAAGCATGTAAAGGCGGTGGTTCTGCGCCTAATCTCTCTCCGGTCGTATCGGATTACTGTCCCATCGCGTCATGAGAGTTAGGAAACAGAGAGTGCACTTGTGTTTGCGCTCACACTTGTGCACTATAATATCTCCCACGCAGATGGCCTTCGTTAAGATTGGCCGCTGTGAATGAGCTTCGGTCTGAAGGACATTAATATCTAGCTAATATATTCATAAATACTTACAGCATTCACCGTGTCCGTCTCATGTTTAAAGCGGATGATCCGGACACGTTTGCTATGCGGGTCAAGTTTGCTGTGGACTTCAGGAGGGAAGTCGAAAACAATCTAAGGTTTGGTTTGGTTGAGGTTTTTATTAACTTTATATCTTAAAGAAGTAAGCAAAGATGACCAAAAGCAAATCTTTGGTCTAATAACATTTCTTTATTATCCTAATTTATAATTCGATTGTTCCCATGATTCGAATACATTTCGATAGCAAGCAAAATTGTTTGAGTGTTAATCGATTTAAACCGCCTATTACCACACTTCATGCAAATAAATTATTATTTCAAAGGTATTCAATATCCACAAACATTAAAAAAAATATCTTTATTTTAGGGGAAAAGAAAGTTAAATAATTTTAATTACATATATTAAAACAATCGATTATTCAATTACCATTAATAATTCTTTAAAAGAAATTGGAATCAATATAATATTTCAGAAAAAAAAAGTAAACAAGTAACATATAAGTATAAAAGTTGCAGAAGTAGCGGCAAGAGGGCATGGGTGCTGTAGTGGTATTGCTGTGCAAGAGGGTTCGATTCTGAACTCAGGCAAATTTATTGTGGTTTTCCTATCAATAAAATGTCAGTAGCAGCACGGAACCTAGACCTGCACCGGTAGAAGCCAATATGCTTTCCCTCTATTACGTGGAACATAAACTAATGTATTTCCAAAAACCATGCGACATTTCATTTATTTTATTTATTTATTTGGAATAACAAACAGTTACACATTATGTTCTTATTACTAATACATTTTAAATAAAGTTTGATTAAATGTGCAACCCACACCGTTATTCACAGCTTACATAATTATAAATTTATGACAATTTTGCGAAGATGAAACAAAATTTGAATAAAAATTTTGAATTTTACACAATGTTTCTTACATTTGTAACTCAGTTTCTTCAATGGCTCTTTTTAATGTATAGCGAAATTTACTAGCAGGCCTACTAAACACATCCAGTTTAGTGAAAAGCTCATTGTATTTTCTACATATACGTCGCATAGGTGCGCGGAATCCAGCATTGATACAGCAGCACGATGATACAGCAAAAAAGGGACGATATCGCACCTCTCGTGTGACATTGACATTTCAGTAGACCATATCGAGCTTAAGAGAGACGTTTCAATATTTGCCCTATTCTATAACAGGGCAAAAATGTATATATGTATAGACATATGCTTATCTTTTCGGGGGCTTATATCCTTCAGGCGTGCGATTATAAATGACTGATATTTTTTTACTTTCTGCATTAGGTTCTACTTCTACTTAGACTGTTTAATGCTGGAAGGACTGCCAGACATTCCGATACAATACATGCCGAAAATTTTAAAGATGGTACTGATTCACCGTCAAACAAAGGATTACAATGAACCACACCTTATAAGTCTTAAGCAAGAGGTAAGATAACCATCATCATAATGTCACCCGAAAGACGTCTATTGCTGGACACAGGCCTCCCCAAAGGATTTCCACACAGACCAGTTTTCTAGTAAGATATTGCCACTATGATACAGCTTTCTTGAATTACGTAGTATAGACGGCAGTGGTTTTTGTAGTCATACTGGCACCGCCAGTGCATCAACTGCTGTTGATTCGGTTCCCACACGAGAAGAAAAAAATATATAAATAAAAATTGGTTGATTGCCTCCATTGCATTGGTCCTGTAGCATAAGTTAACTCTGACGTTTGCAATCGATCGTAAGGTCTTGGATTGAGCAATGTTTTGGGTTTTCTGGTAAGTGATTTCAGTTCGTTCTGTTGTAATCTGCGAAATGGGCCCGGTAGATAGAAATAGATTGACTATCTATTAAATGGGACAAAATCAATAGTTTCCAAAATATTTAGTAAACTCTGCGTGTACAACAAATGTGGCAAACAAGTAATCGACTAGTCGAAAATCTTTATTGCCATAAAAATGTGTAAACCCATCTTAGATACGTCAATTAACTAATAAATTATCATAGTAAAAAAATTAAAGGAAATAAACATTTTGCATTGAAAAAAGTCTGTTCGAGGATTAAAGCTCTCATAAGAGCAGCAGCTGTCAGCAGCAGACTAGAAACTCATCAACTGTATTTATGATCATATATCATAGATAAAAGGAATTAAAGATGGGTTAAATGGCAGTTAATTTGAGTTTTACAAAGAGTCACACTTATTCATATTATACACTGAATCACTGCAACATTGTCACTGTTCTTACACCGGTCTCTTGACAGAAGGTGCAATTTCTCTGGTCAGGCCAACGTTTCTTACCTTCACCAAATTATTTATTGGCAATGGAATATAATGTTATATGTCTATGTATGTAACATTCCGAAACAAATCGTGGTTTCCAGGTCGTACCTATGTTCTAATATAAAAATTTATATAGTTAAACTTACTTTTTAGGTAGAGCTTCTATATAAAAAGATTGAAGGGAAAATGAAAATTATCCACACTATACAAAAGTTTCCACATCTATATAACTTTATAGATGAGCCGACCAAAGATTATGTGCCTCCTGTACCGGATTATGGTAAATTTATCTTTCTACACTTTTATATAACTGTTGTTAAGAGTACCTAACCTAAGCCTTGTATTATTTGGTCATATTATGCAGAATTCCAAGCAAAGCCTGAAGATATCGCTTATTTTGGGCCATATGGACAGCAAACCTTTTTCTATTGCAATTATTGGAGTGGGCCAATCCGAGGGTGTGTGGCGGGTTACGCTCTTGCCAACATTTTTTAATAGAATATTTATCAATCCTTTTATTTTGGCGTCACATAAAAACCACATACCGGATTTTGCCTCATTTCCAACACGACAGATTTTTAACTCGTCAGATTTGCAACTCGAAAGACTGTCTAGTATTATCACAAAGGTACAGTGAAAAGAAAATTTTATTAAAATAAGATAAATAATGTTTACATATTTAAAAAGAAAGATAACTATTTAAATTTCATATAAAACACTTTGAATGACATCAAATGCATTACATAGAGTATTTAATATTTCATCTACATTAATGTTATTCTTTAATCCATCTTCTATACATAATTCGGTCCATTTTTTTTTTTTATCAATTTCTGATTGTCTACGTTTCTTTCTTCTTCTTTCTTAGGATTGTGATACACGGTGTTCTTTAGTTGTATATCTTGGAAAATGCTTTTTTTTAAATAATGTAATAACATAAATACTGTTGGATTTTTGGGAATCCTATTTATACGTCTATGCCAGCCTTCTACGATATTATTGGTTCTGAAAGACTCTTTGTAGCAAATGAATGTCGCTAGTTATCTTTTTGATTAATTCGTTCAACATATAGTGTTGACAATTTGTGATAGCATCATTATAACACACATTAAGTATAAAAAATTGACAGAAATGCTAGAGGAATCAAAATAGGCGGCAACAGTGCAAGGCGTGAACAGCTGTTGGTGATATTTTTGCCGTCATTAGCAGCGGTTAAAATTATTTGGAATTAATTCTTAATTGTTTGGATTTTTCCAAACGGCTTTAACATAGTGGTAGTAACAACCTTTTACTAAAACATTTTGAAAACCATTTTTACCGCATTAACCGGTCGTATACCGCCGGCTCGCATACCAGCCGGCAGATTTGTACCCGTCGTAGGCCGGTGGCTCGCATGCGAGCCACCAAATTGGTTTTACGTTAGCTTAAGCTAAAGCGAAGGCGGCGCGCGGCGTTTTGGCGCCAATTTGGTGGCTCGCATGCGAGCCACCGGCCTACGACGGGTACAAATCTGCCGGCTGGTATGCGAGCCGGCGGTATACGACCGGTTAATGGCGGCTAATTCGAAATCACATTTAAAATAACTTATGTGCAGAGAAAATCAGTCTCGTAATATTGTTAATAGCTTTGTATATACATCTTGAGTTTTGTTTGGTAATAAGGTATATTCCAATGGTATAAAGTTAGCATCTTCATCACTATCACCTATATTTGAGTGTAAGGAGTAAAGCTAATAAAACGGCTTAGACACACTCTGAACGTTCCATCTCCATAGTAAATAGAATTTTACGTATTATACTCTTTCGCCATAAGCGTTAAAATATATCTTCTTCGCCCTCTTCGTACATTATAAAATCAGAAAAAAAAGAATTTGTTAACTTTACATCTCTTACACTTTTAAAATAACTTTTTTATTGATGTGACTTATATCTGGTCCTGAAGAGTGAAGACTTTTTAGATGAACATTTTGGTATATTTGGATCTAACTGCATGTCTCGTTGATTTAAGTCAGTATAATATTTTCAAAGATTCTAGGAATAGGTTCCATGTTTGTTTGCCCTTCGGTTTTGCAGTTATCAAATAATTTATCATAATATGTTGAAGTTTTATCACGAAAACAGTTATGTGGGCTTTGCTTTAATAATTTCCCATCACGTATTGTTACAGATGCAAAATATTTCGTTTAACACAGCGCCAATTAGTACTCACCGACTAATTTTTAAAACAAAATTGTACTTATAACCATTGCATAGTAATATTTTACGCTTCCTCTAACTCTCCATAAACACTATTTCACTATTTTCGTCCATTTTAATTCAGATCTTTGTAAATCACAATCTCATACATTTCTTAATTACCAGAAAATGTATAATGACACACAAGTCTCATATTTTTCTGCAAATACTTTTGGCTACTATTAACCTGTAAGTTTCCTTCAACGAGGTTTATATACATAATTTATAATTCTAGTTATAGGCAAATATTTTTTGAATAATGTATGATTAAAAATAAAAGAAAATGTGTATTCAATTGTGCATAATAATATCATGACAGTCTGTCGAGTTGCAAATCTGACGAGTTAAAAATCTGTCGAGTTGGAAATGAGGCCGGATCCGTTTCATTTATATCTATTCGGTGACCGGGGTACGGTGCATAGTGATCGACGTTAATAAAGTTGAGAGTAAATTTAGTACCAACGAAGAAACGAAAAGTATGCCCTGATTGTTACGTCCCAAAGGGGATACTATGATGATTCTATGATATCTGGATAGTATTAGATTATTAATAGAAGCAAGTAGCATGGCTCCTAAAGTCTGCCTTGATCCATGCTTCTAGATATTTTAGATAAACAGCAATAACAACACCGTTTTAAAGACTACCGTCGAAAAATACTATGATGATTCTATCTTAACTAACTTCTGTCTACGCAGGTAACTATCCGTGCGTGATGGAAGACTTCACTGATCGGCTGAGGTATGATCAGTGGTATTCTTTGTACGTTCTCATCGAGTCGGTCGCCTGCATACATTTAGTCGTCGATGAATGCCTAAAGGTAAGATCCCAATACTCCAACCAAGTATCATAACGGACTTAGCCTTAGTCGTTCACTATCACTGACTGTTGTTCTATTTGGCGCCATGTGATCATATTTATTAATTAAAGAAAATATATTGTTATTTTTATCACTTGTCCGTGGTACAAAGTGCCACTTTTAACAAATCAATATTCTCATAAAATAATCAATAAAAACTTTTTATTTAGATAAAGTCTAAATCTGAAGTGTATATACACTTAGAACTTGTTCGATAAATTCAGTGATGAAGAACGTCATAATAAGAAATAGCATCAGTTGTAAACTGACGCAAAAACTTAAAGACTAAATTATTATCGTAATATGTAATATTACGATAATAATTTTATTGAAGGGTCACTTAAGCTGGATACTATTTGTATATTCCCCATACAATTTTTAACCTACATTGTAGTATGTTTATGGAAATATCTAACAAACTTTGTCATACTGATAGGTGGAAGCCATGTTGTTTTTTACATCCAGCTATGGGAGGAACGCTAGTCTAGCAGAGTTCGACGCAGCGCAACAACATTGCACTAGTATGGTAAGACGTATTACTCCCCTCACAAGAACATTAATACACACATTCTTAACACCCCGCCTTTGCCCTTAATTTCTAAACAGTATCTAGATAATAGATTGTGGTTTTCTGTTATTGCTTTATAGGTAGAGTATGACATGTGCACAAGTTTCGCTATATGGCACCAGTGATAGAAAACTTTTACCCATGACCCTGTGATCGTAAAGTAAAAAATGTTATTTTGGTCAAACCCACTATTCCCACAAGATTATTATTATAAAAAGTTTATCAATCCTATAATCTAAAAGTATCTTAAAATCATGACCGTACAGCGCTCCATATACGCTCAAAAGGTCAAATTAACAAATACATATTTGTAGGTAAGGTAAATATTTCATATATTATTAGTAGGCTCATAGCCAGTTGCACTCACTGATCGGTCAACGATTAGCGAGGATAAGCAACGTTGTGTGCGGTCAGTCTATAGATGGGTGACCGCTTAGTGGTATTTCATCTGAGCGTCTCCGTGCTTCGGACGGCACGTAAAAAATGTCGGTACCGGTTGTTGTTAAATTGACAGCAGTCGTTAAGCCATGTCAGAGGCCTACGGGCGGCTTGAACAACTCTTGACAACAGGTTGGCCACTATCTACACGAAAATAAGAAGAAGTACTTAGATCAATGTTATATGCGTTTCAGATGTTGAAATATTTGAACATAACTTGGCTGAACAATACAGCACATGCTATTCGGATGTCATTCAGAGATGTTGGCAAAGGGTACTTATATAATTTTATTTAAATCTTAAATGTTTTATATTGTTGTAAATTCATGAATGTCTAAGTATGATTTAACACGAGCATACAGAGAATTGAGCTATCTTGAAAATTGGGCCTTATATCTATTATATAATTAAGACATGTATTAGCTATACGTAAAATTGTTCAAGCATTTTATAATGTATGTTGTAACGTTATGGTAGTCAACCAGCTTTAGAGGAGTAGTTGACATAGGATTTTAATAGAAATTAAAGATGAACAAAGCGATCAATAAACATATATTTTCACTTACAAAAGCTGTATGAGAATAAACAGAACTATAATTATATTGAACTAGGTATTTAGTGGTAGTTCAGGGCGTGGTTTAAGATGAAGGTTTGTTACGTGGTCCCGGGTAGAAATGGACCACTTAACTTCGGTAGGCAGCGCAGCGGAAGGAGAACGGCAATTTTGTTTTTTTTTTGTGTGTTAGTTGTTAGCCTCAGATGACTTACAACTTTACGCGGACTGTGGGTGAGCGCAGAGGCAACCCGTTGTGAGACCGGCACCGGGACGCGTTGCCAATATATAGGGCCGCCGCTGTGGAGGAGAAGCCGATGGATGGGCGCCGTGAGCACGGCCGCTCAGCAACGACCGGTCCGCGTCACAATGTGTATAAGTGTAAAGCATGGTAAACAAAAAATATAGTATAATCGCACACTTGAAATGGAAAATATAACCCCATTATTTTTACTTTTTGGTCAGCATCAGCGTACTGGTAGCGCCATTGCGGGTAAAATAAATGAAATCTTATTTCCGTAAAAAATATTTTCGTGACATTTAACTAGAAATCCAAATAATGTTTTATGTGCTTTGAATTTAAACATAAATTTTCTTCGCAGATGGTTCAATATATACGAAAAGAAATGGGAGTTCTATGGTGTCAGTAAGCTGTCGAGATTCATGCAGCTAGTTAGATTTCGTATGCAGGTAAATTCGTAGTTAAGGTTTCAAACACGGTTTAAATCAAGACTGTTGCATTAAATCCGTGGCATAAATATGTAATTACTTTTATTGCTTTACTATTAATATATATTCTTAAGGAGCGTCTTATTATGAAATTTAGCAATACCCTTTAATTAAAGTTATAAAAAAGAACATAAAGAATCATTCAAGTAAAATTGATGGATGAAGAGGGATCTAAATGGATTTCACTTCATTTAGCTGTGTTAAGTCGAACCCGCATTACTATAAGCGTCAAGCCGACGAATTTCCACGCAATAGACGCGATAATAGTCAACTTTGTCTCCAATCCCCTAAGACGACCATGATGCGCAAAAGTGTGTACTGCATGGCACCAATTATTTATAACAAAGTACCAAAAAGTTGGAAGGAACTGCCTCAATCTATGTTTAAAAATAAACTTCGTACTTTTTTGACCGCCAGAGCATATTATAGCGTGACTGAGTTCCTTAATGAAAAATAATTTGTATTGACATAATTAAATTTATTTAGACCTGTATAATAATGCTGATTAATCTTATAATTTAAATATAAATTAATTATATTTAAATAATTTAGACAAGAAAATAATATATTGTTACATGTATCTTTTGTTTATAATTTTATAATCTAATTATTTTGCACGTCGTACTGTGACAAACATGTCTGCACTTAATTTATTTTGTCATTTTGTATGTATGCACTTTATTTGTATGTACACACACATGTTTATGCAAATAAAGCTTATCTTATCTTATCTTATCTTTACTGCTTAAAAGGCTTACCTTATTTTAAAACCATAACCAAGTTACTAAAATTATACAGATATTAATACGTATATCCTCGAAGCATTAGGCAAACATTTTATTTGCTGCTTCTAGATTCTATGTAAACGAAACAATCTTATTATCCCATACCCAACAATTTAAATTTTAGTCTCCTAATGAGTATTGTGACAAACTAAGTTAAGTGGTCGTCTCGCCGCTGCCACCGTGCCGCTTTCTGTCCGATGTTTAAAAGTCCCCCACGACACAGGAATTATTCCTAGTACGGGAGTTGTCTTATTTAAACAATAATAAAAATAAGGCCACGGCGCACTTACGCCCATTTGCTGTTCAACCAGCTTTCTGAGCGTATTCAACAGAGTAAACGTAAGTGCATATTTATGACCCTGGACCAACTAGACTTACTGAAGTATGGTCAATAACAAAATTTTCATTGCCAGTATGCCCTTCGCTACTGCATCGAGCAGTCCATGCTGATGTTCGTGAATATGTGTGAAACGCCGTGTCTATGTACTTACGGGTGTGAAGACGACTACGAATGGGATCCGACAGACCTTATAAACTCGCCCTTTCGCACTCCCGTCACCCTCTTCTATTTCCACCTCATGATGTCAGAAAACGGTCCGTATTACACCACCGATCCGGCACAGTTCGAGGTCAGTCTGTTTACGGCATAATACGCCATTCTAGACTAAGTTATATATGTATATTATAGTAGAACTCCAGTTATCCGAACTCCAACTATCCGAATCGCTTTCAGGTAAACAACGTTTCTTTAAAATATGTAATATAGGTACATATATGGACATTTTTACGTACATACAATAAAGTAAGTAATAATTAAATTCAGGAAGAAAAATACAATGACTTATAAACTAATTAGCAGCTCTTTGTATAATTGTAGTTGTATGCGATATGTGCGCCTTGTTTTTGAAAAGGGTTTGTATTGTGCGTGCGTGTGTAGAAGTGCCTAAGTGTTTGAAGCGTAAGTGATAGATTACATAGTTACATAGTTATTACATAATGGATAAGAAAGAGATAACAAGAAATTGTTTAAACAAGTCGTAACTAAAATTCTATACCTATCTATACTTATAGTCTCGTATGTTAAGGTTTTAGCCACTTGGATATTAACTTTTTGGATTCGTGTGAGACTTTATGGTAGAACTTTAATTTTACGTTATTGTGTACAAATCGCGAAAGTCAAAAAACGTTTAGTTACTTCTAAATATTATACAATGGCTAACCCGCGTGACGATTGCAGATAGTAATCCAGAGACTATTCCGTGACATGCTGTACCGGGCTCACTTCATACCACAAGTGCATCCCATGATCATGACTGGCCTTGTCTTCGATAAGGAGTTATTCCTTACCTCAATTGGTAAGTTTAAGTTTTCCTTAACATAAACTAAATTCTATATACAGACACTTTTTAATTTACTGGGGCCAGAGTCGTATAAAAAGGATTCCCCTTTAATACTGGTCTCAAGCAAGTTGGTTCTACCAATCTACATATTATTATTTTAGTAGTGACTGAGATAGAAAGATTTTTATTCTTACTAAAGGATAAATAAATGGACTGTTTCTTATAAGGTTGCAAGATTCTAACTACAAAAAGTAACTAATTTAGCTTTAAATGTCTATTAAAAGCTAAATAAAAGCTTTTTCTCTCCTTTCGTTATTGTCTACACGGCAGCATCTTGACTATGGGTAGCAGCGTTCCTGCAATGTTCAGAAAACATATCCAGGAACGACAGTCACCACTCACTATCAAGTATACCGCTGGCTCATTTGCCACTAATAACAATACAAAAGCAATAGCACTGACTCATCTACGACTAAAATCTACTAAGACTCGAATTTGTTGCTCGTTTGATTGCCAAGAAAGACGAAACGGAAATCAACCTAGAAGAGAAAATCTTCCTCGATTGAGAAAACTGCTTCGCAGTTCAGTACATTGTATCCAAATCATGGGGAAGGATGGGGTGATTAGATCCTCGTCGCTCTCACTCACGAACAGTAAGGATACGTCGATATTCTGTGATGAAGTGTAACCTTCCCCGATCGACGACCCTTCCATGCCAAAACCTATAAATCTCTACTACACTATTTTATCCGATTATTGTTTACGTATTATATTCTGCGCATTAGAAGTTGTTACTTAACAAAAATATTTTGTTTACATAGGTCTGATGGAACCAAACGTGGTGGGTTATAGAGATAGACTACTGACGGCTTATAGAAAGGCGATAATACCGCTGAAAGCGTACATGCGACAGTATGAGGAGTACAAGGATATTTACATGTTGGATATCGAGGCTTACGTTCAGTGAGTATGATTTTCTAATGCTTCCTATAATATATTATATACGTAAATGATCTTACGCTAATATTTCCGAAGGGATACAAAAAGCACTATTACTACTAATCTTCGAAGCGTTTTGGATGTCTCATCTGGTAGCTTGTAAGATAAAATGAATAAATAAATACTATGCCCAATAGCCAGAAGTTAAGGTTTATAATTTCTGGCTATTGGGCATAGTTTCAGACTCCGCACTGCTAATGACAATTTCGTGACAGAAAATCTCAATAACTTTTTTCCCGACGTGGACATTGAATCTGAGATTCAACGCTCAGCGTTAAATATTCAATTGTAATTTGAAAATACAACTAATAAATTTTAAACTTACTTTTTAAATAGATTTCTTTATTATTTCATTTATTATATATGGACGTCTTACAAAACGCATTACAGGCTACTTATTGAATTAAATTCACATAAAAACTATATTTAATCTAAAGGAAAACATTTACAATTTAAATATTGGACACAAAAACTTATTTACAATGTCTGTTTTTTACATGGTATTGCCTGAACTAGGTCAGAGACCTGAGTGTTAGACTGTTTCATATATTACAATTTTATTCTTCTGGAAATATAGTAAGGATTATTTTATTAAAAAGATAATAAAAGATTCCGACAAATTAAGACACTTCTCCATTTTTTAAGACGGTTTGTAATGAAATTAGGTTTGTTTCAAAAGTTATTGTTTTTTTAAGTACCTATCAATATCTTATTACTTGGCTCCTAAACGTTGTAAGCAAAACACTAGCAGAGATTTGGACCCAAGTAGACTCAGGAATATTATGCTGACGGAGTTTTCAAATACGGTTTAAGACATTTATTTTTCTCAAAAGATTACATAAACCACTTACAGAGAAAAATACAATAGTTAACAATTTAATTTATAACATAACATAACCAGACAACGTTTATAGTAAGGTAGGGTAAGTGTAGAAATGTTTAGTTGCATCGGGCAGTTATAGAAAAAATTGTCGTTAGAGGTGCTTGCTTACAAATAGTGAATGTTTATAAAGGCCTATGACTTAGTGATATTTATGAATTAGAAATAGTGTTATATGGTTTTAATTGTAACATTGTTAATAAATTTTCTAGTATGAGTATACAATTATGTATGTATGTATGTAGCTTAAATATATGTATATATTTATATACCTAAATATTAGTATGTGAGTATATACTTAAATACATGATTAATATTGTTAATTTAGATGTACTTAAACATGGAGTATTTCTTTTTTTAGGGCTTTTTCTTATCAATGTACAATATATATTTATTTATATATATTGACATTTTATATTGCAGCGATAGCTCAGTGGGGAGACCAACAGACTGCAATGCAGAGGGTCTCGGGTTCGAACCCACGTCGCGCACCTCTGACTTTCGGAAGTTATATGACTTTTCGAAATTATGTGCGTATTGGTTGACAATTATCGCCTGCTCTGTGCCTCGGAGAGCACGTTAAGCCGTCGGTCCCGGCTGCCATGAACATCTATGGTAGTCGTTATTGGGAAAGTCAGTACCCTCTAATATTCTGACACTGGTCTAGCCTTAGGGTGTCGTTAGCTTTCGGGTTGCGTAGGTCAGGTGGCAGCCGCTCCGTGTAAAAACTGATATCCAGTCAAATCCGGTTAGACCAGAAAAGCCGACCCCAAGTGTCTTGGGAATAATAAAGGCTCAGAGAGAAGAGAAATTGACATTTTATATATGTATTATATATAAATTATATAAATGTGCTTATAACGCGAATTTCTTGAAGCAAATGTCATTCCATATCTATTTTCTCTCAAGTAAGACGAAGATAAGACCACACTTGTTTTTAAGAAACTGTAGTAAATGTGGTAATACTTCGACTCTTCATTTGCTTATTTTCTCTCTTAGACAATATCGTGAGGAGGAACATTCTCATTCGGAGATTAAGGAGGAGATCCAGCTCCACTACGATGCAAAGCAAGACCTCATCTGGCGTCTTCCTCAGTACATCGGTATTGGACCGTTTAGCGTTAACGTTGATACGCTTAAGGTAAATAATTATATGTACATGGCAGCTTGTCTGTAAATTTCCAAGGCAAAGGCTTATTATATCCACATTTCTCTAACCTCAGTGGTGCAGCAGTATTGAAGGCTTTGGGTTTAAAACCCGAGACCTCGTTTATACCAGCCGAATTTTATTTATTTATATAATTCATTAACAATTTATTACAATTGTGTCTGAATATTACATAATATAAAAAAGAATTTAGAAAAATTAACCACAATAAAAGTCTCCATACGTTTGACACATAAATAATACAAACACACCACATATAAACAAACACACGCTCAACTCACACATACAAACACATACATACACACACCAAGAGTGCGCACCATGCGCATACACATAACATAAACGTACATTCATTCACACATTCTAGATAAATGTTAGCTTGCTTGCTTGCATATTGTTCTATTATATTTTGAAGCGTTGTATTTTTTCCATGTTTATTTTTTGAAATTTGAATTATTACATGATACAATATAACTTATAAGGCTTGTATTGTAATATTTACGGAGAGACACTGACTCCTAAGATACAGGCATATACGCCTAGTATAGAAGTCAGGGTTAAAGATTTTGACAATTCTGCATGTTCGCTGAGAAGCGGCTTAACTTCGCTGGGCCGCTCTTCATCGAGAATGCAGAAATAAATGCCTTGTGTAAAAATGTAAGGTTATTTAAAAAACGTTTTTGGTGAAATAAATATTATTATTATTATTTAAATTATTAACAATCAATTAAAATAAATTACAGCCACAACATATTGTATAAGATTAAATACATTATAGGTACCTATTACTTACAAGCATTCCTAATCATTATAACTATTCTTAATAAAATGTCAACTTTATCAATTGTAATAACCAAAATAATTTAATTAAGTAATTTCACGAGAAAAATAAATTTAATTAAAAAGTAGGTTAATGTCAGTTATTAATATTACATACATACATACATAGATTCACGCCTGTTTCCCAGACGGGTAGGCAGAGACTACGGATTTCCATTTGCTACGATCCTGACACACTTCTCTCTGGCTTCATTCACTTTCATTACATTCCTCATACACGCCCGTCGGTTCAAGGTGCTCTGAACCTGGCCTTGTCCAGAACGCCTCCAATCTGATCGAGAAACGTTCGCCTAGGTCTTCCTCTTGCGACTGTTCCATTCACACTAGCCTTATAAACTTTCTTAGTCAGTCTTTCCTCGTCCATTCTTTCTTATTATATTTTAATATAATAATTATAAATATTATGTCAGAAAAAATAAAAGCATAATTTAATATGTTTAAGCATTCATATCCACTACTATTTCAATGTCAATGCGGTATTTCCGGACCAATACAATCTATAAACCTTCAAGAAAAGAGCGTACTCCTTTTTAAAAGGCCAGCAGCGCACTTGTAACTCCTCTGGTGTTGCGGGTGTCCATGGGCGGCGGTTATCGCTTACCATCAGGCGATCCGTCTGCCCGTTTACCCTCAATCACATAAAAAAAAGATAAGCCAGTAAATTCATCCACAGCACAAAATGACTTTTTGACTTTTCCAATAGGAAGGAATAATAATTTTTTTAAAACATGTGTTTTACAAATATTAGTTTTAATTCTATTGGTAGACAATTGAACAATTTTACACTTTGATATTGCGCACAATGCTTTGTTATGTTTAAGGTTGGTGTGACATTGTTTTTAAGTTTTTCTTTGAGTACTCTCTCTGATTAACCTTTCATCTGCACTTTCATTATCAGTTAGGGGTATGTATTTAGACAACTGGCTCAACGACTTGACACTTAAATCTAGGTCGGAAAAAGTGTTATCGGGGTTTCAGTCAAGAAACTGAGTAGCACCACGGTGTAAGGTAGGTACTGTCCCGGTAGACGGCATTTGAGGTCGCCGCCGCCATGCGATGTTAAACAATAGTTGGTGAAATATAAGTATAATAAATATTATATTTATTTATTTTAAAACTTTATGCACAAAATAGTACAATGGCGGACTTAATGCCAAGGGCATTATCTACCAGTCGACCTTAGGGTGACGCAGAGATAAATATAAGTAGCATATTTACCTGACGATAATATACAGGATGTCCGGTAATTAAAGGATAACCTTGAAATGCGTTATAGCAGAAATGACGGCGGCTCAGAAAAAAAATTTAAAAAATCCTAACAACTACCTGTAATATGATTTTTTTTTAATTACCATATTTAACATTCTTGTATACTACGACCATAAATGAATGGATTCCATCGGTTTTTTGTTGTTTTATTATTAAACACTAATTATGCTAATAGATAGACAGTCAAAAGTATGACTAGCTATAGCACTTTTTAAACATTTTAAATTTTTACTCTCTCCATTTTTCTCAACTGCCGCCAGTTGAACTATAAGACATTTCAAGGTTATCCATTAATTACCGGACAACCTGTAAATAAAGTGTTTTCTCGAAATAACCATTATAATGTCTTACGTATACACGAATGATACTTTTAATTTAAATAAACGATGCTGTTAACTTTAAATAAAGTCAGTATATGCGACTAAACGGATGGTGTAGTGGATTAAGTGGTCGTCTCACTACTTTCACTACGCTGAGTGTTGTGGGTTCGAATCTCAGTCTGGGTGTTATCCGTTATTTAAATGTTTGTATAGTGCCCTGCGACACACGATTCACACCTAGTGCGATAGAGGTCTGTTTAAAAACGAAAACGAAGAATAATGAAATTAGATGTAAAGATGCAACTATTTCAATACTGTCTCTACTGTTGAAATAGTTGAATAATTAATAATGTACTTCTATTGTTGTTTACAGACAATGCTGGTGAAGAAACGATCGGATATAATGAACGCTTTGCTCGAGATGTGGGCAGAAGTAGTCCGTTTCCAAGTAGACGATTTGATATTTGCTTATAAAGACCTTAGGCGCAAGCTGGATGAGAAGCCCACCACTATAGAGCACGTGTTCGAGATCAGAGAGTGGATGGAGTCAATACCGTTTGTCTTGAAAACGCAAGACGATATCACAAAAAAAGTTCATACGGTATGAACATCCATGCTTTTATCCCCAAAAGCGTAGGCAGATCTGTATTACACCAATATTTCGCCACCAATATTTGCAAAGTCCAGAATCAAAAATCATTTATTCATTTAGATCATAAAGTAACACTTATGAATATCAAAGGGGTTAGTGAGTTTACAAATTTACTGAATTTACATTTATGTTACGTATTTACTAGTTTCAGGCAAAAGGTTGAGCGTATGAGGATCTTCTCATAAGGTTGAGCTTATGAGGATCTTCTCATAAGGTTGAGCTTATGAGAATCTTCTCATAAGCTCCACCTTATGAGAAACTTTTTTAAATCTTAAGGTTAAGATTTAAAAGAGTGGCCTTTAGTTTATTGCAGGTAAAGGCAAGAAACTCAAGGCGACTCTTTTAAATCGCCATCAAATTTTAATTTCAGTATTTTACAGCTCATGTATGTACTAGGTGTTTCAGTCTTTATACCATATATAGCTATCCATAGAAAACCTTACCATAGTCCCAGACTTAGTGCTAATAAGGCTTTTTCTATTAACACTTTTCTTAGCCTTGACATTGAATCCGATATTTTATGCACAGCAGTCGCAAGCATTGTTTTTCCACTCTTTTTTTATGAAAGACAACTCGCGCACTAGGAAGTATTCCTGTGTCGCGGGGGACTTTACAAACATCCAAACAACGGACACAAAGAACAGCCAGACTGGCAACAACCAATTGGGGATCACACAAAGTTTTTTCCCGTGTGGGATTCGAACCACAACACTCGGCGTGGCAGCAATGGCGAGGCGACCACTTAAACTAGTATCTGTGTCCGCTATCCCTGCAGTCGACTGTGTCACTGAAGCAATTACAGACAAGATATAGAAAGTTAACCATCCGTTTTCTTTACTTCTATAGTTGGTCAGAATTCAAAGTTAACCTAAAGACCACGAAATAAAATAGTAGAATTTTCGATGCACAATTCATCAAATAGTATTCAATTGAATCAAAAATAGTATTGCACAACTGTATACAACTATTATTTGAATACAGTTATACACATCTCGTGTTTCATCATCGTATTGGTGGCTGGTTTTTGTAACATTATTATAATGTTTTGTGCAGGACTATGAAGTTCTTGATGCGTTCTTCTATGCGTTGGATAACAATGATTTCAGAGCCCTGTGGGAAGCTATAGGGTGGCCGCTACAAATAAACCAGCAGGTCAGTTTATATATACATTAGCAATCCAACCCGGCTTCACACGGGTAGTACAAAACCTTAACAAATTATACACCTAAACCTTCCTCATGTGAATCACTCTACTGGTGAAAGCCGTATGAAAATCCGTTCAGTAGTTATCGAATTTATCGCAAACAGACAGAGAGACGCGGCGGGGGAATTTGTTTTATAATATGTAGTGATATATACATTGTCTCACGCCTTTCAACTCGAAAAGGTAGGCATAGGCGTGTAATACTCACGTTGCGGTTACTATTTTTTTGGTTCCACGTAATAGGTGGTGAGTTTATTATCGTTTACTAAGCACAATTTTAGACTCCATGCTGTAGCTGGAAATTTTTTGAAAGAATATCCTAATAACACCTTGTCTGACTCGAGAATGGAACATGAGACATCATGCACAGCAGTCGCATACACTTCTGCTGCGCCAAGGTATCCTATAAAATGGTTGTGAATGTCTCAAGAAGAGAATGTGTGATATCATCTTTCTTTAAAGTTTTGGTTCTTAAGATTTTTTAAGAAAGGAACGTTTTACTGCTTTGTTCTGCAGCACCCTGTGCGTAATCAGACACAGAATTTAACTGTATCTGACATTCTAGCAATTACCAAATATCATCAAAAGGTTTTTGGTTGATATTTATCTTATAATGTACATAAAGATTTGTGGATTCTACCAGCCAATATTTTGAATATAGAAAAAAGCCAATATCCATCAAATAAACAGTTCCTAAAAAGGGCTTATATTAATATTATTAAATTGCAAAGGTGGTAGTCACACGTGACTTCCTGGATGAAGAACAAGAGAAATTCTGGAAACTACATCAACAGAATGAGCAGGCGCTGTATGATAAGATTGACTTGTTCACCGCGCAATGCATGCAACTGACCTTGCAGATTGATATTTATAAGGTAATTCCCAGTTTTCACAAAAGGTAGAGATGAAGAAATGTCCAGAAGCAGTCTATGCTTAGTTTTATAAAAATATGACGTTATATAAACATTAAGTTGTTGGTTCTTTAAGCACATCTGATAAAATGATGATGTAACCTAGACCAGGTCTAGGTTTAGGCAATCTAAGTCAAAAATATTTTATTAGAGATAAATCACACTAGAATGCCAAGCTTAATCTCACAGAAGATTGCATTGACCAGAAACATTTGACTTGATTTTTGCCATTACTAATATTTTAAGGGTTCTTGAAGATGTATCTTTGGTGGTGATGGTGATGCACATGGTGCTGTCAGAAGCATTTGCCACGGTAACAATGTATAAAATTTTGCTGGCACTGAAATGTCAGGGTGATACACAAAGTTGTTTCAAGCAAAGGCCTACCATCATCATCTACAAAAAGACAAGAAAGAGTATAAGAGTTGTTGAATTGCTCTTTTGGTTTTATTGCACTGCTCGTTAACCTTACATAGTGTCGTTATATCATTCATCCGTTATTTTATCCAGGTACATGAAATAGCGAATGACATTAAAAAAGCTTGGAAAAGCATGAGGGAATCTCAAGATTGGGGGCGTGTTCTCAATCAGCGTCAGAAGTTATTTGGTCAACCAGTCGTGCCATTCATCGAGCTGAACAAACTCGTGAAAGAGTTTGAACCCTATAGGAATCTTTGGGTTACTGCTTCAGGTTTGTTATATACCTTTCAATAAATAATACTACCTCGAAGACTTTAGCGAATGCTCTAAAACCACACGTCAGATATCTTCTGACGAGACTGGTTAAGAATGCACCATACCTCCAAGCATGCATGAACATTTTTACTGAAGTGAATGAACTATGTAAGTAGAAATACAGTGTTTTTGCTAAGACACCCCTTCAGTAACACTACGGATTTTCACTAGCTTTAATCCTAACTTACCGGTATGAATCTTTTTATCTAGATTTTCCTTAATAGTTGACTAGCTTTTACCCACAGCTTCGTTTGAAATCAGTACTTTTCCTGGATAAAAGGTATCCCATGTCCTTTTATAACCCTGTTGACGTGTACCTTTGCGAAATTTTATTATGATCAGTCGAGTAGTTAAGACTGCGCCGAGTGTAAGGCAGATAATGACAAAGCTCGTGCGGTGCATAATTAAATCGGCGCGCGGCCATCGTAGTAAAATTGTAAGGAAGAAGTGCTTTTTTGATAAATATGTATCTTTATTGTCAACCAATACCTTAAAGATTTGGGACGGACAAATTGTAATGTAACTATTTATGTTTCGTTTAAGCTATAAAATAGGATAGATTTATACTGTTATAATCTAAAAATCACGTAACACGGGCTTACCTTTTTGCATTTTTCGAGCAAATTTACGTAATATTGTAGGCGATAATATTAATTATTTGAAGTTTTTACACGGAGTAATTATACACATTCATTGTTATAGTAAATGTATATTTTATATTTGTATTGAACAAAAAGTGTTGATTTTATTCACTTAACTGTGACCGCCTGTTTTGGCACATTTCGCTCGGCGCAGTCTTAAGGCGAGGAAGTGTACCCAACAAACCAATAACAAATCTCTCGCATTTATACTATTAGTTAGAATATAACTCAAGCGTGTATTTGATAAGCAGCTGTATTTTTAAGTATATAGCTTATCTATTAATATTTTTACGCCGCTAACAATCAATAACAATCAATCAATAACGTATTACACAAGTGTTAACAGGACTAATCTATTTCTTCGCTTTGTGACCATAGGCTTGTTACGCAGGCCTTATATGTACATACTTGCTTGGTATTTGATTGTAATATTAGTAGCTAGCGGCAGCATCCGGATGATGGACTTGCGATTGAGAGTTTGAATCTCATCTATCGCATTACCAACGAGCCAAGCTGCACGGATCAGCACGGATTTAAGTGGTTTAAGTGGTCGCCCGCCACTGCCACTGCGCCATGTGTTGTGAGTTCGAATCCCACACGGGACAAAACATTGTGTTCCACAAATGGTTGTTCCGAATCTAGATGTTCTTTGTGCCTGTTGTTTAAATGTTTATAAAGTCCCCTGCGGTACAGGAATTATTCAAAGTGCGAAAAAAGTCCACTAAAAAACTAAATTTAAAAAAAGCTGGAATGGTATCAGGAATACCAGTAATTTGTAACACGAATTGCTAGTAAACTTTCTAATGATATCGAAACTTTCAGATTTCCTAAAGTCCCGCGAGGTGTGGTTCGATAATCCCTTGATGTACGTGGACGCCGATTCAATCGAGCCTTTAGTAAACGAGTACCACAAGACGATAGTCAAGTGCGTGCGCACGTTTGCAGACTTACCTAAAGTGCAGGCTGTCGCTAACAGGATAAAAGTAAGTTATGGAATTGAAATTAGCAAATTTGCTAAAAAAATCTCATCAGAAACTCAATGTTAATATGCTATGTTAAGCCGTGCGTGCTGTTATAACCCTATTCTCACTCAATCGTACATCTCAGCATTTATGTTGGGTCAGCAGGTTGACCATTGACGGGACAGCTAGTCCGTATTAAAGTCAGTCTATCCTCAGCTCTCGCGAACGTCGGTTGCCTGAGGGTACTCTCCTTACTTTGTACGTTTGCCAATAAATATCTAATCTAGTTAACTATCATTTCTTTTTTTAAAACGACCTTAGAGGGGGACTCCATAACAGTTTGCTTCTTTCTCTCGAGTCATGTTATGTTTGCGCCCACACTTAGTAAATATAATTTAGCCTACATAAGAAGCTAGCCGTTATCATTGGCCACCGTGACCGAAATTCGATCTAGAGGTCATTATTATTACAACAAAGTCTTATTCTCTATTTTATTTTGTTTGTTGTTAGGAAGACATGGATGATTTCATACCATTGATCCCGATAATACAAGCTGTAAGAAATCCTGGAATGAAAGAGAGGCATTGGAACGAATTTATGGAAAGAGCTGGTAAGATATTTCGAAGGGCAGCCATTCTGACAGTTCACCGCAACGCGATGTTGCCAGTTATTAAAGCAAAGAAGCCGACTAATCCTAGAAAACTTTACCCTGTTACATGAAAGTGTGTGAATTTATTATTGATCAAATCATCAGTTAGTATGATCACATTTGAAACATGCAGATAACAGAAATAATGAGTATAAAATAAAAAAGAAGCTTTCTGCTTCAGAAGACTTGAGTATTCTCTTGTTGCTTGTAGAGGTAATGTGAAATAGAAGAGATATTGATAATTTACAAATAGTTAATTGTAAGTAAGTCTGACAGTCTTGCCAAGCAAGACAATTTAAAAGAAATTTCTGATAATTAATTTAAAGAGGACCCCAATCCAGAACGGTCTATCATAAGTCATGTCATTTATTTCAGAACAAATTACATTTGTGTTGAAAATAATCTCGCATTTAGTAAAATAAAACCTAAACAAGCACATTAATATTATGATAAAGTTAAATACAATTGAATATAATATAATAAGGACAACAATAATTAAATTAAAAAAAACCCATTCATTTCATGTCAAAAAATAAAATAATATAATATAAAAACCAGTCAGAACAAAGTGACAAAAAAAAAATAAACACTAAAATACAAGGTCTATGGCGAAAATTTTATGATCATAAAATGTCAGTCATGAACAGTTTTTATCCTATATGGATGAAGACTGTACAAAGAGAAGACATTTCTAATGGCAGATATTATTCCAGCATCAGCTACAATCATCATTGTCTTTCGCAGGTATAACGGTATCAATGACCGAAAAGCAAACGTTCCAAATGTGCCTTAAGCAGGGCATGGCAGAGCACGGTGAGCTCATTGCGGAGATCGGCGAGCTGGCAAGCAAGGAATACGTCATCGAGCAGTCCCTAGACAAGATGCAGAATGAATGGTCCAACAAAGTGATGGAGATGACGCCTTATAAAAATACAGGTAACTTGTCATTTTGTCACTTCTATGCTAAGTTATTAAGTTATAGCGGCGGTAGTCTAGTAGAAGACCGTTGGACTGCCACGCAGAGGGTCAAGCAAAAAGAAAGGCAAAGTCAGAGAGCTTCTAACTTTGCCTCCCTTTTTACTCTTCGCTTAGTGCCCCTCTCTGACTTTTCGAAGTTATGTACGTATTAAATGGGTAATTATCGCTCGCTTTCATCATCTCAGCCGAAAGACGTCCACTGCTGGACCTATGTCCAATGCCTCCCCCAAGGTTTTCTTCACAGTCCGGTCTTGGGCCACCCGCATCCAACCGCTTCCCGCGACCCTTACCAGATCGTCGGTCCACCTTCTGGGGCCTATAGTGAAGCCTACCCCTGTTGGCGGACTTCATATAATTATTTTCGAGAACATTATGTAGAACTCCCAGACATGCAGGTTTCCTGACGATGTTTTTCTTTATCGGTGAGGCAGCCGTACCAGATTACCTTAATCAATTTATGGATCACTAGCTTTTGCCCGCGACTTCGTCCGCGTGGAAACTATTCCATATAGTACTATACTATAGCAGTATTTTTAATTTTTTAAGAAACTTTTTCTAATAATACTCATATAAATTCTGTGGTTTACTGCAAATAGCTTATTTTAACACATTTTTATAAACTAAGTTTTTGTTCTTTCATCCTATGCTAAAACATAAAGAAACCAGGGTACAATGTCTCTTATTCAGTGTCCATAATATTGTTCACTGAGAGGTACACGACAATATCTCCCTCGACATCTGACATAATTTATTCGATTATCTGGCCTACTGTCTCTCTTGTCGGCGCCAAAATTAACCTGTTACACAAGCATTCTCGATTGCCCATACTTATTTGTAGATCTGGATAGACATTATTATTTAATTCATCTGTGTTATGGACAATTTAACAGAATTCACGTTTTAGTGTAATCATGCCGTTTCTGTCTGTTAGCATACAATCTTCGCCAGCTTTTAGAACAGCAGCCGCATATTGCCCTGCGTGAGAATCGTTGTGTAGTTGTAGTTGCATATTTGTAGTCAGACAAAACTTTTTTACGTGTACATACAGACGACTTCAAACAGGCATTTATTTCATCTGCCGGTATACCCCTAGTAATAACAGGCAGGGTCTGTCTAAAGTCACCAGCTAAAAGTACCACCATCCCTCCCATGATACCCTGGTAGCTCCTGACATCTTTGTGGGACATCGTACATTCATCCCAAACCAACAGCTTACACTGCTGCAACATTTTTCCGCACTCACCGCTTTTGCTAATGTTACACTACGTCGCGCTGCGCCATCGCCGGCGCATCGTTCATTGTGTATGGCGCTTGGCGTGTCATGCGTTCGCGCGACGTGTACATGTTAAGACGGCATTTTTTCTAATTATACAATGTTTCCGATAAATATACGTATTGTAAAAATAGACATAGACCATACGAACTTTCGTCACCTATTTCATCCCCATGTAGGTTGAAATTTCAAAATCGCTGGAATAAATGTTTACTTATTGCCTTCTTTAAAGTGCCTTAATACAAAGACTCATGGTTTTATCTTCGATAATGAGGAATTCCTATAAATCTTCCATCACTTATTTCAACCCCTTCATGCCCTTTTTTTACAACGAAAGATAACTATGTCCTTTCCCAAGGTCTAGTCTATGTCTGTACCTAATTTTATCAAAATCGATTCAGTGGTTTAGGCGCGATAATGACGAATTCCCGTACAAACTTTCATCCCTTATTTCAACCCCTTTATCACCTTTTTACAACAAAAGGTAACCTATGTCCTTTCTTAAGGTCTAGTCTATCTTTGTACCAAATGTCATGAAAATCAGTTGTGTTTTAGGCGCGATAATGATAAATAAATAATAAATAATAATAAATAATAAAGTTTATTTATTTTCTTTCACAAAGGTTAGGTACTTATACTAGGTATATGTTATTATGACATTAATTAACAAGATGTACCTTTGTGAGAGACTGGTATCTGAACTAGGAAAATCCTGTCAGACAGATTACCAGGCTCCCTACATACATCGAATCACAGATAGTGGAAACTATGTGAACTATAAAGAGATTGAACTAATACTAAGTAAAATAAATAAATGAAAGTGACGTTAAACAAATTTAAGTTACAAATATTAATGAGAGTGTGTGTGTTTGTGTGTATGTGTGTGTGTGTATGTGTGTGTGTGTGTGTGTGTGTGTGTGTGTGTGTGTGTGTGTGTGTGTGTGTGTGTGTGTGTGTGTGTGTGTGTGTGTGTGCGTGTGTGTGTGTGCGTGTGTGTATGTGTGTGTGTGTTTGTGTGTGTGTGTGTGTGTGTGTGCATGGATGTATGTTATGTTTAAATCAATGTTTTCAGAAGATTTTCTGTTGCATCGTAACTCAGTTTGTGTAACCATTGGGAAATAATTTTCTTGCATTTATTTTTAGGAAGGGGATATATTTCAAGGGCTGAATTAATGTTGTTATACAAATGACTACCCAGAAAACAGTACATTTTGTGGGACAGGCTATTTCTATATAGAACAGGTGGACATATTCTGTTTCTACGTCTCTGTGGGTGGTTAGATGATAAAAAATTGATCTCGGAATGTTTTTTTAGTACTGTATAGAGAACATAGAGTTGGCGAACTGTGAGTACATTACAGAAACTGTATAATTCAGATGTTGGATAATAGAACGGGAGGAAGTGTGATACTTTTAAAACAGCTCTTTGAGCAATGATGAATGCACATACAAACTTTCATTCCTTATTTCAACCGCCGCATGCCCTTGATTACAACAAAAGGTAGCCTATGTCCTTTCCCATGGCCTAGTCTATCTCTGTACCAAGTTTAATCAAAATCGGTTTAGTGGTTAGTCGTAAAAGCGTAACAGACAGACATACAGACAGAGTTACTTTCGTATTTATAATATTAGTAAAGAAGTAAGGATTTTATCAATTGATTGCTGAGCGCTTGTAATAATCTATGACATAAGGATGTTTACACGTATTGTAACAACAAACACAAAGAAGGGAAGACTAGAACAAATATTTTATCACAGTCATCTATGATGTGTTTTTGTTACGAGAAAATTGCCTAAACTCCTTGAATGGATGCACGAATAGCGCAGTGCTTTAAACGGCCGCGTCGCTATCGCTGTCGCGCCCGGTGTTGTTGGTTAGATCCCCGCACAGAACAAAAACTTGTGGGATCCACAAATAGTTGTTCCGAGTCTGGATGTTCTTTGTGTCTGTTGTTTATATATTTGTAAAGTTCCCCGCGGCACAGGAACTTCTCCTAGTGCAGAAGATGCCTTCGTTAGAAAAAATATTACATGTATAATGCGCTGTCAGCAAGAAAACGAGATCGAGATTTGACCTGCGGCAATCGTTTTTGGTGACGATGTCCTAAGTATCAATTTTTTATCCAGGCACATATATTATGAAGATAGCTGACGAGACGCTACAATTGCTCGATGAGCATTTACTCGGGACACAGCAATTGGGCTTCAGTCCGTTCAAGGCAGCTTTCGAGCTCCGCATCCAGGAATGGGACGATAAGCTTCATTTGACGCAGAAAGTGGTCGAAGAATGGATCCAGTGTCAGATGTTAGTTTTTTATCGTAACAAAATAAGATACCCTAAAAAATATTAGGCATAGCATTCAACTTTTTTTTTGACAGTGCCTAATGTTACACACATTTGGGGAAAGATAGCGACATCCCAGTTATTACGACTAAACCACTGTGTTCCTCAACATAACCAGAGTCGGCAGGGCCCCGCGAATCATTTTCACATCCAACGCTGCCCACCGAGGTTTCGGCCCGCAGTGTGAAACGATGGACCCCTACACGATACAAACCTACCGAATAACAAACTGTAAAGTTTGCCCTACTGTCCATACTGCCCTGTCTGTATCTTGTGGGGAAAACATTACAACTAACTCTACTCTAACAAATAATTTGTATTCCAAAAGAAGTATAACTATGGCTTAAGCTTCCTTGTGATAGGAATAATATATCACCCCCCGGGGGAGGGGGTATCCATAAAGGATATTCCTGGGTCAAAAAAATAAAGGAATAATATATCTAAAAAATCAACTCCTTTAAAAATATATTTCTGAGATCAAATCAAATAATTATGTGACTTTCTTCCTCCAGGGAATGGATGTACTTGGAGCCTATATTCACTTCCGAAGATATATCTCGTCAGCTGCCGCAAGAGACTAAGAAATACAGCACCATGGAGAGAATCTGGCGCCGTACAATGGCAGCAGCTGTAGCTTGTCCCAAGGTCAGTGCAATTAAATAAGATTTCACAAAGACATACCTTGATCAAAATTAGGGCTGTAGGACTAATATTCTACATTAAATCCGTGAATTGCATGCACGGCGTTCATCAGTGCAGCTATTAAAGTATACAAATTTAATTATTTATCTTGTCTTGTTACGGGGGCCAGTCAGTGTAGACCGGCGACACTTCGACCCAGTGGGATCTTTTGTGTCGAATTTAATTATTTACAAACACACTTGTAGTTACGCACATGCAATTGCACAATGTACTTGCAACGTTTATCTCCCCGCGTATATTGGTAGAGTTGTAGTGGAGTACGAAAAGAAAGATAGCCGAAAGTTAAATACTGTATATTACTGAAGTCAGTTTAAAATTATTACAATGTAAACAACGGTAGTTTATCTTTCCTTGATAGTGTGTTGTAGTTATAAGTTAATAATGTATTATTAATATAAAAGGTGTTGCGAAATACTTTATGACACATGTTAGTATTGGACGTAGGTGCTACGTCGGCACCGTTGGTGTGTACGGTAATGAACTCGTGACCCGTACACCGATAGTACAACAATTCTGCTTGATCCAAAAGAGATCTGACACAAGTTCAATGGCTGGCAGAAGCTCGAAGGTGTGCATTTCTTTCAGAAGCCTTTTCGTCGACTACGAACAAAGTTTGTGTGAATGATGTTATGAAGAGATAATCATTATAACTTCTACAAAAGTAATAAATAAAATGCAGAAAGTCTTTCAATTTTTTATTGTAAAAGCAATTGAAAGTCGCTCACTATTAGTCCTATGGTTAATATTCTGATTTCATAGTTTATACTCTGTGTAGGATATCTAGTGTTTAAGCATTGATACAAAGAAGAAGAAGTATATTCTGTCTGTCTTATTTCTGTTATTATTTATTAAATCAAATCCTCATTTGTTTCCATGTGTTGCAGATATGTTCCCTAGAAATAGACGTGATAACAGCCGATTATGTTTAAAATCGGCAAAAACTGCACTTATGCACAAGAGTGTCTTATGCATGGCACCGGTTATTTATAATAAACTGCCTAAGTGTTGGAAAGAATTGACTTATGTTGAATTTAAATTAAAAATGAAATCCATTTTAATTGACAAAGCTTATTATAATGTTAATGACTTTCTTCAGGACAACAACAGAGGGCGCTGCTAAAAGTGACATATAAGTTTAGTTGCTCCTAAGTTTTTATTTTCCTTAAAATTATTAAAAGTGACTTAATCAGCCAAAAACTTATCGTAAAGTGATATTAACAGTGCTATATAGCTACAGTAGTGAAGGCAAACCGTAACAAACAGTGAATCGATAAATTGTGAACGGACCCAAACAATATCAGTATTGTAACAAAAACAATAATAGTGCAAGTAAAACAACTATTTACCAATAAAAGTTACTTTTTAAGAAGAACACAGTACGCCACTAAATGAAACAAACAACCAATTTACTATATTTCACAAATTTAAATCGAAAAGAATACGTTACGAAAAAAAATAATTTCAAAATTGTGCCTAATCATAACAAATACAAACTTTATTGAAATAAACACCATCTGTGTAAACACAACGTAAGCAGTAAGACAGTGACATCTTGCGTCGAATAGTGACACTATCTAGTCAACATCCTATAGCGTATTGATAAACCCGCATAATTTCACACATATTTCAATAGAGGGCACTATTTTTATAAAAACAGGAATAAGAATTTGTTTCGCATAAATATATAAAAATACAAAATGGAAGACGAAAACATTACATTCAGAAAACGAAGAAACACAGGTCTATCTTGCAATAATTTATCTTCAACCATTGACAATCTTTCGTTTCAATCGAGCGACACATATCATTTACACAGAAGTGTTCCAGATTTATCAACATTCGATTGTCAAGAAAATCTAGAGTTAAAGGAAACTATATACGATTTGAAGGAGAAGCTGGAAATAGCACACAACGAAATAGATAACCTATTGATAGAAAAGAGTTCCTTAGAAAATTAGCTACAAGAACAGGAAATTAAACTCAAAAAATTTACACAGATATGCTCATCAACTATTAGTACACCCAAAAAAGGTAAAATATCTAAACGTAACATCTTAAATAAAACTAATGACTGTTCCAGTGAGAAAGAAGCCGTTTTTGAAACAAATAATCAACCTATTAAAATGATTACCTCTATCACATCGGAACATCCAAAAGTTACGAATCTGTTGACAAAAGATGGCGTCACAGGTCACCAAGATCAGAAACAAGATAAACCACTGAATCACAATTATAATAGTAACAAGCCGTCGTATTTGTCCAAGGAAAAACCGCTAGATGGCGCTGAGCACGCATCAACAAAAGTAACAATGATAAAACATGACGATAACACTCGCAAGCCGATGAATCTACACCACAAAGAGACTCAAACCTGCTATACATTTAAACAAGAAACAAACGAACCAGAATTAACTAAATCAGACAAAACAAATTCACTGTGCTGTAATAAACAATCACAACAAACATTTATACATTCAAGTAATACAACACTGAAACCGAAACAAAAACACAAGCTATGTGTTATAACTAGCAACAAATCTAAAGGCTCTTTATCTTTAATTGAAGATACTTTCTCGGCTTATTTTGATTACTGTCAATACGTAATTCCAAATGGCACCATAAAAGAACTTTTAAGCGACATAGAACTGAAACTGAAAGACTTTACAAATAATGATTACTTTATATTGTTTATCGGCGAAAATGATGTGAAAGCAGAGAAAAGCCTTATAAATACAATTAATTCTATAAGAGAATCCTTGCAAATAGTGACCAGTACGAACAAGATTATTTGTGCACCTACTTATATAACAGGAGCACCTATTTATAATTTTAAAGTTGAAATGTTTATTAATCTCCTATGTCTTGACATCCAAAATAATGATTATGCATACTTATTTGACAGCAACCAGAAACTATCGCTTGACATGTTCTCTTACACAACAGGCAGAATTATGAAACGAGGATTAAAAAATATTTATGACCACATTATGGAAAATATATTAACTGACTTTTCATTAATGGACCAAGCTGACATACAAATAATTAATAATACTGACATGGCAACACAACTCCACATTGACAAAGAACCCGAAACAAATACTCAGTTTTTTCTCTGAAACTCATCTATACGTTATGCATCAAAATATAGCAGGACTACTCAACAAATGTGATGCGCTATGTGTAAACTTGGAAGAACTTGAAAGATAATAACAAGATGATAGATGCTATATGTGTAACTGAACACTTTATCATGACAGGGCAAGAACTTTACCTTAACATACCAAATTATATTTTAGCTTCATATTACAGCCGGACAAATACAAAGAGAGGAGGAGCATGCATTTTGCTGAGAAAAGGACTCAAATACAGGGAAGTCTCAGAAACTTATAAATATTGTCTGGACAATGTATTTGAATGCTGTGCAGTCGAACTCCTTGATTTCAAAATTGTTATTATTTCAGTCTATAGAACACCCAAGGAAAGTAACCTATATACTTTCCTTCAAAGATTAGAAAACCTTTAATGCTATATTTCAAAATGTAATTATAATAATATATTAATAGGTGGAGATTTTAATATAAATGTTTTAAAAAGTAATAATGTAACTTTAGACTTCGAATGTTTATTATTAAATTACAATCTTAAGCTTGCTTTACACAAACCAACTAGACTTGCCAGCCAATCATGCATTGACAACTTTGCGCATAATTTCAAAAAGACATGTAAATCTGAGATTTTGGAATTTGGTCTTTCAGACCATACCGCCCAAATAATAAAAATTCCTGTAAGAAAAGTACTATCATTGAATTACTGGCGCACTGAAAAACGTGACTATTGTTCTGAAATATAGATAAATTTAAAACGTGTGTTAAAAACATATCTTTCTCAAATATTTATAAAACCTCTGATCCAAATATAGCCTACCACTTATTCATAGAAGATTTTAAACTATTTTATGATTTATGTTTTCCGCAAACACAGTTTATTATTAAGGTAAACAGGAAACCAAAGTGGATATCCCACGGTATCAAGACTTGCAGTAGAAAAAAAAAGGATGCGTTATGGAATTATAGACTCAATCCTACAAACAATAATAAATTAAAATAAAAAAATTATAGCAAATCATTTAAAAAAATTATAACCTTAACAAAACGAGCACAAAATAACTATCAAATTATAACGTCTAAAAATAAATCAAAAACAGCATGGCAAATCATAAATAAAATGAGATTAAATCTACCGAAAGAAAATACTTGTCTTATAAAAAATAAACTGAACGAAAACGTGTGTAATCCTGTTGAAATAGCCAACACATTTAATAATTACTTCATAGAAACAGTAAACCATAAAGACAGATTACACTTACCTCCTTCAAAAACGAAAATGCTCAACGAGAGCCCATATTACATGGCTGTTAAGATATACAATAAATTACCTAAAAAAATTAAAGAAGAAAAGCTTGAAACAGCATTTACTAAACGCCTCAAATTTTTTCTGACCCAAGAGTGCTATTATTCGGTTGCAGAATATCTAAATAATAAATGATTCGAATTTGTTTGGTAGAGACATAATACCTATATAATAATAATAATACCTATATAATAATAATAATACCTACATAATAATAATACATGTCCAAATAAGAAGTATATGACGAAGCTCTTGATTACACGAACTGATATCTTAAATAAGGAGACAATTATTTATTTGCATTATCTAACTCTGTATTGATCTATTAATATTTATTCTATGTTTATGCTATAACTAATAAGATATACCTAATTATTATGTTAATTTAATTTGAAATGTTTATATCCATTCCGTATTTCATTAATTTTATATAATTCTAAATTTATTGTACTAATGACTATAACAATGGTTCCTATTTAGTTATCGTATAATTGCTAGTCAGCTTTCAATATTGCTACGCTTGTAAAAGGCGCTAAGTCTTAAGCACATATCATCATTGTATACCATCACCATGTACACTTAGTTGGCAATAAAAAATGATTTGATTTGATTTGAACCCGATCACGGGTGCTGGAAAAAAAGTTACTACCTTAATTAATAAACAAGCCAACTCAATGTTTCTTGCGCCTTGTTCACCTTTTCAAATCAAACAAATAATAAAAGATCTAAAGAACACAAACAGTGTAGGGTATGACGGGATTTCCACAAAAATAATTAAATGTGTAAATGATTATATCTGTCATCATCTTAGCTACATTATGAATTTGTGTATTTCAACTGGAATATTCCCACAGGACCTTAAAGTATCCATAATACAATTTTACAACCTTTATTCAAAAAAGGTAATAAGGAACTAATGGAAAATTACAGACCCATTGCACTGTTACCAATTTTCTCTAAGATTTTTGAAAAATACTTGTATGGAGAAATAAATGCTTACTTCGAAAGATACAACATTTTTTGCAGGGAACAAAAAGGCTTCCGGCAAAACAAAACCATAAATATGGCCATTTACGAATTCATTAGTAATGTTATATGCCAAATGGACAGAAGATCTCCAGTTTGTGCCATTTACTGCGATATGTCTCGGGCATTTGACCATGTAGATCATAATATTCTCATCAATAAACTTGAGGCATACGGTATCAGAGGCAATATCCTAAACTTAATTAAATCATATTTAACAGATCGAGCACAAGTGACAAAAATAAGTAGAGTAGATACTAAGACAAAAAATGAGAAAACATATACCTCTATGAAACGTTATACAACATATGCCGTCCCTCAAGGCAGCGTATTAGGACCGCTCTTATTTATCATATATATAAATGACCTACCAAAAACAACAACACAACCAATGACATTATTCGCCGATGACAGCACAATGACAATTGCATGTAAAGACATTACGTCCTATAAATTTGACATTAATCAATCGTAGACATCAATCATATCATGGCTAGATAATAATAATTTAAAAATTAATTTAACCAAAACTTGTATCATGCATTTTGGACAGAGATCACAAAACAAATTAAATATAAGTTTAGTCTATAATGATTATACCATAAAAGAAGTAAATACGGCACGTTTCCTAGGTTTAACTATAGACAGCGGATTAAATTGGAAGGAACATATTAACATACTATGTAAAAGAATAAGTAGTCTATCTTATGCCCTATATAAACTTGCACCCACTATTAATAGAAATGCACTACTGACAGCATACCATGGTCTTGTGGAGTCTGTGCTCAGATATGGTGTCATTTTTTGGGGTAACTCGACCAACACTGACATGGTATTTAAAATGCAGAAACGATGTTTACGTGCTATGTTCCGTCTACAGAGTACCGATAGTTGTAAGCCGATATTCGCTAATAATAATATTCTGACATTACCTTCGATTTACATTTATGAAATAGCATTGTTTGTTAAAAGCAATTCTCATTTATTCCCTCGACTCTCAGACAAAGTAAAGAGAAATCGCCGGGATGCCAACAGATTGTGTGTTCATCCTTCTAAAACAGCACTTCTACATGTACAGTGTAGTATGTAAAGCGCCTATAATATTCAATAAAATTCCGGATTACATTAAACAATTAAGTATAGATCAATTTAAAAGTACATTAAAAGAATTGTTGTCTGCAAAATGTTATTATACTATAGATGATTCTCTTAATGACAAATTATAATATTTTAATAAATACCTATATCTAATAATAACATTTTTAAATTTAAATAGTATGTATAAACTATATTCTCTTTGAATTTTACAATGTTGACATACTATTATTATTATTATTATTACTATTATTTTTACTGACATTTTTATATTATTTTATCTTGTTATTTGGATTATGTGCTAAATGAATTGTTAACTACCTATATTTTAAATTGATAAACGAATCTTTTGGTTATGTTATTGACATTTGATATTTGTACACCAGATATGGTCAAACATGTTGATACAAAGTATTATTTAACATCTGTAACTAAGCATCTCAAAATGTTTAATTATGTACCTACACGTGTTTTAGCAAATAAATATATCTTATCTTATCTTATCTTACAAATTTTGATAATACTGTGACTAACTTAAGACATTCATAAATTTTTATTCTATCTAATTTTAATTAATATTTTACCCATCAAATTTCGTCGGTAAGAATATTTGCACGTCATTGCACATGACAAACATGATGAAATTAATATTTTTATGTAACAACTTGCATGCACTCATGTACACTTATGTTTAAGCAAATAAATAAATTATTATTATTATTATTATTATTATTTCTTTTGTTAAGATATTTGGTTAGTACTGCTTTATACACGACTTTCCACAGATAATGATTACCTGCCCAGACAGTCGTCTGCTAGACAGCTTGGTTGAGGCTCGACATCTGCTAGACGTGGTGTACCGCGGTCTGAACGATTACATGGAGTTGAAGCGGCTACGATTCCCGCGCTTCTTCTTCCTCAGTGATGATGAGCTGCTGGAGATTCTGTCACAATCACGCAACCCTCGCGCTGTACAACCGCACCTCAGGAAATGCTTTGAGAATATTGCCAAGGTTATACAACTATTTATACGAATTGCATTATATTAAACACAGCGTATGATTATGGATTCAATGTTAATCCATTGTAATACCGAATAAATTACAATGGATGCAGTGATGATATTGCACATTGATACTCTATAGCCAAGCTAAATGTTATTGTAAACTACATACGGGATAAATAAGCGTATGACCTACCTGATAGTAAGAAGTTAACGTAGCCTATGTGCGCTTGGAGCATCAGCAACTGAAACCATTTCCAAAGTTCCTTACCTTGCCATTGAGAATTTCATAATAGAAAAATACAAACCATTTAGTTAATCTCTCGAGACAATTTTATAGAAACACGTTCAAGTTCGTTAAGGAGATGCTGTGCCATCGGCAAGCATAGGTTACGTTGACTGCTTATCATCAAGCACTTATTCGCCCTCTTTGTTGCTTTTTAAGCTGAGGTGTATATTCTGAATATTTCAGGTTACGTTCCAATCGGACCTGAGGATCACACACATGCACTCCAGCGAGGGAGAGGTGGTAGAGCTCCATTATAAGTTCTTCCCCTCCAATAACGTGGAGCAGTGGCTGTTGCTACTGGAAGATACCATGAGACATACCAGTTTGTACCCGAATGACCTCATTCTTAGATTGTAGCTTCATACTGGATGATTTTTCCAAGTGTTTATCGATATTATGTAGTACTCACTGAGTCTCTTAGTCAAATTCTATTAAAAAAAATTTGATGGTAGAATATTGAGTAAGGTTGTTTGCTGAAAATATGAATAAGTAATCCTAAAATGTACCCTTTATTTGCATTAATCCATTTTGACGCTAATAAGTATTACGTTGACTTCATAAGTGTTATATTGACGTTCATAAGTGCTACTTTGACGTACATATATGTTACTTTGTGACCTTAATTAATTATTTTACTTCTGCCTGCAGTACGCCTGACGCTGATAGCGGCCTTAGAGGAGCTATACATATTACCTCGCGCGGAGTGGGTTCTCCGTTGGCCAGGACAAGTGGTTATCGCAGGATCGCAGACCGCTTGGACCGCGGGGGTTGAGAGTGCCATCGAAGAGTTCCGTGTAGAGGAATATTTTGAAGAGATGCTGGTTCAGGTAATCATTCATTACCAATTCCATCGTAAAAAAATAAATCGTTCAAAAAGACGTATGGCTCAGCTAGCCGCTGCACGATTAGATAAATATCTACCTCCAACAGAATAAACGGGTTTGACCTTTCTCGTTAAGAGTTCTAGCGATTAATAAAATGACTTAATACAACTAATCCCTCAGGGCGGATCGCTAGAATAATTAAGTAGTATTTCTCATAACAACATGTATAGAACAGCATTTCATGCTAACCAGGACTGGCGATAATACAGCAATAACTATGGTAACGGCTTACTATATGTGCATACGGCCCATTATTTTGCATCAGCATCACTAGCGCGTTGCAATCTAAGATAAAAAGTAAGAAGGAACCGGGGTAGGAGAAAAAGGTACTAAAAGCAGCGCAGAATATGAAAAATTATCCAGTGAACGGCGATGAACACTTATCTGGAACCTCAACAGAAGCGAAATGTGGGCGCTGCCCACTCCTTCTCTTTCAGTGATATACAGACATGACATCATGTTGCTTTATCAATAATAATAATATCAGCCCTGTTTATGAACTGTCCCACTGCTGATCACGGGTCTCTTCTCACTGTGAGAAGGGTAAGGCCACTACGCTGGCCAGTGCGGGTTGGCAGACATTTTTTTATCACATAACTTCTAAAGAATATTGTGGAGAACTCTCCTACGATGTTTGCCATGTTTGCCTTCACCGTTAAAGTGAGCGATGCTTAACTATTTAATACGCTTTGGGATCAAACTAGAGATCTCTGCAGTTACTTTATATAATAATATCAGCCCTGTGTTAAACTGTCCCACTGCTGGGCACGGGCCTCTTCTCAGTGTGAGAAGGGTTAAGTTTTAGGTTTTTGAAAGATAGGGCCACGCTGGTTACAGCATGAATGGACCGGCTCGACCGGGGAAGTACCACCCTCTCACAGAAGACGACGTAAAATAATAGTATCTGTTATGTTTCGTTCGGCGAGTGAGAGCGCCGGAGGCCCAAACACCCTTCCCTTCCTAAACCCCATCCTGCTCCATTGCCCTTTACCTTCCAGTAGGCAGCGACTTGGTTGTTTTTTTGACATTGCTTCTGTAATGCTAAGAAAACATAGTCATGTGTATAAGCCACGGTTCTCGCTTACCATCAAGTGGGTCGCAGGCTCGTCTGTCACCGATGAAAGCAAAAAAAAAAAGTTGTACTGCTGGCCTAGTGCGGTTTGGCAGACTTCACATATCTTCGAGAACATTAAAGAGAACTCTCATACATGCAAGTTTCCTCACGATTTTTTCCTTCACCGTTAAAGCAAGCGATAACTAACTATTTGATACGCATATAACTTCGAAAAATCAGAGATTCGCGCCTTGGGTTCGAACTCGAGACCTCTGCGTGGCAGTCCAACGGTTTCCCACTAGGCTATCGCTGCAGTTACTTTAGATAAACAATAATATTTTCTTGTATTGTAGCTGGATACTCTCCGCGCGTTGGTGAAGGGTGACCTGACTTACTTCCAGCGGGAAGTGATGTGCGCGCTCATTGTCGTCGAGGTGCACGCGCGTGACGTCACCAATACGCTCGTTGAAGACAACGTGAAGAACGTGTCCGACTTCCAGTGGATCTGTCAACTTAGGTACCAATATCATTACAACGAGACCCTAACTAATTGCCAATGTGTGTTTGTTTGTAACTCTTTCACGCCTTGACTACTCGACCGATCATGAATTTTTCATACACGTTTTCAGGGGAACAGAAATGGACTTAGAGTATCTTTTATTCAAGAAAAGTACCTTCTGTTACTAACCGTACCTAACCTAGATTTACGCAAGCGAAGCCGCGGGCAAAATCAAGTGATTATATATTGAAGAGTAAGCGGTCTATGCGTATAAAGGCAAAGACAAAAAAGTTCAGTACTAATTTCATTTTGTTTCTTCCTTCTACCACCGAGGGTTAGTGAAACCAATAAAAGAATTTCGAAACAGTTTTATATTTCGAAAAACCCTTATACAACAGCTTTGTCCGTCCGTTTGTCTGTCTGTTATACAACTTTCAACTCAAGAACCGTAAGAGCTAGAAACACGCGGTTAACGCCATTTGACTCAGCATAGTCGATATACCTCCGAAATAACGATGACCTTTGACATATCACGGTCACGTGATACCATCTTTCAACTCAAGAACTGTAAGAGCTAGAGACTCGCGGTCAACGCCATTCGACTCAACAGATAAAACAGTCCGGTACCTTTTTTATTCTGTATGTTACCCAATTTTCATTTTCTTTGTTTTGGTTGACGACCTTCATTGTTATGAACGAAGGAATAATTCGTAGTGCGGGCGTTTTTCTTTATAAAGTAGAAATTATTACCGTGCATTTTATAGTCGTGTCATAAGTATTATTCATAATAGATCGGGGAAATAGTCTTTTCGCATATAGTCTATATATTTTTTTAATAAAATCTCTTTGGCTGTACTAGTTGTATCTGACTGGTTTTGATACCATTAAAAAGGTTACATTTCAAAAAAAGAAATAATTTGGTAAAATATTGTTTTCCGCCGGTTTTCATTTGATTTCTTTCTGTCAAAATGAGTGAATCTTATTAAGAAATTTGATACATTTTAAAATTTTATTATAAAAAACGGAGAAATGCAAGGCAAGCCGCGAAAAAAAATTGTAGCGTTTATGGACCTAATGCGGTGTCAATAAGCGTAGCACAAAGTTGGTTTAAACGTTTTCAATCCGAGAATTTTGATGTCAAAGATGCACCTCGCTCTGGTCACTCTGTCACGGATAAAATGGATGGCATTTTTGAAAAGTGGAGCTAGATCGCGGCATGTCTGTAGTTATCTTATCTTATCTTATCTTGTTACGGGGGCCAGTCAGTGTAGACCGGCGACACTTCGACCCAGTGGGATCTTTTGTGTCGGCCTCGAGATCTATACCTTAGCTATCTCCCTATGAATGTACTGCATCAATCGCAGCGTACACTTTAGAGGGAGAAGCCTGAAGTCTTCAGGGCTCGGATATGCCAACCCCATCAGACCCATCCTTAGTCCAGCCAACGCGTCACATTCACACAGTAGGTGTAATATGGACTCGTCTTGCTCACCACAGACTCTGCAGATCAAATTGTTTGCCAAACTCAATCTGCACAGGAAGTCATTGGTGCCATAGTGACCAGTAAACGCTCCTGTGAGCAGGCGTATTTGGCCCTTGTTGTACCCGCAGAACTTCCGGGTGAAGCCCGTGGCTCTGTTTGCAATGAATTTCTTGGAGTGTTCCAGACCCCTAAGGGCTATCCACTCCCGCCTGTGTTTATCATTGCCATGTGCATTCATAGCTGCCTTGACGGTACTCTCAGAGAGTCCTACAAATGGCTCGGGGCCAACAAATAGTTGCTCCGAGCCCTTCCTGGCCAATTCGTCAGCCTCCTCACTACCCTGCACACCTGCATGCCCCGGAACCCACACCAGCCTGACTGTGTTTTTCCTGCCAAGTTTGTTAAGGGCTTTAACACAGTTCAGGACCAGTCCGGAATCCACCCTACAGGATGTCTGTAGTTACAACATAGCTGAAGATCTGGGAATTGAACACAAAACAGTTTTGACCAAAGCTGGAAAAAAGCTTTTTGAAAAAAGCTGGGTATACAAAAAGCTCGAAATTTGGTTGCCACACGAGCTCACTGAAAGAAAGCTTGTTTTTTTTTTACTAAGGAAACCCTTTATGGATACCCCCTCCCCCGCCCCTGAAGGGGTCGGTATACACACTAAAAACCTGGGGTAAGCAGTCCCTCCGTCGACGGAGTGGGGCGGGATGGGGTCGCGTTAGCAATCACCATCCCACCCCGGCGGTTGGCCCGGCTGATGGTGACCGGGCCTCAGCACCTGTGGAGGGACGGCCTTGCTCACTAAGGCCATCCCCCAGACGTGTGGGGCCGTGCAAGCCGATAGAGAGTCCCCCGACTCTGTACCAGTGACCCCACTATACAGGAGCGAGAAGGTGGGCAAATCGCCTCCTTCTCGCTCCCGTCCGTCTGCGCCGAAGAGGGTCAGCAAGGAGGTTGTTCTCCCTGACCCTCTCCGCGGTTTCCTTCCACTGCCTGCCACGACCTCTCGCCACCGAGCATGGCGTTGAACACTGAAAGAAACCTAATGTAACCTAACCTAACTGTGTACTCATTTGCGATTCTTTATTGAGACGTAATGAAACCGAGCCGTTTTTGAAGAAATTGATAACTGGTGATGAAAAGTGGATCACGTACGATAAGAACGTGCGAAAAAGGTCGTGGCAAAGACTGTGGCAAAACCCGGGCTAAATCGCAATAAGGTGATGCTGTGTGTATGGTGGGATTGGAAGGGTATTGTTCATTATGAGCTTTTACCTCCAGGCAAAACCATCGATTTGGATCTCTACTGTCAACAACTGATGAGATTAAATCAAGAAATTGAGAGAAAGCGGCCGGAATTAATCAATAGAAAGGGTGTGGTCTTTTATCACGATAACGCTAGATCTCACACATCTTTAGTCAATCAGCAAAAATTAAGAGAGTTTGGCTGGGAGGTGTTAATGCATCCGCCATTCAGCTCTGACCTTGCACCTTCAGATTTCCACCTGTTCCGGTCTCTTCAGAATTCTTTAGACAGTATCAGGTTAACATCAAGAGAGGACTGCCAAAACTACTGATCGCGTTTTTTTATCAGAAGTTCCAGTATTTCTACAGCAACGGGATCATGTCACACCTACAAGATGGCAGACAGTCATCGAACAGAATGGCACATATATATTGTAATTAAATGTTAATAAACTTTGAAAAATAATGTCTTGAGTTTTCATATAAAATGCGAAGAAACTTTTTCTCTGGCCTTATATTTTGGTCACTCTTTTTCAGATACTACCAGATCAGAAAACCGATGTTTCCATTGGAAGAGGGTGAGGAATCAGAGATCTACCAAGACGAGGTGAAACTGGACACGTCGCCATACTACCGCCAGTTCAGTCAGTTCTATTGTGACGTGCGCGCACTCAATTCCGTGTTGAAGTATCAGAACGAGTACTTGGGAAACAGGTTAGTGATCATTGCAGTATAAGGTTTGAAATGCAATATGATATTGCAATGGTTGGGGCCGGTCCCAATCCGAAGAACCTTAAGTCAATGATTGTAATCTTACTTAAATGATTATTAATACAAACTTGAAGCTTTATCATAAGCTATATAAATATTGTTTTATACTCGGTTCTGCCCACGGCTTTGCTTACCCCAGTAAGCGATGACGTGGAAACTTAAAATATAAATATAGATAAAATGGTATATGTGACGTTGTTAATAATTATGTAATGAATTTATACCTAGGCTAAGTTCACATTTATTTTCCTGACATTTATATTAGATTGTATTTTTTTTTTCTTTTTTTATTCGTTTATTTGGACATTTTTATCCATTCATAATGGATCATTGTTTCATAATTATCATCATAATGACTAGTAATATTTTTTTTTTTGAGATAATTCATTTATAATAATCATGTATGCCAGAATTCAAGGATAATGACAGGATATATATGAATGATTGTTACTTCTTATCATATTTTTGCATGTCGTTTGCGACAAACGGTGTAGAACAAATAACTCTATACGACCTTATTGTACCACTGTTTTTCTGCAAATAAATATTTTTCATTTCATTTCATTTCATTTTCATTTCATTTCATTTCAATAATTTAAGAAAATAGTATACTTTTATCCCGATAAAAGTATCTTATTTAATATTGATTATCTGTATGCCAAGTTAGATCCAGATCTGTTGCATGATTAATGAACAAAGATTCAAACATCTTCATAAACTTTTTATCCTAACTAATATTATTAATGCGAATGTGAGTTTGTTTGTTACGCTTTCACGCCTTAACTACTCTCATCGCTACCAATCATCATAAAATTTTGTAGACCTAATGTCGGCGATACATAAAAGAACATAGGCTATCTTTCATAGCGATTTATAGACAAAATCTAAATTTACGTGAAGCTGCGGGCATAATCTAGTTTATAGTATAAGTAGGTGTCACGCGGACAGCGTCGAAGTGATGGCGCCCCTCCTTCGACTTCTCTTCCCCAGTGGCAGTCTTTATAAGCCGACCGCGCCTCGGTGTGAGCCTGCTGCGCTCACCCACAGTCCGCGTAAAGTTGTCAAGGCCATCCGAGGCCAACAACAAATACAAAAACAAAGGGTACCTGCCTGCTTCTGCCGTCGCCGCGATTCAGTTAAGTGGTCTCTTGAGCTATCCAGCCGGACCACGTTACGAGCCCTTACTGTTCTTTTTGTTTAAAGTATATACGTGTACTCATAGCTAGAATTGTAAAACTTTAAGGAAAACCTTGTAATTGTGAAGTATATATTTGAATTATCTGCGCTACTTAACTACCTTGGGCAATCACGTCCCTAAAACTCTACAATCAATCAAATCTCTTCAATCTCGTTGAAAAACGATAACGTTACTTAAGAAAGCTTATTCTGTTGGCTGTTGGACCGTTTTGTACAACGTTCTTTTAACATTTTTTGGATGATTGTACAACTGAGCTTGCTCTATAGAGTTACTACCGAGTTATAATACGCTTGATGATAAGCAGTAACTGATGCCTATGATTGCTTTCAAAGCCAGGAAAATCGCATGGGCGTCGCCTGAACCCAAGAAGATGATACTCCAAAACTTTTACTTACCAGGCGAAACGCAGTCACTGTGTGAATGTCCCCGTCTATCTGAATTGTCCCCGAGTGAATAGGTTAATTCGTACCGTCACCAAATAATTTGTACAGGTGGTAAAAGCCCGCTTTTAGAAAGAATACATAAGTTATTGTCATGTCCAGCGGTCGACTGGTAATAACTCCTCTGACTGACCGCTGCTATCTGACGCTGATGTGTGCGATGCATCTCAAGTTCGGCGGCGCACCCGCCGGGCCTGCCGGCACCGGCAAGACTGAGACCACTAAGGTAAATATTTAAACTCATACATACATAGATCTTCCTTCTCAAATTAAGAAGAGACCCGTGCCCAGTAGTGGGACAATTTATATATTATATATATATATATATATATATATATATATATATATATATAGATAAACTCACGTCTATGGAGGCAGCAGTGCCCGTCTTTCAGCTATATTTTAGGTCCCACGTAATTGGTAGTGACCCTAAGAACACCTACGAGGCATATTTCCAGGCCCCTTGTCGCTACTGAGAATTTTTCGATCCAATATCAATATGCCCGCCCCCAAACCAATTCTGAAACTCAGCATTGGACTCATAAGCGCATTTACTTTCTGGGACCAACAAGGCAGTCTAGAGATAATCTTATAGAATACAGGGTTAAATCGATAGTACTCTATGATGTTGATCCAAAGATTTTCTCGTGTTTCGTTATTCATTTAAAACGTTGTTAATTTTCACACAGGATTTGGCAAAGGCAGTGGCAGTGCAGTGCGTGGTGTTCAATTGCTCTGATCAGCTCGACTTCATGGCGATGGGAAAGTTCTTTAAAGGATTGGCTGCGTAAGTTTACTAAATTTAATACCAATACTATATTCATATTTGTGTCTTGCTTGCTTGTCTAACATACACTAAGACTGTGCCGAGCGTAAGACAGATAATGACAGAGCTCGTACAGCGCATATTCAAATCGGCGCGCGGCCGCCATAGTGAAATTGTATGGATGATTTGAAGTGCTTTTTTGATAAATATGTATCTTTATTGTCAACCAATAACTTAACTAGGGACAGACAAATTGTAATATAATTATTTATGTTTCGTTAAAGCTGTAAAATAGGATAATCAATAAATAAAATAATCTAAAAATCACGTAACACGAGTTTACGTTTTTGCATTTTTCGTACAAATTTACGTAATTTTGTAGGCGAAAATATTAATTATTTTAAGTTTTTTACACAGATAAATTGTAAACACATTCATTGTTATGGTAAATGTATATTTTATATTTGTATTAAACAAAAAGTGTTGATTTTATTCACTTAACTGTGACCGCCTGTTTTGGCACATTTCGCTCAGCGCAGTCTTAATAGATTAACAATACATAATGAGAACAAATAGAAGTCCTAAATCTCTGTCTACAAAGACTTAGGACAGATGTAAGAGATACTATACTAACAAATAGAAATTTGTTAGTATAGTATCTGTCTAGTTTCCTCTCATTATATACATACATCATTTTCGTTCGTCGATTCAGGGTCGCTTAACTTGGCCTTTCACCAGATTGCCTCCGAACTTGTCCGACAATATTCACCTTAGATTACGCTTTCCAAATAGTAATATTATATTCACATTTAGTGTAAAAGCCCGAACTACGGTAAATCCTAAGATTTTACAGTAAAATCTAAGATTTACCAACTCTTCATGGTATTTCAAATTTATCGGTTTATTTCAAAATTTTACCACCATTCACTTGGTAAATTTTAGGATTTGCCGCAAAGACACGGTAAATGTTGAAATAAACATAAATCGAATATTTAGTACGTCGTACACTCAATACATCAAGTGTTCAAAATAGCAGGTGAATAATTGTACTAAAAAAATCTCACTAATTTGAACACTTGATGTATTGAGTGTACGATATATTAAATGTTCGATTTATTATCCATTCGATATTATGGAACCCCCCACTACCCGTTACATCTCCCTCTACCGTTTCCGCTTAGCTTAGATTAGTTGTTATATTCCCAAAATCAACATTGACCAATCGTCACTGGTAAAACCTAGGATGTACCTAATTCTAATTGTGAAAGTGTGTAAAATCGTAATTTTTATAAATTCTCACATTATAATAATATAATAATAATAATATTCTATCACATACACACAACACTATCTAGTCCAAACTAAGCAGAGCTTGTACTATGGGTACAAGACATCTATACCATTTTTTTTTTGTAAATACATACATATTATACATAGAAACACCCAGAGCAAGAGAAACATCCATGTTCATGCACACAAATGTTTGACTTGTGCGGGAATCGAACCCGCGACCTCAGGCGTGGCAGTCGGATACAATAACCACTAAGCCACTCGTGTTGGTAAATCCTAAGATTACCCAATATTTGGGATTTTACAGTTACATATATATATATATAATACATTCTTGGTCAATCTTTCGTTCCGCCGGCTTTTTCTAGTCTAACCGAATTTGACTGGATATCAGTTTTTACACGGAGCGGCTGCCACATGACCTCCGCAACCCAAAGGCTAACGATACCCTAAGGCTAAACCAGTGTCAGGATATTAGAGGGCACTGACTTCTCAATAACGACTGGCATAGATGTTCATGGCAGCCGGAACCGATGACGTAACGTGCTCTCCGGGGCACGGAGCACGCGATAATTGGCAATCAATACGCACATAATTTCCAAAAGTCATATAACTTCCGAAAGTCAGGTGCGCGACGTGGGTTCGAACCCGAGACCCTCTGCATTGCTATCTGTTGGTCTCACACTGAGCTATCGCTGCATTTAAAATGAAAAAAAGCTTCCTTTTTTTAAATTGAAGAGTAAGCTAACAAAATATTTATCAATCAGGTCCGGGGCATGGGCATGCTTTGATGAGTTCAACCGAATTGACATTGAAGTGCTTTCAGTGGTTGCGCAACAGGTATGTGGTTTTTTATTTTACGTTATTTTACTTGACGCGGAAGACCAAGGCCTAGCCTTGTATTCTTCCTGGGGTTTGCAAGGCTGTTTAAAGGAACAAACACAATGACTGTATGTGAACACATCTAGATGATTCTGGTTGCATTAATTTTTGTTATTATTATACATTAGTTTATAATACACGCCCGTCGGTTCAAGGTGCTCTTAACCTGGCCTTTGTCCAGAACGCCTCCGATCTGATCAAGAAACGTTCGCCTAGGTCTTAGAGGAATGTGATGAAAGTGAATGAAGCCAGAGAAGTGTGTCAGGATCGTAGCAAATGGAAATCCGTAGTCTCTGCCTACCCCTCTGGGAAACAGGCGTGAATCTATGTATATATGTATTATAAGTAAAAGTAGATGCATACATTGCGTACATCGTGTTATTGATGACGCTTATAAAGAAAAATTATTACCACGCGAAAGCTATTCATGATCATTGATCAGGCCTAATTTAAAAGAAACTCAACTAAACCTCGAGTAGAACGGTGTACAGAGGTTGCAAGTTATGGTAGTTTTATAGCCCTGTATCATCCTAAGTAACTTAAATTTCAGTCAATAAAATCTTCAAGGCTCAAGGATTTTTAAGCTTTCAAATTGTTAGTTTGCTTAAAACTGACGCAGCTTGCGCGTTGGCCGGGACACCCCCGTGGGATTTAGAGGCTGAAGTGCTCACGGAAGTATTTACAGTGAGTGAGGAGGTGCGGGAGAAGACCGGTTGTCCTCCTCTCCCGGCAGTGATAAAGAACACGCGTGATCGAGCCCACTAGCGCATGATTGGTAAGTGGTAGGCGTGGCTCGAGGTGCCCCTGGCCGGTTTCAAGACCGTTGGGGCCCTCCAGCCGGTATTGGAGCGGTGGGCAGAGCGGCAGCATGAGACCCTTTCCTTCCGACTGGTGCAGGTGTTGTCAGGGCACGGTTGTTTCGGCAAATACCTGCACACGGTCGCTAGGAGGGAACCGAGTCCCATCTGCCACCACTGCGAGTGTGAAGAGGACACGGTGCAGCACACGTTCGAGCAATGTACTGCTTGGGCGGTGCAGTGCCGTGAACTCACTGAGGTTGTGGGTGAAGACCTCTCGCTGCCGGCCGTGATCAAAGCCATGGTCGACAGCGAGAGGAAGTGGGCAGCGATCGCAACCTTCTGCGAGGACGTCATTTCGCAGAAGGAGGTGGCGGAGCGGATCCGTGAGGAAAACATCCTTGCGGATCCGAGCCGTCGCCGCCGAACCGGGCGGCGCAGACGCGTGTTCGCGCGCCTCATGCCGCCATAATGAAGGCCGCGGGCGGGAGAACGGGGATCTCCCGTCCGTCAGCCATTGAGTTGGTCCGAGACCCTCTATAGTGCCGGGGCATCACCCAGGAGTTGTAGTTTGCTGAGTGGGTCGCTGAGGTAGTCTCTTTTCCAGCGGCCCATCCACTATACAAGGCAGTGAGTAGGCACACCGTGGGGTTTTGGTCCGTAGGCCCGAAGTACAGGAGAGTCGGACATTACCCTCTCGCCTCCCCTTGTGGCGAGAGCGTATGCATCATGCGCATTTCCACAAGAAAAAAAGGCTTTAAGCAACTAACAATTTAATGGACTGAACCAAAGTTACTTTTATAAAAAACGTCAACAACCACGTCGCTGGCAGCATATTCTCAGAGTCGATAGTTCCAATTCTAATCATTTATTGTCCACTAATTGAACATAAATCACCTTATTTATTAAATTAAAACTTACAGCTAAATTAGTATCATAGATAGATTTGATACTTTTCGTATCAAATCTATAGTAAGAAGGCCAATTAAAAGTTTTCACTGATAGCAGAATAAAATGTAAATAATAGAAGACATTTCAATAACAAGATAATAGCAAGAAATAAACACCATTACATCTGGTTTTTAGACATAAAGAACGAGTTACACAATTTTCTTTTTATTTGGCTATTACTATAAGTAAACAAGTCTATATCAACACTCTGGCATGCCGTGTTGAACAGACGACTCGCTCGAATTAAAAATAAATTTTGCCTGTAGGTTGTACTAGCTGGTTGATGTTGCAATGATATGAATGATGTTTATAACTTAGTGGCCTTTTCAAGGATTACAATATTGAGAGCAAACTATAAGTGATGCTTACTATTATACAGCTAAAATATATTATAGTGTATAGCTGATAATTTATTATTATGTAGTTGCGAATCCTAACCAATTTTATAGATACGAATATTAGTTTGTTTGCTACGCGTTCACGCCGTGACTACTCGACCGATCATCATGAAATTTTACATATACATACACGTTCTCAGGAGAACAATTAACCCTTAACTGTACATAGGGTACCTTCCAGAAAAAAAGTTAGTTACTAACTTAATCTACATTTACGCGACCGAACTCGCGGGTAATATCTAATCTATATATATGTATATATAAATCAATAGCTGTTCGTTTGTATCGCTAAAACTCGAGAATAGCTGGGCCGATTTAGCTAATTTTGGTTTTGAAATGTTTGTCGTAGTCCAGGGAAGGTTGAGATGGTCAAAATTTAGAAAAAATCTTTAGTGTAGGTGATACGAAGTACACCGGGTCTAGTAGTTAATAAATGACAATGATTTGTTATATTATATTTATATCGACTTTGTAAGGTAATTTTAACTTCTGATTCAGTTCGCTGGGTTTCTGAGTTCGTCTACAGTCTACTATGCAGCTTAAAATTATTTCGTCAAATTTCCAGGTGGTGACAATCCAAAAGGCACAGATTGCTAATTTGGACAAGTTCATGTTCGAAGGCATCGAACTGCCGCTTAAGGCATCCTGCTCCGTGTTCATCACGATGAACCCTGGATACGCTGGTACGTACATTATCTCGGGTTTGTAAGATGGCTGATGAATATGATTGGATACCATACTGCGTTACTGGGCCGCACTTCTAAATATTGCTTCTGAGGTTCAGTTCGATCGGGTCAGGCTAAGCCTTATTGGGACTAATTATTACAAAGTATTATGAGCTGCACGAATGGCGTACTAATTCAAGTGGTCTTCGCCATTGTCACTGCGTTGTGTGTTATGGTTATTATCCTTACACGGGGGATAATAACTTGTGTTAACTCAAATGGCTTTTTAGTCTCCATATCCTTTGTGTCCATTGTTTGAATATTTGTGAAATCCCACGTGACACAGGAATTATGCGCAGCGCAGAAGTTGCTCTTAAATGCACGAAAATGAAAAAGTAATGTTTGCTAACCTTACAAACAAGTTAAACTAAGAAAATGTCTCTCTCAGGTCGTACGGAACTACCAGACAACTTAAAAGCTCTCTTCCGTCCCATTGCTATGATGGTACCAGATTATGCGCTGATAGCAGAGATCTCTCTTTTCTCGTACGGGTTCTCTGAAGCGAAGATCCTGGCTGGCAAGATCACGACCACGTTCCGGCTCAGCTCCGAACAGCTGTCTGTACAGGTTTGTATTTTTAGAGTTCAAAAAACTCTTATACAACAGCTTTGTCCGTCCGTCTGTCTGTCTGTTATACAACTTTCAAATCAAGAACCGTAAGAGCTAGAGACTCGCGGTCAACGCCATTCGACTCAGCATTGTTGATATACCCCCGAAATGACTATGACCTTTGACCTCTGAGCTGAGATCACGTGGTATCACGTGACCTTTGCATATTAATTGAACCATTTTTTCGAACTCTAAGATTAACGGCAATTCATTGCCGATTCTCACTTGTTTTTAATAATAAATAATAATTTTATATATAGAAAATTTACTTTGCCAAACGTACTGATATCCTGATACTGATATCCTGATAAAATGTTCTAACGTATAAATATTTTATCAAGGATCACTATGACTTCGGAATGCGAGCAGTAAAGACGGTGATCCTAGTGGCCGGCAACTTGATCCGACAGATGCTTGACTCTGACGAGAGACAGATCGTGCTCCGAGCGCTGAGGGACGTCAACGTGCCCAAGTTCTTAGCAGACGACCTGCTGCTTTTCAATGGTCAGTTTATAGTAAAATAGTAAAACTGCTGCATTACACGTGAATTGATGGCCCCCAGACAGAATTTTGGTCTCGGCGGCCAATCTTAATAGAGTCTGGTCTCTGATGGCCAGCCGTCTGCGCAGGAGATATAATAGTGCGCAAGTGTGCGCGCAAACACAAATGCACACTCTATTCTCTAACACTCATGATCTGATGGAATGGTAGTCCGACACGACCGGAGAGAGATCAGGCGCAGGACCAAAGGCTTTACATGCTTTCCGAGGTACGGGCATGTCTAACACCGCCAACTTCTTAACTCCGCTATTATCTATATTTAAAGAGCAGCGATAGCTCAGTGGGGAGACCAACAGACTGCAATGCAGAGGGTCTCGGGTTCGAACCCACGTCGCGCACCTCTGACTTTCGGAAGTTATATGACTTTTCGAAATTATGTGCGTATTGATTGACAATTATCGCCTGCTCCGTGCCTCGGAGAGCACGTTAACACGTCGGTCCCGGCTGCCATGAATATCTATGGCAGTCGTTATTGGGAGAGTGTCGACACAAAAGATCCCACTGGGTCGAAGTGTCGCCGGTCTGTACTGACTGGCCCCCACATAAGATAAGATAAGATAACTCCGCTATTGAGATTTCTTAACAGAAAATACCAATAACATTTTTGTTGGCTTGATCCGGGATTCGTACACGAGACCTCACGCACAGCAGTTGCATTCACTACTGCTGCGCCACGGAGGCACGAGAAGTACTGTGGTAGGAGTATGGGTCGGATTTGTCAAATCTATGTTTAAAGATATAATAAATATTTTCACTTTTTTTAATCTAGCGTATCCAATCACTCTTTTAGGCATCATATCTGATTTGTTCCCACGCGTGGAGATACCGATCGTGGACTACGGCATCATGGAGCAGTCCATCAGGAACATACTCATCAAGAGAGGTTATGATGATCTCTATTGTAAGTTATCTTAAATGGTAAATGTTACCTGTTTTATTTGCATATCAATATAACAAATCAAATGCCAACTACTCCATTCCTTTTATTTAAGTATATCTTCTTTACATATTTATAATTTTTCGTTTTGGATTATATTAATAGCATTCTTACCGCAGCAATACAAAATACAATACATCTGATTTGCTATTCTCTTCTGAGGTTTTAGCACTTTCCTAGTTGGATCTCCAGATCTTATAAGCTTATCTGAAAAATGTTAACGAGTACGTTATTTAAAGAAAAGACAGGTCCAGCATTTATTATAATTAAATATTTATATATCCTAGGGGACCTTACAAACAAAGAAATAACATACACAAAGAACATGAAGACTCAAAAAACTATTTCTTGGTCAGACTAATCTCTGTCCCTTGTAGGGTGGAAATTGCAAAACTCGCAGCTTTGGTAGCAGCGATATAACCAGTTAAACGTATGCGCAGTCGAAGTTACGCTTCTGCAAATTTATTCTAAGACATATTATTAGCGTGATGAAACATTATCTGTTACACATATCATGATATACATAATTTGTCAATATATTTATCTTGCAGCGTTTATATTCAAAATAATACAATTGTATGAGACGACGGTGGTCAGGCACGGATTGATGCTGGTCGGTCCGCCGGGTGCTGGTAAAACTAAAGTAAGCTTTATTCGTGTTATCTTGTTGTATGTAAGCTCAAACTATAATTACTTGAACTTTGTTGCATAAGCTCCAAAATGTCAGGAAGCAGTTATTTTGAAATTAAGTTTATTTGAGTAATAATAATAATATCCTCCAGACTGAATTTCGGCCACGGCAGCCAGTCTTAATGGAAACCGGCCAACTACGCAGGAGATATTATAGTGCACCAATGTGTGCGCAAACACAAGTGCACTCTCTGTTCCCTAACTCTCATGATCCGATGGGACGGTAATCCGACACGACGGGCGAGAGATCAGGCGCAGGACCAACAGCTTTACCTGCTGTATAGGTACTTCTAAGCGAATTATTTCATGACGGTGCGCTTGTCTGGTTAAGTACCAAGATCTAACAGGAAATTTGCATCTACAGGGTAAAACTCAGCGGAAGTGCTAACAACTTTAGCACTGCCGCAGAGTTTTACCCTATAGACCATTTTAGCTATAACCGATTAACAATAGATGGGCGGTATTTTCAAATCTATTTTAATTGCAAAATTTTTATTTTTTCATTTGTCAATTCGCCATTTGAACTTGATTTGTTGCACGCAACACTATGTGCTAAAATATGAGAAATGGATCGATATCTGACATACAGATGGTAGCTAGTTAATAAGCCTAGTTTCTGAGCTAGGCTAAATTATATTTTTATTAAATAAATACATATATAATCTATTATATTTTGCTGACTAAGCATAATTTGATTAAATAGAACTTTTGCCCACAGTGCTACGAGATTCTCCGGGATGCGTTAACAGCAATCAAAGGCAAACTAGCGCCAGATGGATTTCCATTCACTCCAGTGCACACGTTTGTGGTAAACCCGAAGTCTATCACCATGGGACAGCTGTATGGAGAGTTTGACCTACAGACCCACGAATGGTGAGTGATATTTACCAGAAAACATATCACTTTGTAGTGTAAGCCAGCACTAGCCTACATTAACCACATACGGGAATTGAACCCGTATTAAAGCTCTGACTCAATATAGCTATTTAGCTCACGATAGCGGGTATAATAGCAGCGATAGCTCAGTGGGGAGACCAACAGACTGCAATGCAGAGGGTCTCGGGTTCGAACCCACGTCGCGCACCTCTGACTTTCGGAAGATATATGACTTTTCGAAATTATGTGCGTATTGATTGACAATTATCGCCTGCTCCGTGCCTCGGAGAGCACGTTAAGCCGTCGGTCCCGGCTGCCATGAACATCTATGGCAGTCGTTATTGGGAAAGTCAGTACCCTCTAATATCCTGACACTGGTCTAGCCTTAGGGTATCGTTAGCCTTCGGATTGCGGAGGTCAGGTGGCAGCCGCTCCGTGTAAAAACTGATATCCAGTCAAATCCGGTTAGACCAGAAAAGTCGACCCCAAGTGACTTGGGAATAATAAAGGCTAAGGGAGAAGATATTTGTACCTTGGACATAGCCACTCGCCTCCCTGCTGGTATAGACTGCGGACTCGTTCTAGGTTCCCGTAATAGAGACGTATTGCCTTCTACTGTGCACACTTCTAGGATATGTGCTGTTACTTAAAATTATTTGATAAAAAATGTTAATAACACATTGCACTACCTGAGAATCAAACCTGAAATCTCAGGCACAGCAGTTGCATTAACTACCGCTGCGACACCGAGATATTCATTCAGCCAGTTATTCAATGTGTAATATCTATTAGTGGTATTGTACAGGACGGACGGTATCCTGTCGAGTTTGGTGCGCGCTGGTATAGCCGTTGAGGATACGGACAGGCGCTGGTATGTGTTCGATGGGCCTGTCGACGCTGTGTGGATAGAAAATATGAATACTGTGAGTATAAACTATTGTTATAGTCAGACATTTTTTTTTTATTATCTCTGATAGACGGACTACCAGGCCACGTATAATAAGTGGAAACCACCACTAGACATTGCGAGCCTCCGCGATAGTAAAGCTCTTTTTAAGTTTAATTTAAAGAATTACATGCGGTATTAATAAGGCATAATACTTGCAGTCGAAATGTTGTGAGAACGACGTGTGTCGAATCTCACCCATTGCACTACTGACGTAAATCTAAATTTAACGGAATCATTATAACTAAGACCAAGCGGTCTACAAAAATATTTTAACCTTATTTGCTAGTAACATATTACATAAAACAAAATCATTAATAAATACTATGATAGGGCATTCAATCCAAAGTCTAAATGTATTTGAACGTCATTATGGCCTACGTTGTTTTGGGATGAGTGAACTCAGTATCGAAAAGCTATGACTGAAGTATTATTCTGTCGCTGTAAATGACAGTCACACTTCGTTCATTTCAGGTATTGGATGACAATAAGAAACTGTGCCTCTCAAGCGGTGAAATTATGAAGTTGACTGAACGCCAGCGTATGATCTTTGAAGTGGCAGATCTTTCTATGGCCTCACCAGCTACCGTGTCGCGGTGTGGTATGGTGTACTTAGACGCCCATGTAGTTGGCTTGCAGCCGCTGGTTAATGCTTGGTTGAAGAGCAACCTTCCGCCGGTAAGTGTATTACCAATCTGGCTTGGATATAAGCCATTCAGAGCTAGCGCAAGGAGCAAACACTACTGGTTTTTTTATGACGCATCTACCTCGTTATTATAATCTCATGAAGATTTTGGCATCGCAGCAATCTTAAATACCGCTGTTATACACGAGGTATCATGTTCGATTCCTGGGACAAAATGTTATTATGATTTAATACATACATACATACATAGATTCACACCTGTTTCCCAGAGGTGTAGGCAGAGACTACGGATTTCCATTTGCTACGATCCTGACACATTTCTCTGGCTTCATTCATTTTCATCACATTCTTCATACACGCCCGTCGGTTCAAGGTGCTCTTAACCTGGTCTTTGTCCAGAACGCTTCCGATCTGATCAAGAAACGTTTGCCTAGGTCTTCCTCTTGCAACTGTTCCATTCACACTAGCCTTATAAACTTTCTTAGTCAGTCTTTCCTCGTCCATTCTTTCTACATGCCCAAACCAGCTTAACATACCCTTTTCTATTCTTGTCACTATATCCACTTGCATGCCGCATCTCTCTCTAATCACACTATTCCTTATTCTAACTTTCAGAGTCACACCACATATGCTTCTCAACGCTCTTATTTCTACAGCATTTATTCTATTCTCATGCTTCTTTTGCCATACCCAACTTTCACTTCCATGCATAAGTGTGGGCACTAATAGGCCTCTATGAACAGCCAAACGTGCCTTTTCGGATACATTTTGACTGTTCATAAAAGCGCGTAGAGCTCCATTCACTCTGTTGCCAGCAATCGTTCTCCTTTCAATATCTCCCTCATGTTTACCATCTCTTGTAAGGAACGTACCCAAATATACTAACTCATTCACTTGCTCCACTTTTTCTCCATCAATCATAATATTACACATCGTCATGTACTCTTCCTTTTCAAATACCATTACTTTCGTCTTGCTTACATTTATGTTTATTCCTTTACTCTCAAAAGCACCATGCATAAAAGTTACCATCGCCTGCAACTCTTCTACTGATGACGCAAGTATTACTTGGTCATCGGCATAAAGAAGACATTTGACAAGTAACTCATTCATTCTTAATCCCCATTTACAATCTTTTAAATCTTTTCTGCGTTTTTATGTAGGTAAATAAATTCTTAGGAGCAGAGTCTGAAGTATATAGTATAGAGCTGTCTAGTATCTAGAAAGCAAAACACTTGACACCTTTTACATAGAACGTAAAACCAAACCATTAGACGTAAAAGTGGAGTATTGTTTATTTATTGAGAGATTATATTTAAATTGAATAATAATTTTATTATAATATCCTCTACAATTATTGTTCACTATTTTAGGATATTCTTTTTTTTGAGCTGAATAAATGCTATGTCAGAATTCATAGGTGTCTATAAATTACTGATGTACTAAACTCAATATATAGCAGTTTAATTTCAATCAATTATACATATTTAGTACGCAAGCTTTCACTTCAGTAAAACGTGTAATACTTCTCTCAATACTTCTCTATAAAATACTTCTTAAATTTCTAATTACGAAAGCTAATACAACTACAGTCTTAAATCAAACAGAATACTCTTTATACAGATAGCAGACAGCATCCGCAAGGGTCTACCTGGCCTCATCAATACTTACCTGTACCCCGCGCTTGAAGTGCTTCGAGAGAGCCTCACGGAGATCGTGCCGTCCATTGACTGTTCTCTGGTGCTCAAGTTCCTGGAGTTGTTGGACTATAGGCTGAGGCCTCTCACCGGGAAAGATGACAGACCACCACCGCCACCACCAATCCTTGCTACTATGCGTGAGTTAAGAATAAGAATAATTATTTCACATAAAAAATTACAATAACTTTAGTAGTAGTACTTATATCAACACTAATATATTTTAGACTGGCACTGGCGTGTGAGTAGTAGAACCTTGCTGATTTCAGCATGAATCGGCCGGCTCGACCGGGGAAGGACTACCCTCTCATAGAATATTGACGTGAAGTAGCAGTATTTCTACTGTTGTGTTTCGTTCGTTGATTGAGAGTGCCGGAGACCCAATTACCTTCTTTTCCCCTACCCCCTCTTTCTCCTTCCCAATTCCTTTTTCTCTTCTTCCTTTCCTAATGGGCCGGCAACGCGCAAGTGATGCCTCTGATATTGCAGGTGTTCATAGGCTACGGTGACTACTTACCGTCAGATGGGGCCGTACGCTTGATTGCCACATAAGTTATATAAGAAAAAATTCATGATGATCGGTCGAGTAGTTAAGGCCTGAAAGCGTATCAAAAACAAACTCTCATTAGCAATATTTATATTAGTTAGGATTATTATAGGTAACGTAACTGCTACAACTTCGGGCAGAGCTAGTTGCTATTATAAAGCGACTGTGTAGTTACAAATAGATTCATAATAAATATAATTTTAAGTCTACCTAATCGGGCATTACAATAGTAGGTATTATAATAAAGCTTTATTTAGTATTTCCGGACCAATACGACCTACAAACCTTCAAAAACAGAGCGTACTCCTTTTTAAAAGGCCGGCAGCGCACTTGTAACTCCTTTGGTGTTGCGGGTATCCATGGGCGGCGGTAATCGCTTACCATCAGACGATCCGTCTGCTCATTTGCCTACTATCACATACCTAAAAAATAAAGCTAATTAGTAGAATAATTGTATCTAATCAAGTACTGTAATAGTTAGCTTCATAATTTAACTGATTATTTTTACTCTATGAAGCTCGCCTTGCGCCTCTATGGGTGGTGTGGTCTGTCATCTGGTCGGTGGGCGCGACGTGTGATCACAATGGACGAGCCATTTTCTCTGACTTCATAAGGGAGAAGACCGCGGCAGCTGGGCTCAAGCCGCAGTTCCCGCTTGAAGGCAGGGTCTACGATTACGCGTGAGATTACTTTGTTGCCACACAATTTAGCTGTGTTTAACGTAGTAGGTCTAGCAGTTCAGCCATTCTACGCTAATGATCGACGTGATCAGCTAACTATTAACACTACTCTTTAAAATTATTATTTATTATTAAAAACAAGTGAGAATCGGCAATGAATTGCCGAATAGCCGTAAATCTTAGAGTTGGAAAAAATAGTTTAAGTAATATGCAAAGGTCACGTGATACCACATGACCCACGTGACGTCAGAGGTCATAGGTCATAGCCGTTTCGGGGGTATATCGACTATGCTGAGTCGAATGGCGTTGACCGCGAGTCTTTAGCTCTTACGATTCTTAAATTGATAGTTATATAACAAATAGACGGACGGACGGACAAAGCTGTTGTATAAGAGTTATTCGATCTCTAAAAAAAGACATCTCTCGTACTAAGAATGAATTCTGTTTCGCGAGGACTTTACAAACATTCAAACAACGGACACAAAAAATATCAAGGCCCAGAACAACCATTTGTAGAACACACAATTTTCTCTCACCCACAACACTCCGGCGCAGTGGCAATGGAAAGACGACCACTTACCACTACGTCATCCGGGCAGCAGATTTATCCAGAAAACCAGTAGACGATCGATGTTTCGCAATGCCTCCTATAATAGCTAGCATACCTTATAAAGATTTACTTAATCGGTATGGGATTCTAAGCTTGGAGTCCAGGCGCTTACTTTTGGGAGCCATGATGTTGCACGGTTTATGAAACAACAGATTTGACTGCATTGAGATAACAAATAAAATATGTTATATAGTTCCTAGAACTGTCATTCGACGAGGAGTTCGTGTGCCCCGTCTGTTTTGTACAGACACATGTAGAACAAACGCCGGAGAGCGTGCGCCTCTTCGTAGACTTGTTGAAGCATACAATACGTATCTTATTCAGCTGGACATATTTTCTCTCACTCATCAACAATACAAACGTAAAGCTATTGAATGGTTTAAATCACTTTAGGTTAAGTACAACGTTTCATTTTAGATTTTATTTGTTAAAATTCATAGAATTATGTTCACCATCACTTTCATTTTCCATTGTTAATCCGTGGATAATGGTGTTGATTATATTGAAATTAAACTGCTATATACGGATTTTATCGCGTTGTTTATTTGACACTTTATTACAAAATTTTGAAAATTTTTACACTACTAAGTACTACTATTAAACTTTACTAATTTTTAATCTAATTAAATTATTATTAAACTATTTAGATTTAATTTATTTTTACACTTTCCCCGACGTTTCGGTTGCTTTTCAGCAGCCATGGTCACGGGGAGACTAAGATGGCAGTTGTCTCAATGTTCCAGTGTAGTTATTTCAAAGTACCCGAACATAATTTAATCATTGGTGTTTCTATTTACGCAGAATGAGCTCAAAGTATCATGAAGTCTAGCTGTGGTTTGCTTCTTCTTGGGTTTGACTATTTTTATTACTGGATCCCAAGCTGGTGGTACATTCCAACCATCTTCTCTATTAAAATTAGGATGTTTTTTGATTTCAATAGCCTCGCGAAGCATCCTTGGTAGGAATCGGTGTTCTTTAGCGAGAATCTGTGGTTTGTCAAATCTCAGGTAGTGGTTGGTCCCCTGTTGCACATGTTCACACACAGTAATAAATTTGTAATAAAGTGTCAAATAAACAACGCGATAAAATCCGTATATAGCAGTTTAATTTCAATGAATAATATTCGCGTAAATAGAAGACAATATTGTGTTGATTATATGTTTGATAATTTAATCTAAAACACTATTTTGTAATACTTTAACATGTAATTGATTTTTGTCCCTAATAAATAAAATCAAATATAAAATTATAATTTTCTTTTAGGCTGTTCGTTTATCTCTTACGCTTCTGGTATTAAGAGTGCGCCGAGCGAAATGTGCCAAAACAGGTGGTCAGTGACAGTTAAGTGAATAAAATCAACACATTTCTTTTAATATATTCAATTTCAAAAAATTAAATTCATACATTTATTATTATTTATACAAATATAAAATATACATTTACCATAACAATGAATGTATTTACAATTACTCCGTGTAAAAAGCTTAATATAATAAATATTTTCGCCTACAAACTTACGTAAATTTGCAAATATTCCCCCGTCCCAAATATTTAAGTTATTGGTTGACAATAAAAATACATGTTTATCAAAAAAGCACTTCAAATCCTCCATACAATTTAACTATGGTAGCCGCGCGCCGACTTGATTATGCGCCGCACGAGCTCTGTCATTATCTGTCTTACGCTCGGCGCAGTCTTAAACATGAGTTGGTGTTTTCACTGTCTTTATGCAGCTTCTGCAGATCGACACGGAGATCATGGTAATGTGACATTGATATGAAGTAATATTATAATAAAACTAATTGAGGCACTTATACCCAGTTGCACTTACTGATCGGTAAACGATTAGCAAGATTAGGCAACGCTGGATGCGGTCAGTCTATAGGTGGGTGACCGCTTAGTGGTATTTCATCTGAGCTTCTCCGTGCTTCGGAGGGCACGTAAAAAGTCGGTTCCAGTTGTTGCCAAATTGACAGCAGTCGTTAAGCCATATCAGAGACCTACTTGAACAACTCTTGACAACAGGTTGGCCACTAACCACACGAAAAAGAAAGAAAGAAAGATTATAATAATGACTTTATTTTCTAGCCTAAACGATGGCGGGTTCAGTGATCTGACGGAAGACAACGAACCAATACCCCCTTTCTGGTACAACTGGATGGCAAACTTGGAGCCTTACCGGGTCGATCCTGAGTGGCAGTTCGCAGGTTTGAAAATCCAAATACAGTATTCGTTTATTGCTACTAGTCATCATACAATTTTTACTTACATATGACAACAATTATTATAAAATACGGTCTATGTTTTAATGCCAGAACAATCTACACAAATAAAATTGAAATGTCTGTCTGTTATGTCAAAATAACAGCTTTTTACTAAATGCATATGAAAGTATACACGGCACTTAATAAAAAAAACAATATTTAAAATGCTTGTCTGTCTGTTTGTTCCGGCTAATCACTGATATAATTAAAATTCAAAATAATTTTGGCAGGACTTCACTGGCAGATAGTTGATGTTATAAGGAGTTACTTAGGTTAACTAACTTACTTATTAGAAAAAGTAGGGTTCCGCAAAAACTATATTAAAACTTTTGTAACAGCTAGTTTACAATAAACAAACACTTATTTCTGTCCACGTCTGCATGAATCAATGTAAACTGGGACAAAAAGTTGTTTATGCGTACAATCCGACCGCGTTAAGTTTGCACCTCGCGTCCATTACAATTCAACAAAAAACTTAACAAACAGTTCAAAAATCAAAAATTCAACAAGTAGCAGATGAAAACTTGTACGACGCGTATCGATAATGCTAAGCATACTGATGCGACAGAGCGATCACGAGAAGATGAGCGGGGAAGCGGGCGGGGCGCCGCATTCCAGCGAGGTGCAAAATTAGCTCGGCTGCGTAGTACTGCCAGCTCTTCTATAGATACCAGAACTCGCAAAATACTCTGTCAATATTTTGGTTTCCTCGTTTTTGCTTTGTTGCTTCAGTTAATTTTAAAATCACAGTAACAGTTTTAGGCAAGTTAGCCTAAGAAACTCTGTCTGTGATTTTAAACAGCATCATGGTAAAGCATTTTATGTGTAAAATATATAACAAGTCGTTTCCCTACTTTCTTAAATAAGTAAAAATGATTATGGCTTTTTTTGCAATGACATTCGTATAAATTTGGTCAAATTCGATTAATTTAGAATAGAAAGAGATAATTTGAATTTACTTTATTTAATTTATATCTCAAATATAGTTTTGGCAATAGTTGATGTTAATGAACTGTAAATTCTGTACCTTCAGTGAAAAGTGATACATCTTGACTCAGTTTTAATATTTTCACACTATGTTAAACAGTAAAAAATTTGCAATTGACGTCCCTCTAAGTAGAAAATTGAGCAAGATAATTTTGGTGTAAAATGCTTTCACTAATGTTTTTTTACATTTATCAATGTGTATTAAGATACATTTTTATTAATATCAAAGTGTACTGAACATAATATTTTATTTCTTTTGTGTTAATTAATACGAATGTACGTTAAGCCTATTACACCATCTGATATAATTACACTTTTATTAGTAAACATTTATAAGTACTTCTATTCGTCTTTGTGAAAACCGGCACAATTATATTTACATCATAAAAAAGGTAGATGTTATTATGAAAAAAATGTATTAAAATGCAGCTCTTACCATGTGCAACAGGGGACCAACCACTACCTGAGATTTGACAAACCACAGATTCTCGCTAAATAACATCGATTTCTACCAAGGATGCTTCGCGAGGCTATTGAAATCAAAAAACATCCTAATTTTAATAGAGAAGATGGTTGGAATGTACCACCAGCTTGGGATCCAGTAATACAAATAGTCAAACCCAAGAAGAAGCAAACCACAGCTAGACTTCATGATACTTTGAGCTCATTCTGCGTAAATAGAAACACCAATGATTAAATTATGTTCGGGTACTTTGAAATAACTACACTGGAACATTGAGACAACTACCATCTTAGTCTCCCGGTGACCATAGCTGCTGAAAAGCAACCGAAACGTCGGGGAAAGTGTAAACTTAAATATAAATAGTTTTAGTACGTCCGAGGCACGGAGCAGGCGATAATTGTCAATCAATACGCACATAGTTACGAAAAGTCATATAACTTCCGAAAGTCAGAGGTGCGCGACGTGGGTTCGAACTCGAGACCCTCCGCATTGCAGTCTGTTGGTCTCCCCACTGAGCTATCGCTGCTTTTTTGTTTTTTAACTATCTATAAATTAAAATAAATATGTTCTTTGTATATTTTTTTAAATTAAAATTTGCATGCCCTCTAGTGAAATGTGCGAAAGAATATTACATATATGTATTTCTTATGGGTCCTTCCTTTCTTCTCCTAAAATTGTTTGTCCGAAAATCATTATCCATAACACGTTTGCAATAAACTTCAGTAACCATAACGGTAAAAAATTCGAAATTTTGTTTTACATAATTATCTTTACTTCTAAAACTATTCTGTCACAATATCGAGTACTATAATCATTGAATCTCCTAATTTTGCATGAAATAAAGTTATATGCACTAAGTATTGTATTATATAACGTGTATTATTATGTTATGTTCACTTATAATAAAATTGTTAGTCCTAAAACATTTGCTAAAATTTGGTTGTACTGACAGATACGAATCGCTGTGAATCCGACTCCTCGCAGTCTTGTCTGCCCTACCCCTAGAGTATAATTTAGAATCGCGTAGGCGCGTAGGGGCGAGACGAAATATTAAATAAACAACGCGATAAAATCCGTATAAAGTAGTATAGTTTCAATTACCGGTATTATCTATTTGATTTCGTATATTAATAATTTGATAAAAATGAAAACGCGCATTATTAATTTGTAATATACAATCCCGAACTATTCGAGAGAAATGATAATACTAATAAGCTTAAATTCACTCATTCTTATTTAAAAATGCCAGTACCACATACAGAAAAGTTAAGACGTAGTTGTGTGTACATGGCACCGCTAGTATTTAATTCTTTACCTGAGGTAATAATATACCCAGCTTATAATAATTTTTGTACAGCTTTAAGAAATTGGTTAGTAAAAGAGAGCTTCTACTCAATTGACGAATTTATTAAAAAGTTTACCTCTCATTCCTATCACTTTAGAAATGTATAATAAAACAAGTTTTTAAAGATTATTTATTATTTTAGATATTGGTGTTTGTTTCTGTGCTGTTTAAAATTGACTTTGATTTAGGATTAATATAAAAAATATACTGTGATCTATGATTTGCATTATGTAAAGTACTGTGTTCTTGTTAAGTGTTCCGATTTACTAAAAGTGTAAATGTATAAAAATGTGCATGCTATTTAAATATGGCGAAATGTGCGCAGCGCCTATAATTATGTACTTACCCACCTACTTTTGTAACTACCGCATTTTACGCAAATAAATTATTATTATTATTAAAATTGTGAAGGGATTTCTAAAACATAACACAAAGATAAAGTGAAGAAATTAAATCGACAAGATTAAAATGATATGAACTGGATGGAAGAATTATTTATTGTTACCATATAACCAGAAAATAGAATTCCGGATGAAGAGAAAATGGACAAAATAATAAGCGTGATGCAGAAAGAAGATCAAGTACAATGGAAAGTAAGCGTGATAGAGGAAGAGGACATGAATGGGCAGAGGATGGCAGTGAAATTAAGCGCACTAGAAAAAGAGGATCAAGATGAACAAAATATTGAAGAAAATTTAAACATAATAAGCAGTACAGCGTCTGAAACTGAATTGTTAATAAGACCTGATTTATGGGTATGCTTCTCTATTACGTACCTATATACAAAAAATTATACTGATTTCAAAAGATTCCGATTACGTATTAAGAAAAGTTTAATTTGGATAGTTTAATTTACTATGGCGGCTATTTATAAAACAAAAAATATTTATTATTTTTAAATAAAAACCTGCTCACATATTCCTTTTAATTACCAAAATTCTTAGTTTTTATTGTATCTGTACGGAACTTGTAGCAATAAATACTTTATAATTTTCAAAATGTATCAAATTTCACAACAGTTTGTATCATTACTCACATTTTATCTTAAATACGATACAGTTGTATAAAAATTCAAATTCAATTTGGCTTAAACATCCTGATTGTAATGTAAATTTGAATTTATAATACAGAAATTAAATTTTTGTTTTATTAAGCTCTTAAAGTATAAACCTTTTAAAAATACGAATCATAGATCTTCTGACACCAAACCAATATACGATGTGTAAAATGGTTCATGGAAATTTAAATTAATTGACACATAAAACGACGTTAATATTCGACGTTTAAACTGATACAATTTGATGTTTTTTTAAATTATAATAATACTGTAACACACCTATTGATTTAACCTTCTACATACGTTAAAGTGTAACGAGTTCGCCGTGTATTCACTAGATGTCACTATACTGATGACGTCAAATTTTAGAAGTCGGTGTTAAGATTCTCCGAGAGCTAATGACCTTAGAAGGATTAATTATTTTATTGAATTCGATCTGGTATGCACTCGGGGTCGACGTCCTACTTGGAATCGATACTTGAGACTTCCCAGACATCGAATTAACCCTTTCGTCCTTCCGGGGAAAAAGGGAATAGTGTATCGTGTAGTAGGCTAGTTATATTGCAATAATATAAAGACATTGCGCTAAGACTACCTGATACCTGTGTGAATTTTTTTTGCCTTCCTATATATATACCATCGTTGTAACGGAACCCCGTTACAATACTAATAAATTAATGACTTTCTCTTACAATGAAACATGTTCAATGGTATTGTTTATCACTGACATTAATCAGTTCCAATTTTAGTGAAAAAGAAAGAGTAAAAATTTTTTAAAACTTCAGCGTTAAATATCTCAATATTATGATTTTCAAGTTAATCACTTTTCACTGAACGTACAGAATTATGATTTTTCTAGTAGCTTGATTACAGTTGTAATTGCCTTTATTTATTTTTTAGACATCGAAGTCCCAACGATTGACAACGTGCGCAGCGCGGCGATTCTCAAATGCAAGGTGCAGAACTGGAACAATGTCCTCTGCGTAGGACCCACTGGGACGGGAAAGACAGTTACTATTAGCGCCACGTTGACCCGTGGGCTGCACAAGAAGTTCATCTGCGAGTTTCTGAGCTTCTCTGCTAGAACATCTGCTAATCAGACACAAGTAGGTGTTCCTGATCTGTTCTGCTAGGGTACCTATTTGTTAATAAAAAGCAAGTTATGTAAGAGATCAGTAGTTCCTGCTAGGTCATTATATGCTAATTAGAAACAGCGGAGTAGATCTTCTGCGCAAAAGATTGTAACCAAATATTCGTGTTATGTATATAAATAGTTTTGTGCAGTGTGTTCGGAATAGAAGATGAATAAGAGTCCTGAACGAATACTCAAAGGCCGAGGGCGAGTGAAATAATATATGTACTTGGATCACTGTGTCTCACAGAGCATATATTAACTCAAAATACTACTCACAAAAAAATATTTTTCCACGTTATTTATACCTGGCCGTGTAATGCAACTATAGCGCGATTCAGCCCAGTGGGACAACGCCATCTATCGCGCGCTATTGTCAACTTATAAGCTAACAACAATATAACTGGTTTCGTTTTATAATAAACTGTTAAAAAAATCTATATGTAATTGTGATAATCTTAAATTAAACAATATTTGTAGATAAAAACTGGACTCCCACTCTTAAATAAAGGTTAAATTCAAAGTATTTTAGCTGTGTCCTAATCTGATGCAGCTAAAATGTTTTGTAGTTTAGGACCTGTTAATGCTTGAAATGCCAGACATAATTGAAAACCTATCGTGTAATTGATAAAGATATAATATAACCACGTATCCAAAGCATAAAAGGACCTAAATAAAAAAACTAATAAAGAAGCAGTTTTGTACGTTCAATGATAAAATAAGTTATTTAATAAATTTTTTGGTCGTAAATATGAAGGGTGAGGATAGAACTCCTGCATCAACCATTTGACTGTTGCTAGATTAATATTAAAATTTCTTCCATAGGACGTGATAGACAGTAAACTGGAACGCCGTCGCCGCGGGGTGTTTGGTCCCCCGCCCACTAAGAGACAAATATTCTTCATCGACGACCTCAACATGCCTGCACTTGAGGTTCACATATTGCATACAAATATACCCTTACGTTGAAATACAAATACGTGATAAGAATTTTCTGGTGATTCATTTAGTCTTGGAGAGACAGGTTGCTATAAAGCAACCGAATCTTTGGAAACGTATAAATTTAGATAGTAATTTTATTTTATTTGGTAACGAGGAATACACCAAGCACCCTCGGGTTGTCCATTCCAACATACAATGTACAATACTGAACTACCTTGAAGGCGAATATCAGCATCATGGTATCAAAATATAAGATTCGCCTCTGAACGAAGCATGTTTAAGAAAAATTAGAATCAGGACAGCTTAGCACCAAATGTGCATAATTTGGGCTCGAAGCAAAATACCGCAAGTTGGATAAGCCTGTATTATATTACCTTCTTAGGGCCTTATTTCACGCTTATCACATTCTTTAACGGCCCCTAATACTCATACTCTCTACATGAATCTGGTTTTAGTAAACATTCATTCGTTCAGTAAATGAAGTTATTTATTAGGTATTTGGCGCGCAACCACCTATTGAACTTCTGCGGCAATTCATGGATTTTTCGGGTGAGTTTTCTTAATTTATTTGATTAATATTTGTTACGGAGGAAGTTGGTTCGAGTTTACGTGAAAATATTAAAACAAAGGGCAAACAAAAAACATACATTTGAAAAATGCTATAATTTTGAAAACACGCATCCACATATCGTACTCTCAACAATTACTGTACTGTACAGTACTATGTAGCGAGATGAGGATTTTAGGAAAAGAAAACTCTTAGGCGATAACAGAAAGTAAAAACCAACTCGAGCAACGTAAAACCTAAACCGTGATAGACAAGATGTGGGCGTCCATTTTTTTTACCTACTCTTGCATATAGTAATGATATGTATATTTTTCTGAATAACAAAGGTTGGTACGACCGCCAGGACATTGGTGATTTTAAGACGATTGTGGATATGAACATCGTAGCAGCTATGGGACCGCCTGGAGGTGGCCGCAACCCTGTAACTATGCGATTGATGAGACACTTCCACTATATATCTTTTACTGAAATGGAGTACAATAGCAAGGTAAGATAAAGTTATATATATTTTTATCAGCCGTGTATTAAACTTTCCCACTGCTGAGCACGGGCCTCTTCTCAGTGTGAGACGTAGTTCACCATGCTGGCCCAGTGCGGGTCAGCGTAATTCAAATATCTTCGAAAACATTATGGAGAATTCTTATATTAGGCATGCAGATGATAAATAAGTGTCTTTACCAAGCTTTAAAGTAGTTGCCATACAAAATTTCACTGTAGTGGTATAGCACCATAGCTGTAAGGCCTTGGCCATATAAGGATGGCACACCCGTCATAACTGTCGAACAACTAAACATTAAACTTAAAGACTTAAGATAACTTCAAGAAGATATAGGGCATCAGTTGTCGTGTCACGTCACAGCGTCATCGCACCGTATTGTAACGGCGCCACGCCGTGTATTTGCACGACACGGCAATATGTCACACCAAAATGTCACGGCAACATATCACGGCATCATGTCACGGCAAGAAATTACGCCTACATGTCACGGTACTTACCCGCACCGCCTCACGATTACCGTGTCAATTGTAGCCGGGCCTTAAAGTGACATACATTTACATAATATAATATCAGTACGAATTACTTTCAGTACGGCATATTCAGCGTAATTTTGTCATCTTGGACGCGTGAGTTTGATCCTAAGACGAAGATTCGTGAAGGACCATTCCTGACAGCTTCCTTAGCTATCTTCAATAGTTTAGTTCTTGAACTGCTACCGACCCCACTCAAGTCCCATTACACCTTCAACTTAAGAGACCTCAGTGCGGTGTTCCAGGGAATGCTTATGATGGACCCTAAGTTAGTCGAAGTACGTACACTAGAGACATTTTTGTGTTTTTCTATTGAGATAATATTGACTACATAGATAGCGTACTGGTTTAAAAAGTCACCTCGCCGCTGCCACTACGCTGAATTTTGTGGTTTCATATCCCACACGGGACAAAAAATTCTGTGATCCACAAATGGTTGTTTTAACCTGGATATCAGTAATGTTCTTTGTTAAAATTTCTGTAAAGCAAGGTTCTGAATTCATGGGACAATTCCTTTCCAGCAACGAAATTATTCCTAAACTGAGAGTTCTCGTTTTAGGGTAATATATTACATCCAAAAGTCCGTACCAGTATCTACATCTATACATTAATACGTGAAGGAAAAACTTTGTGCCCCTTTTTACGAAAATTGCTCGGACGAAGGAGTATGAAATTTGGCACAGTTAAAGTTTATATCGAGGAGTGGCGAATCCTAATATGTTTATAAAATATGCATTATAAATAATAATAATAATATTCTACCACATACACACAACACCATCTAGCCCAAACTAAGCAGAGCTTGTACTATGGGTACTAGACAATGGATAAACATACATATATACTTTTTTTTTTGTAAATACATACGTATTATACATAGAAACACCCAGACCAAGACAAACATCCATATTCATGCACACAAATGTTTGACTTGTGCGGGAATCGAACCCGCGACCTCAGGCGTGGCAGTCGGTTACACTAACCACTACGCCATCGAGGCCGACAATACAATACAATAAATTATTGAAAAAACACCACTCAACCATGAATTTGATACAAGCAGTCGAATCGCATTCGTAGTATTTCGGCATTGTTCGGCTGATGTCGTAGAATTCTTCGTAACTATGGTAACATATTTATGTGGAGTAGGTGACTAAATTAAATGTGATTATAATATGGGTATAGTTATAGACAACTGCCTTCGTGGCTCAGTGGCAGTGAATGCGACTGCTGTGCATGAGGTCTCGGGTTCGAATCCCAGGTCGGGTCAACAAAAAATTATTGGGGTTTTCTATTAAGAAATCTCAATAGCAACCCGGAGTTAGGAAGTTGGCGGTATTAGACACCCCCATACTTCGGAAAGCACGTAAAGCGGTTGGTCCTGCGCCTGATCTCTCTCCGGTCGTGTCGGATCACCCCACAAAAAATAAACTAGGGGTGTCAGATCAGGTGAGCGCGCTGGCCCCTGTCGGCCAATCCACCGGTTCGGGTAATTTTCATCCAATAATCGTCGCACCTCCCGCCCGTAATGTGCAGGACATCCATCCATCTGCAAATACATACGCCCACGCCGTCTCGTAGCAAAGGTAGCATCTTCGATCAAGACGGGTAGGTCTTGTAATAGAAATGAAATGAAATGAAATGAAAAAGTTTATTTACCAACATAAACATACAGTACACAAACAATTAAATTATTTAAATGGAGGTGGTAAAATAGGCATCTGCGTCAGCTATTGTTGCAGTTTAACTGCAACGCTGGTATTCTCGCAGGCCTTACATAAAATAAAAGCCTTAAGATTAAAATTTCTTAAAATTATATGATTACATTATAAATTATATATAAATATACCTAATAATATTATAATTTTAAATATAATATAACAACAACATGCAAATACAGAATAAATAATAATAATATATAGATAATAATTATAAATATTTATTACCGCATCTTGTAAAACGAGGTTTACGAACGCAGCATACATGCCAGACTGACATCTGTCAATGTCAACAACGTCAACAGTTACCACGATAGACATAATAATTAAAATTATCAACATTGCAAGCGGCTTGGGTTATAATGACCTAATAGTACACAATTACAGAGTAAAGAATATACTAATACGATACAAAAGTACACATGGTTCCTTACAATATTGAGAAAGATGCGCATGCGCAAATTAAAACTAAATAATATCGAAATAATACAACAACAAATAGTGGCGTATTGCACTTTATGTAAGTACATATTAAATTTATGGAACAGATTTTTGTTTATTTATTAAATATTGTTTTAAATTGTTACGAAATGAACGCAATGATTTTAGATCTCGTATTGGCGGCGGAAGGTTATTCCAACATTGCGTCGCTGCGTATTTGAAACTACCCCTGAAAGCCGTGGTTCTGTGACTTGCAGTGACCAAGAGATGAGACGCCGCCCGTGTGCTGTAGTGATTAATATCACGTGACCACTTTAGCTTATCATAGAGGTAAACTGGTTTTTTGTATTGAACAATACCAAACAGCAATGTCGCCAAATGAAGGTGTCTGCGGGCAGCCATCTTCATCAGATTTCCACTGTTTAAAAATGGAGTGTCATGCATGCGAGGTGGAATATTATAACAAAAGCGAGCACATGCGTTCTGTACACGCTGTATCACTTTCTCAGTTCTTTTCAAAATACATGGGCCAAACACAGCATCCGTATAATTAAGTTTGGATAATATGAGAGCCTCACAAAGTTGTAGCCGCACATCAATACTCAGGTGTCGGCGGATTTGGTATAGCAACTTGAGACGGTAGAAACAGTTTTTTACCGCTTGGAGTACATGCGTCTCAAAATGCAGTTCGCCATCCATAACCAAACCCAAGTTTCGAGCCTCAGTAACTTGTTCTATGGGGCAACCATCTACCATGACCATAGGGTTTAAATTCTGTGTCTTTCTAATATGTTGCCTTGAGCCTAATATCAAAAATTTTGATTTTGAGGGGTTAAGTACAAGTGAATTCTTTTTGGCCCAATTAGATATCCCATTCAAATCTACATTCATTTTATTTACAGAATTGTGGCAGTCATTGGGATTAAATGAAATATATAGTTGGAGGTCATCGGCATACATATGATATTGGACATGCTGTATATGGTTGGTAACATCGGCGCTGTACAATAAAAAGAGAAGAGGCCCGAGAACTGATCCCTGAGGGACGCCCCGGGTTACCTGACAGCAAGAAGAATTCGCCTTGTTACCATCTCTGGCATTATCCAGTTAGACAAATTGAGATCTATCAGTTAGATAACTATGAAACCATTTTACTGTTGCCGAGTCACATCCATAATAGGAAAGTTTAGAAAGAAGGAGAGAAATATTTATAGTTTCAAATGCTCGGGAGAAATCAAGCAGAGTTAGTAGAGTAGCCATACCCTTGTCCTTAGCCTTCAAAACATCATCTGTAACATCGAGTAGAGTGGTAGTAGTGCTATGTCCTTTTCTAAACCCAGACTGTCTTTGAGGTATTATGTTATATTTCTCAAGATACTTCCTCAACTGGTTACTGACCACCCTTTCCAGTATTTTTGACAAACAAGGAAGCAAGCTGATAGGCCTAAGATCTTTGGCAACAGTTGGATTAGAAATTTTGGGTATAGGTTTGACTATTGCCGTTTTCCATACATCTGGGAAGGTAGAAGAAGTTATAGATTTGTTGATGATTGCTGTTATGTATGGCAGAGTATGAGGGAGTGTCATCATCAACATTTCTAATGAAATATTGTCAATACCCATAGCATTTGTTTTTAGACTGTTGATATGTGAGCTGACTGCTTGTTCACTAACTGGCTCTAAACCAAAGCTGTCCGTGTGATACCTATTGGTTTCAAAGTATACCAGATCTGATAGAGAAACTGTATTATTACCTGAGATATCTAAAAAGTGCTTATTGAGGTCTTCAGGGTTGTCAAGTGCATAAGGCAAGTCATGAATTATTTTTTTATTAATATTGATGGTTGATTTTAAGTTGTGCCATAGTTTCTTAGGATTTTTTATATGTCTGTTTATATAGGTTTTGAAGTAGGCTCTTTTTTCATTTTCAATTGCCCTTGCTACAATGTTTTTCATGTCTTTGTAACTGTTTTTGTGAGTGTCTGTTTTATTTAGTTTATATCTAGTATGGTACTTGTCACGAATTTTCACCATTTGCTTGATTGTGTCTGTAACCCAAGGATAAGACTTCTCTCTAATTAGAACTCTTGTAATTGGTGCATGAGCATTAAACAGAGTAGTGATTAAGGTATTGAAAACTGTCACCATGTCACTCACATTCTCCAAAGTTGCCAGGTATGCCCAATCAAGCCTGCAAAGATCCTCCTCAAAAATGTCTAGCAGTACCCGAGATAAAGGTCTATAAAGAATCCATTGAGGAGAAGGTTTGCTGATTTTGAATGAGCAAGTTACAGACAAAATGGCATGTTGTCCCAACTCAGGCTTAAATGTCACTGACACATTGTGAACCTGTGCATCAGTGCACACAATATCTATCAGTGTCTCACTATGATCTGTGAAATGTGTTGGCTGCTGGATCACTTGGCTTAAACTTGTGTATTGTAAAAAACTATTTAATAATATAGTGCTGTTATCATTGCTCTTGAGACAATTAATATTAAAATCACCTAGGAGGATAATTTTATCTGCCATATGAAACGAAGTGAGGGATGCCGTGATTGCATCTAAGAAAATGTTGATATCTAACCATGGTGGTCTGTATGCTGTACCTATGATAACTGTTTGTGAGTTGACATTGAATTTAAGCCACATTTGCTCAACGTTTGAGGAGACTGGATGGACCATGGTTTGAACTCTGAGATCACGACGCACATAGAATCCGACACCTCCGCCTCTACCTCCTCGTATTCTCGACGGTCTTGGTACGTGTCTGAGGCGATAATTAGGGACTGTAGGCGCTCGACCCTCCTCTCCATCCCGCAGCCAAGTCTCATTAATGGCCATTACGTCTACTGCAAGTTCATCCATTGCCAACAAGAATTCATCATGACGTGTTCCCAATGATCCAGCATTGAATAAACCCACCTTTAAATATTTACCCCTATCCATTGCTATACTTAAAAAATATTCTTACCATACTATAAAGTAGTTTATCAAGGCTTGGCAGGAATACACAATTTATGTAAATATATGTCAGTGTAAATATCTTTAACTTATTTTTATCTGTAGATATAATGTAAATAACTTTTCTGTGTACTTTGAGATTATGATTAGTAAATACAATATTTTGAATATATAATTTTGTATTTAATGAAATTGCTGTGTTTGTGAAATTGTTGTGTTGAATATTTAAAAATATATAAAATAGAATTCCAAAAATATAGATAATATATAATATGTGTAAATAGCATAACTTGTAAACAATAAATTTATAATAATATAAGATATCGATAAATCCTATATTCCTGTTTCTATTATCACTAAAAACATACCTCCTATAAAAACTATACATAAAATCACTTATAACTATTAATTTAGGTTTACATTTATTTAAAGTTAGGACCAAACACCTGTTCAATATCCGACTCGTCTCTAATCGAGTTGACTTTGTCCCCTGGCTTATAACGTGCAAAGATGCGGCCCCGTTTGACCCATACGAATTGCCAACCTGAGCGCTTACCGGCTTCACGTGCCAAACGAAATAAATCTCTGTTCGTCTTGGTGAGCCGCTCGTTGATGTAAAAGCGCCGGGGCGCCCCCGGTACCAGGTCATCCGACGTCGCTCCCCGCCGAACTCGCGCGCTGTGTAGCATTGCGTCCCGCTTGGCGCGTTGTGTAAAACGCACCGCCAGGGGGCGCGGGCGCGCCTCGGGGCCCGCAGGGTCCGTCGCCACGATGCGCCGACCACCGACGCGCTCAGCGCAATCGATATCCCGTTCCTCCACCGTTAAGCCGATCTTCGCAGCTATCTGCAGCACGACATTGACGGGGTTCTCGCCGCTGACCTCAGGGAAGTTAGTTATCTCTACATCGTTCGATAGCAGCTGCTGGTCTCGTTCGCGTAGATCTTGCCTTAGCTTGGCGATCACATCAACATCCTCCATCTGAAGGGGCTGCTTTTTCTCCAAGCTACTGACCTTTTCCTCCAGTGTATCAACTTTTTGTTGATATTTTTTTATGTCTAGTCTTATTTCAGTAAGCTCGTCTCGAAAAGTTTGTAGGTCTCTGTTTACAGAACGTAGGTGATCCCTAAAAATTTTAAGTTCCTCCGCAATATCCAATGTCAACTCATGAGTGGACTCAAATGAAGAGTTTATGGGTGAGTTTCTACTTATTGGATTCTCACGCTTCTGGCCAGGAGTTGACACATCAGAATCTTTGGCGATTATTATTTTGGGCTTGGATTTCATACAACCCGGGCACTGCCATGATGGAGAAATGGAACCAGTAGAAGGCAGGGCGACGCATTTTAAATGAAAAACTCCATTGCAGTGGTGACATCTTGCAGCTTCGGCCGGCGACAAAAAGCGACGACAACGCCCACAGCTTTTCGACATAGCTACTATCGATTGAGTTCTTAGTAGTTCCCACGATGATACAGAGCAGTTCAGCAGTTAGTCCTGGTTAAAGTTACTGGTCCAATTAGAATTCCATCGATTAAGGCTGCCCATACATTGATTGAAAACTTTACTTGAAAGGTAGACGCCCACTTTAAGTGTAGATTTTCGTACGACCACTGGTGCAAATTTCTGCAGTTTGTGATACCATCTCGGGTGAATGTCACCTCATCCATCCATCAAATGCGTTTGGGAAAATTTGGGTCATTTCTAATTTTCATTTGAATCCACGTCGACATTACGCATCTTGGACGATAGTCTACGTCTCCATGTAAATGTTGAACACGCTGGTAATGATAAGGATGCATTCCCTCCTTTTTCAAAATTCGCCAGACAGACGTCTTTGATATGCCGTGACGAAACGCTAATCATCTAATGCTAGTTGTAGGGTCCGCAAACAAATAATTTGAAATCGCTTCTTCCATCGAATTGTCAATAACGACATCTGGTTGCTCACGGCGATCTCGTGCCAAACCAAGTCCAATGTTGGACAACCTCCTATGTATTTCTTGGAAATTCCTTGCTGACGGTGCAAGTCTGTTCGGAAAAGCATTTATGCAAGCAGTCCGGGCGACTGTTGTGCGACCATGTGACATGCCATGATAATAATGCATGTCGGCTATTTCTGGAGATGCAAACTCTGTGAATCGTGGCATTTCGACAACACACAGCAGTAACAAACAGTCAAACGTAACAAAACACCACTAACAAAACGACGTAATAACAACTCAATGCTCAGTACGAGTACAGAGGTAGCAGCAGCGGCGAGAATATCTGAGCAATTGTCTGGTTAATATTGTGAAACCTGGGGGTCTACCGTGAAACGCGTTATACGCAATTGCGTACGTTCGTTCGTGCTTATTCTTACCATGAAACATCATTCATTCGCGCTGACATTCATCACGAATATCGTCGTATGACATTTGTACGTCCTAAAAAATCCGAAGTGTTTTCATGGTAGGTATATGCTTATTATTTCGTTCGTAATTCGTTTCGGCACCTCATTGCGTAATAACATTTTCACGGTAGACCCGCTGTTTCGACTCCGTCCCCTCTACGCTACATGAGCCTTAGAAATACCACATGTGAATGGTAACGTGATAAGGTGTCCACTTCTGAAGCTCATAGCTAGCGCGGTTTTTGAATTAGAATGATGATTTTTTTAAATTGAAAGCTCACATGATAGAGAATAATAATATGCTACAAATTTACATAGTTATGCGGGCAAAAATTTTAGTAATTTAAGTTATTAAAAAAAAAAAAGTTAATAAAGATGCATTTTTCTTACAAAAAACTTATTTTTAGTCATGGTAGCTACTTTTTGGCGTGCTATTTGTTATTTTACAGTATTTGCCAGGTACTAGTCATAATTATTTTGTTGATATTTCATGGTCTAGTTTTATCCCCTTTCGGGATTGCACTTTATCCAGGGACACACTGTATACAACATTACACACAATACAGTACATTGAAATTAAACTGCTGTATACGGATTTTATCGCGTTGTTTATTTGACACTTTATTACAAATTTTTGAAAATTGTACACTACTACTACTATTAAACTTTACTAATTTTTAAGCTAATTAAATTATTATTAAAACTATTTATATTTCATTTATTTTTACACTTTCCCCGACGTTTCGGTTGCTTTTCAGCAGCCATGGTCACGGGGAGTCCCCGTGACCAAGTTTAATAGTAGTAGTGGTGTAACAATTTTCAAAATTTTGTAATAAAGTGTCAAATAAACAACGCGATAGAATCCGTATATAGCAGTTAAATTTCAATGAATAATATTCGCGTAAATAGAAGACAATATTACAATACAGTACATTAAAACTAGTTATTATACATACACAAACAATTTATCTAGTAAATTTATATTATACATAAAACGTGGATAACGCTGTGGAGCAACACATTTATACAATTTATTGTTAAGTATTAACAAACACGTTGTAAGATGTTGTGTAACTGTTTGTTTGCCCTGATTAAATAAGTAAATAAATAAATTATAGGCATGTACACTATGCACCAAGATGTTGACTAAACATTTATGTCAGAAGCTAAAGTTGTACACATCATATACATTAAACAAAACGAAATTAAAAGATAAAGAAAAATTAAAAAAGAAACAAAGAATATTAATAAAATTTAATTGTTATTATGAGAAGGATGTCAGTATTTTTCTTGAAATTTATAAGGGTATCGTGAAAAATATCCAACTGGTCTATATTATTATCATTCAGCATATTATATTCACTGCATGCACGAACCATTGGTGAATTAATCTCCTGTGTTTTGTATTAGTATTCTGTGATCTTTAAAGAAAGAAAGAAAGAAAGAAATCATTCTTTCTTTATCATTCTTCTTAAAGTATATATTGGTTCAGTTAGTGCTGATATTAACTTGTGTACAAAATGTTCGGCAGAGCGAAGACGATGTGATAAGACTCTGGTATCATGAACACCAGCGGGTATATCAAGACCGGCTTGTTAATGACGACGACCGACGCTGGTTTAAAAAGTGAGTGGCCTGTTATACATTTTACATATTATTTCTGTGTTTTCCAAAAGGTTAGTGTGAGATTATGAATTTCATCTTATTGCTACCTAATTTCAATTGTTCATCAAAGTCAACCAAGTCAAATAACCGTGTCATTTCACTTGGTTGACTTTCTCTGGAAAGTCACCGATCTAGTAAAATACTGACAATCACCTAACATTCTTTCTTAAGACTGCGCCGAGCGAAATGTGCCAATACAGGCGGTCACAGTTAAGTGAATAAAATCAATACTTTTTGTTTAATACAAATATAAAATATACATTTACAATAACAATGAATGTGTTTACAATTACTCCGTGTAAAAAACTTGAAATAATCAATATTTTCGCCTACAAAATTACGTAACTTTGCACGAAAATGCAATTTAAACGTAAGCTTGTGTTACGTGATTTTTACATTATTAAAGTAGAAATCTATCCTATTTTACAGCTTAACATATTCATCGCCTTGAACCCACGTCGTAGGCTCACTATTGCCGCATCTGAGAGCACACAAACCCACGTCAAGGGTTCATATTAAAAATACATTTTTCTTTGCAAATACACAATAAAAAAATAAAATACTACAGTATATGTATTTAACAGATCTTGGTGGTGGTGGTGTTGGTTTTTAGATTTAAACATAGGTATTTGTTTTATTTATTATTCTTACTTCTTCCTAGATGCCAAGGACCCTCCGCGTAGGTTGTATGACAGGGCTGGTAAACAATAATATTATGCAAACAACGTCAATGTTATTCACAAAATCAACTTAATGGACATTTTAATCAATTAATAACTGAAATTTATATTCATTTAAATGTAATAACGAAGATTAAAAGTTATGCGAATAATTTTTATTCAAACTTATTTATTTTATACATAATTATATCTTTGGATTTTCTAGAAGAACTCTTGATGTCATAAGTTCCTATAGTGAACTGACTGAATATAATTGTTTGCAGAAGAATTATTTTTAAGTGGTTACATTACATACATTCTTCAAAATATCCAATATTTCCTTCATCTTATTATAACGTGTATTGCAGTAAAACTTTGACATCTCCAATGCTACTATTCTCCCAAGATATTCGTTACATTGAAATTGCTTTTCTGCAATCATGTTGCAACCTTCGTATTCCGTCATAGTACCAATTTCTCTTGTTGCGATAGTAGTATTTTTATGGATATATTTATCAATTTCTCTAGAGTAGGATAAATCATCAAAAGGTTGCGAATCAGGTAATTCATCTTGCGAGACAGGTTTCCTGGCTGTCTGTTGACACCCTGGTTTTCTTTGGCAAAGTTTCATATTCTGTACACATATTCTGAGATTCGGAATTAACATTTTGCGTTTAGTTAATTAAGTTATTACCACGTTTGGTAATCTTGTGCTGATCTGAAAAAGGGACAAGGAAAATAAATTTTGTAAATGAAGAGATGTGAAAAATATAGGTTCAGAAATATATTAAAAATAAACAATTTTAATTCTTTCTAAAAAGGTTGATGATTTAAGTCTCATGACGACAGGGAATTTAAAATAATTTACTTACCCATATCTTAGTTTATGTGCATTCTAACTAGAAAACGGCACTAGAATACTTCCAGGAATCCTATATCTAGAAGAACTATGACCATATTCCTAATAACGAGAGGGTTTTTTGTTACGAGTCACAGCTGTATACCACAGACTCACGTCGTGGGCTCACCCTGGCGCATCTGTATTACCTAGGAACCCCGCTAGCGAGCTCACTAATAAAATGTATGGCGGTATGGCGTATGAAGTGTGTAAAAGTTATAAGGGTGCGAATATGTTAAACGAAACATAAATAGTTATATTACAATTTGTCTGTCCCAAATATATAAGTAATTAGTTGACAATAAAGATACATATTTATCAAAAAAGCACTTCAAATCCTCCATACAATTTTACTATGGCGGCCGCACGCCGATGTGAATATGCGCCGCACGAGCTCTGTCAATATCTGCCTTACGCTCGGCGCAGTCTTAACGAATCTTTAGTAAATATACCTTGATTGAAATGACTGCATTCACGACGACACTTTTTCGATTTAACCTAAGTTTGTGTTGCTAATACGTAATGCAAAATGAAAAATTTGTGCATTCGAATAACAAATAATTGTATTAGAATAAATTCAAGTAATAATAAAGCAATGATCCATACCTAAGATGGAGAGGCTGTCACGTATCACCAGTGGAGTGTTCTTCAGAGAAAGAAGGGGATGGAACGCAGACTTCTTTGTTGAGAACGCGCATGCCTGGGTCATCTTGGCGTTGAACTGGATCAAGTTCTTGAATCCCCATTCAGAGATGCGGTCCAAGGTCTGGTCAAGTTCAACGATAAGATCCTGCCTTTTCCCCTCAACCTCAGCCTGTTTGCCCCAGGATGTCCGAAATATTGCACATATGCACGGTCCTATCGTCTGCATAACAATGTATGTTGCCGAGATTCAACATATCATTGATATGTAGAAGAAAGAGCGTAGGGGATAAGACGGACCCCTGAGGCACTCCTGCATTGACCTGCATAAACTTGGAAGCGCGACCGTCTCAAAGGATCCGAATACGACGCTTATGCAGGAAACTTGCAATCCAGGTGCACAGTTGATGTGGCAAGCCATAGGCTGGAAGCTTAGACAGAAGAGACCGGTGCCAGGCTCTATCGAAAGCTTTGGCTATGTCTAGGCAGATAGCCAGAGACTCGCCATGCTTGTCCATAGCCTCACCTCAGAGGTGCGTGACGAACGCTAGTAGATCACCCGTTGATCGTTTAGCCCGAAAGCCGTATCGGCGATCATTGATCAACGAGTGATCCTCCAGGTAGCGGACAATTTGGGTGTTTATAATCCACGTGAACACCTTGGAGAGCACCGATGTGATAGCTATGGGTCGATAGTTGCCTGGCTCGGCACGGTCCCCCTTTTTGGGAATCGGTTGAACGTTCGCCTCTTTCCAAGCCTCAGGCACAGTGTCTGCGGCGTAAGACGTCCGGTATTGGCATGTAAGTGTGGAAGACAACTCAGCTGCACATTTTTTGAGGACCACAGCTGGGATGCCGTTAGGTCCACTGGCTTTCCAAACATCGAGAGACTGCAGTATCGCACGAACGTCACGTTGCCTGATACGTATATCAGGCATGGTGGGCATTGAAATCTCCTAAAAACACTAACTCAGCGTTCGGAAACCGCTCCTGCGCGTCGTCTGCCGCCTGACTCAGGTAATCGAAAAGTCGAGTTGTCTCAGCATCTTCTGAATGGGATCGGTAGAGGCATATGTAGATTTTGCTGGAAGAACCATGATCTACGTGTACCTAAAGGACAGAGAAGTAAGAATCCTCTAGACAGTGTAGACGGCGACTGCAAATATCCGCCCTAACAAACAAGCATACCCCGGCTTTCACGAGGAAACACTCCTCTAGCACGTAGCCGAGATATTGCAGGTAGATAGCAAAGCGGAGCAAGGCGCAGAGCAAGTTTCGTCATATTACTGTGTGGTATGGCGATAGCCGATTCGACGGACGGAAGGACCCCTGTGCCCTCCCGAAAGTGGTCGCCGGGACCCACCCTCCGGTCACCATCCGGCGCGACGAGCCACCTCGAGATTATGCGTGGCATGATGAGGCAGCCAACCAAGTTGGTTAGACGTGGTTGGCTGCCTGGTGGCCCCTGGACTATCCCGCGGGCGGCCAGCAGAGCACCGTTACTATGGCTCTTCCTGGCCGCCGGGTCGACTCGCGCCACCCACACAATGACTCTACGGATACTCTGCAGATCCATTATAAGCTGCGAGAATCGTCACCTCATGCTTAGGCCTCTTCGCTCTCATTCACCGAACGAAACACAGCAGTGAAACACTGCTGTTTCACATCTATTTTCTGTGAGAGGGTAGTACTTCCCCGGTCGAGCCGGCCCATTCTTGCTGTAACCAGCTTGGCTCTACTACCTAAAACTTCGTTTATTTCTAATTTCTATTTTTCCGCTATTATTATTTGTGAAGGATTGATTCGTAAAAATAAAAACTATTTATTAAAACTTACTTGGTTTTGAAATCGCAGCAGTATTTTAATGTATTTTGTTTTTGCACCAAACTATGACTTTTCACTTTTACACAAAAGACATATTTTTTTTAATTTTGCACATTTGAACGGTCCTCACCTAAGGAATCTCCCGTTACAATTTGGTTCACATATTCTGGGACAACCTGTATATAGGAACACCCAGACCAAGACAAACATCCATGTTCATGCACACAAATGTTTGACTTGTGCGAGAATCGAACCCGCGACCTCAGGCATAGCAGTCGGTTATAGTAACCACTACGCCATTGAGGCTGTATTTGAAATGCATAAATAATTTAAAAATCGAATGTTTAAAAATTTCACTACCAATACACCCTGGTATTGCATGACGTACGACAAAATTACTCACATTCTATTTTAATCAGTTTGCTAGATAAAAAGATTCGTACAGATTTCGAAAAGAACCCAGATGAGGTGATCGGTTCACGTCTGATGCTGTTTGGTGACTTCATGGACCCTGGCACCGACGAGAAAAAGTACATTGAGATCGTCGATCAGGACGAGGTGAGTCTTAAGTCACCTGTGTTGTTATTCTGTCTATACTAATATCATAAAGAGGGAAGATTTGATTGGTTGTTTTTTTGTAAGAATTTAACTTGAAAACAACTCAACCGATTTAAAAAAAATTTCACCATTAGTAAGCTATATAATCACCGATTAACATAGGCTATATTTTATTTTGAAACAGTACTGTTACTTACAGAACCTAACCTACTTTTAGGCGTGCCAAGCCGCGGCCAAAAGCTAGTTGGCGAGATCTTGGATTTGATGTCCGAATTATTCAAAATGACACTAACATTTTCTTAAGAAAGTCATGCACAAAACTATAGAGTCAAACTCAAGATCTCTACATGGCAAAAAAATTCCCTACTAACCGATCGTAATTCAAATAATACTCTATACCAATTATTTAAAAGTAATCTAGATTAAAATGCGAATAAAGAAAATTTTCCGGTGACAATAGCAAATGGCATAATATGTCACTATTTCATAGTCCTTATGCCTTTTCAATGGCTGATGTTAGTTATTCCATAACAAAACTATTTAGAGTTGGTAACAATTTACCCAACTGGGTCATTAATGGGGTGCCTCTGCCTAACTGTCATTATGCCAATATCAATTAATTACGTTTATTAACATTGACACGTAACGAGTGTCAATAAATTTCATTGAAATATAGCCATGATTGCTGAAGTTTATGATCATGCTACGGAACATTAATATACTCTTTTTCATAGTTATTATTATTCAGTGTAACAAAAAAGAGTATAATTGGATAATAATAATATGTTTCTTTATTGTAAGAAAAAAATATTGTCTTCCATTTACGCAAATTTAAACCATGTGTGTGACCATGGCTACGGTAAAGCAACCGATACTTCAGCGAAAGAGTATATTTATGTAACTAGTTAAAAGTTAAATTATATGAAATTAATTTTGAATTATATTTTAGGGCTTGTCTCTGACTTCACTATACTAATGAAGCAAACGATCATCAACTATATAAAATGTACATAACTTCAAAAAATCAGAAGTTAGTAAATAGACTGTCACGGACTCACGGGTGAGCGTGACAGGTTAGGAGGCTCCCCACTAAGCTATCACAGCTCAAATAATATTAATTTCATAATTCGGATTTATGTTTCTTGTTTAGCTGGATTATGTCCTGGTCCACTACTTAGATGAATACAATATGACTACAACGGCACCATTAGACCTCGTGCTATTCGAAGACGCTGTAGCGCACTTGTGTCGGATTACACGCATCATGCGTCAACCCATGGCGAATGCTCTGCTGCTTGGCATGGGTGGTTCTGGTAAGTACCAATATTTTACCGGGTAATATTGTTTACCGAGTTTGAAAACACTAAGGTGACAAATAAACGTTCGGTCGTAAGTAGTCTATAGGCGCTTGCAATTATAGGACGCCATTAGTATTTGAGCATGTAAGCATAGCTGCATTTAAAGCAGAAGGGACTGCTACTGTATTGCTCTAGTGACAGTGCAGTGCTTTTTTTATACAACTATGGTAGGAAACAAGCATACATACACCTGATGGTAAGTGGTCATCGTAGCCTATGGACGCCTGCAACATCAGAGGCATCACGCGTTGCCGACCCTTTAGGAAAGGAACAAGAGAAAAAGGAAGTGGGGAGGAGAAGGAGCGGTAAGGGGGAAAGATGGTGATTGGGCCTCCGGCACTCTCACTCACCGAACGAAACACAACAGTAGGAATACTTCTATTTCACGTCGATATTCTGTGAGAGAGTAGTCCTTCCCCGGTCGAGCCGGCCCATTCATGCTTAAATCAGCGAGGCTCTACTACTCAAAAAACGACCTTCTAGGTATTTGTAACACAATATATTGAGATGTTTCTTATAATATTGTTTTGGCTGCGATCTCCTGTGAGTAGACATATTCTTCAGAGAGTCAGCATTCAAATCGAACTATGATCATGCCGTGATCTGCTGTGTAAAAGAAAATGTTTTCCAGAAAAACAAAGGTATATTAGCAATGGGCTGACCGTTGAAGCAAATAAAAAATAGAACGTCGGCGAATTAGCAAATGTAAGTTTGGACGGCCGACGGCCATATGGACCGACGTAACGACCTAAAAAAGGTGTCTGGTTAAAATGACACGAGAAAAGTGGAAAACTAGCAGTGCTCTGCAACAGGGTGATTGGTTCTGAATATAATTTTAAATACGTTTTAGGACGGCAATCGCTATCTAAACTGGCAGCCAACATGTCAGAATTGGGTTGCATTCAAATAGAAATTTCTAAAGCTTATGGCCAGACAGAATGGCGCGAAGATTTAAAAATAACAATGATGCGAGCTGGTGCCGATAACAGAGGGACAGTCTTCTTGTTTTCTGATGCACAGGTTTATGACTTGATTGTATATATTTTTTTTAATTAACTGGATTGTCTGTTATCTCTTACGACAGCTCTATTTTAAGAAGTGTAGCTGAAGTAAGGGTATGTAGACCCAGCTTACTGCACAAACCTAATATTAGTTGTAATTATCAGTGGGCTTGAGGTGCTGCCTCGGTTGGGCTCGTCCAGATTTGAGAAGAAAATCGAATGCACCATTTCAATTGGATGAAAAATGCCTATATAGCTAATATATTTAAAACAATATGGTTTTCAAGCACGCTAGTAATTTAAGGAAATATTTCTTTATAGTGGATTACTTTACGAAATCAGTATATTTTGCTTTTATGGTTTTAGACCTCATTACTTAACTTAGACATATTATTTTAGAGGAAAACCACTATCTTAAGATATAGATTGCTAGCAGCATTACAGCTAAATAATAAAATAACATAATATGTTGTAGATTAAGATGGAGTCATTCCTCGAAGACCTGAACAACATTCTGAGTTCTGGTGACGTACCCAACATATACGAACCTGAAGACATGGACAAGATCTATCAATCTGTCCGTCACGCCGTGATGGAGCAGAACCTCGTTGCTACTAAGACTAACCTGTTCGCTTGCTATCAGCGGAGAGTTCGGAGCAAGCTCCATATTGTGATTGTCATGAGTCCTATTGGTGAGGTAAGTTTGAAGCATAACTTGTGAATTTGAGGATGTGAAACATTTGCTGATGGAGTGTGTCAGAAGCGAGGTCGAGAGGGAGTTTGTGATAATATAATATAATAATAATATTCTATCACATACACACAACACCATCTAGCCCAAACTAAGCAGAGCTTGTACTATGGGTACTAGACAATGGATAAACATACATATATACTTTTTTTTTTGTAAATACCTACATATTATACATAGAAACACCCAGACCAAGACAAACATCCATGTTCACGCACACAAATGTTTGACTTGTGCGGGAATCGAACCCGCGACCTTAGGCGTGGCAGTCGGTTACACTAACCACTACGCCATCGAGTCGTCGTGATGATAAAGTTTGATATTTAATAGGTTGGATGCAGTGATTTTACAAAGTGCTTTCAGTTATCCTACTTCAGAAATAACGTCAGCACTTTACCGGCTAATACCACGGACTCAGTATTGACTTCCTTAATAGCCAATTCTGGGTTAATTACCTACATGGCAGTTAAAAGTACATTCAAGCTTCGTTTAAATTTATTCTTAAGAATGAGTTGATTAATTAACATCTTGCATTAGTATATTGGGTATGATATGTTTAAAAAATAGAAATCCCTAAATAAAATTAAATACTTGTGAATTGCTGAGCTCGTAAAAAAAGGTTTATAATCTTTGAAAAGAGGACTTTCTTTAAAGATAATAAACGAGTTCCCGCAAATGCAAAGTGGTACCTTAAAGAACTTAAAAACCCGTAACCTATGCAGTTTTAGCAAACGAAAAATGTTGTCAATGTATGTAGTTTCTTTAATACATCATAGATAGCAAACGAACCTACTCATGCAATCTGAGAGTAACTATAGTCTATACTTGTTACCACCTCTTCGGAATAAAGACTAGAGAGATGATGCAAGGAAATAAATTACGATGTAAAGAGGTAGGTATATGCTGTCGAAACTGTCTAAAAAGAGAGGAAAATCTCTCTTTTTTAGAAAGTTCTACAGATTTTGTAGAATAATTTTTTAAACTAGGTTTAAAAAATTATTCTACAAAAAGACAATACAAGCCACTTACATGAGAACAACTTATTCTAACATAAATAATACTATTTCTTACAATGGTCGCCTAGAACATATAAATATTTAATGAAAGTTCAATAAATATATTTTAAGTGAGAAACGAGGGGTTGCTTTTTATATAATGAGATACTTAAATGAGCTAAATGTGTCAACATTTCTAATATCACATATAAGAATAAGGGTAGACTGTTATATAGTTGAATACCTTAAAAAGTTATGTTCTTTTTTCCATAATTGATTCTTATTTTTGGCAGAACAGGTAGACTTGCTCGACGGGTACTACGTTTATTTATATCAGATTATTAAATAAATTACTGGTTTGTATGCATGGTTTTATTTAGAATTTTCTAATAAGTAGGCAGGTACTGTAAATATAAAGTTGTTTAATATTCATAATTTTAGTTTGTTCATAAACATTGCAGGTCGGTGTTAAATACGGTAATTGAAATAAACTTCCCTGAAGCTTATTCGTACTGTCACCTAATACTTTGTAACGGCGAGCATTTTATTTCAGGATAGGAGTTTATTTGACTGCTAATATTTTATATAAACTGTAATTTTAAGCAATATCTTTTTACCAGGTATTCCGTGCCCGCCTTCGTCAATTTCCCTCCTTCGTGAATTGCTGCACTATAGACTGGTTTAGCCAGTGGCCGAAAACCGCACTGGAATCCGTGGCGAAGCATTTTTTTGAAACTATGGGTGAGCTACAGAGTGCGTCCAATGAAATTATCGAGGCTATGGTGGTAAGTTATGATTTTTATTTACCAATGTAACAGCTATAGTCTGTTTCAAATACGAAGTCCCTTTTGACATTTCATAGCACGTAACTCTGCACATTTCATATAAATTGCTAAAATAAACAATGATTACTTATGGTACTCATCATCTCTCTTAGCCTTTATTATTCCCAAGTCACTTGGGGTCGGCTTTTCTGGTCTAACCGGATTTGACTAGATATCAGTTTTTACACGGAGCGGCTGCCACCTGACCTCCGCAACCCGAAGGCTAACAATACCCTAAGGCTAGACCAGTGTCAGGATATTAGAGGGTACTGACTTTCCCAATAACGACTGCCATAGATGTTCATGGCAGCCGGGACCGACGGCTTAACGTACTCTCCGAGGCACGGAGCAGGCGATAATTGTCAATCAATACGCACATAATTTCGAAAAGTCATATAACTTCCGAAAGTCAGTGGTGCGCGACGTGGGTTCGAACCCGAGACCCTCTGCATTGCAGTCTGTTGGTCTCCCCACTGAGCTATCGCTGCTTATAATAACCATAATGATTACTTATGGTACTAAAGACTATTTAAAAATAATAAGAATCTATACAAAACATTATGTAATTGTTTCACAAACGTAATAATTTCTATTGATAGTAGTCTTAATAATTGAATAATAATTTAATTATCAAAATAGAATAACATTTTACTACACTACGCACTTACGGTTACACACTAAGGTGATTTTTTTACAATCAGTCATAGTGACGCGACGATATGAATCGGATAAAATCAAACTAATTCGAGGTAAAAACAATTGTCCGAGAAATACTTTTGTAAATTTGTATATTATTATTACGTTGCAACGTACCTTAAATCTCATTCTGCAAACGCCTAATATATTTTCTTTATAAAATTATTATTAAGTATATGGAGATGCGATATTGGACGTATGTTTTTGAGTCACCTTGAAAATCAAAATCTGTTATACCACATTTATGTCACCCTTATACTAAGTACCCATGAAGTAAGTTTTTTTTTTATACTACTACGGTGGCAAACACGCATACGACCCACCTGATGGTAAGTGTTCACCATAGCCTATGGAACCCTGTAACACGAGAGGCATAACTTGCGCTTTGCTGACCTTTAGGAAAGGCAGTGGGAAGGAGAAGGAGCGGGAAGAGGGAAAGAGGGTGATTGGGCCTCCGGCATTTCCACTCACCGAACGAAACACAACAGTAGAAATACTGTTATTTCACATCGATATTCTCTGAGAGGGTAGTCCCTCCCCGGTCGAACCGGCCCATTCATGCTGAAATCAGTGAGGCTCTACTACTCTAAGAAGTAGGTATGTGATACTAGGAATTAATCAAAGATAAATTCAGATTCTTTTTTACAATTAAACACGTTATATATAAATTTGATGTAACTATTCTTTCAATATGTCAAACTTACGAGTAGATGGACTCCTTTTACGATTTTTCTGTTTCTATCATTTTTGCTTCGATTCTAAACCCACGATTACAGTTTCTTTAGAAAATTAATCGGTAATGATTAATTCGTGATGTGTTGATTAAAACTGTCTCTTCACTATCGCTGTTCAACGATCATCTATTAAATGGGACTTCGTATTTGAAATGCACTACAACAAGGACCCTGAAAACATTAAGTTGTTTGACTGAGGTCTTCTACAACGTGGAGATTCTATTTCATGTTTGCGCGTATAATGGATATTCTGTTTACATCTGTTTTAGGGTAGCTCGATCGCCGATGATACTCAGTTGTGAACAAAAGCTTAAACCTGAACTTTAAGGCAGACGTGCTGCTAATAGTTGTAACACAATTTAATTATATTTATCACAAATTGGATTACAAAAGACACAATCCCGAGGCGTGGCTTCCTGGTGATACGTAAATTCCAGGCAGGCAGATAGGTTGTTGGCACTTAACTTAAGCGTGGCCAAGAGTTGAGAACTAAAAAAGTCCTTTTTTTATGTGTGTGTTAGTTGTTAGCCTCAGATGGCTTTTACAACTTTACGCGGACTGTGGGTGAGCGCAGAGGGCTCCCAACCCGTTCCAAAAAAGTCCACCGCGTGCCTTCCTTATATATCCTCTGGGCGAGCTTGCCCACGCAGAGTGAAGCTAAGTGGGGGACACGCTGACACACGCCGATCGCGTGTCATAGTGAGGCGTCAACCAACGTACGGTAGACCGACGGACCCAACCGATGGTCTTCGTCAGCTCGAAGTAGATAGCTATTTCGAGCTGACGAATTACACTTATAACACTTATAAATTGCTTCACATGTATAGACATGCGAAGCAATTTATAAGTGCACTGTAGTTGATCATGTTTTTTAATTGGCCATTTGAGCCACAATAAAAAATATTATTATTACAGAAGTTTTAATATTCGTCTTAAATTTAAACTAAGGTGAATATTATTTGGATATGGTTTATTTTGGATCGAGCAAGAAATAGATGATGCTTAATAAACCATGTACCTACATGATGCGTAATATTTAAAATTTAAATGATAAAAATAATATAAAAAAACTAATTGGTATAGCTACGTCCGACCGATGTCAATAGTCACTATTGGATGGTCACTAACTAAATCCAGCCTAAGTCTTTCTGTAACCGTATTCATTAAATTTAATATCTCTTCGGCAGTCGGTATGTTGCTTCGCACACGAGTCAGTGGTGATCGCAAGTGAGAAGTTCAAGGAGCAACTGAACCGCATCAATTACGTCACACCAATGTCGTATATGGAGATGCTCGGCGCTTACGCTGATATGTTTACGAAGAAACAAAAGTCTATAGTAACTGAATCGCATGCGCTTAAGACTGGTAGGAACAATATTTGCTTGGTTATAATCGTAGATTAAGTATTTTTATATGTATCTGTCTAACTAGGTACACGATTTGGAATGTCACGGTATATCCAGTAGATTCAGATAATATTATTCAGTTAGATATCATACATGTTACTATATTTTCAATTCAAATATATTGTATCAGCGGCCAATTATTTATTACCTCAATTAATAATATATTTATAACCGTGTTTCTTTTTCCTTATAAAATACGATACCCGTATTAGTGATCAAAACGTATATTGCAGCGGACTTTACAAACATTTAAATAAAGGACACAAAGTACTTTCACGAAACAATGTTGTGTGGGATCGGACCCAAAACACTCAACCGCGGCTGTAGCATCAAGATGACTGCTTGCCTGGGTCTTTGATTGAATTCTGTCTTTATATCGTCACAGTAATACGATTGATTCTCTAAAAGTTCTGCGTTAACCTAAAAGTACGCTGTAACTTAATTCCTCATAAATTTGGTGATTAGATGACAAGCATACCTCAAAACTAAAAAATATCAGGGAAAACTTGTACATATAAATATAATTTAAAATTATACAAATGTAACTCAATTAATATAAAATATCCTCATGCTTCATCTATAATCCTTCGAAAATAGTTCACCTTTCAAACATTTATTTTCAGCATTTAAAACGTTTTGTGCAAACTTTTTATATAAAATATCATTATTATCTTCGTTCCGATCAGGTTTGAATAAGCTGAATCAAACAGAAATAGAAGTTAAAGAGTTACAAATAGAATTGGCTGAGCTGAAACCTCTGATGGAGAAGGCTGCTGAGGAGACTAGACAAGTCATCCAGCAAATCGCTGTCGATACTGTAAGTTCAGAAATCTATAAGAGTTTATTAGACTGTTTAGTTACCAACTTGCAATGCAAATAAACAGACTATAAATTTACTTGAAGTATCGGTAATTACTGGGATAGAAAAATTGTCTATAAAGACCACTGACTCGTAAGATTAATACAATAATTTAATCTTAATTAATACAAAAATTTAACGCGATAAAATCCGTATATAGCAGTTTAATTTCAACAATAATTTAAGTAAAACATGGTTGAACTGTTTGACAATGAACATATGAAAAGGGCAATGTTCAACAGAGGGAAATAGCAGTATTGGTGGTTACTAAATAGCTGAATCCATTTTTAGGCGATAGCAGAAGACGCTCGTGAGAAAGTAGAAAAAGAGCAAGAAATCGCTGAAAAGTTAGCCGCCGCAACTAACCTTATGGCTGGAGATGCTTTAAAAGATTTGGGCAAGTTTGCATTACTAGTAATACTAGCGACCGACTTGGGCTTCGCACGGGTAGCACAAAACCTCAGCAAATTATTCCTCATGAATCACTTTGTCTATTGGTGAAAACCGCAAGAAAATCCGTTCAGTATATATAACAGACAGACAGACGTAGCGGAGGACTTTGCTTTGTAATATGTAGTGTTTATACACAATTCTATGTTTTTGAAAATTGGGTGGCTGATGACCATGACCCCTGAATGTGACTTAATCGACTAAATACCAATTGTATGTCTATCTGAGAGAATATAGAGTCTAAATTTAAATAACAATATAAGACAGCGCTGCATATAATATGTATGTACAGATGGACGTCAAAAGTAAACGAATTTATTTAATTTATACTTCAGAAATATCATGATATGAATTATTTTATGTCATGTACAGATGGACGTCAAAAGTAAACGAATTTATTTAATTTATACTTCAGAAATATCATGATATGAATTATTTTATGTCATTACGACGCAGTGCTTATAACATAAGATTCAATCAATAATAATGTTAGCATTATTGCAAAGGAATAGCGAAATGAACTCTGTTTTCTGCTCTGATAAAGTCTTAACAATAAGATCCAATAAACTACCTTACCATCAAATGACATGTATAGAGATATTTTCTATCGAGCTGGTCTTTATCTGCTTCCTTTAGAGTCAAGCAAGAACTCGATTAAGTTTATTTTGATATACAGAGGAGGCGATGCCAGCCCTTAGGGCGGCTGAGAAGGCCCTGCAAGAATTAAACCGTAATGACATAACTGAAGTGAAGGCGATGAAGAAACCCCCTGCAGGAGTTTTGCTTGTCATTGAGTCACTATGCGTCATATTTGATATCAAGCCTATCAAGGTGAGCTTAAAATCTTTATTGTAAATCATTTTGACTCCACAATAGAAAGAATTGATAAAATGAAGTAGTTTTAGTAGCAGACAGTTTAAAATCTATCACTATTTTCATCTGATAGTGATCGGTTACTATAGCAAGAACGCTTGCATTTTTTTACTTATTCTTTCTTAACTAATTGCTTGGAGTATTTTACTTTTTCGTCACATTGCTGCTACCGCTAGTGACAAAGACCGTTGAACTCCTAGTAGCTAAACACGTTCTTATGTAGCATTAATTGTTTAGATATGATCTCACGTCCACTTTACAACTGCTTTAGCATAAAGCTCCCTGTTACTCTGAACTAACGCAGTATGACATTATTCTTCGTTAAAGTTCTACTCGTGTTATGGTAGCCTTATTTTCTTCTCGATACTGACTAATACTTCAAAATCTATCGGTATATTGTGCGGTGATACTATATTATTTTTTCTTTATATACAAGGAACCGGGCGCTAAGTACGGGGAGAAGGTTCTTAACTTTTGGAAGCCGGGCTCCCAGATGTTAGCTGACCCTGGTGCTTTTCTGGAATCCCTGATGAAATTTGACAAGGAAGCCATCACAGAAGACATGATCAAAAAGCTCAAGAGATTTATTCTTAATCCAGATTATGAACCTAGCAAGATATTGAGGGTATAACTATTTTGAATGCCTAACATCGCGCCTACGGAAAATTGTTAACCAATTTTTATACTGTCATTAAAAAGCAACGCGTAAATTTTATTATTGTTTTAAAGAAACAACACTCACACTAAGAATAAAAAATTCTTATGTCAAATATTCAGAAAACGGACACAACACCCAGCACACCAACTATTTGTGGGTGGCATACACACAGAACGGATTTTGATAAGATTCCAGTTTGGTAGCTTGTAATCACTATCATCATCGTAGAATAAATTATTGTCGATTTGTAGAGTCTAGCCCACTCGGACGCAAATCACGAAGATTACGACTTTTTAACAACAAGTAACATATTTTTTTTTGCAGGTGTCAAAAGCGTGTCAGTCGCTGTGCATGTGGGTGCACGCTATGTACAAATACTACCACATCAATAAAGCCGTAATGCCCAAAAAGATAGCTTTGGAAAGAGCCAAAACTGAACTTGCTGCTGTTGAAGGTAGTTTCTTTATATGTTTATATAGTAAAATGTAAAATATTATGTAATAGATTGAATCTATTTTAAAGTGGAGTGATTCATGATTTACGTTAAACCGTTTTTGCCGGTATGTACTCACGTACATATGTATGTCGGATATTTCGACAAAATTATAACAGCCTATAGTGATAATGTTTGTCAAAAAATCTGTACCTTTCTATTGCCTCTCTATGTGCAAGTTATAGATGGAAAATCCGCTAGTGACCATGATGTTTTGTTTATTATGTATGAGCGTTGTTTACGTAATTTGTTTCATCATGTGACGACTTCCTAGTGGGCATTCGACCCGCGCGCCGACCGTGTATTACGAGGGACGACCTAGTAACTAAGTTAACTAACAATGTCACACGAGTTGTCTTGTCACCCTCTACGCTTGCGCCGCGATGCGCGTGCGGTGTAAGGGAGACAGATGGATCGCGCTACCCGTGTACGTCATCCATTGTTTATCGTTTTCTTGAAATTTCTTGTCTTGACGGCACGGATGGCGCGCTTGTGTATGCTATGCCTCGCCTCTGCCCGATGCGGAGTGTTGTGGGTTAGATCTTCGCTCCGCATGTGACAATAAACGCATAGATGTTAAGTATGTAATGAATAATGGTATAGTAGACTGGGGACCTTGTTTTTTACTTTGCCGTACTTTTTCTTTTTTGTTTTTGTTTTGTGTTTTTTTTAATATATTATTATTCTTATTTTTATTTATGTAATGAAATTATATATTATAATATGCAGTTGGTTTGACATCCGTACGCAACGATGGTCTCCATTGAAAATCAGTGTTGCGGTAATACGTCAGTATTATTGCAACAACAAAGCTGAATGGAGACCATTTGATGCCACAATGTCACATTAATTGTTTTGTTGTGTTTTGTAAGAAAATCATGTTATTATTTGTGGCAATGTCAAAAATCATGTTATTATTATTGATAACTATAGTATAGATTATGTGTTCGTGTTAGGAGATTTTAATGCACACCCGGTCGAACAGTTTTATAATGAACTTACTGGGTTTTGTTGTGAACAAAAATGGAAGTGTATTGATATTGATTTTCTGGGTATAGGGTCGGACACATATACATTTCTAAGTGAAGCTCATGGCTCAAAACGGTGGTTAGACCACTGTCTAGTAACAGAGGCATCTGCAAAGTGTGTTGGAGATGTATATGTGTTGTATGATGTATTGTGGTCTGACCATTTTCCTATGGTGGTTGAATGTATCCTTGAAAAAATTGTGTCTAGGAACTGTGTTCCTAATGTAAGCCCAAACGACGTTGTGTGGGGGGAAAGAGGGCAATGTCAAATAGAGTCTTATCAAAAAGAATGTCATGAGCGACTGAGACTTATTGAATTTCCACAAGAACTTAGTAAATGTGGCGATACTATGTGTAACAATCGTAGTCATATTGTGGTGATTGATAAAATGTATGCAGACATCGTACAGGCACTGAGTCAAGCGGCTATGATAGGTCGAGAAGGCAGCAATCGTCGCTTTAAAAGGGTGGTAATAGGATGGAACAAACACGTGACCGACTCTCATAGGGCGGCGAGGCAAAAATTTCTGGAATGGCTATGGTATGGTAAGCCGGGGTCCGGCTTAGTCTATGAGGAGATGTGTGAGGCTAGAAGAATCTTTAAGTCACGGCTGAAGTGGTGCCAAAACCACGAAGATCAGATCAAAATGGATATTCTGGCCTCACATCACTCCAAAAATGACTTTCGTGGATTTTGGAAACATACGAATAAATTACAAAGTAGACCCGGTATCCCTGTGAGCGTCGGTGGCAGAACAAAACCTGACGAGATTGCTGAACTCTTCATGCAGCACTTTTTTGTAAAGTCCCCTTTACGGCACTCTCGTTCGGTGGTCGATGCTGAGCCCGGTAGGGCCATGGGGATTAATTTCAACTCGAAAGAGATCCATAAAACTATACAAACCATGTCGCGGGGTAAATCCCCGGGCCATGACGGACTAAGCATCGAACATCTGCAACATGCTGGTCCACACCTGGCCCGAGTTCTCAATATGTTTTATAGCTTTTGTATGAGTCATAGTTACGTGCCGACTGAAATGATGCGGACTATAGTAGTGCCCATTGCAAAGAACAAGACTGGTGACCTCGCGGATATCAATAACTATAGGCCCATATCACTAGCTACTGTGATAGCTAAAGTGTTCGACGGCATGCTTAACGCACATCTAAGCAAGATGGTAAAAATTCATGATAACCAGTTCGGTTTCCGACCTGGTTTATCGACTGAAAGTGCAGTGCTGTGCCTTAAGCATGCTGTCTCATATTATACACAGCGGGATACTCCCATTTATGCATGCTTTCTCGATCTCTCGAGGGCTTTTGATTTGGTTGTTTATGACTTATTATGGCAGAAGCTAGAAAATGAAAATGTACCAAAAGAAATAATCAACATTTTTAAATTTTGGTACAGTAACCAGACCAACTCAGTTCGATGGGCTGGAGTTCATTCGCGTCCGTATGGGTTGGAATGCGGGGTGAGGCAGGGGGGATTGAGCTCACCTACGCTTTTCAATCTATACGTAAATGATCTTATTAGCGAACTCAGTAGCACCAGAGTCGGTTGCCACATAGACAGAATCTGTGTCAATAACATCAGTTACGCAGATGACATGGTGCTGCTGAGTGCATCAGTTTGTGGCCTTAGAAAGTTGTTAAGCATTTGTGAAGAATACGCGCAAAGACACGGGTTGCTATATAACTGTAAAAAATCAGAGATCATGGTCTTCGAGACTGGGCGTAAGACGACGGAAAACATGCCTCCGGTAAAACTAAACGGGGTACCATTAAAACGAGTTACAACATTTAAATATCTTGGTCATGTCTTAACTCCTGCTCTCAATGATGATCCTGATATTGAACGCGAGAGGAGGGCGTTGTCGATAAGGGCGAATATGCTGGCTCGCAGATTTGCGCGTTGCTCACTTAAGGTAAAAATCACTCTCTTTCGAGCCTATTGCACCACTTTTTACACGTGCGGCTTGTGGGCCAGATATACGCAGAAGTCGTACAACGCTCTCCGTGTTCAATACAACAACGCGTTCCGGGTGCTGGTGGGGCTGCCTCGTTTCTGCAGCGCATCAGGGATGTTCGCAGACGCTCAAGTCAATTGTTTCTTTACGATTATGCGAAAGAGGTGTGCGTCTCTGGTGTGCAGGGTGCGGGGTAGCCCCAATAGCATTCTAAGCATGATTGCTGGTCGGTTGGACTGTATATACGTGAATCGATGCGGTGCCATCTCTCACGGAATGGTACAGCGGTGAGTCGCGTGTATGCGGTCCAGCCGACTAGTTAACTAACTATTAAATTATAATAATAGTTAGTTTCAGTTTTCTTATTATTGTCACACTAACATAGTTTGTAAGTTATACTAACAATTGAATTATATTATGGGTCCTAGTTACTCGAATAAATGAAAAAAAAAAAAAAAAAATAAAAAAAAAAAATAAAGAACGTTTTCTTTTTTTTACTTGCTGATGCTGATCGCCTGTCTAGTTACAATAAATATCACTTTGGTTTTTTGATGTTTAAATATCTTAATAATTCTCTATTATCCTGTCGTTAGTTGTAGAGACCTATACTGATTGGGCTTTTTCACTTAATGTAGACCCCAAATCGATTAATACCACCATTTCATCAAATTCAGTCACCAAGCAGATTTGCAGTCAAACTGAAAAGCAGAATAGCCGATCCTTTCTTTCTCCCTTTACGGCAGACATGAATTTGCCTTCTTTCCAATGACAACGCATGATGTATGGTATTGCATCCATAAAGCTGAAGAAACACACAAAATAAAATTGATTTAACTAGTTTCCATTATAATATAATCTACTATATTTATTATTTGGTGCCGTTGAGATCTATCTGAAACTTAGCACAAATTTCTTCCACAGGCGTTCAACAGCTTACACGTGAATATGTAATTAACACCCAAATTTGCTTCATAAATAAATTATTGGTCGTTAAATCTGCAAATACTTGCCTGTACTTTCCGACATAGGCTAATTCGTAGTAGCAATACGATATATAAATAATCATACTGAACCAATTGCTTCATCATACAGCAATGCTGGCGAATGCAAAGGCTAAGATGCAAGCGTTGCTGGAAGGTATCGCGAAGCTGCACGCGTACTTGCTGGAAAAGGAAGAAGAGAAACGAAAGATGGAGGATGATATCAACCTATGCTTGGATAGGATGGACCGTGCGAACCGGTAACAGAATATAGCCATACACCTGCTGAACAGCAGTACCACACTTGTCCTTCGATACCTAATTCTTTTCTCTTAGCCTTTATTATTTCCAAGTCACTTGGGGTCCGCTTTTCTGGTCTAACAGGATTTGACTGGATATCAGTTTTTATACAGAGCGGCTGCCACCTGACCTCCGCAACCCGAAGGCTAACGATACACTAAGGCTAGACCAGTGTCAGGATATTAGAGGGTACTGACTTCCCAATAACGACTGCCATAGATGTTCATGGCAGCCGGGACCAACGGCTTAACGTGCTATGCGAGGCAGGGAGCAGGCGATAATTGTCAATCAATACGCACATAATTTCGAAAAGTCTTATACCTTCCGAAAGTCAGAGGTGCGCGACGTGGGTTCGAACCCGAGACCCTCTGCATTGCAGTTGGTCTCCCCACTGAACTATCGCTGTTACTATCCTTCGATAGCTAATGATAATAAATAATATCAGCCCTGTACTCTCCCACTGCTGGGCACGGGCTTCTTCTTAGTATGAGACGGATTAGGCCATAATCTACCACGCTGGCCCAGTGCGGATTGACAGACTTCATATATGAAAACTCTCAGACATGCAGGTTTCCTCAAGATGTTTGCCTTCACCTTTAAAGTGAGCGATAAATTAACTATTTAATACGCACATAACGCGCGCCTTGGGATCGAACTCGAGACCTCAGCGTGGCAATTCAACGGTTTCCCACTAGGCTGTCGCTGCTTTTGCTACCTAGCAAACAGTCATATAACCTGCCTGTTGGTAAATAGTTGCAGTAGTCTACGATCACGTATAATACGCGTATCACTCGCGCATTGCCTGCGACCGTTACATGCCAGGTGAAACGCATTTTCATGTACTATCCGAAAAGTGAAAAGAGTAAGATTTAATTAAGTCTGACCGTCCACACTCGTCAAACTCTGATTACTCTCGTAAGAGAGCTAAAGACTATGAGATGATTCGAAAACGGTCGGACAACTCGGAATTCAAATAATCGCATAACGCTATAGTTTGAATTATTCTTTTAGATTGCTGACCGGTCTCTCCAGTGAGCGCGTCAGATGGATTAAGTCTATAGCAGAATTGGATGTAGCTAGCGTTAACCTTATCGGTGATATACTGCTTAGTGCCTGTAAGTGCCATTTGACTACACTGTCTAAATAGTCCAGCGCTCCATTTTTCCACTGCTGCAGTAATCCTTTGTTAAATAGTTTATGGCCAGTTTCACAACTATCAAGTAAAAGTTATCCGAAAGATAAATCGCATGTTGTCCCACTCTTGACAGTTTAAAAAGATTATTGATAAATGCTATTTGGAGGTGGTGGAACAGACCCTTCCCGTCAAGTGTTGAGCGGAAATACGTTTGTCCGCAAAAAATCACTTCACTAATGCTTCAAGTGGTTGTTTTGTATTAGATCTGTGGTTAGACCGAATAAATTCACGACCAATTGCCACGAGCCGCTTGCCGTATTACCGTATGTCCGGCCAACATTTGGCGCCAGAATTTTTTGCGGACAAACGTATTTCCGCTTGACACATAATTTATTATAATATCAGCCCTGTATTAAACTATCCCACTGCTGACCACGTGCTGATTCTCAGTGTGAGAAGGGTTCGGCAATAGTCCACCACGCTGGTCTAGTGCGGGTTGGCAGACTTTACATATCTTTAAGAACATCATGGAAAACTCTATGATATACAGGTTTCCTCACGATGTTTTCCTTAAACGTTAAAGCGAGTGATAATTGACTATTTAATACACATATAGCTTCGAAAGGTCAGAGATGCGTGTCTTAGGATCGAACTCGAAACTTCTGCATGGCAGTCCAACGGTCTCCCACAATGCTATCGCTGTTTAATAATTTAAATAGTATTAAAAAAATTAAAAGATGTTTAATTTCGATGTATAACATTTGCATAAACGAAAGACTACATTATGACTACACCTCTGATAAATTAGTATTTTTATATAAACTAGCCCAAGGGAGTGAAATTAATTTATTTCAATTTTAAATTTGATCGTCTATAACTTAAGACTGCGCCGAGCGAAGTGTGCCAAAACAGGCGGTCACAGTTAAGCGAATAAAATCAATACTTTTTGTTTAATACAAATATAAAATATACATTTACCATAACAATGAATGAGTTTACAATTACTTCGTGTAAAAAACTTAAAATAATTGATATTTTCGCTTACAAAATTACGTAAATTTGTGTTACGTGATTTTTTGATTATAACGGTAGAAATCTATCCTATTTTACAGTTTAAACAAAACAGATAGTTATATTACAATTTGGTCGTACCAAATATTTAAGTTATTGGTTGACAATAAAGATACATATTTATCAAAAAAGCAATCCTCCGTACAATTTTACTATGGCGGCCGCGCGCCTATTTGAATATGCGCCGCACGAGCTCTGTCATTATCTGTCTTACGCTCGGCGCAGTCTTAATACCCTTATAATCATATTTCATTTAGTCACCTACTCTACATACATATGTATGTAACCATAGTTACGAAGCAATCTATGAAGTTAGCCGAACAATGCCGAAATATTACGAACGCGATTCGACTGCTTGTGTCAAATTCATGGTTGTATGAGTGTAGTGCTTTTTCATTAATTTAATGTATTTTCTAATGCATATTTTATAAAAATATTAGTATTCGCCAATCCTTCTCCATATAAACTTTAACTGTGCCAAATTTCATACTCCTCCATCCGCGCAATTTTCGTAAAAAGGGGTACAAAGTTTTTGCTTCACGTATTAATATACATAGATTCGCTGTAAATTAGTATTTTTATATAAAATCGCTGTATATATTCTTTATTTGCTAGGTGCTGTGGGATATATAACGCCTTTCACAGACGCGTTCAGAGCAGATATTATGGCTCAATGGTTGAAACATATTGAGGTTAGTTTATAATTACACTAAAATTATCATTATCAGCATCCATCTTTAGCGGATTAAAACTAATTTGGTCAGATCACAGAACTGCTGAAATGATGACCTCTAGATCTAATTCCAATCAAAGCAGCTATATTTAATGGATTCTCGCTAGATCGCTAGTTTGTATACAAGTAAATATACAATAAAAATATACAAGTAAAAATATATTAAATATATTATATTATATTATATTAAATACTTTATTCCCCTTCTCTCATATGTTAATAACCTGAATATATTGTGGAGTAAAGAGCTGTCATTTTCGACCTACTCAAAGAGGAGATCCGACTAAGCGTGGTCATCTGACTTGGTGGGTACTGAGCCGACAATTAATGCCCCGAACTTGTATAATATATATTATTCTTGCGTGGTACGCAAACTTATCTAGCGCCACGCAGTCTCTAGTATAATTTGTATTGAGCATGAAAATGGGAACTACGCCATCTTGTGACACTAGCTGTAACTTCTTCGTTGAGCATAATGTAGAACTACAGGATTGTAACGACAAAGTATTTCATCAGGAAGTGAAAGTTCCACACACACCTGGCGCTACTCCATTGAGCACGCTCGGTGATGATGTACAAATAAGGTACCTACTCAATCAGTATTTATTTATATTTAGCTGTTGTCTGGCAAGTATTGCAGTAATGTAATGATCAGTAATGACGTGTATGAATGACGGTAAATAGTTTGTGAACTTATATGTTACATACAAATAGTCATTCACTTTTGTATATATTCGATATGAGACAAAACACTGTGATCCTATATCTAAATTACATATACTCAATTGTTTTTTATATGAAACTAGCTGTCCCGACAGACGTTGTCCTTAAAACACGAAAAAAAAAACTCAAATCTGAACCATCCTCGAACCCACATAAACACACACAATTTTTTTTTATCAAATTCGGTCCAGCCGTTTATGAGGAGTTCAGTGACATACACACGTACAGTAGAATTATATATATAAAGATAAATATCATTCAATGTGATCACAAAGCACTTTTAGGCTCTTTTTGGCATCGGTGATTTAGTATTTTGATCATCGCCCCACGAGCAACATGATGGAAGTAGTTATTTCTCCCACATATACCGTGCAGGTACACTCCAGTATATTTACATAAATGTAATTTACGTGTGCAGTTTTAGCTATGCCGTAGACCAATGACATTAGATGCTACACGGGTTCTCATATCAAATGCTACCAGTAGGGTCATAGCAAGAACTACGAGTGTACTACAAATCTTTTACCATGATTGTTGTAACATCTTTATATACATATATAATTCTACTGTACGTGTGTATGTCACTGAACTCCTCCTAAACGGCTGGACCGATTTTGATAAAAAATATTGTGTGTGTTCCTGTGGATTCGAGGATGGTTTAGATTAGGGTTTTTTTTTGTTGTGTGTACATGACAACGTCTGTCGGGACAGCTAGTGTCTTGTATACTCTGTCAAGTATTTTCAAAATAATATTTCTTCTTCGTTCTAGAACGTGGCAGATGTACGGCCTGCCTCGGGATACAATGTCTGTGGAGTCGGCGGTACTGATATTCAACTCGCGCCGATGGCCGCTCATCATCGACCCGCAGAGCCAAGCCAACAAGTGGATTAGGGCCATGGTAACTTTATAACCAGTATTTAAGCTAGAATAACAATAATAAAGGCACTGCTAACGGTATAGAAAACGGATAGGCTAGCTGCTACTCTGCACTGGACCAGTACGGTAGACCAAAGTCCATCCCCTCTCAACTGAGCCTCCGCTTCCAGCATTGGGTAACTTTAGGATAGGGCTGATATTATTATAAGCTAGCTACTGTGCCGTAGCTCTGTCTAGCCTCTTTTGTTTTGTTTTTTTTCGGTCATAGCATCATTAACAATTTGTCTATCCTTCCGTTAGGATTCTCTATGGTCAGACATTCTTTATGGCGATGTTTAAACATTTACATACGTGTAACATAACTAGGTTTCAACACCGAGTCGATTACATTAATTATAACATGTTCTCCACAATCAAGTAATTAAGCATTGGATCGGCCTATTGTTTCTGTCGCCCTAAGCATTCACTTGCAAGGGACAGATACCAACAACACTTAGGTATAATCTTTATATATATAATTCTACTGTACCTGTGTATGTCACTGAACTCCTCCTAAAGGGCTTGACCGACTTTGATAAACATTTTTTGTGTGTGTTCATGTGGATTCGACGATGGTTTAGATAAGGGTTTTTTCCGTGTGTACAGGACTACGTCTTTCGGGATAGCTAGTAAATTTGAAGGCACTACTGAAACTTAAAATAGGAAGGAGGATTTCCCACTTTTAAAAATATTGGATGATACACCTCTGCTTACTCCTTCGGCAATATTTATTAGCCCAGTCATATTAGGGGTTTCACCTCTGAATGAGAGATAATAAGCTGTAAACTTGTATACACCTTCATTCTGGTGTTCTAAATGTTGTCTCAAAAGTCTCATAAAGTCTCATGTCTGCGCCGTAAGTTATTCAAGGACAAAGGTCAAAAAAATCTGTTTTTCGCGATTATCTCGGATTCTATAGCTCCAATGATTTTATAAGACCCGAGACAACTTTTAGAACACAAAAATTAAGGTGTATACGAGTTTACAGCTTATTATTTCTTTCCGAGGTTGACCACTTTTTTCTGTTTATTTGACTGTACTATTATGTGTACATTCATTGTATTAATGAATCTTTGATCTTTGGGACTATGCAATCTTGATACTGTTTGAAGCTTGTAAAGCTATTGGTCCTGCGCGTGATCTCTCTCCAGTCCCATCGGATCATGAGTGTTACAGAACAGAGAGTACATTTGTTTGCGCACACACTTGTGTATTATAATATCTCCTGCGCAGATGGCCAGTCTGGGTTAAGATTGGCCGCCGTGACTGCAATTCGGTCTGGAAGAAATTACTGTTTGCTTTTAGGGAAAAATTGAAGGCCTTTTGGTATGCAAGCCAAATGACCGGGAGTTGTTGAGGAACTTTGAGTCAGCCCTGAGATTTGGCAAGCCGTTACTCCTGGAAAATGTTGGGCTTGAACTAGACCCTGCACTGGACCCAGTGCTCAAAGTAAGTGTGTGTTGTAATAACAATTATTATTGACACAAACGATTTTACATTGTCAAAGAATATTGACGTTAAGTAGCAATATGCGTTCTGAAGCAGCAAGTTTCGTTTCATAAGAGCGCCGTAGATTTTATTATCTCCTTAGTCTCTTTATAATCCTGCTTGTCCTTTTCATACTCTTTCTGCTTTTCATTTCAGGTGGCACCACTGACGTGACTATCGTAACTTTTTAAGTTTCGTCTAAAGGGAGACCATACGTATGGTTGCCAGCTTTGTGGCAACAGCGGGTTTTACCACAAAAAAATGTATAGAGAATATTTCGTTTTCCAGCGTCAATACTTCCGGCAAGCAGGCCAACTAGTGCTTAAGCTTGGAGATTCCCTGATTCCCTACATACCGGGATTCAGGCTTTACATGACGACCAAAAACCCGAATCCCAAGTATACACCGGAGGCGTCTGTGAAGGTGCAGATTGTTAACTTCGCTCTAGTGCCAAGGTATAGAATTTATTTTATAATTTATATTGAACTAACATTTCGACTACAACATACATCTTAGTACCCTTAACGAATTTTGATAAATTTGAATATGGAGACAATTTGAAAGCACTGGATTTTAAGTTAGTATTTTTACGTCTGCACAAACTTTAACTTTAATTAAGTATCAATTTATTAAAAGTGAAAGATTGTGCAGACGTAAAGCGTTTAACGGATTTCGATGTAATTTTATTATTTACTTTTTGTTACATTTTATTTAAGATTTTTAATAAGGAAACCTGCACTAGGAATAATTCCTGTGTCGCTTAATAAACATTAAAACAACGGACACAAAGAACACCCAGACACGGAAAACCCATTTTTGGATCACACAATTTTTATTCCCGTGTAGGATTCGAACCCACAACACTCGGCGCAGTAGCAGTACTGAGGCAACCACTTAAACCGTTACATTCTGGATAAATGGTAATAATCCTGGTTACCTATTATCCCGGTATGTGATCCGTGGATATTATTATTATTAAGTGATATTAAAACATAAACATATAAAACAAATAATTACAAGATATGTTTCTAAGATAATTCTTTGACTCTAAAGTATGCACCATGTAAACTACCTTGTCAGAAGTAACACATAACGCATAAATTCAAACTTTTGCAGTGGTCTAGCCGCACAGCTGCTCTCAATCGTCGTGGCTCAAGAGCGGCCAGATCTGGAAGAACTTCGCGGTCAGTTGATCGTGTCCCGCGCTCAGCTCTCAATGCAGCTGGCGGAGATGCAGTCCGACATTTTGTATGGCCTGTCCAACAGCGAGGGCTCGCCGGTTGATGATCTGCCGCTTATATTGACCCTCGAGGCTATTAAGCTTAAAAGCGTGGAGATCATAGTGAGTACTATAATATATCAACTCATCCTACTTCCTACTAATATTATAAATCTGAAAGTTTGTGAGGATGGGTGGATGGATGTTTGTTACTCTTTCACGCTAAAACTACTGAACTGATTGAGATGAAACTTGGTATTTAGATTGCTAAAGACCTGGATTAACATATAGGCTTTTTATCCCGATATTCCTACGGCATCGGAACTTACGAGGGTAAAACCGCGGGGTACTTCTTCTTTTCGTGTGGTTAGTGGCCAACCTGTTGTCAAGAGTTGTTCAAGCCGCCCGTAGTCCTCCGACATGGCTTAACGACTGCAATAAATTTGGCAACAACTGGAACCGACTTTTTACGTGCCCTCCGAAGCACGGAGAAGCTCAGATGAAATACCACTAAGCGGTCACCCACCTACAGGCTCACCGCACCCAACGTTGCTTAACCTCGCTAATCGTTTACCGATTAGTGATTGCAACTGGCTATGAGTGCCTCAGTTAGTTTTATTATAATATTACTTCATATCAATGTCACATTATCATGATCTCCGTGTTGAAAAAGAATGCAAATGTAAGTTTGCACAGCACATACTATAACTTAGTATACTCTCATGTATTAAGCGGCAACACCAGCTTGCACATGCCACATGCAGTGCTATCTTTTTATTCTAATACAGCTGAGATTATTATAACATCACGAAGGTCACTGACCCGTCGCCAGTACGCCGTCATCACGACATTATATCATGAAGGCTTTTACAGCCTATCAAGTTTCACGTCTTAACAATTTTTAGACAAAAGTCGAAGATATAGAACGCACCACGTTAGCGATAGAAGAAACCCGCGAAGGCTACGTACCTGTTGCTAACCGCGGTCAGATCCTGTTCTTCTGCTTATTCGACATGGCCGAAGTGGATCCAATGTACCAGTACTCGCTCGAATGGTTCGTTAAGCTTTTCATCAGATCCATGGCTGAGACTGAGCAGAATGGTGAGTCTTATAATTATATAATTATAATACTGCACAGATAGCGTAGTTGTTTAAATGGTCATCTCGCCATTCCCACTGCGCCGATTGTTGTGGGTTCAAAAAATTTGTGTGGTCCACAAATAGATTTTCAAGTCTTCTTCCTAGCCTTTATTATTCCCAAGTCACTTGGAGTCGGCTTTTCTGGTCTTACCGGATTTGACTGGATATCAGTTTTTACACGGAGCGGCTGCCAGCTGACCTCCGCAACCCGAAGGCTAACGATACCCTAAGCCTAGACCAGTGTCAGGATATTATAGGGCACTGACTTCCCAATAACGACTGCCATAGATGTTCATGGCAGCCGGGACCGACGGCTTAACGTGCTGTCCGAGGCACGGAGCAGGCGATAATTGTCAATCAATACGCAAAAGTTATTTAGCTTGCGAAAGTCAGAAGTGCGCGACGTGGGTTCAAACCCGAGACCCTCTGCATTGCAGTCTGTTAATCTACCAACTGAGCTATTTTTTCGAGTCTGGGTGTTATTTGCGTCCGTTGTTTGAATGTTTGTAAAGTCCCCGCGACAAAGGAATCATTCCTAGTGCAGGAGCTGTATTTAAAAAATAAAATGTTACATGTATTTGATGTTGTTTTGTTAAGAGTGCGATATGTACTAAAATAATATATGTTACGATATATCACATTTTTCAGAGGATATTCTCCAACGTGTGGACATCATTATCGAGCATTTCACGTTCTTTCTATACCAGAACGTGTGTCGCAGTCTGTTCGAGAGACACAAGCTGCTGTTCGCATTCCTCGTATGCGCGCGCATACTACTCGACAAGGGATTCATCAGACACATTGAGTTCAACTATTTGTTGAGCGGTGCCAAGATTGAAGAGGTATATTTCTATATACAGTAATAAGATTTTTTCGCTGCTTCTTTCGTCTAAATGTAGGTTAGATTGGATTAGTAATAGTACTTTTTCTGAATAAAGAGTACTATAGATAGACTATCGATATTTTATCGAAATTGGTAGCCTTATAAGAATCAGATACATGAATTTGGAGACTAGACTACTATAACGAATGCCCAAAGGTGGCTTTAGAAGGTGGCTCGAGAGTCATTATAATCGAGAACTCGAGCATCCAAGTAGAGAAATTCTCAAATTCTCTAACAATTTTTCAAATTCTGAATGTCGGGATGGGATATGTGGATTGAAGCCACAACATTCCGCGTAGTGACAGCGACGACGCGATCACTTAAACAGCTACACTATCTGTGCAGTCAATTTAAACTGTATAGTTTAAATTGACTGCACAGATAGTGTAGCTGTTTAAGTGATCGCGTCGTCGCTGTCACACGTTTACCTAATACTTAGGCAGATTTTTTCATTTTCATTTTTAATATTTTTTATATAAAAAATGTCTATAAAAATGTCATTGTTTGTAGGAAGTTGAAAACCCTGATCCTAAATGGATATCAGATCGCATGTGGAATGAAATGCAACAACTCTCTTCCGTCCCCACCATGTGCACGTTCATAGATGAGTTCATGAGAAACATTAAGTTTTACAAAACGTTCTACGATTCAACCATTCCACACAAGTAAGTGGTAGAACAGCTATAATAAGATCAACAGATCTGACCTTAAAATCTGTAGAAGCACGACACAAAAAAGCAGATTAATTGCTTCATATTTTTTATACAATAAATAAATAATTATAAATATTTTTATTGCTTTAAATAATTATGTAAACCCAAAATATAAGAAAGCATACATTATGATGGTTGTTCAATAGCACACTACGAAAGGATACACCGATTCCTAAGCTGAGACTTGCTTAGAAGTCGATGGGTCTCCAAAAAAATATTTTGGTGAAGTATATTATATAAGATATATGGCAAAATACAATTTTTAAATATGTACACATTCGTGTCTAGAACAATACACAGTGGATCGTAAGTTATTATTATGCTTAAAATCTCTTAAAAATCTTCACAATTTATGCTATATTATATAACTAAAACAATGTTTATTTATTTTATGGTAGGTACGGTCGGCCGAGAAAGGGGTGTATCACCTTAAGGTTGAACTCCGCTTGCAGATTCTTAGGTGATTAAGATTAGTTTCGCTTGCAGATCGATCTGACAACTTCTATTGCCATCTTTATCTGATGATTGATAACGATGATTACTGTATGTTACGTGACAGCTGTTCTTAGTTTGAACTTGATGGAACCAATGACGTCGTAAAATCAATGGCGAGGGGGTGCTATGTAATTAAATTGTTTTCCTCAAAGCATTGGATGATAAACATTACAATCAGATAATTTTGTAAATACATGACATATTTGTTAAGTTTTACGACAAATGCTGTTTAATAACCCTTACAATTATGTAAGAATTTTACAAGTAAAAACATAACAAATATTACCATTACAAATGCTCTTTAATAAACGTTAACATGTGTAGAAAACACCTGTAGATTTTGATGACAAAATTGTATCTACAATTTTGTAATTGTAAAGTTCTGACACAAGGCGAGTCCACCAGTCGGAATTTACAAATTATGTAAACTTGTAATTACAATATGCGTTCAATAAAACAGTTTATTTCGAATCAAATCAAATCAATTCAAACATTTATTTGCATAACTCAGGTACATAAAGTTGGTACATAGTCGGTAGGTATATAATATAGAAACATGCTGAGTTATAATCTCAAAAGATATGTACAAATATTATATATTTAAGTACATGCAACATCAAAACCTTATTTGCGTAATCCATTAAGTGTCAAATAATAAATTCGAGATTCGTTTTTATTATATTGTCAAAAAGAAAAGCTAAAAATAGATGTATCCTTTTATTAAATTGTCACAATCACTATAAAAATACTTAATATGAAAAAACATAAACATAGTCATATGGTCAAATTTAGAAAAGATGGAAAAATAAAAAATTCGATACGCGTGCAACCGCCCTTGGCTTCTATGACCTCTAAAAGATGAGAACTCATTGACCCAACAAGCCATGAGCAAATATCGGTACCCCGCATTTCCTCCCAGATTGAATTACCCTGACTAATAAGAGCTTGTTTGGTTCTTTCATTTTGATGCGACCATCTTTGGACCATAAGGCTGCAAAGATTTTCTATCGGGTTTAGGTCCGGTGATCTTGAGGGTCACGGCATTACCCTTACGTCAGTATGTGAATGGAACCAGGCTCTTACGATCCATTATGAATTGAACAATTATTTTGAACAAAATCAAATTGTGGCACTTCGTTCTCCGGATAAACATTACGGATTGTCGGTAGCATTGCATTTCGAAGCACGTCGATATAGTTTACAGCCGTCGCTCGAGGAGGTAGAGAGCACAATTCTCCTACACCATCCGCACTCATCCAGCCTCAAATATTTACGAAAATTCGACCTGATTATCTATTTGGAATTACATGATCATCTCTATACCGTGTTGAATTATATCGCCAAAGGTGTAGACGTCCATGCTAACTTGATTTAAACGTTTTTCCAACACACAACACTGTATTAGACCAATCAAACTCTAAGTGCTCTCTGGCGGAGTTCAGACGAGCAAGTCTGTAAGCATCCGTCAAATATATTTTCTTAGCATAATGCTTGTGGTGTAACCCCATGAAATGTAGATGATTCCTTATTTTTTGGGCACTTACATCGAACATCTCCGCAAAATGATTGGTTGGTTTAAAACCATTGATTTCATATTCCCGTCTCATAAATTATCTGTCGTTATTGGAGAGAGCAAGCCGGCGACCACTTCTTCTGTGATCTAACAAACTTCCTTCCTGTCCTTCAAACCGGACACTACGTCTCGATATATTTAAATTCCTCGATATCGCACTAATACTGCATCCCTCATTAAATTGAGCAATTATTTGTGCCCTTTCAGCAATAGTCAAGTTGGCAGGCATTGAAGATTATATTTATATGCAGTTGAGTAAAAAATAACACGGAAAATATATCGCTTTTCTGAGGAAAATAATAGAAATTACTAAAATATATTTGACAAAATGTCAATTGTCAGTTTTCTTTATCAAATAGAATTTAGTTGTCTATTTAAATAGTTTTTATTACTTTTGTTTAGAAACATTAAAATTTTCTTTGTAGAAATTAATGTCTTATCCATTTATAATAAAGGTTAAATTGTCATGCACTTATAAGTGACCTATGACGTATGAATATCTATCAATTAGATTTACGTCAATATTATGCATCTTATTCAGTGATATTTTTTTAGTATGAACCTTGCTGTAATTTTCGATGACTAGGAAACTAAATCAAAACTGGTACACCACTTTCTTGGCCGACGGTACACACAATTTTTCTTCTGTGTGTACAACTTTAATCTTCTGTACCATCCGAGTATTCCACACTTAAGTTTATTCTGTTCCTGCGTTAAATATGCTGTCAGCATGAGCACTGGTAATCTATGTGACTCCTTTTATACAGCATTGCTAATAAGCGGTAACCGATATAAGGTTAATAGGAGGCTTGTTTGCCCCCGATTTGCTAAAATAAGATCATAACCTGCTTGCAACTCTGCGTAGCTTGGTAATATAAAGAGGAACTTACCAAAGAATTAGTCAAATCCAAGAAAATTGGGCGCCATCAGAAAATAAAATAATGTTTACCCCGCTTTTTGTTTATTCAGGTTGATGTACCCAAAAGATAGTCAGTTGGATCCGTTCCAGAAACTAATTGTGTTGAAGTGTATACGTCCAGACAAACTGATACCGGGCTTACAGGTAATGCTACCGTTGATCGTTGAGGTATATATCTTGTATGAGTAATGTGTGCTCAATTAAACCACATAATTTAAAAAAGGCACACCTTTATGGTTTTTGATAAGAAATCGCTTTTGATTACCGTAATAGACTCAAATACCAAAATTAATTTAATAGCGGTTAATTGTTAAGTATTTTAGCTATTTTAATGTATGAAGTAATTACAACAAAATTAATTACATTCACCGCTAAATGAGTGAGCAGCGATAGCTCAGTGGGGAGACCAACAGACTGCAATGCAGAGGGTCTCGGGTTCGAACCCACGTCGCGCACCTCTGACTTTCGGAAGTTATATGACTTTTCGAAATTATGTGCGTATTGATTGACAATTATCGCCTGCTCCGTGCCTCGGAGAGCACGTTAAGCCGTTGGTCCCGGCTGCCATGAACATCTATGGCAGTCGTTATTGGGAAAGTCAGTACTCTCTAATATCCTGACACTGGTCTAGCCTTAGGGTATCGTTAGCCTTCGGGTTGCGGAGGTCAGGTGGCAGCCGCTCCGTGTAAAAACTGATATCCAGTCAAATCCGGTTAGACCAGAAAAGCCGACCCCAAGTGACTTGGGAATAATAAAGGCTAAGAGAGAAGAAAAGACCGCTAAATACTCTAAATATTCAAAAATGCATCGTCTGTTGAGGCAGTAACGCTTCATTAAAAAGACGACCCCAGTAGATTTTATATACAATCATGAGGCGAAACACCAACACTCGGAATAACTTTTTCAAACAAATTTGTCTTCCGTGTGGGGATGGAACCTATAAAATTCAGTGCAGTAGCCAAGGCGAGAGGACCACGTAAAGCATTACGCTATCCATGCTGTCAAGTTTTATAAAAGGTAACTATTCTAGGACTATGTGGTGGTGGGACTTGGTGCCAGATTTGTGGAGCCGCAACCCGCCGATTTGGCAGCGCTGTACGCCGAGTCCGACCCGCTTGCACCCATCATCTTCGTCTTGTCTACAGGCACGGACCCTGCTGCTGGTAAGTCTACCTCGACCTACTGGTACATGCTTCGAGGAGATGATGCTAGAGCACTAGCATCATCTCCTCGAAGCATGATAGGATACAATTAAGCAATGCTTCGAATGATTGCCAAACTCCGAGTGTTGCAGGTACATTAAGCATTGGTTTCATCTACAGATACCGCTGGTTACATATCCGTATGTTATTTTGTAAAGCGGCTGCAAGAATGGCTCGCATATAGGCTTTTTTATAGCTAGCTAAAGATTCTGACTTAGAAGACAACATTAAATTGGACAGTTCAATCAGCAATTAGCTAGTTTATCATAAGTTTATGAGTAGATCTACTGAGTCCGTCCTTTCTTTGGCATAGAATTACTTTTTGTTGCAGACCTTATGAAATTCGCAGAGAAGATGAAGATGGGTCGTCGTATAGACAGTATATCTTTGGGTCAAGGGCAAGGGCCGCTAGCCGAGAACATGATGAAGGTTGGATGTGATTTTGGGAACTGGGTCTTTTTCCAGGTAATCCACTAAGTTTTTAAACTGTTCCACTGTTTAGCATGGACCTCTTCTTATTATGATAAAAGATACCCGTACTAAAAAAACATAATATAATAATATCAGCCCTGTATTAAACTGTCCCACTGCTGGGCAAGGGCCTCTTCTTGAGACTGCGCCGAGCGAAATGTGCCTTGAAACAGGCGGTCACAGTTAAATGAATAAAATCAACACTGATATGTTAATGAGAGCAGTGATTAAAACTATTTTATACGTTCATAACTTCGCTCTATCTCGGTGACGCAGCGGTGGTGAACGCGCCTACATAACGTCTTGAGTTTGATTTCTGGTTCAGATAGTGTTATTGGCCTTTCTACTAAGAAATTTGACCTCACACCTTGGCTGAAATGTGAATGTAACACTCTGCTTATCTCTCACCGAATATAGGCGTGAGAATCAACGTACGTATGCATAAAAGTTGGAGGTGTGGGATCAAATCTGGAATCTCCGCGTGGCAGTCTTACACTGACTCACACATTAGGACTATATTTATTATAAAGAAAGACAACTTTAGAATTAAGCCTTGTGTCGTGGAGTACTTTACGAAGGAATTAAACAACGGACATAAGGACAACCACCAATTTTTGTGTCGAGTGGGGTCGAGACCACAACACTCAGTTGCAATGGCAATCCGTAATGGCAATGGCTAAGCGACCACTTCAACCACGGCAACCAAATCACAGACTGTATATATACAAGGGTGATATTATTTCTAGAACTGTCACCTGTCTCCATCGTGGATGCCGATCCTGGAGTTAAACGTGGAGCACATACAACCGGATCTGGTGCACAGAGACTTCAGGCTATGGCTGACCTCCACACCCTCGCCTCATTTTCCAGTAGCCTTACTGCAGAACGGTTAGTTGCCATAAATATCTTCTTAATGTGTATTATATTTTATAACTAGCCGCGATTTATTATTAGCGGTATGCATTATTTTCTTAAATTGAAGTAACCTAAGTTACTCCTCATAACATCAGCTATCTGCCAGTGAAAGTGCCGCCAAAATCGGCCCAGCCGTTTCAAAGATTAGCCGGAACAAACAGACAGACATATATTCTAAAAATTGAATTTTTGATACAAGTATCATATATACTTTCATTTGCATCTAGTACAAGCTGCTATTTTGACGTTACAAACAAACACTTCAATTTTATTTATTTGTGTTGATGTGTCTGCTATATTGCCAGCAATTGAGCACCCATGCTGTTCAATACAGAGCAACATACTGCGTATCGCTCGATCGCCTCGGATGGTTCGGTCAACTAAAAATACAACCTTCACATTATGTTTGGTATGGCTGACGTATTCAAATTTTGTTAAGATGGCTGAACTATAGTTAAAATATTGCAGCCATATATTGCTTTATTGTTTAGAAGCCTAAAAATCCTAAGCCTTAAAATATTTGACATGTCATTGCCTAATTGATTGATTGCACTAAAGCTATTTTCGCTCGCACTACCCTTTTTTACCCAATGTATATATCACAGCACTTACTGTCAAACTATACCTACTTAAGTTTGCTATGATGTTACTTATAGCTTACAAGATTATGCCTGCGGCTTTACTCGGGTTAAGGTAGATTATCTCAATAAATTTTTACACTTGAGAACAGTTCTTTTTCTTTGGACGAAAGGTACCCTGTGTTCTGTTCCCCTGACAACGTGTATGCGAAATTTCGTAATGATCTGTCCAGTAATTAAGTCGTGAAAGCGTTACAAGCAAACTCACTTTCGCATTTATTATATTAAGACTGCGGCGCGCGTAAGAATGATTTCTTTCTTTCTAAGACAGATAATGACAGAGCTCGTGCGGCGCATATTCAAAGCGGCGCGCGGCCTCCATAGTAAAATTGTATGGAGGATTTGAAGTGCTTTTTTGATAAATATGTATCTTTATTGTCAACCAATAACTTAAATATTTGGGACGAACACATTGTAATATAACTATTTATGTTTCGTAAAGCTGTAAAATAGTATAGATTTCTACTGTTATAATCTAAAAATCATGTAACACGAGCTTACGTGTTTGCATTTTTCGTGCAAATTTACGTAATTTTGCAAGCGAAAATATTAATTATTTTACGTTTTTTACAGGGAGTAATTGTAAACACATTCATTGTTATTGTAATATATTTTATATTTGTATTTAACTAAAAGTGTTGATTTTATTCTCTTAAGTGTGACCGCCTGTTTTGACATATTTCGCTCGGCGCTTAAGTTTATCCTAACCTATCTTATGTTTTAACAGGCTACAAGATGACTGTGGAGCCTCCAAGAGGTGTAAAAGCGAACCTTTTGAAAGCGTTCATGAATCAAGTGCCGGACTTTACTAATTACTTGAACTCTGAGGACCCCAAAGTTCCTAATTTCAAGGTATAGTATCACGCCTGTTTTAGCACCGATCCCTACTACCCGGCACCTTGTTAAGGAACCTGGAAACCCTTTTCAAAGAACTTCGAGAAACAAAGTATTGATTCGTTTACTGCTCTCAGCAAGGGACCCAATATTCTTTATTCCTTGCCATAGCAGAGGCAATTTAAACTTAGCAACTTATTAGTATTAAATAGTTAATTATCGCTCGCTTTAACGGTGAAGGAAAACATCGTGAGGAAACCTACATGTCTACGAGTTCTCTATAAAGTTTTCGAAGATTTGTGAACTCTGTCAACCCGCACCGGGCCAGCGAGGTGGACTATGGCCTAACCCTTCTCACACTGAGAAGAGGCCCCTACTCAACAGGGGGATGGTTTAATACATGGCTGATACTATTGTAACTTATTAGTGTCTACTTATCGCAGAAAAACAACACAAGACTGGCTGTGACTTTTGCTATCAAGCTGAGGCTAACAACCGCTTGCTTTTAAATAACTTTATCTTTGATTACACAGATGACCTAGTGAACGCAATCGACATGTACAGTTATGACATGGATAGTTATGTATCTTATGTGGGGGCCAGTCAGTGCAGACCGGCGACACTTCGACCCAGTGGGATCTTTTGTGTCGACACTCTCCCAATAACGACTGCCATAGATGTTCATGGCAGCCGGGACCGACGGCTTAACGTGCTCTCCGAGGCACGGAGCAGGCGACAATTGTCAATCAATACGCACATAATTTCGAAAAGTCATATAACTTCCGAAAGTCAGAGGTGCGCGACGTGGGTTCGAGCCCGAGACCCTCTGCATTGCAGTCTGTTGGTCTCCCCACTGAGCTATCGCTGCTCTTGACAAATAGTTATACTGTTCTAGTGTATAGTATATATAGTTATAGTATATTATGCTGTTCATATCTTAAGAATAGAACGTATACAAAAGAGATTCCTATGGCACTTATCACATTCAACTTCATTTAATGCAAAAACAGTCCCATACAAGGAAAAACTTACTCGCTTTAAAGTGGATTCACTCGAAGGAATTCTCGGAAGACGGAATCTCGAGGGATTCCTCAAGAAGGAAATATTTCGAATTAGTATTCCTGTACAAGCTGATTCGAAACAAGATAGACTGTCCACAATTGCTGGTTAGACTTCATTTTAGAGTTCCATATAAATATCCTCGGTCTCACATCACTCCTCTTTATCCACCACTCAGAAGAACAATTTTTGGCTCTGCTTCTCCTATTCCTCGATTGTACAAGCTACTCAATCTCTGTAGTGATTCGGTCGACATATATACAGATTCTCTTACTCACTTTCGTGAGTAAGAAAAGTAATATATTAAATATTTCACTAGTTCATAACTTACACCAGTTTATAAGTTTTAGTTGTAATTTTTATTAATTATAGGTATTTTTATTAGTGCATGTAGTGTTTGATTGTAATTGGATGTAACTTTTTGTCTCAAACCTCATGTGTATATAATTGTGAGAATGTATTATTTTTACATTTGTTAGCATACCAAAATAAATACATAAATAAATAAAATAGCAAGTATGGACGTTTATTGTGACCGTTTGTTCCTAGTGCGAGAACTGTTTTTTTAATAAGACTGTAGAATCATCTGTTAACTTTCACTTATGCCTATTATATATATTATAGTGGCTCCTGTTTGCTCTGTGCCTGTTCCACGGTGTGGTGTTAGAGCGGCGCAAGTTCGGACCTTTAGGCTTCAACATTCCCTACGCGTTCACAGACGGAGACCTCCGCATTTGTATCTCTCAGTTGCACATGTTTCTTAACGAGTACCACGAAGTGCCTCTTAAGGTGAGTTACTGACCTTTTTACGCTTTTAGTTTGGCCATTTGTCTTTTAAATAATCGTATTTGTTTATGTTTTATTGTTATTAATGTAGTAATAGGATAAAATAAAATCTAGTATATTGTACTTCATTGATATAAGAACTTAATACTTCTCATATCGATATTCTACAGATAATATACTACCACATTCATCGGTGACGAATAAAAAGATTTTGACTGGACAAATGGCACGAAGCTATCGTTTATGTGGTTAAGACTGAGCCGAGCGAAATGTGCCAAAACAGGCGGTCACAGTTAAGTTGATAAAATCAACACTTTTTGTTTAATACAAATATAAAATACACATTTGCCATAACAAAGAATGTGTTTACAATTACTCCGTGTAAAATACTTAAAATAATTAATATTTTCGCCTACAAAATTACGTACATTTTCACGAAAAATGCAAAAACGTAAGCTCGTTTTACGTGATTTTTAGATTATACCTGTAGAAATCTATCCTATTTTACAGCTTAAACGAAACGTAAATAGTTATAATACAATCTGTCCGTCCCAAATATTTAAGTTATTGGTTTACAATAAAGATACATATTTATCAAAAAAGCACTTCAAATCCTCCATACAATTTTACTATGGCGGCCGCGCGCCGATTTGAATATCGAGTTCTGTCATTCAGTCCAACCGCGTCTTACGCTCGGCGCAGTCTTAACGTTGATGTACTAACAATGTGGCGCCGACAGATCTAAATTCGGTCTCCACAAGAATCGAAAAATCTAATTTAGTGTAATCCATAAATAAATATTCTGTGTCCGAGTGCTTTTTATGTCTGTTGTTTGTGTTTTGTACGGGCTTACGCGCTCGTATAGAAAATTTACCTACTACGGGCGCTCCCTTAACACATTGACTGCCATGTAACAGACAAAAAAGAAAATGTATTGTTCACGGTGATTTATGACCGGTACGGCGTTCAGTGTGCTAAAATAATAGGTAGTTAAGGTAAAAAGAACTTCATTGACACATCCTCATTAAGTGGTCAATAGATGGACTATCTATGGATTTTGTATATAAATGATGTCAACAGATGCTGACTTACACCGCCGGACACATAAACTATGGCGGGCGAGTGACGGACGACTGGGATCGACGCTGCTTGCTGTTTTTACTCGCTGACTACTACACCGGCGCTGTTCTCAACGACCGATATATCTTCGACGAGTTAGGCTCCTACAGACAGGTCAATTCACTGACAATTTTTTAATATATCAATTACGAGTTGTTGTGTATCAAAGTACCTACTAGTCTTTTTGTCAATCCTGCCATCTTAGCTGGATCCTGTATAAAGAACGGGCCCACGTCGGTAGATCAATGGGTGGGATTTAAAACCACAAGCTTTCAAATCGCAAGTCCATACATACATAGATAGATTCACGCCTGCTTCCAGAGGGGTAGGTAGAGACTACAGATTTCCATTTGCTACGATCCTGACACTTTTCTGGCTTCATTCACTTTCATCACATTCCTCATACACGTTCGCCGGTTTAAGGTGCTCTTAACCTGGCCTTTGTCCAGAACGCAAGTCCTGTGGGTGCTCAACGGCAATGCATCATGTAGATAAATATTATAATAATATCAGCCCTGTATTTAAAGTGTCCCACTGCTGGACACGGGCTTATTCTCAACATGAAAAGGTTAAGATCATAGTTCACCACGCTGACCTGGTGCGGGTTAGCAGATTTACATATCTTCGAGAACATTATGGAGAACTCTCAGACGTGCAGGTTTCCTTGTGATGTTTTCCTTCACTGTAAAAGCAAGTGATATTTTAGTACTTAATACGCACATATATTAACACGTGTAGCAAAATCTTTGTACCCCTTTTTACGAAAATTGCGCGGATGGAGGAGTATGAAAGGCTCAGTTAAATTTTATATGGAGAAGGAGGGGCGAATCCTAATATTTATAGAAAATATGCATTAGAAATACATTAAATTAATGAAAAATTACTACAAGCACACTACCATGCATTTGACACACGCTGTTGAAGCGCGTAACTATGGTTACATACATCAATATATTATAACGTATATCAGCAATATCTTACAGACAAACTTTGGTCGAATTTCGAGCACTCGGCGATCGCTAGTAACATAAAAACGTCATAGATGCGCGCCTTGGCATCGAACTTGAGTTCTATGCGTGGCAGTCCAATGGTCACTCACTAGGCTGTCGCTTGCTGCCATGGTCATGGTAAATATGGATATATATTTACTGGTACCAGTTACAAATAAAATGAATACCTATTGATCTACGACCTAACTGAGTGGTTGCGGAGAGACATACTTGCGCTTAACTACACAAAATGTCAATAGTGTCTCTAAAGCCTAATCTAATAAGCAGAAGAAATATAAGAAGTCGTACTTTGTTACAGCAACCTGCAAGTGCAACTATCGAAGACTACACGACGTACATTCGAGCTTTGCCTCTAAACGACGATCCCTCGCTCTTCGGTCTTCACGCTAACGCTAATATCAGCTACGCAATGTCCGAAACTCATGGTACTCTTGGTAAGTTAAGTCCACCTTCAGAACCAATTTTAGCCACGGAGAACAATTTTTATGAAGGTTAATATACAAGTTCCACTCATAAGAACAGTCAATTCGGCATTGGTCAGGGTAGTATACTAGGCCCTACTTTGTTCTTGATTTATTTAAATGACCTCTGTGGCTTAAAACTCCAAAAAGGTGCCATAGTATCGTACGCAGATGACACGGCTTTATTATTCTCCGCTTCATCACGCACCGAGGTATATGAATACGCACAGCGAGGCTTCAACATAGTCTCGAAGTGGCTACAACAAAATATATTGACTCTGAATGCAGATAAAACGAAATACATTTTATTTAGCACGAGAAACAATAACACGCTTTATACAAATCTAAACATAATTGCACATAATAACTGTAGTACGTTTGCTGACACCGCATGCACTTGTCCCACATTAACTAAGACGGACGATATAAAATATTTAGGTATTACCATTGACACAAATCTAAACTTCCGCAAACACATCGATTAGTTATGCACTAGAGTACGTAAATTGATTTATATATTTAAATACTTGCGCAACACAGCCGACTACAAATTGATAAAACAGGTTTATTTAGCGTTGTGTCAATCTATTCTTACATACTGCATAACCTCTTGGGGTGGAGCAGCCAAATCAATTCTCCTGCCCCTAGAGCGAGCTCAAAGAGCTGTTCTTAAGGTAGCCACACGTCGCCCATTCTTGTTTCCCACACATCAGCTTTACACCGCTTGCAAGGTACTAACCATTCGTCAATTATTTATTATGCACACTATACTTAAACAGCACACTGAAGTACCGTTTACCCCGGTCTTAGATAAGAGAAGAAAAGACTTAGTTTGTACAAAGTCTCAAACCAGACGCGCATTTGTCAATAAATTCTACGTATTCTTAGAACCGTATTTATATAACAAGTTAAATAAAATATTAAATATATATAATGTTAGTTATAAAAAATGTAGTTCCATCTTAATGGAATACCTAGGAAAATTAAATTATACGGACACAGAAAAACTGCTAGAAGTCTTAAAATGATATTATGAATTATGAAAAGTAAATTTAAAGTTGTATATTACTTCTTAAACACATTTAATCGTAGATGTACTTGACTGTAATTATTTGTATTAATAATGAGCTAGTATAAAATGAAATTGTCAAGTGATGTCCTGAAACACAGGTTTATCCTAGTTCAGGCAGGCTTAAACATAACCTTTTGAACTTCATTTATTTTGTATACACTATAAATTAACATAGTTAAGAATTAATTTTAATTTGAGCTTAAATTATTTAAAGCAGGTATGCTTTAATACTGTTGATGTAATTTGTATGATGTAGTGTAAGGATGTATCTTATTTTTTTCTGTTAATAAATATTATTATTATTATTATTATATTATTAATTTACAAATAAATATATATTTATAATATAAAACTATAAAACTATTTACAGTTTCCCCGACGTTTCGGTTGCTTTTCAACAGGCTTGGTATCCATAGAGAGACAGAAGAAGTTTCCGCGTAGTGTTCTTAAATCAACTAACACTTATGGTAACCATAAGTATTAATTTAATGGAATTAAACTAATTTATATATTAATTGATATATGATATATCTATACTAATATTATAAAGCCGAAGACTTGTTTATTTATTTGGTTGAACGCGCTAATTTCAAGAGTTACTGGTTCGAATTGAAAATTTAAGTTAAAGTTTTGGATCGCCTATTTAATGAGGAAGGCGCTACGATTCACGAGAATGGCGCAGTAACCATAAACGTAGGTGAAACCGCGGGCACAGTCAATATTAACTAAGTCGGTAATAATTCTCTCGTAAAATAAATAATATGCATTTTTTTTTTTACAGCGATTTTACTCGACCTGCAGCCTAAAGAAGAGCTGTCAAGCGGAGCTGGCATGACCGTTGAGGAGGTGATCGAAATGGCTGCCAACGATATCCTGGATGAAATACCCGAGCCTTTGGACATAGTCTACATATCTACTACGTATGTCGCCTTACCTACATTTATATATCTAGACATGCATGCATTTTTTCGACGAGTTAGGCGTATATATTATATGGCATATAAGATTTTGATAGCTATACAACAATCATTTAAATGAGTGTCTAAAGTTGTCTGCAAGCCAAAGAAGTGAAGCACTCTAGAATCTTTATTTAATCCTGAGTTATCACTAAAACTGGGGCTGCCTGATTTGGAAAGCACCTCTACAAATAATACCAATCATAAAGTTAATTAGCAATGTGTAGCAAAATGACGTCTTAACGGTCCCATCGTAACATTAATAGAATTCCAAAAATAATACATAAACCAGGTTAACTTAATGGGGGCTGTCGTTTTTGTGGCCACTAGCGAGTAAGGTGCGGTCAATCCTGTCACAGGTGCTGTCAAAAGCGATATTTAGCGGTAATCTTGTCAGCTTCTATGGTTACTGTTGAAGTAACCATAGAGTATGAGGTCTAGAGACCTTACTATCCCATACTAGCACCTCAAGTGGTGAATTCAAGCTCGGTAGCTCTCATTAAGCCAACTTGATTCAAAATCGATCCAGCCTTCTGTATCTTTGTAATCTATGTCCCTTTACTCATTTCAATATTACATATATGGATTTACGCCTACAACCCCGAAAGGGCAAGCAGAGGTGAACAACGCGCTAAGTTTGGTTTTAGCTTCTATTTAATAGGGAACAAACCTTGTCCTGTCTACCGGAGATAGTTCCGTGGTATTAAGAGTTTCTTGACTATATAACTATATAATTTTGCCCGATCTGAGAATCGTAATCACTAGCATTGCGTCGACAACCATGTTACTTTAACTTAACAGCTATGTTATTACATTGTTTTAATGCATGCCATGGACACAAGAGGATTCTCCAGCGGAAGGGTAATGTCGGACTCACCGGGATAAAAGAAAGAAGTTGAAATAATAATGGACCTCCCAGAATTCCGACTAAACCTACCACGGTGTTCCTCGACAAAACCGCTATCGACGAGGCCGCGCGAATCACTTGCGCATGCGGTCGCAACCCCGCCGAGGTTTCGGCCCGCCGTATGAAACGGCAGGCCACTACACGAAAGACTCACCTTTTGGGTGAAACTCAATTTAAAGCCCTACTGCCATACCGTCAGTAGTCGATAGCACTATAGATACATTATTGTTATTATTAAAATATTACTCTACAGTTACGCGGTATCGTACAAGGAATCTTTGAACACAGTGCTGCTGCAGGAAGCGATCAGATACAATAAGCTGCTCGCCGCCATTAAAAGCACTTTGAAGTGAGACATGTTTATTATTATTAATCGGCACTAGCTGTATTAGAAAAGTGCGTTTGAATGTTAAGGATTATTTATTCGACATTTTGTGCGCTTTGATGGTTATAATTGCATTCGAATGAATCAGTGGAAATTATTAAATGCAATTGTAAACAATTTATTCCCTTTTCCATAATTAAGAAGGAGACGACGCACACATGTGTAATATCGTAAATTCTAGAAACCAGATTTAGTACAGCATCCTAATCCTATCTAATATTATAAATGCGAATGTGATTTTGTTTGTTTGTTACGATTACCTGATCGATCATTTTGAAATTTGCATACACGTTATCAGGGGAACAGAAGAGGACGTAGTTCCTTTCATCCAAAAAAACTACAGTTACTAATCTAACGAAACATAACCTACCTTTACGCTAGCAAAGCCTAGAAAAATCTAGTGATAGGTATATAAAACCATTTTTGTTAAGTCGCTAGGTTCAAAGTAATGCTGGGTAACTGCTTTATTTGAATTTGAGTAATTTCAGCTCGCTTCATAATAGTTTATACCAATGTTTTATGCGCAGAGATCTTTTGAAAGCTCTGAAAGGACTGGTAGTATTGTCGGAAGCGCTTGAGAGTATGGGAGAAAGCCTCTCTAAAAACACTGTACCAGAACTGTGGAGCATCAAGGCATACCCATCATTGAAACCACTCGGTAGGTAACCAAACTAAAGTTTATAAAAATTTAACTAATTAATTTGAGGATTAGGCAACAAAACCTAGAACAATCGTTTTTTTTATAATTTACATTAAAATAAATAATAACAATTTGGTTTACAGATGGCTAGTAAAATAAGCTGGTCTATTTATTCGAAACTGTGACTTCTATTTTGCATTTTATGACTCAATTATTGATCCGGAGTCGCTTCAAAATATTATTTGCCTTCGGGTCTAAATTATGCATTTAAATGTCAATTTATATACTGTGTCTTAATATTGTAATTTAGTCAAGAATTGCACTTATGGACCGTTTGGGGTGCAACCCTTAGGCTCTTGGAGTCCGATGTCTCGTATTTCGTACAAAACGAGAGGTCACAAAACGCCTGATCGACGCTTCGCGTGATCAGAAAGCTGATCTTTTATTGACCCAAAGAATCATCATTGCCAATGAACGTGGCAATGCTCCCAATCCTCTAGGCATGTTACCTAGTTTTGTAAATGTTTAGTTTTATAATTATCAGTATGTTTATAATTATCTTTGTTAATAGGTTAGTAAATATATATTAGATTAAAATGATTACCAATATACAAATATCGATCAAACATTCGAATCAAGTTATGACGTTTTTTATGAGCTGTTTTGTTTGTTAAGCCGTGTTGATGGCTTATTTTTATTTATAACGATGTTCTATTGCTCGGATGCTGTATATTCATTGTATATGCTGTATTTGTGCAACTGGCTGTTAAAAACCTGATGGCCTTACAACTTGTAATGTCTTCCAATGACAATTATTATTATTCGGAAAATCTTCCGAGCACTGGAATATACAGTTATTTAAAACGTTTTTATCGTCATTTTCAAGGTGGTGAAGATATGTTCCTAGTTATGCATAAATAAATCCAAACATGTGTTTCCCCATACTTGAATACTCTATTTTGCCGAAATCTGGAACATCTCCAGGTTAAACTGAAATCTGAAATCGGATTGTAGTTGATTGCTTAACATCATAGTTGCATATCTTGAAATTTAACTATTCTATACGGATTTTGTCGCGTTTTTTATTATACTTAAAACATTCGCGTAAACGTAACATAATATTATGTATGTGTCTTATATGGGGGCCAGTCTGTGCAGACCGGTGACACTTCGAACCAGTGGGATCTTTTCTGTCGACACTCTCCCAATAACGATTGCCATATATGTATGTTCATGGCAGCCGGGACCGACGGCTTAACGTGCTCTTCGAGGCACGGAGCAGGCGATAATTGTCAATCAATACACACATAATTTCGAAAAGTCATTTAAATTCCGAAAGTCAGGGGTGCGCGACGTGGGTTCGAGCACGAGATCCTCTGCATGCAGTCTGTTGATCTCCCCACTGAGCTATCGCTGCTTTTTAAGTTAATAATATTACAGTTGTATATCCTTGTTATTTTTCTGAGGTAAGTCGTGGTGATACTTCTATGATTATCAACCCCTTTCTGTATAAATTATTAATTGAGAACCTATTTTCAGCGGCATGGACCAAAGATCTAGGTCTCCGCGTGGCGTTCATGCAAGAATGGGCGGATAAGGGCATTCCCAAGGTGTTCTGGATATCAGGGTTCTACTTTCCGCAAGCGTTCCTTACTGGAGCTCTGCAGAACTACGCTAGAAAACACGTCATAGCTATCGATACAGTGGCTTACGCGTTTGAGGTGAGTAGTCTTAGTACCAGTTGTTATTTATCGTGATCTCGATATCTATATATTAAGACTGCGCCGAACGTAAGACATATAATGACAGAGCTCGTGCGGCGCATATACAAATCGGCGCGCGGCCACCATAGTAAAATTGTATGGAGGATTTGAAGTGCTTTTTTGATAAATATGTATCTTTATTGTCAACCAATAACTTAAATATTTGGGACGGACGAATTGTAATATAACTATTTATGTTCCGTATAAGCTGTAAAGTAGGATAGATTTCTACTGTTATAATCTAAAAATCACGTAACACGAGCTTACGATTTCGCATTTTTCGTGCAAATGTACGTAATTTTATAGGCGAAAATATCAATTATTTTAAGTTTTTTACACGGAGTAATTGTAAACACATTCATTGTTATGATAAATGTATATTTTACATTTGTATTAAACGAAAAGTGTTGATTTTATTCACTTAACTGTGACTGCCTGTTTTGGTACATTTCGCTCGGCGCAGTCTGAATACGTGAAAACTTTGTACCCCTTTTTACGAAAATTGCGCTGACGGAGGAGTATGAAATTTGGCACAGTTAAAGTTTATATGGAGAAAGAGGGGCGAATTCTAATATCTATATAAAATATGTATTAGAAATACATTAAATTAATGTAAAAACACTACACACGCACAACCATGCATTCGACACACGCAGTCGAATCGCGTTCGTAGTATATCGGCATTGTTCGGCTGATGTACATCGATGTGATTTATCGTAACTATGGTTACATATCTTCTTCTCTCTTAGCCTTTATTATTCCCAAGTCACTTGGGGTCGGCTTTTCTGGTCTAACCGGATTTGACTGGATATCAGTTTTTACACAGAGCGGCTGCCACCTGACCTCCGCAACCCGAAGGTTAACAATACTCTATGGCTAGACCAGTGTCAGGATATTAGAGGGTACTGACTTTCCCAATAACGACTGCCATAGATGTTCATGGCAGCCGAAACCGACGGCTTAACGTGCTCTCCGAGGCACGGAGCAGGCGATAATCGTCAATCAATACGCACATAATTTCGAAAAGTCTTCCGAAAGTCAGAGGTGCGCGACGTGGGTTCGAACCCGAGACCCTCTGCATTGCAGTCTGTTGGTCTCCCCGCTGAGCTATCGCTGCGTTTATTATTACATACATACATTATATATTCATATATGTAACTATGGTTACATATATGAATATATAATGACATATATCAGCAATATCTTACAGGCAACGATTGGAATGATATATACTATTTATATTACAATATATTTACGTAATTATATGGAAAGAAGAAAACAAAGTAGCAAGTTTAGGAATATCGTCAATTAAAGAGTTAAGTAAATAACAATTTGTTTGAAATAGATAGGTAAAATTATTAACCTGTATAGATCGAAATCTAAATTAAACGTGTTTATAAGGTTATAGACAATAAAACCTTAATAACTCTCGAACTTAAAATTTAAATCAATTATGGTCGGATTTTGACCACTAGGCGACCGCTAGTAATTATATATTACGTAAATACGTTTTGAAATAGAGCTAAGTAACGGACCTATAAGGCTGAGCCCTTACAGGATTTTTACTGTTATATAATCGATGGATTTAAAAAAAGCGCGTTCGGCTATCTATAGGGGATGGATCCAAAAACAAAAGTTTATTATCTGTCTAATTATTGCGGTGCGAATTAAAAAACAGTTAACAGATCTTGATAATGTAGTTTTCATAATACAGTAGTACAAATTAAAATTTAAGATGCGTTGTTTAAGTCAAAAACATATTGAAAACTAGCTGACCCGCGCAACTTTGCTTCACATAAGAGAATTTTCCCCATTTTTGCAACATTTTTCATTACTGCTTCGCTCCTATTAGTCTTAGCGTGATATTATATAGCCTATAGCCTTACCCGATAAATGGGCTATCCAACACTAAAAAGATTTTTCAATTCGGACCAGTAGTTTCTGAGATTAGCGCGTTCAAGCAAACAAACAAACAAACTCTTCAGCTTTATAATATTAGTATAGATATCGTTCTGTTACATCGCTATGATGTTAACGTAAATGCTGACCAGAGTCCTTAGTCAGCAACCCCACACCTAGCTTCAGTATGCTCAGCCATAGTTAGGCAGTTCGGATCGGAACGTGAATAATATAAGACGCTTACCGAATTTTAACAATATCCTTTATTCGAATAAATTCTTTTTTAAAAAGACATTCGTATTTTCCATTCTAACATTTGGTGGCAGCGGTGGGATACGGAAATTTCCCCAAAAACGTCTCGCGAAGTGTGTCCAAAAACCCTATAAGTGCCAGTGAGTGCGTTATTGTGCAACCTAAGGATAATCTCAAGATCTTAGCGTCTCCCGATTCGAATTCACAAGAAGGTCGAAAACCATTACCGACCCGCCCCAGGCCGGATGTATCCCGGTATCCAGAGTAGAAGTCCTTGAGTCCACTGTGCAATAAGTGGTACCGAGCCGTGGGTCACCTATGTGACCACGCAACCTTGTATCCAGCACCGACCAGGCAGCGACATTATACTGACGTCATACCAAAGTTCCTGAAAGGTTCCTGTAAGCAATAAGCAATTCGCAAATCGTCCCCGAGATGAAGTGTGGTGAACTATTCCTGTGAGTTAAAACTATTCTATTAACCTATATCCAGAGATCTTATTGAAGAAACGCCAAGAATCCTAAAGAAATCAGACTTTTACTTACCATTTAATAATTTTATATGTTAATTATAGACATTGTAATATTTATTTCAACATTATAATAATCATCTAAGCGAACAAAGTTGTTACCAAGTTGCTCTTATCTGTTGTGGTTAGTATAAACATCCGCCGTTCTGTACTGCGCCCACGTATTCGCAGTATCACACCTGCGTTGTACCAGTGCATTATCTTAACTTCGAATACTATACAAGCGTTTGCCTTTGGGTTTGTCTTAAATTAATATTACTTTTATTTTTTGTTTTTACACTTTCAAACATAAAATATGGCGAAAACCGATTCCAAAAGGGAATTGAAAGAGGTTAAAACTGAAGAGGAGATCTCATTAAACGTAGTACTTAAATTTATTAAGCCTTTTAACGGTGATAGAGACAGATTAACAGCTTTTCTTAGAAATTGTGACAGTGCAATTTCATTAGCGTCTCCGCAACAAGAGGATGTTGTTTTAAAATACATATTAAGTCAATTAGAGGGCAAGGCCGAGACCGCTTGTTCTATTAAAGATTTTGAGACATGGTTATCACTTAAAGAGTTCCTGAAAAACCAATTCGGTGAACGTAAGCATTATGCCCACCTCCTTACCGACTTACAAGACTGTAAACAAGGAATTCAAGAGACCGTTAGTCAATTTTCGCTACGCGTAGAAACCTGTTTACAAAAACTTCTGACTGAAGTAACTGTTTCGAATTCCAAGAAAAGCGAGCTTGTAGGTAGGCTAGCCGCTATGGAGGACCTTGCACTCCATACATTCACTTTGGGATTACATCCCAGAATTGCTAATTTGGTTAGAACTAGAGATCCTAAAAATTTAAATGACGCCATAAATTGTGCCATTTCAGAGGAAAAGATCCAACAATTCTCCTTCCGCAATAATTCAAATAAACCCAGACCTACTGAACCACTATTTAAACGAAATGATTTTAATAATCGAATTCAACAAAGGTCAAATGTCAGCAATAATCAAGGAACATCTGTTTCCCGAGATTCACCCTTTTGTAGGTATTGCAAAAAGATAGGTCACGTCCTTGAACATTGCAAACTTCGTGAATACAATAATAGAAGGTTTTCGAATGGAACACAATCATTCACCCCGTTCCAACCTTCGACATCAACCTCTAAACCACTACCTTACAAAGCTACGCCCCGCGTAAATTTCACTGAAAACAACGAAGAAGAAGAAAGTAGAGATGAAGTAGATGAATCAGCCGACAATTTAAACTACTAAATGTCCCGTATAGGTGTCGCACGGGGCAGGTCCCTACCATTCAAGTCGATACCAATTGTAAAACCATGACCAATGGACAGGGTAACCAGCCCCAAACTCACGGTCATTCCATTCCAAAGGCCAACGGACAGGGTAGCCAGCCCCAAACTCACGGTCATTTCATTCCAAATGCCAACGGACAGGGTAACCAGCCCCAAACTCACGGTCATTTCATTCCAAATGCCAACGGACAGGGTAACCAGCCCCAAACTCACGGTCATTCCATTCCAAAGACCAACGGACAGGGTAACCAGCCCCAAACTCACGGTCATTCCATCCCAAAGATCAACGGACAGGGTAACCATTCACAAACTCAAGGTCTCTCACATTCCACTAATAAACAAAACCCTGAAATAAAACATAATCAAATCTTTGAAATAAGTTCACAAAAGAGATACTTACCTTACGTCACCCTCCAAACATCTGTAAATCCGAAACCACTTACCTTCCTAATAGATTCTGGTGCATCTATTTGCGTGCTAAAGAATAATTCTATAGTAAATCAAGCACTTTTGTGTGAAAGCGATGTAAAAATTAAAGGTATAGACTCAAAAGATGATCCATTAAAAACCTTAGGCAGTTTTCAACTACAATTACAATTCAATCCACAGTTAAAATTATCCCATACATTCTATGTTTTTGATAACATTAACTTACCTTATGACGGCATTATAGGAAACGACTTCTTTGTACAACACGGTTGTCGAATTAACTATAATTCGGACTTTCTAGAATTAAATAATTATAATATTATGCTATCTTTCGATGAACCCTCTTACAAAGTCGAACCTCGAACCGAAACAGTGATCGAGTGTTCAGTGAGGAACCCTGAAATGAAAGAAGGAATAATTTTCGATCAGCACATATCCGATTCACTCTTAATATCAAATTGCTTAGTAAAGGTAAAACCTAATAACAGGGTGAATTAAACCGTACTTAATACATCCGAAGAACCCATTCTCATTAATGCCAATTTGCTACTTACCTTATACCCATTTGAGCACAATCAACAGAATGCTTTACAAAACAACGCTGTAAACAATAGCATCGAAAGAACCCGACATCTATTTGATCTCTTAAGGATATCCCATTTGAACTCAGAAGAGACAAATTATCTAAAAGAAATATGTAGCCAATACGCTGATATATTTCATCTACCAGGCGACCAGTTGACATGCACAGATGTCATACGTCACGAAATTAAAACTACCTCTTCACAACCGATTAGCGTGAAATCATATAGGTTCCCAGAAATACATAAAGACGAAGTTAAAAATCAAATAAGCAAGATGCTAGAACAAGATATCATCAAACCTTCAAAATCTCCATGGTCATCTCCTATTTGGATTGTACCAAAGAAGCAAGATGCTTCCGGGCAGAAAAAATGGAGAATTGTAATCGACTATCGCAAATTAAACGATATTACAATAGGAGAAACATATCCAATCCCTCAAATCAGTGAGATTTTGGACCAATTAGGTCAAAGCAAATATTTTTCAACCTTAGATCTAGCATCAGGGTTTCATCAAATCCAAATGGATCCTGCAGATGGAGCTGAAACAGCCTTTAGTGTCCCACACGGACATTTTGAATTTAATAGAATGCCTTTTGGCTTGAAAAACGCTCCTGCAACCTTCCAAAGAACCATGAACACTGTATTATCAGGATTACAAGGCCTTCACTGCTTTGAATACTTAGATGACATAGTAATTCATTCCCATAATCTATCCTCTCATATTGAAAAAAATTCTCTCGTTTTTGAAAGACTTAGAAATCTCCAATTAAAATTACAACCTGAAAAATGTGAGTTCCTTCGAAAAGGAGTTGCATACTTAGGACACGTGATTAGCGATAAGGGTGTTAAACCTAACCCCGAAAAGATAAAAGCAGTCGTAAAATTCCCTATACCTACATGTCCCAAAGACATTAAATCCTTCCTTGGATTAGCTTCATATTACAGGCGTTTTATACCAGAGTTTTCTAAATTTGCTAAACCACTCTCAGCTCTCTTAAAAAAGGATGTTCCTTTCCTTTGGACCCACAACCAACAGTTAGCTTTTCAACAACTTAAAGATAAATTAGTTACAGCCCCAGTACTCATATATCCTGATTTTACGAAAAGATTTATTTTAACATGTGACGCTTCCAATTACGCTATCTCTGCTATATTATCACAAGGTGATGTCGGCAAAGATAGACCGATTGCTTTTGCCTCTAGGACGCTAAACAAAGCAGAGTGTAATTATAGTGTCACCGAAAAGCAGTGTCTAGCCATCATTTACGGCACGAAAGTTTTCAGACCATACCTCTTCGGTCGCCAATTCAAAATAATTACAGACCACAAACCCTTAAATTGGCTATTTAATTGTAAAGATCCCGGATCCCGATTGATCCGCTGGCGTTTAAAGTTAGAAGAGTACGACTACGAGATCCAATATAAAAAAGGGAAAATAAATACAAACGCAGATGCCCTCTCACGATACCCGGTAAATCCTGTACAGCAACAAAATCCCGACGAACCTACCGACGATACCTTACCTGTAAACCCTAACGAAATACCTAACAATGAAGCCGGCCCTTCTCGTCTTTCTCTGCCGTGGAATCCCGAAACGCCAGAAAATAATCCTGAGACTTCAAGCTTACCCGAAATACTTGAATTACCTGATGATTTTGTACTCCCAGACGACGTAGAAATCCCAGATGATTTCGATATTCCTACTCCACCGTCCATTGAATCTGTTAATGATAATGATACCTATCATAAATGTTTGAAGAGCTTAAATAATAAGTCAATGACATTCAACACTAAAATCCAAGAACATAATGAAAATTTATTAAAATCAAAATGTAAACATATCATCATACCTACGTCTATTGATCTTGATGAGTCAAATCACTACGTCTCTGAAACAGTTAGTAATATTCCCGAATCCACAGAATTTCTTGCCAAAGAAAGAACGTTGCATTCATTTATAAAAATTGATAAAAATGATGTCACTTACTATTTCCTTTTTACTAAAGTATATTACTATGACGCGAATAGTTATGATGACATTTTTAAAAGTCTCAATAATTTGAAAACTGAATTAATATCACAGAATATTAATGAATTTAGTACAACAGATTTCCGAAATACTTTTGATTCTCACTCTTTTACAAAGATATACAACATAATTATGTATTTATTTCACAACACTAACATAAGTGTGCATATATATAAAAATACTATAATATATCCAACTATGACTGAAATAGTTAGAATATTAAGAGAAAATCATGACATTCCCGTTGCAGGGCATCTAGGTTCTAATAGAATGCTAAGTAGAATCCAAGAGAAATATTACTGGCGTAATATGCGCAGTGATATCGAAAATTATGTTCGCAAGTGTGAACTTTGCCAAACAAACAAAGCCTTACGTCAAATTAACCGTGCGCCTATGCAGATAACTACAACGTCAACACAACCCTTTCAACGAGTAGCTTTAGACATTGTTGGCCCACTTCCTGAAGCTGGTAATGCTAAACTAAAATTTATTTTAACACTTCAAGATGACCTTACAAAATACTCAGCAGCTTACCCGATATCAAACGCAACAGCCGAAGAAACTTCAGAATGTTTAGTCCATTTTATTGCTCAGTTTGGTATCCCAAAAACAATCCTAACCGATCAGGGGACAAACTTTACTGCTGAACTGTTCAAGCAAACATGTACCTTCTTAAAAATAAAGCAGCTTTGGTCTACTCCGTACCATCCCCAAACACAGGGTGCACTTGAAAGAAGTCACTCAACTCTGAAAGAGTATTTGAAATCTTTCACAAATGAAAATCAAACAAATTGGCCAAGATTCGTCTATACTGCGATGCTCACTTATAACACAACAGTTCATTCCACTACAAATTTCACTCCGTATGAACTAGTGTTTGGTCACAAAGCTTTCATTCCCACATCCGTTTATGAATCTTCTCTAGAACCCACTTATAATAGTTATGTTAGAGTTTTACAACAACGTCTGCAACTTTCCAGAGAAAAGGCAATAGAAAACATATTAAGGTCCAAAACGACCTCAAAAACTTATTATGACAAACATTCTAAACCACTAAAATATGAAACAGGTGATATGGTATATGTTAAAAACCATTTGCGACTACGCAAAGCATTATCACCCATTTGGAAGGGACCATTCAGAGTTGTCCGAATAAACGGCAACAATACTCTCACTTTATTGATGAACCGAAGACATGTGAAATATCACTATGACGAGATTAAATTGGCAGAAGTCAACGAAACTTAACATTTTTTATTTTTACATATATACACTTTTATTTTTACATTACTTATACATTTTTATTTTACATTAGGTTAAGATAAAATTATCTTATAGTAATTTCAAGCTATAGAGTACTTAATGTCGTATTTCAGAATTGCTGCGACGAGCATCTACGTTCTCGCATTGGATGTTATAGAACAGATTAATGAAAGCCCTGGCATATATTTTGAACCAATGGGTACTGTCAAAATTTCTAAGGATTATCTACATGTATTGGTTCCTGTAGATATCGGATATATCAAACCACACATTGAAAATATTAAAACTGTTTTAGGAACCGCGAGATACTTTTGTCAACAGAACGAAGCTACTAATTTAAAATGCCAACATTTTCTACAACCCTTAGTGCCACGACTTGATAGTATTCAGAGAGATTATAGTGCTATATCACATCTCATTTCCGACAGAGATAAAAGATCAGCATGGTTTGCAGGAATTGGTTCTATGTTTAAACAAATCATCGGTACAATGGATGAAAACGACGCAATGAAATACAATAACGCAATTCAAAGCCTAGATGACAATAATAAAAAATTAGCATCACTCCTTAAAGATAATATTTTAATGACGAATACGGCGTTACACAATTACAACGAAACTTTGAGATTAATAGAGATCAATGAAGCGCGTTTGAATGGCGTTATTGAATCTTTGATCACTAATTTTAATAATATATCTGAAACTAATTCCAAATTACAGGTAGAATCAAAAACAAATGAAATTTATAATGAATTGTCGTCAAGTTTACTTACCTTATCTTTTAAAGTAGAAAACATAGTTAACGCTATAATGTTTACGAAAAGTCACTCTATTCATCCATCTGTTCTTACACCCAAGCAACTGTATGACGAATTAGTTATCAATGTTAGAAATATAGTTAGTCATAAGGAATTACCTATAAGCTTAAGTTTAAGTAACATACATACTATAGTCGATGTAGCAAAATTATCATGCTATTATACTGACAATAAAATAGTTTTTGTTATAAAAATACCCCTAGTGAATAGAATAGAATATGATATATATAAACCTATACCGATACCAATTCCGCACAATAAACATTATCCTGATTCTTATGCAATGATTTTGCCACTTTGTAAGTACATAGTTATAAGTAGGGATAAGGCAACATATATATGCCTTAACGATTTAAGCAACTGTTTAATAACTATAAATGAAATATATATTTGCAACAACTTAGATATACGATCTGCTCAAAATACTCATATTTGTGAAACAGAACTGTTAAGCAGAATACAAAATAAATTACCACATGAATGTAAAACTAATTTAATCCTTGAAATAGATGGCTATTTGTCGAATCTAAACCTATTAAACTTACCATTGAATGTCAATCGCAAATATCAGAACATAAACTATTGGGTACCGGAATATTGAATCTACAACCAGAATGTAAAGCATTTAGTAACAATAAAGAGTTTATAGCAAAACCTTATATCACAATAACCGTTAAACCTTTAATATCAGATTTTAGCTTAATTGACGATCCATGCTGTGACAATAACACACTAACTATAATTAAAGCAAAGTTAGACCCAATAAATTTGCTTGATACAAATTTGGAAAAACTTACAACTGTAGCAAATAATCAGTTAATGACAGATATCGAAAAGCTCATAAACGAACCTAATCCTCTGTTAAAATATGAGTCTTACTACCCAATAGTAACCTACTGTATTAGTATAATAATAATATTGTTTGTATTTTATAACTTGTATAAGAAATTCGGTAAATGTCTAATATTCCGTAGACAGATAAATATTTCTGATTCTGGCATAGTACCAGACAACGATCAAGAATTAGAACAAATACCTGTCCCCAGAATTAGAATTGATTCTTAAAAACTTAGCACAAAAGTGTAAGTTTCTTCTTGTCCGGGGGGTTGTTACATCGCTATGATGTTAACGTAAATGCTGACCAGAGTCCTTAGTCAGCAACCCCACACCTAGCTTCAGTATGCTCAGCCATAGTTAGGCAGTTCGGATCGGAACGTGAATAATATAAGACGCTTACCGAATTTTAACAATATCCTTTATTCGAATAAATTCTTTTTTAAAAAGACATTCGTATTTTCCATTCTAACAGTTCGATGATAGCTTTGCCAATAAACGGGTATGATTTGACCCCCGCCACCATATTGGACACATTATTTTGAAGTCAGAATTGGTCACAAGCCAAATTATTCGAGGGTATTGATCCCCAAATTAACTGCCTCAAATGTTAATTATACTTTCCGGATTACAGAGATAGATATTATAGATCCAAGCCTTGTCTGGGTGAATTCGATGCTTCACAACAGAGTATGCCCTATCCGCTGGCATGTACAAAGTGTCCAGGACTCTACACTCTTTACGACCTACGTAAATGTCACTTTACCAGAGGTTATGTGGCCACAAACATAGGGCCTAAATATTATAAAGATAATACCGTTTTCGACACAAAACAAAAAGAGAAAAAGCATAGATATGTGTCCCAAAATCACGGGCCAGAAGATTTTTAATCGATCTTCTTATTTACCATAGCTACTAGAAATCTTACATAAACGTTGTAGTAACTTCTCTCAAACGTTGTAGCCGTTAATGACTCCACCGTCAAAGAGGCCGGAGGACGGCTGCTGTGTCCGCGGCCTGTACTTGGAAGGTGCGCGATGGAACACTGGTGATTTATCATTGGAAGAGAGCAGACCCAAAGAATTGTATACAGGTACCAAAATACGTATTTGTTATAAGCAAGGTATTACATTTTTATAGATCTATCTTATACATTCGATGTTCAAACCATTGAGTAATTAAAAACAGCTTGCAAATTATAATAACTTCTTACAAATGAACTAAAACTAAAACTAAAACTAATTGAAGTATGTTTTAAAGCAATCAATTTTGTAACTACATATTTAATGTATTGTTAGTTTTTTAATTAAGAGTTTTAATGTGCATAGGCACTGCCTAAAAGGTTTTTAGCAGACTGAATTTCTGTTGTGTGGTATAAATTCTTACTAAGTAATATTGTGCTTTCTAAAATTATGTTAGGTACACACAATCGTGTGACATTCTTTGCCTTTTTATATTTTAGGGTACTACTTTACAAACTTGCCTACTTCTGTAGTATGTAAATACACGATAGACGAAAGTATTTATAAAATTTTTAATGGCCATGATCAGTCAAACAATAAAAAAAAGAAAATAAAGCATATGTGCTCTTCACCAGAAATGGCGATTCTTTACATGAAGCCGGAGCAGAATCACAAGTTACAGTTGAACTTGTACGAGTGTCCGACGTACAAGACGCTGCTGAGAGCTGGCACTTTGTCCACCACTGGACACTCCACCAACTATGTGATGACCATCGAGTTGGCCACACATAAGCCTCAAGCTCACTGGATCAAGAGAGGAGTTGCCTTGTTCTGCGCTCTGGATTATTAATTTTAAAAGAGAGCTATTTAGGTTGGACGTCTGAATACCGGTTCAAATGTTGTCTATTCGGATACTGTGATTCCATTTTATAAAAGTGTTTTTTAACGATTAGGTGCTTTCATAGCGAAGCGGTGTTAAACGATTGCAGCCATGAAGTCTCAGATTTCATTCTCGGGTCGAGCAAAGCGTTACTGAGTTTCCTGTAAAGAAAACTTTTGTGTTAGATGGTAAAAGATTCGCGCCTTTTACGTGGCACCAAAATTTATAGCTGGCAAAATGTTGTTTAAGTTATTCTTATATTTTAGTCTATAGTTTATTGAAGTTCGAAACTTAGTTTATATGAAATGGTTTTAAGTGAATTTAATATATTGTAGCTAATTGCGTAATAAATTTAAAAATATTATGTTTTTTCATTTGCAACGTGTGAGTAGTGCAAAGCTAGTCTAGAATTTTGTCCATTTTGCACACGTGTGATCGTGATAATATAGATTTCACGACATTAACTTACTATTCCCTGAAGTTTGACGTTCACGTGTGTTGAAACTTCAGACATTTTCTTTTTTGTCTAAAATCTACTAATAGTTGTACCGCTTTCTCTTAGATTCAAATTTAAACAATAGACGAAATATATTTGTGTGTATTACTATCAGAGTGATGGCCTGTGACCTGATCTTTTCACACCAACACGAGGCCCAACTGAGGTCCAGGTTTTTCTAATTTAGCGTCAGTGCCTAAAAAATATACAACAAAGATTGCTAGCTGGATTCGAGCGTAAGCTTAATTATGACTAAAGAGATAATATTTATTTTATGCTTTACAGTATTTAGGAAGACGTTTTATTTTTAAGTTATTATGTTCATTGAATATTTATAAATATCAGAGATAGCCTAGTGGGAAACCGTTGGACTGCCACACAGAGATGTCAAGTTCGACGTAAAATAAAAAAACAATTATATAAAATGTATATGCGTATTAAATAGTTAGCTAATTTTATAAGATTATTATTAATTATATAATTTTAAGAGTAGTAGATCCTCGCTGTAGGAGAGCCTTGCTGATTTCAGCATGAATGGACCGACCGTGGAAGGACTACCCTCTCACAGAATATCGACGTCAAATACCAGTATTCCTACTGTTGTTTCGTTCGGCGAGTGAGAGTTCCGGAGGCCCAATCATTCCTTTTCTCCCATTCCCACTTCTTCTCCTTCCCACTTCCTTTCCTAAAGGGTCGGCAACGCGCAAGTGATGGCTCTGGTGTTGCAGACGTCCATAGGCTACGGTGACCACTTACCATCAGGTGGGCTATATGCTTGTTTACCACTTTAGTTGAATAAGAAAAAATAAAGCATACAATTTCCTAGGGAAACCTGCATGCCTAAGAGGTCTTCATATTGTTTTTGAATATATGTGAAGTCTGGCAAAACACGGGTGGCAGCACATCACCTATCATGGTGGACTATGGCCTAAACTGGCTCATGGAAAATTAATCTAGGTATTACTGCTACACATATAGGTGACAGAAATTACTAAAGTATTCTTCTTCAAATAATTGAGTTCTATAAAATTGAGTTATCTAATGAAGACCACAATAACAGTAAGTACCATTACTACAAATACTACCATACCAAATACTACTAATTAAAATACCTACTGGCTGCACGGATGGCGTAGTGGTTTAAGCGGTCGCCTCACCGCTATCACTGCGCCCAGTGTGGGTGTGGGTGTGTGGGTTCAAATCCGACACGTGACAAAAATGTGTGTGTCCGTTGTTTGAATGCGTTGTCTTGTTTAAAAGAAAGTAAATAAATTGCCTTTTCTTTTTTAATTGAACATGATATTTATTTCATACATGTGCATATTCATAGTTGGTCGTCTGAAATGCCGAACATTAATATTTAGAAGGAAGCATTACATATAAAGTTTAATAAACTGAAAAAAGGATTCAAGCATATACTGGGTCCTTCTCACACAGAAAATCTCTTTCAATATCACAAAGGTAATTGTCTAACAGCCCTGTATGTAGGACTACTGCACATTTGTGGAAATCGAATGTTGGTTTGCTGCCTTCATCCCAGACGTTGAAAAGTTCCTCCACGCGAGTTCCTGAAATAAAATTTAAACAACTATTTATATTTAAGTTTACAATTTTCCCGACGTTTCGGTTGCCTTTCAGCAGCCATAGTCACGGGGAGACTAAGATGGTAGTTGTCTCAATGTTCCAGTATAGTTATTTCAAAGTACCCGAACATAATTTATGGGTGTTTCTATTTACACAGAATGAGCTCAAAGTATCATGAAGTCTAGGTGTGGTTTGCTTCTTCTTGGGTTTGACTATTTGAAATACTGGATCCCAAGCTAGTGGTACATTCCAACCATCTTCTCTATTGAAATTAGGATGTTTTTTGATTTTAATAGCCTCGCGAGGCATCCTTTGTAGGAATCGGTGTTCTTTAGCGAGAATCTGTGGTTTGTCAAATCTCAGGTAGTGGTTGGTCCCCTGTTGCACATGTTCACACACATAACGGAAGTAAGTGACATGCAACTACAGTTTTCTTTTGCGTTGGTTTCTTGCTAGAAAGACAGCTCATTGATAGAATATTCCTAGAATCACCATTTTAGCGTTATTCTATCGCTGGGTTGTCTTTGGACAGCTTCTTTAGAACAATCAGGAGCTTAACCACAATCTCTCGCATTGTCATTGCATGAGTGGCTGAGCGTTTCTTGCAGGTATCTTTTCATAGGCTCAACACTTTAGCTGAACTGTAAATTTAGTGACTTTAGTAAACTCACAAATTTTTGACGCTCATGAGTGTTACTTTGTGAGCTAGATTAATAAATCTTTCTTAACTTTGGCTTTGACTGATATGAGTTAGAAGAACATGTGTATAAACCCCAGTAAGTAATCAATTTGCGTCGGCCTCGAAGGCGTAGTGGTTAGTGTAACCGACTGCCACGCCTGAGGTCGCGGGTTCGATTCCCGCACAAGTCAAACATTTGTATGCATGAACATGGATGTTTGTCTTGGTCTGGACGTTTCTATGTATAATATGTATGTATTTACAAAAAACAACATATACATATGTATGTTTATCCATTGTCTAGCAGCCATAGTACAAGCTCTGCTTAGTTGTGTGTATGTGATAGAATAATTATGTGTATGTGATAGAATTACTGTTTTCTTTACTTTTATTCTTGACTTGATTTTACACGTATGTGTCTTATCGTAATAATCGTATCTTAACTTTATATTTTGTCTTTTTTCAGAAACATTCAATGTATTGTATATCTTTCACTTATATATAATAACATAATTATACACAAATTGCGGAAAAAGTCTTATCTATGTAAAGTCAAATAAATAAATATATCTAACAATACTTACCGTGAACACTTCTCCAGTCACCCTCCACGTCTTCATCAGCAGGTGTTATATCACGAAGTCCAATATGTGTGTATGGATAATTCTTTGCTAAATTCATTTTACTGAGCGCTTGCGACTCAGTTTGATCATCGATCACGGCCAAGTGTCCGCCTTCAGCGATGCACGTGGCTTCTGCCTGCTCCCACACCTTCATCTCTCTGTGTAACTTGTAACATCTGCTTGTTGATAAATCGACGAAGTACCCTATAATTCCAGAATTCATAATATTGTACAATACCTATTAAGCAACTACAACTAAACTGCCTCCGTGGCGCAGCAGTAGTGAATGCGACTGCTGTGCATGAGGTCTCGGGTTCGAATCCTGGGTCGGGCCAACAAAAAGTTATTGGGTTTTTCTATAAAGAGATCTCAATAGCAGCCCGGAGTTAGGAACTTGGCAGTGTTAGACACCCCCGTGCCACGGAAAGCACGTAAAGCCGTTGGTCCTGCGCCTGATCTCTCTCCGGTCGTGTCGGATTGCCGTCCCATCGGATCATGAGAGTTAGGGAACAGAGAGTGCACTTGTGTTTGCGCACACACTTGTGCACTATAATATCTCCTGCGCAGATGGCCAGTCTCTGTTAAGACTGGCCGCCGTGGCCGAAATTCGGTCTGGAGGACATTATTATTAAGCAACTAAAGTAAAAATCTCACAAATTTTTAGAGCGTTCTCATTCGATAGCAAGTTTTGGCATAATGTTAATGTATTGCCAATATTACCTATTATCCATAATGGTACTATCCCTTATATCAAATATCGGACACGACGTTCAAATGGAAACGAAAACTAGCCATCTGCGTAGGAGATATTATAGTGGAACAATGTATTTTCAAACACAAGTACACTCTCGACTATTCTTTTACAGTTCAATAGCAGACCAACATAACTTGACATGCTTACCAAGATACAGGGATGTGTGATGTGATCAGTTTTTACCTGCTTACTATTAAGACTGCGCCGAGCGTAAGACATAATGACAGAGCTCGTGCGGCGCATATTCAAATCGGCGCGCGGCCGCCATAGTCAAATTGTGTGGAGGATTTGAAGTGCTTTTTTGATAAATATGTATCTATATTGTAAAGCAATAATTGAAATATTTGGGACAGGCAAATTGTAATATAACTATTTATGTTTCGTTTAAGCTGTAAAATAGGATAGATTTTTACTGTTATAATCTAAAAATCACGTAACACGAGCTTACGTTTTTGCATTTTTCGTGCAAATTTAAATAATTTTGTGGGCGAAAATATTAATTATTTTAAGTTTTTTACATGGAGTAATTGTAAACACATTCATTGTTATGGTAAATGTATATTTTATATTTGTATTAAACAAAAAGTGTTGATTTTATTCACTTAACTGTGACCGCCTGTTTTGGCACATTTCGTTCGGCGCAGTCTTAAGAATTTGTTAAAAAAGCGTTATATCTTTTTGTTTGTCTGCTCCGGGAGTTAAACAGAGACACAGAGCAGTCACATTGCAGGCCTGAACAATTCTTCATTAAAATCTTGATAGATAAATAACACACACGTATTAGAATTACATAGTTATTTACTAATAAATAAATGTTATTATTATGTAATAATATGAAATTTTAAAATACTAGATATGATAAGTCCAAAAGCGTTGAACGTAAACATTTTTATCACTGAGTGAATATTAAGGTCACTTTTGGTCTGTATCAGAAATAGCAATAATTTTACTCTTTAATTATTAATAATACCTAACTACTAGTTGTTATATTTATATAGACTGATCTGTCTTTCCCGAAGGTGTAGGCACGGACTATGGATTTCTATTACTACGATCCTAGCTTATCGCTCTTGCTCCTTTCGCTCACATAAGATTCTTCATGCAATGTTTGTTGATTTAAGATACTTTTAACCTAGCCCTTCTCCAAAATGTATCTGAGCTGGTCATAGAAAATTTAATTAAGTCTGCTTTGGCCTATATAATTATTTTCTAAGTCAATCTCTTGTCTCTTACATTTCTTTCAGTCTCCAAAACTTACACCTTTCTCAAGTCTATCAATCCGCATTTCATCAGTCTAGTAGACCCATGAATCTTGTATTAGGATAAAATATAATCAAATGATCCTCTCCGTCCTGGTCAAAGCTAAAGAATATCTCACACTTGTATTAACAAACCATACCCGTGGTCTAATTGCCCTGCTCATTCCAAGTCAAAGGGAAAGCCGTAGACCTGCAATGTGAAACCTTTCAGATTGGTACACAACCTATTCAGGCACCGGTCCGTTACATGCAGTGGCAGGCTCTACTAATTAATTTTCCTTAGACCCATTAATCTAAATCATCTTATTTCATTGATAGAAGATATTTATGAACCATGCCTAAAAGGATATTTAAGCTATATTATACCTAACCTAAATGAAGATGGCAGGATAATCTGGATGCCTTTGAAAGGCACTAGCAGGGTATTACCACCAACAGAGTAATTCTAAAGTCCAAGGGAGTGGCTTTTGCCCAGCAGTGGGACTTGCCAACAAGCTGATGGAAAAAGGTGATGTTACCTTCGCTACATTGGAGTTCCTTTTCCTCATTGGTTTCAATTTCATTAGTTGCTGTCGTTTCATTCAAGATTTGAGTCAAGTCCGTATCCAGACTCTGACATTGCGCGATATCTATTAATCGTGTAAGAAATTATATTGAATTAATATATTATTATTTAGTTTGGCGTATAAATTGGGAGCAAAAACATAGCACAATATTTCTTAACCATAAAGTGGCGCTAGGATGAAAGAGTATCATTCTATGTCTGTATAAAAAAGAAAGAAAGATTTGCCAAGAATTTGTCAAGTTTTCCTATAGCTTGTGTAATAAAAATAGTGGTAGAACTTGAAGTTAACCTTAAATATAAATTAAAGATAAATTTACAGTTAAGTAAAACGTGACTTTTAAGCTAGGTATATTTATCACATGTATATTTTATTTATTTATTTTGCTATACTGCCGTGTTTAGCGCAAAAGCGGTATCTTAAAAAAAATTCGTTAATTTGATTTTATGCCATCGGGTAGCTTAGACAAATACGCATCTAATGAACTAAGCCTTATAGCGGTTTTTTATGAATGGGAAGATTACACAACTCAGTATAAACTGTCTCGAATTAACCCGCGTCCATATATAGGTAAGTGAAATGGTCGAAGTAGAAGTTAAACGAGGCAGTTTTGATTTGACGTACAAAACTGGTTTTGACAAGGATCCCATCACTGCCAGCATAATTGGCAACAAAATTTAAAAAACCCAAGTTTTGTCGAATTCCATTTAATAACTAAAAATAACTATCTGTAAGGTAATGAGAAAACTACTTTTACAGAAACTAGCTGTCACTGAGATACCGCTTTTGCGCTTAGCACGGCAGTATAGGTACTCTATGAAATTAATTTAATGCCTGATGAATATTTATAATTATTCTATTGTCATTAGTTCTAAATAAATGTGCAATATTCTAGATTAATCCAAGATGCCAGAAATATTACTTACCAACTGTAATGGCTGAAAGAAAGCAGACATAAATTATTAAAATGAACATTATTTAATATTAAAACAACTAAACACCTCAATTACTTAAACTATAATGAAATGTTACTTACACGTGTAAAACGCTGTGATGTAATTTTGATGACACTTGAACTTTGTTATCCGATAAATACATTATTTTTGAAAACAATTATGTTTTACGGCATATTCGCACCCGTAGATATATCTACGGGTGCGAATATGCCGTTCCTTGAAGGAATAACACCCCTATTTTGCCAGTAGGATTAGCACATAGCAAAGACTTTTGATATTAGGTTCGCTGGGTACTACGTGGAACTGAAAAGCATAGGAAACGAAATTAAGTTTTATACACTTACCCTTTCTGGGCCACAGGCGTGAGTATGTATTTACTCTTTGGTCCGTTTTACTTCTAAAGTTTGGAGGCCTTAATGCGCGAGTTTGACTCTCACTAAGCTGGTGTTTTTTAATCATTGCAGTCAGTTATCATATTTGTTTTATGCAAAATACACAGCATTTATGTATAACATACCTGATAATTTTTAGGGTCGAAAATCTTTCAAACATAAATGCGTCTTGGATGGTCATCCAAAAACATTTCTATTTGATTTTTTCATGGAGATCACAGATCTTCTTCTCCCTTAGCCTTTATAATTCCCAAGTCAAAGTAAAAGGAAATATGGCGGCCAGCATCTGCACCGTAGGGATGTGTTTAAGCGTAACCTAAAGGTTTTGCGGTATCGACGTTTCGTCTTGGGAAAAGCTTGCTGCAAATAAATCTACATGGCGATCTACCATCTTTAATAAGGTTTAAGACGTTTGAGGAAAACCGTCTCGAAACGACTGACGTAAAATGCCAAATATTTAAAGAAAGACCTTAGCCTTATAATTATAATCCCTTGTGGCCGCTTAGTAATCGAAATTCGATTGAATCTTAAATCATTAAATAAAAAAAATACACATCTTTTTAAGCATTTCAGCTCACTGCATTCGAGCTCCATATAAACTTTAACTATGAAAAATATACCAACATCCACTCTCATCCGTGTGCGCAATATGTTTAAAAAGGAGTACTAAGTTTTTTTTATCTATATTAATAATATATAATATTGTTGGTTGCGGAATGCGACGTAAACAAGTAACGTCACGAATCGTCCGATCGAGCGGGTTATAAAAGCGCGCTCGGCGCGCAACGACTCACCATAGATAAGATATTATTGTGATTTGTGACTCACTTTGACATCGAGTAGCGGACGAAACGGATGTGCTGTGTGATCGCTGTTGGGTTATATTATTATCTCTTAATTTACTTGTTAATGCATTTCTTGAATAATTCAATGATTATTTAAAAGTGAAAGCGCATCTGCTTTTTTTAAGCTCTTTCACATCTGATTCCTAACAATATATATAACTAATAACAATAATAATATGTAACTACCTCCGTGGTGCAGCTGCACTGAATGCGACTACTGAGCGTAAGGTTTCGGGTTCGAATCCCGGGACGGACCAACAAAAAAGTTATTGGGATCCTCTGTAAAGAAATCTCAATAGCAGTCCAGAGATAGGAAGTTCGCGGTGTGTGTTTGTGGTAAGATACCTCCCTGCCTTAGAGAGCTCGTGAAGCCGTTAGTCCTGCGCCTGATCTCTCTCCAAACGTGTCAAATTACCATACCACCGAATCATGAGAGTTATGAAACAGAGATGTATACTTGTGATTGCGCACACACTTGTAGAATTATAATATCTTCTGCACAGGCCCGTCTCTGCTTAGATAGCCCACCGTGTCCGAAAGTCGGTCTTGACGACGATCTTCTCCCTAGCCTTTATTATTCCCAAGTCACTTGGGGTCGACTTTTCTAGTCTAACCGGATTTGACTGGATATCAGTTTTTACACGGAGCTGCTGCCACCTGACATCCGCAACCCGAAGGCTAACGATACCCTAAGGCTAGACCAGTGTCAGGATATTATAGGGCACTGACTTCCCAATAACGACTGCCATAGATGTTCATGGCAGCCGGGACCGACGGCTTAACGTGCTCTCCGAGGCACGGAGCAGGCGATAATTATCAATCAATACGCACATAATTTCGAAAAGTCATATAACTTCCGAAAGTCAGAGGTGCGCGACGTGGGTTCGAACCCGAGACCCTCTGCATTGCAGTCTGTTGGTCTCCCCACTAAGCTATCGCTATATATCGTAGGTATACTAACGCGAAGTTATCTGATCTTTCGTTGCTATGATACCGTTGTATACCTCTCTGCATTTTAACAGAATAGCACGGCAGGTAAGTACAAGATAAAATATATACAAAGTAATATTTATTTATCAATGTTTACGTTAAAAATAAGGCTGTAAAATAACAATATTATAGAGCCGTTGAACTGATGATATTCAAATTTTAAAGCTCGCAGATAAACTCCCTTTTGATCTCACAACCGTAGTTGTCCAACTTCCCTGTGGAGAGAATCACAGCGCAGTTAAAGTTGTAGCCTAGTGTGATTGCAGGACGACCATTTTGCCAATTGTTGTAAATTTCATTCAAAGGCTTGCCTGAAATCGTAAACAAAGTATAAATATAGTTACAATTATTGTAAAAAAGTGTTTCTATTCAACTTCAGCCTCGATGGTGTAAATATAACTGCTGGACATGAGGTGTTTGGTTCGATTTTCGAACCGAGAAAAGTGTTACTGGGTTGATTTTCTTAAGACAACTCCCGCTTTAGGAGAATTCCTCCGTTGATTTCCTATGAGCAATCAAAAATTTATAAATCACACAAATGTTAGTCTCATGTGGGATTCAAACTCACAGAAGTCGGCGTAGTCGCAGAAGTGAGATGATCACCTTAATCACTATGCCATCCATGCAGTCAAAACTTTCGTAACAGCTCTAAACCTCGAACACGTAAAACCGTAAGCACGTAAAGTCGTTAATCCAGTATCAATCAGGTACTGGATTAACGACTTTATTTTCTATTTGATTGTATCTGAGTGCCTACTACGGGTTTGTTTTACGTTAACACGATCGACACGTTTATGACGTTCGGCGCTTCGATTGGCCAGCTCCAAGCTCTTACCCAATCAGAGAGCCAAACGCGGTAAGCGTTTCGATCCCGTTAACGTAAAAACAACTTGCACTAGGCACTCAGATTGCCGTTCCTTGGGGTTAGAGTGACGGAATAACAGCGAATAAGTAAGTAACTGTATTCCAAGTAAAGTGCGCACTCTTATCAATAACTCGCTAGTTAAATCACATTCAGAATACTTAATTGAGATATGGGGTTCAGCAGCGGTAACTAATTTAAATTCACTTCAAAGGATCCAAAATAAAATAATTAAAATTTTATTCCAATTTAAAAAGCTTAAAAATTAGTAAAGTCTAATAGTAGTAGTAGTGCAACAATTTTCAAAATTTTGTAATAAAGTGTCAAATAAGCAACGCGATAAAATCCGTATATAGCAGTTTAATTTCAATGAATAATATTCGCGTAAATAGAAGACAATATTACATTTAAAAATAGACTTAAGAAATATGTATTTACATTGTAGCTTCTAAATCTCTAGAGGTAATTTAAATTTTTTTGCTTTATTGTTTTTAACTCTGTGTATATCTCATTATAAGTGGACTATTATGTTCTTATGAGAAATAAGCTATGTAATCATAGCTCGCCATGATGTGAAGCGGTGTGATACGAGTGGCCCAAGGCCAGCCTGTGTGGAAAACCTTGGAGGAGGCCCATGTCCAGCAGTGGACGTCTTTCAGCTGAGATGATGATAATATTTCGTAGTCTTACCAGTAACGCTCTTCCAGTCGCCGTATCCTGAGTTGTCTCGAATCCCTACGTATGTGTAAGTAATGTCCTTAGTCAAGTTCAACTGCTTAATAGCATCTGCCTCATTCTGATCGTCAATGACGACCAAATGTCCATCTTTAGCTGCGCACGTTGCCACCGCCGCGTCCCACGACTTCGCCTCTCTATATATCTTGTAGCAACTGCATGTCGACTCATAGTATGTGTAACCTGGATTTTATAAGAGGTTCAATTAGACAAGTCTTCTTGAGTTACTTCTGCAACGAGCAGTTCCAAATAGTCAATTGCAGACAACGCCCGAACTTGGAATAATAGGGTAGTTGCATATGTTTGATTTTGTACATTATTTTATACACAAAAACAAATAGCAATCAAATAATTTGAGAAGAAAGAATCGTTTTTTACAAACAGTATCAAAATTGATTGCAAAATAATGCATGTTAGATAAAGCGGGATTGTAGTGGAAATAATAATAATAATAATAACGTTTATTGGCATTAAAAGATACAGTCATCATCAAAGCGTGTGCGTGCGAGTTCGCGTGGGTGTGTGCGTGTGCGTGTGCGTGTGCGTGTGCGTGCGCGTGTGCGTGTGTGTGTGGGTGTGTGGTGGATATAGAAATACATGCGTTTAAATAATAATAGATTATACCACATATAGAAAGAATTAATTTTAATAAGCTTTCAGTATCATCATAGGATTTAGTCATAAGCCAGTTACTAACTTACTTTTTACATTGGTATCTAGGCAGTGGATAAATGTTACTAAGTTCATTTATTTTATTATAGAGGTGACATCCAAGTACCCTAAAGTGCAAGAGTACTCCTAAACACTTGTGTTTGACATTATACCTTATCCATGCGACGTTTTTTTGGTCTATTGTTGTCATATATGTAGTGTAATGCGCAGTAAGATCTACAATCCGGGTATCTTAGAGACGGTTTAGCTGTGCGTTCCGAACGAGTACCTCGGTCGTCGCCGGCGGCCGTCGCTGCTAGCGGTGCCTCGCGCGCGCACCAACCTGTTGCAGCGCGCGCCGCTAGTACGGGCGCTGCGTGTGCTCAACACACTGTCTGACCAGATAGATTTGTTCACATGTCCACTGAACGTATTCACAAATGCTGCTTATTGCCACTGCAGTAACTAGCTTAGTTTAAGTGTGTAGTATAGTGTATAGTAAGTGTATGTATAGTATAGATATAGATATAAGATAGTCTTAGTTCAACTACTCTATCGCATTAGGCTTGCCTGTAAAGATAGACGTAAGTTTTATGGTCAATAAATAAAAATAATAAAAATAAATAAAATATTTTATGCTATTGTGTTTTTACATATTATTTCGAGCACAAAGAGCTGTCTCACAGAAAGCAGCTGGCAGTCACTAAAAAGTTGACTTGTGGGGTATCTGTAGGTTTTACACATCATAACTTTAAATACATCTCTTTGTGCACGTTCTAAAGGCAATAACCGGAGATGCAATATGACAGAATAGACTGACATAAAGTAAGGTAAATTAGTTTTAATTTGAATATGTAATGAAAATTTTCAGTTGCAGCGCGGCATCAAAATTGTTTTCATAGACAGTAATAGGTTATCTTGCTATTAGTAATGACCATACAACGATATAACTGACTCCGTGGCACAGCGGTAGTGAATGAGACTGGTGTGCATGAGGTCTCGGGTTCGAATTCCGGGTCAGACCAAGAAAAATTAATTGAGGTTTTCTGTTAAGAAATCTCAATAGCAGCCTGGAGTTAGGAAGTTGGCGGTGTTAGACACCCCGTGCCTTGGAAAGCACGTAAAGCCGTTGGTCTTGCGCCTGATCTATCTCCGGTCGTGTGGAATTACCGTCCCATCGGATCATGAGAGTTGGGTATAGAGAGAGCCCTTGTGTTTCCGCACTATAATATCTCCTGCGCAAATGGCCTGTCTCCGTTAAGACCGGAAATTTGGTCTGGAGGACATTTATTGCTGAGCATACCACGAAATATGGGTTCAATAACAACAATTCCGTTTACTTCTTATAGGATTTTATGTATGTTTGCTATTAAATGATTACTCATGGGTTTCACCAAAATCATTGACCAAATTGCGGCCAATTTTCCTAGATTAACACATAGAATTATTTTAATCCCGGTATGCCTTCCCACCAGATGCATGATGATGTAGGTTGCAAAAGAATCAATGTTTGTTTTATTACCTGCGGTTATACAGCCAACTTTTGTAACTAGACTCTGTGCGGAGTTTATACACTTGCCTTGGACGACATCTGTAAAGTATTAGTAAATCGATTATTTCAGTAATATTATCCGATAAATTAAGAGAGATGGTTGAAATGACAATTATTTTTCTTTCACCTCCGCACGTGTAATAATTCCTGAATCGTGGGGGAATTTACAAACTTTTAAACAACGGACACAAGGAACGTCCGGATTCGGAACAACCATTTGTGGATCACTCAAAGTTTTGTCTCGTGTGGGATTCGAACCCACAACACTCGGCGCAGTGGCCGTGGTATTACAACGAGTAATAAATAAGTATATATTACCTTTAAATAATTACCAACGCGGTTAATACCATCAATTATTATCTTTACTAATATTATAAGGAAGAAAGATTTGATTTTTGTTTGCTTGTAAGGATTTAACTCCAAAACAAATCAACCAATTTTAAAAAATATTTTACTATTATAATATGTATTATCACCTAGTAAGACAAGCTATATTTTATTTAGCAAAAGATACAGTAAATAACATATTTTTTGTTTTTAGCGTGCCCGACTCAACTTATCTTAATTTTACGCAAGCGAAGCAGCGGGCAAAAGCTGGTATTAAATAATTCGATAATATATTCGATAAGTGCAAATTCAGCGAATTATAAATCACTTACCAGATGTCACTGCCAAAAGAAAAGCACAAATAATCACATTCTGAAGGAACATTCTGAAGGATTGCAACAACTGAACACAAGTGTGACTGAAGTAAAACTGATCTGTTTTTTACACTGCTCTTATCTTTGTTATAATTCTAATGCTTGACCCTTAAACTTAGTTCTGATAATGTATACGTTAGATTAAAATGCCAAATTTGTATAAATGTAATCTGAAATATTGTTATGTTATGAAAAATTGTCGTTCCCGGTTGTTGTCAAATTGACAGCAATCGTTAAGCCATGTCAGAGGCCTACGGGCGGCTTGAACAACTCTTGACAACAGGTTGGCCACTAACCACACGAAAAGAAGAAGAAGAATCTGAAATATTGAATGTTTCGCATAGAAACGTATTTATCTATCTGCTTCTCCCCCCTGGACCGCCACAAGGTGTAGACGTGCACTAGATCCTTAACAATCTATTTAAAAATAAAATCACAAATTAAAAGTAAATTTAAATTTAGTGAAATAATAAGAGAGCATAAAAAAGCAGGAGGTATTCGGTGCAGTATGCCGCGCGTGAGTACCGATCAAGTTACTATTCAACAGATCTGTCGCCTTGGTACACAATACTGTGACAACTAAAGAGCGTAGGCGCAGGAGGCAGTACCAATTTGCCACTCAAGACTAAGAGTCGCCATTTTTTTTTTTTACTTGTGACCTCAGTGACGCTCACCGCCCCACTAAACTGACATTGATCGCCTGACCTGCGCTCGCGCCTACTATCAGCTGTGTCTATAAGTATATGTGCATAGTCCATTCAACTCGGCTCTGACAACTAATTAACTCCTTGTACTCATCACAACCTAGTACTTTAAACGAGTAAAATTGACAAATCTCTCTCCGATACAAATATCAGCGTAGTTATAGACACCACCCCCCTAATTTTATTTCTACGTGTAATAAGAGAGTAAGAAAAGAAGATTATCATAGGAATTTACTAAATTTAAGAATGAAATCAAAGAAATGTTTTCTTGCTTTATCTCATCTCAACAAAGTGAATTAAAAGTAATTATTTCGAATCTCAAGGATATTCAGATTACAAAATAATAACATGGAAACTGCCATTACTCCTACCTTGTCAAAATAAAGAATTCCTTAACAAAATCGAACTACTTGAGTTACGAGGTAAAAAGGACCGTGAATACATTGTCTTGTTAGAGGATAAGATTGAAGACTCACGAAGAAATAATAAGAAAACTTGTATTGAGATAAAGAACGTTTCTAAAATGCGACAGGAAAATAACTCTGATCATGAACTTATACAAACATGATGGATTCACGTGACTTAAAGGACATTTACCGACTGCCCAGTAGGAAAAAAGGTATGACGAATACTCCTATAATTGTGGAACTGAACTCCACTATGTTAAAAACTAACCTACTAAAGAAGGAAGTCGCTCAGTCAGTCGCTGAGCTTCTTAAAATATTATCTGCCTAGTCTAGCCTCTAGCCTTCACCTAGTCAAGCCAACATTTTAGTTCTTCACTATCGGAAGCAAATAAATTTTCGTGGACCCCCGCTTACAAATTGTGGAACCCATTTTTTTTGTCACGCCATCGTAAACCTCCGTTGAGTCTTCCGTGGATCCTCGGGGATCCACCTGGCCCACTTTGGAAACTAATAGAGTAATTAAAGTCAAGTTAGTAATGTTTGTATAGAAAGCTCGCAAAACACTTGACCGACAGTCCAGACCAGAAGACTGGTCTTCCTGGTCTAATGAATCAGCATTGTCGAAAATTCTGCTAGCCTTCTGGGCATTTTACCAGCTAAGAGCGATGCTGGCAGATTTTAAGACGCCAAAATAAGCCAGTTATGTAAACGCCAAAATGGCCGTGATCTTTTTGAAAAACATGTTGTATTTATCTGATAATAGAGGTCAACGGTCAGTTCTCTACACTTTTGAATAGGATAAGTTAATTATTATCATTACAGGCCAAGTAGTTATAGCGATCAGTTGTCTCAATTCTTAACAATGTTTACTTTAATTTTTAGTGCCACGCTTCTTTCAGTTATTACCTTTGGTAAGCGTTATATATTTATGAATGAAGGAGGGGCTCCTTTATTCAAGAAACGAGTCCCTACAGACAGGTAATTTTTGACACATATTCTATGAAAAATGTGCCAAAATTTAACTGTCTGTAGCTCAAACGATTCGTTCCTTGATATAGGAATCAGGCCTAAGTCTTTACCAATGATATACATATCATCAACAACCAATCAATTATATATATATACTAGAATATGACACTTAGATAGTAATAGTCTTTGAATATTAATAACTGCACTGCACTTGTGTTCAAAATCTGAAGTACTCGATAAGAGTTTTCTTGAGACAGCATTCGAATAATTGCGTTTTAATTGTTTTGCCAGGGCTTTTATTGAACCAATTTGAGATTAATAAAAAACGTCGCTATTAGGACAATTTTGATTCTCTACTTTGCATATAATTATGTGCTTATTTTCTGTATATAATATCTTTGGCTTCCATTGCTATTATATGCTCGTCAAAAGGCGTCGCTCCGACTTAATGACTGCATGGATGGTGTAGTGGTTTAAGTGACCGCCTCGCCGCTGCCGCTGCGCCAAGTGTTGTGGGTTCGAATCCCATACAGGACAAAAAATTGTGTAATCCACAAAGGTTTGGTCCGAGTCCGGGTGTTCTTTGTGTTTGTTGTTTGAATGTTTGTAAAGTCCTCCGCAACACAGGAGTTACTCGTACAGAGGGCGTTGTCTTCTTTAATTCAAATTTTAATAAATGATCCGTTATGGACTACTTCCTCTTTACATCCTTTGGCGGCATCGAGCCGTTAAAAGTTGCACTTTTAGTTTAAAATATGATCTTACATGTTGTTTTTACAGATGTCGCGCAATGCAAGAGTGTGAGTACAGGTTTGCCCCAGATCCCTGATGGCATGACTATACATAAAGTGATAGCCACTTGGGAGGAGGCGAATCAACGATGTCAGAATGAAGGTATCATTGACTTGATTTTTAATGTTTGAGTTACATCACATTGCTTTTTTATGCTGTTATCAGGTACTACTTAAGTATCTGATGCATTTTTAATCATCAGGTTACATTGTACCAAGCAATTAATTAATAACAATAATAATACTAGCTACCAACATACTAGATAACAACCACACGATCCATCAAACACCCATAGCCCATATATTAGAATACATACGTAGCAATAGTCCTACGCCTGCTGCGGCTAGTGCTGCTGTAGGTGTTCCATCGTACCTTTGATTAAAACTCTCGAAGGGCCTCTTCACGTTGGACCCATGTCTCCGTGTAAGCCTCCCAAAAGGCCAGGTATTTTCCTAATATAATATGTTAGAAAATACCTGTGATTAGAGAAACATAATAATTTTATTAGAGTAAGTACATAATATGTAGCAATAGTCCTACGCCTGCTGCGGCTAGTGCCAGTGTAAGCGTTCCATCCCACTTTAGGTTAAAACTCTCTAAGGGCCTCTTTACGTTAGATCCATGTCGCCATGTAAGCCTCTAAAAGGGCCAGATTTTTTCTAATATGTTAGAAAAACATCTGCGATATCAAAAACATAATCTTTAAATAAAAACTTTACAAGCTATATGAAGTCCCTCACTTCTGTGCTAGGCGACAGACCGATGATGTAAAAGCCTGTTTTTAATGCTAAAATTTACAGTTCTGAAAGATTTTATATAGAAAATCTGTGTGTGAGAAAGTGTGTTGCTCAGATAAGTTCTCTTATTAAATAAAAACGAGATAGCGAGGTATCCTGGTCCATACATTTGTTTTGCCTATAATTTCCTTTTCATTGTATTTCATGAATGTTAAAACTAGTAGTAGTAGTATTGTGTAAGACAATTCTGGATTTCTGTAGTGTAATCGCATAGCAGCGATAGCTCAGTGGGGACACCAACAGACTGCAATGCAGTAGGTATCGGGTTCGAACCCACGTCGCGCACCTCTGACTTTCGGAAGTTATATGACTTTTCGAAATTATGTGCGTATTGATTGACAATTATCGCCTGCTCCGTGCCTCGGAGAGCACGTTAAGCCGTTGGTCCCGGCTGCCATGAACATCTATGGCAGTCGTTATTAGGAAAGTCATTACCCTCTTATACCCTGACACTGGTCTAGCCTTAGGGTATCGTTAGCCTTCGGGTTGCGGAGGTCAGGTGGCAGCCGCTCCGTGTAAAAACTGATATCCAGTCAAATCCGGTTAGACCAGAAAAGCCGACCCCAAGTGACTTGGGAATAATAAAGGCTAAGAGAGAAGAAAGCAGCGATAGCTCAGTGGGGAGACCAACAGACTGCAATGCAGAGTGTCTCGGATTCGAACCCACGTTGCGCACCTCTGACTTTCGGAAGTTATATGACATTTCGAAATTATTTGCGTATTGATTGACAATTATTGCCTGCTTCATGCCTCGGAGAGCACGTTAAGCCGTTGGTCCCGGCTGCCATGAACATCTATGGCAGTCGTTATTGGGAAAGTCATTACCCTCTTATATCCTGACACTGGTCTAGCCTTAGGGTATCGTTAGCCTTCGGGTTGCGGAGGTCAGGTGGCAGCCGCTCCGTGTAAAAACTGATATCCAGTCAAATCCGGTTAGACCAGAAAAGCCGACCCCAAGTGACTTGGGAATAATAAAGGCTAGGGAGAAAGAAAAAGAAAGATAAATTATATTCCTTAAAATATGTAATCTTTAAAGTACAGTTACGTTCATTTGGCTATTACACGGTAAATATTTAGAAATCATCTGAACATTTTGTGCTAATGCGGGTTGCTTCGCCACTGTCACTAAGTCGAGTGTTTTGGGTTCGAATCCTACACGGGACCAAACTTTGTGTGATCCACAAATGGTTGTTCCGAGTCTGGGTGTTCTTTGTGTCCGTTGTTTGAATGTTTGTAAAGTCCCCCGCGACACAGGATTTATTCCTAGTGCGAGAGTTGTCTTTTTTATATCTAATAATTAAATTTTAATTAAATTGCTTCCAACAATTGACACATTAAGTGTATTACAATTTATTTCATTCATTTTTATTACAGGAGCTGTAATAGCTTCTCCTATTAACGAAAATCTACGTAATGTAATGCATTCTTTGATCGGTGAGACACCATATTTTATTGGAATCAAAGGAAGTAACATCACTGCAAAAAGAGGTTAGTACTTAATTTGCAGAATTTAAAGTAACATTATAAACGAAGAAATGTGATAATGGGTACAGATACAAAATCACTAAAATGCTATTCAAGAAGTGAAAAATGCTAAAACATTTTAGGAGTTCTTGCATGATTCAATATCATTGATCTTAAGGTATTTTTATTAGAAATAAAAAATTATTTGCTTTATTTTTAACCGACTTCAAAAAAAGGGGAAGGTTTTCAATTCGACTGTATTTTTTGTGTATGTAAATTTTTCTAGGTGAACCGATTTTGATGATTCTTTTTTTATTTAAATGCTGGTCTTATTTAAATTTGATCAAGATCTGAACTGCAGTTTTTGAGTCATCCTTAATAATGTGTATGTGGTTGACTTCGACTACATCGATGATGTTCTCATTTAATTACTTGTCTAGATGAAGTCGTTAAAATGTTTAATAATTAGACCAACAAAATTCTTCGTTTCAAACGATTGTGTTTTGAATTTTTAGGTATTTCGCTCGGTAATATAACTACAGAAGTAATGGATATGATCAAACAAACCAATTCCAGCACTGACAGCTGTTTAAGTATGGACCAAAACAGTATTCGTGTAGTATCGTGCTGTACACGACTGCCATTCATATGTTATAAAAAACAGATAGAAGATAGTGCAACGACCATAGAGATTGAAGAAGAGGTGGTGACAACGGAGACAGCAGTACAGGTCCCGTCCAGGATACATTGTGGCACGAAGGATAAAGGTAAACGTGATGAAAATTTAAATATTATGATCATATGATCACTAATTAGTGATACACACTTTGTTTGCGTGTGCATATAATTTTCTTGTAATGTAAAAATAATAAATATAATAATAATGTCCTCCAGACTCAATTTTCGATCACGGCGACCAGTCTTAACGGAGACTGGCCATCTGCGCAGGAGATATTATAGTGCGCAAGTGTGTGCGCAAACTCAATTGCACTCTCTGTTCCCTAACTCTCATGATCCGATGGGACGGTAATCCGACACGACCGGAGAGAGATCAGGCGCAGGACCAACGGCTTTACGTACTTTCCGAGGCACGGCAGTGTCTAACACCGCCAACTTCCTAACTCCGGGCTGCTATTGAGATTTCTTAACAAAAAAACCCAATAACTTTTTGTTGGCCCGACCCGGGATTCGAACCTGAGACGTCATGCACAGCAGTCGCATTCACTACGGCTGCGCCACGGAGGCACCTTACTTAGTAATGTTAATTAAGACATTTTACATAGGTACTGTTATGTAAAATGATTATACTTATTTTGATGCTGAAATTACCAGTAATACAGCGATTTTATCTCGCTTTACTTTGAATGTAGTTTTCACTTAAACTTCACCCGACATTTCCGTTGCTTTTCAGCAACCATGGGCACGAAAACGTTAGGTAAAATGTAGATGAATAAAATTATACTCTGCCAGCTCAGAAAATAATTATATATACAAAAATGTTTCTGTATTTACAGAATACAAACCGTTTAACTCCACGGGTAGTTGTTATAAGATACACTTGGAAAAGAAGTTGTGGGAGGATGCGGCGGGCATATGCGCTTATGAAGGCGGGTACCTGGCTATCGTGAATGATTACGCCGAGGCAGAGGTCATCAAGAGTTTGGCCTTCCCTCCAGATATGAAGTGGTATGTGTACGTGGGGCTACGCAATTATGGACCAGACAATGGTTGGAGGAACATTAGAGGTAAGTCTTTCTATCGCTATATTTGATGGGATGGTCGCTGTAACGCAGTAATAGTAATACTAGCGGACCCGAATGACGATGTCCTGCCCGAACGTTGGCTTAAAAGAAAATGCAAGAAACCGATCGCAGCGCCCAGCGCTATTACCGTGTCTGACAGACATAATGTCTGTGTCAGGGGTACTTTACAAACATACCCAGACTCAGAACGATTATTTATAGGCCACACAAATATTTGTCCATGTTGTTTGTAGCAGGGGCGAGACTGTCACTAAAAACGTTACGCGAAACTTGCAGTATTATTATATAATTGTTTATTTACTTTCAGGTTACCCTGTTGATGAGATATATAACAATTGGATTGATAGTACTGGTCTCAAGTCGCCAAAATATTGTTGTGGCCTGTTGAAATACACCGGTCAGTTGGATTGGGATTCGTGCTACGAAAATGAACACGCATTCCTTTGTGAAAAATACATTAAGTACGATTAAAAATTACCATTAAACTTGAAAAATATATAATTATCTAAATCAATGTTGTTTTGTTTTAGAGTTCGAAAAAACTCTTATACAACAGCTTTGTCCGTCTGTCCGTACGTCCGTCTATCTGTTTGTTATACAACTTTCAACTCGAGAACCGTAAGAGCTAGAAACTCGCGATCAACCCCATTTGACTCAACATAGTCGATATATCCCCGAAATGACTATGACCTTTGACCTCTGACTTCAAGGTCATATGGTATCACGTGACCTTTGCATATTACTTTAACCATTTTTTCGAACACTAAGATTTACGGCAATTCATTGGCGATTCTCACTTGTTTATAATAATCATACGCCATCTTATTCTATATCCATAGAACCTATCCTGGTTTCCTCTATATTACGACGATGTTTAGCTATAGTTTAAAGCCCGACAGAGGGCAGAGACTATTGCCGTTTACCGGGCACGCTTTCTAAATCTATGGGACTAAGAATTTCTTGATACAAAATGACCTTTGCCCGACTAAAGTATAGACTAGAGTATCCAACCCATAACTTCAAGAAAACAAAGGCCCGACCACAACGAGAGCTTTTAATATAATTTATAATTTGACCAAGTTACATCAAAGTCATAACTGTGTATCTATCTTTTGGCACACCCTTTAGACTGTATATCGTTTCCATAGTCTATACTACTAGTTATAAAATAATTGGGAAGAGAGCCTATTAGAGTCAGAGATTGTTGAGCTGTGGTGAAAAGGATTCACAAACTAATTATTATAAGTTACAGCTCATATTCTTAATCGTGGAATGACCTTCTTGCGTTCGCGAGACAAATTTGAGTGCAACTATCTCAAAATAGTCGATTTTGTCCTTAAAACAGACAACGCACTAGGATTAAATCCAGTATCGTGGAGGACTTAACAAACATTCAAACAACGGACACAAAGCACACCCAGGCTCAGAACAACAATTTGTGGATAACACAATTTTTGTCTCGTGTGGAGATCGAACCCACAACCCTCGGCGCGGCGGCAGCGGCGAGGCGACCACTTAAATCACTAAGCCATCCGTGCAGTCAAAACCTGCAATGGAACACTTTTGAAAATGCTAAAAAGAAACATAGCAATATACACGTGTAGTAAAAGCGTTACTACAGCGTAGACTTCTGCGTAGATCTCATAGATTTAGTCTACGAAATAGATATGTATGTGTGCTACAAGAATAACAATTTCGTAGCACTCGTAGCAAAGTAGGCTACAGCGATCGATATATCATAATTATAACAGCGTGGTGACAGCGTCGTAGACAAATTAATTTCTGCAATACGTAAATTGGTAAATTTTCGATGTGTGGTCGTGCGTTTACAGTATGTCAAAACAAAAATTTGAGTCACGGTTGGCGGAATGTATGACACAAGGCTCAAAAAAATGGTTTTTATACGTTCGTGTTTTGTTTGCACTGATTAATGTCAAAGTTTACTAGAGGTATCTTAAAATCGCCAGAGAATTTTGAAATATTATATCAGATGTTTTGTGTTTTTAAAAAGACCACTGTTTCTAATTCATGTCTCACGGGAGGTTTTATAACTTTGAAATAACGGACATAAAGACACCTTTAATTATTTATGGAAGATAAATCGTATATGAGGAATATGCGTTTACTTTATTGATAAATTAATAAAATTCAAGTTAACTGATTATCATTGAATCGACGGTTGTTAGATTGAAAATAATCACAAATTAAATAAAAATGCATTGTGAGTTTAAATCTCATTCACATAATATTTTAATAGCGTTTTTCTGAAAGAGAATATTCATTATACTTGTTTTGTTTCAACCAGCTTCTTTTCACATATGAAATGGTTGTAGATGTAACATGGACGGTTGTCTAACTTCCCTGGAGAGCGGAATATGCCACAATAGAAATCCTTGTTCCATGGACGCCCACAATACCAGCCATCATAGACCTCGTCCAAAGTTTTACCTGAAAATACATGACTTTGATAAAACTACTTCTACTAATATTTTTATGCTATTAAATTGAGCTGGTTGAGGTTAAACTGAGTAAAAACCACGTCTCAGTCAACTCCAAATGACAGGCAATGACACCAAGCCTACCCAGATTGCATTGGTGGAAAGATCTAGACTCTTTTCTAAATAATGGCAAAATAGGAAGCATATATGCCTGTGTCCTGCAGTAGACGAATAACGGATAAACAAAACTATTTATAAAAATTGGTAAATGAATAGGTACTTCAAACTCCATGGTCATTCATTCATTTAGGTCATAAAGCTGGTTTACTTTACGTTAGTAAAGTAATACGAAGTACCTACACATTTACAAATTTTCATAAATAGTTTACACTCGTATCACTCGCACCAATTTGAGAAATAATGCCCACGTTCATAGTTACAGGACAAAAGGTCTTCTGATGTAACTATGGTATCCAAAGTTGGCAGGGCTTTTCTTGGAAGAATATCCTATGCTTGCTTAATGAGGTTTAAATTACACTATGGTAGGACGTTGAAATTAATTTTACACCTGTCAGATTCCCTATCTAAAGGACCCTAATAGATAGGGTTTCAGGGGGAGAACTATGGGTCTCCCCCTTTGAACCAGAGTACTGCGGGGCCAGAAAGCCCACTGCGTCTCGAAAGGTGTGTTCTATCGACCGCTGATTAGAGTGCGCGGTGCCTGACATTGGTGTTGGACTCGCAGGGGTATGTGGTTAGCCGCAGAGGACGACATGTTCGTTTCTCGGCAAGCACGTGGCGTTCGAGCGTCGTTCTAATGCGCAGCTAGTGCAAACCAGTCAGTCGCGTGAGGTACGGAGTTGTTATTAACGAAGTAGCGGCGTGGTTTCGCTGCTACAACGCATCTCGGGCGCTTGTCTGCTCAGCATGTAAGAGTCATAGCTGGAGTGACTCGGGCCACACCGGACTTGTAGGCCTATTTGGGTAGGCGTATGGATGTACGTCGAGAAGTGAGCGTGCTTTACACAGCTCCGGTACCATACTGGAGATATGGGAGGCGGCTTCTCCGTCGGCTTCAGCGAGGTTCTCGTTAGCAATTCCTAGAGTTGCGGGTGGTAGGCGGCTTTATTGCTCCGGTACCTATCTGGAAAATAGGTAGTGTCACTTGGGCACGAGGTAGCTCGCTTACGAGAACCGGATCTCTGAGCTTAGGGTGAAGAGTCGAGATTTGGGGACAAGACCTGTCTATAACTGGTTCCGGAAGGCGGCACTGGAAGGTACAGCGGCTCCCTTAATATAACCTTGACGGTTGGTGTACGGGAACGCTATATCATAAACTGGACCAGGCGTAGAGAGAGGGGATGTCAGATTTCCACTTACTATATATAAACATTCTACATTATATTGGTCTATTAGTACTTTAGCGATTGTTCAGATCGTACCTGGCAAAAGAACTGTTTCCTAAGATTTCCTCCTTTCTATCCCATCTTCTACATTTTCAACGACATCGCCGTCATGTACTTAAGTCAAAATCTTACCAGTAACACTCTTCCAGTTTCCAGTCCTTGCCGGGTCCTCAAGTCCTACATATATGTGCGGGAAATCTGGGAATACAGCTAAAGTTAATTGCTTTATAACCTCCGCCTCATTGTCATCGTCAATAACGACTAAATGACCCTTCTCGGCCACGCACGTTTTTTGGGCATTTTGCCACGTTATCTCCTCTTGATGTACCTTATAGCAGCTGCCTGTTGACGCGATGTATTTGTAATCTGTAATTTTAAAAAAGTAAAGGTTTTTATTCCAACCCAAACGCCTAAACCAGTTATGTAAATAGTACCTTGTCATAATAATATTGTATATATTTTTCTATTATTTAATGATACTACTTCCACACTAGAAATAAATCCTGTGTCGCGAGGGACTTCACAAGCATTTAAATAACGTACACAAAGAACACCCAGATTCGGAACAAACATTTGTGGATCACATAAAATGTTCGTCCCGTGTTTGATAATATTATAGTATGTATTAAACTGTCCCACTGCTGGGCACGGTCCTCTTTCTAGTGTGAGAAGGGTTAGGCCATAGTCCATCACGCTGACTCAGTGCGAGTTGGCAGATTTCACATATCTTTGAAAATATTCACTACCTTATAGTATTTTCCAACTCATTTCAAGATCCTTGCGAGGCAGTCCATCGGTCTCCTGCTAGGCTATCGCTGGTATACATTTCATTGAATTCTTCTTAATTAAAAAAAATTAATTTTCGTCTCTTTGTAAATGTTCCTTTTAATAATTTACCTTTGTCGTCAGTGCCACACTTCGCTCTGGTCACGTCCAGTTCACTGTAGCACATAAACGGTAGGCGCATACAGCACGGCACAACACGAATACTGTCTTGGTCCATAGCTAAACAGCTGCCATTGCGGGTGTCAAGCGTTTTAACCATGGTCATCACGCCCGCAGTCATATTAGTAAGTGCAATACCTGAAATGTAAAGCTCAATAACTGTACATGCCTTTAATGATGGCGTTCAAGAGTTTGGATACAAAGTAAGTCTAATTCGTTTTGAATATCGGCCTCGGTGGCGTAGTGGTTAGTGTAACCGACTGCCACGCCCTGAGGTCGCGGGTTCGATTCCCGCACAAGTCAAACATTTGTGTGCATGAACATGGATGTTTGTCTTGGTCTGGGTGTTTCTATGTATAATATGTATGTATTTACAGAAAAAAAGTATATATGTATGTTTATCCATTGTCTAGTACCCATGGTACAAGCTCTGCTTAGTTTGGGCTAGATGGTGTTGTGTGTATGTGATAGAATATTATTATTATTATTATTATTATTATTAATATTTCGGATATGAATAAGGAAAACGCTCTATTTTTTAAGAAGACTGCTGTGTCACGGGGGACTTTACAAACATTCAAACAACGGACACAAAGAACACCCAGACTCGACGCAACCATTTGTGGATCACACAAAGTTTTGTTCTGTGGGATTCGAACCCACAACACGCGGCGCAGTGGCAGCAACGAGGCGATCACTTAAACCACTACTCCATCCGTGCAGTACATGGTTTTACGTTAACCATTAACATATACTGCACGCCTAGTAACAGTTTTATCACCGTTCTACCTTATTCCAAACAACAATTTGATTGTGCTTTTCTTACTGATCTCTCTACACGAGTTCTTTGATAAAAGAGTTCATGAGTATGACAATCGTTCATTGGACAATGTGTTCCAAAATTAATATCCAGTATACCTTCATACGGAACACACATGACCTCACGGTTATATTTGTTTATACTTTTTGATACGATGCCCACAATAATATTTTATTTATATCCTATCCAAAACATTTAAAATATTTCTAAACATTTCTTATATAACATTAGGTATAACTTAAATAACTCTCTGTTATCTTTTTATAAAAGACATCTTAAGTGCAAGGAATATTTTTGTGTCGCAGGTGTTGTTTGACTGTTTGTAAAGACCACAAACATTACAACAACGGACACAAAGGACGCTCAAACTCAGATTAAATATTTGTGGATCTAACAAGGGGATGTGTTGTGATCGAACCCACAACGCTACGCGTGGCGGCAGTGGCGACCACACAGTGGAAGACCACACAGTCGCATACGCTGCTATGAATTAAACATGGTGTTTTTATGTGTACGCTTAGACCTTACAAATATTTCGACCTTGCTTCTACCCCTTGGAGTATAGTACTTTTTCTGGATGAAAAATACCCTATGTAATTTTCTGTACCTTTGGCAACGTGTATAAAAAATTTCGTGATGATCGATCAAGTAGTAAAGGCGTGAAAGCGTAACAAATAAACAAACATAGACATTCGCATGTATAATATTCCTAGAATTTACCCTACCCGCGGAGGGGTACGCGTCATGCATTCCCCCACGTTAAAAAAAAAAAGTAAGTTAATAGTTAGTTGTAAGTTTGTGATTATAAATAATAATATATGGAGAAGAGGCCCGTTGCCAACAAGCGGCCCATCCACTATAAAAGGCAGCGAGCGTGCACACCGTGGGGTTTTGGTCCGTAGGCCCGAAGAACGGGAAAGCCGGATATAGCCCTCTCACCTCCTCTTGTGGCGAGAGGGTATGCATCAGGCGCATTTCAGCAAAATAAAGGTTAGTAAGAGTACTTTGTCTGGATGTAAGGTATCATATGTCCCTTTCTGTACGATTGACGCTTTCACGCCTGAACTATAGTCTATCCTAATAGAATTTGAGAAAAAGGTAAACAACTTTTAGTGACATATATCATAAAATATTTTTCTGTAAAATAAATTTATGTATATTTATCAAAAAAAGGACTTCCATACAGCTTATTGTATTCATTAACTACTTTTGAAAGAGAGTTTGAATGTTCTAAATGACTTTATATTTAATTAGGCATGAAACGATTGCTTACATAAAATATTTATTCTATTGGAACAGAGTATACTTGACTGATTGTCACGAATCAAACAACAAACAGTTACGTAGGTCAGGCGTGAAAGTAAAACAAACTCACTCTGGCATTTTTATATTAATAAGGATTAAACACAAACCTTCTTCAGATGTAAAAGTTTCGGGTTGTTGAGTGAGCTTAGTACCGATGAAATATGGCGTGTTCTTGGCGCTGATCAAAGACTTCATTCCATTAAGAAGCTCTATCGTTGTGGGCGAGGCTACAACTGAACCTGTAGTAGACACACACATTATTGATATATTGTGATTATAAATAATAATATATGGAGAAGAGGCCCGTTCCCAACAATCGGACAGATCATATACAGGTCTACTATTATTATTATACCATGTGTTTAGAATTTCGGCTAGTGCAGCCAAATTTAAAAAATCTGTCCATTTGCGCAGGACATAACAGAGTGTGTGAGGGCACAAAAACAAGGGCATTTTAATTCCCTCAATCTCATAGGCTGATAAGACAGCACTGCGATGACAGAGAAGTCAGGACCACGACTATATACGGGTTACGTATTTTTGACATGAGTTGTGTAGCACCGCCAACTTTCTAATTCCTGCTATAGAAAATTTACTAACAAGAACACCTAATATTATCTAGGTAAGTTATTATCTATGTTTGCCTTATATTGTGAACTAGATTATGCCCGCAGCTCGGTCGCGTATATGTTGGTTACAAGTTTTTGCTGGATAAAAAATATTCTATGTCCTTCTCTGTTCCTCTGACAACGTGTATGCGAAATTTCATGATGATCGGTCGAGGTGTTAAGGCGTGAAAGTGTAACAAACAAATTCACATTCGCATTTATAATTTTAGTTAGGACTTAATGAATTAATTATAATATTCAGTCATTGAAATTAAAGTACTATATACGGATTTTATCGCGTTATTTATTTTACACTTTATTACAAAATTTTGAAACTGTTACACTACTACTACATACTATTAAACTTTACTAATTTTAAGCTAATTAAATTATTAAAACTATTAAAACTATTTATATTTAAGTTTCCCCGACGTTTCGGTTGCTTTTCAGCAGCCATGGTCACGGGGAGACTAAGATGGTAGTTGTCTCAATGTTCCAGTGTCGTTATTTCAAAGTACCCGAACATAATTTAATCATTGGTGTTTCTATTTACGCAGAATGAGCTCAGAGTATCATGAAGTCTAGCTGTGGTTTGCTTCTTCTTGGGTTTGACTATTTGAATGACTGGATCCCAAGCTGGTGATACATTCCAACCATCTTCTCTATTGCAATTAGGATGTTTTTTGATTTCAATAGCCTCGCGAAGCATCCTTGGTAGGAATCTGTGTGTGTTTCAGTCATTTTACAATCTAACAGGTTTATTATAAACTATCGGTTCATGGACAAAGAGCATAGGAAATTTACCTTTATCCTTACACTGCTGATGCGCCTCATCCCATGTGCTTACGACCTTATGTATTGTTATACCGAGAGGGAGCTCAGGGGTCTCTATACTTTTGGTTTGCACGACATCTGGGAAGTAAAATATACTTAATGTACAGGGTAGAAACAGTTGAACCTAGGATTTGTTTTTATTAGGAAAAGACATCTCCTACTCTAGAAATACATCCTGTATCGCGGGGGACTTTACAAACATTTAAACAATGGACACAAAGAACTTCCAGACTCGACGCAACCATTTGTGGATCACACAAAGTTTTGTACCGTGTGGTATTCGAACCCACAACACTTGGCGCAATGGCAGTGGTGAGACGACCATCCACCATCCGTACAGTCTAACAATATTGTTATTTTATTATATGTTAATATTTGATAAATTTCATTATGTAATTCCAAAAATACTATTGTTTATAGGGTTGAATAAATAAACAAACTAAATCATACTAAGGAGAGGCCGGGTATATGAAGGGTTTCCGTCATAGGAGATATTTATTTTTATCAATTACATGTGTCTAGCTTTTAATGCAGTGGATTAGAGGTACCTCGTGATTATTTATTATGTTAACAAGTACCTTGTTTTTTAATTTGATTATTATTGAAGAATGTAAATCCACAACCGCATTAAGTCACAGACTGCCTTTGCATAGTCACAAAGTGTAAGTGTATGCGCGCGCCATCATGCCATCCTACTGTCTATTTTAGATTTATATTAAAACATATACCTTAGCCCAAATTATTTCATCTTTATAATATTATTAAGTTATTATTGTTATTATCTTTTTATTATTACTTTTTTATAGTCAGTAGTATATGGCAAACATTATAAAATACTGAGATTATATTTAATTGGCGATTTAAAAGAGTGGCCGTGAGTTTCTTGCAGGTTTCTTCTCATAGGCTCAACCCTTTGCCTGAACCTAGCAACTAACCTAAATGTAGCTTCAGTAACTTAATAAACTCACTAACCTATACATTTTAACGTTCATAAGTGTTACTTTGTGACCTAAATGAATAAATGATTTTTGACTTTTATTTTGACTTTGACTTTGATTTGAAATAGCATTAGCTTAAATACATCACATGTAACCAAAGAAAGAATTCTAATTTAATTTATCGCTTGCGGTAATATATTTTAACTCTCGCTCGCAACTTCGCGTAAAAATAGATTAGATTAGGTTATTAACAGTCCTTTTTTTAAATAACTTAAAGACTATGTTACTTAGCTTAGCTTTCTAATGGTGAAATATTTTTTAAAACTGATTGATTAGTTTTTGAGTTAAATCTAAAAAGAAATCGAATCTTTCCTTTTTATATATAATGGACAGGGACCGTTTCTGCCTAGCATACATGTACATTAATAGACGCATAATTATATATAAATTAAAACCTTTTATTAAGAATCTATCCAATTATACGTCATAGGAATTTCTTAATCATTCCATTACTGTCCTATTACTCTTACAGGGTTTATATTATACATAATAATATCAGCCCTGTATTAAACTGTCCCACTGCTGGGTACGGGCCTCTTCTCAGTGTGAGAAGGGTTAGGCCATAGTCCACCACGCTGATCTAGTGCGGGTTGGCTTGACTTCACATATCTTCGAGAACATTATCGAGAACTCTCAGATATGCAGGTTTCCTTACGATGTTTTCCTTCACCGTTAAAGCAAGCGATAATTAACTATTTTATACGCATATAATTTCGAAAAGTCAGAGATGCGTGCCCTGGGATCGAATTCGAGACCACTGCGTGGCAGTCCAACGGTTTCCCACTAGGCTATCGCTGCTGCTGTAGATTATACATAATACATCACAACAGACAAGAGAGTTATGAGCCCGAGTAGGTTCATGACCAAAATATATATTTGTTAATATCTAAGAAATCGGAAGTTAGTGGATTATGTAACTTTTACTGTTAATATTAAAGCATACTAAATTAAAAATAAAGCATAATTCGTAAATGTAGATACATTACATTTTTAGATGCTAGGTAGAGTGCCCTAAGAAAATAGGCCATTTCCTTTGGACAACCGACAGAAACACGCCGAACTTCATTTACTTACTAAACGTGGAGTATTTATTGACTATACTCATACAATTCGCAGACAACTTACATAAACATTGAACAATTTTTTTAATAAATTGCCTGTCGATATAAAATCATTATTGTACAAAAGGGACTTTGAAACTGAGCTCAAGCGGCACCTGTTAAAAGAATGCTATTATTGAAATTAAACTGCTATATACGGATTTTATCGCGTTGTTTATTTGACACTTTACTACAAAATTTTGAAAATTGTTACACTATTACTACTATTAAACTTTACTAATTTTTAAGCTAATTAAATTATTATTAAACTATTTAGATTTAATTTATTTTTACACTTTCCCCGACGTTTCGGTTGCTTTTCAGCAGCCATGGTCACGGGGAGGCGAGAGAGGAGAGAAGTAAAGTTTAATAGTAGTAATAGTGTAACAATTTTCAAAATTTTGTAATAAAGTGTCAAATAAACAACGCGATAAAATCCGTATATAGCAGTTTAATTTCAATGAATAATATTCGCGTAAATAGAAGACAATAGAATGCTATTACTCCATAAATGACATGTAAAAATTATAATTTATTTTTAACTTGACATGATATATTATGGACTGATTCTGACATTCTTATTTATAATTTATTTTGACATGGCAATTAATTTATTAATTTATTTTTAATTAGATAAATATGTAATTTTGATCACAATTGAATTAGTTATTTGATGTAATGTTAATTTTATTGAAATAATTATTTGATTATATTAGTATTATAATTATTGTTGTATGTTCACACACAATGTAAAATTGTTATTGAATAAATAAATAAATATGAAATATGAAACAAAGATAACTTATCACAAATCACTCACCAGGCGTCAGTGACAGAAGGGCGACACAAATAATCAAAGTGAACATTGTGAAGGCTCGCAACAACCGAACGTTGTAACTGCAACTTGAGTAATACGGTCAGTTATATGAGCACAGCATTCGTGATATTATACACACTGACCCATGAACTCTCTTTATCTCTCTGCTTAGATTTATTATATTTCGTTTTTCGTTAAGTCTCATCTCACTTATTTAATAGAAATCTGGGGTTCGGCTGCGAAAACCAACATTATTCCTTTACAGCGTGTACAAAACCAAATAATAAAAGTACTCTTTCACTACCACAAATTAACATATACACCTACACTCTACAAAAACACTGAATTATTTAATCTCAAGCAAATATACACCCAAAATATATGTACATTAATAATAAAGACTACTCTAGGACACGTTCATACTCAAACTTCTATAACCAAAAGAACATTCACACATAGTCTAAGAAACACAAACAAACTAAAACTCACAACACCGAGAACCGAATACGGTAAAAGAAATATGTTGTACGACGGTGTCAAACATTATAACAAATTGCCTAATTAATTAAAAGAGATGGAAAGAATGCCTATTTTCAAAAATAAAATAAGAAAGTACATCAGCGAAAATATATATTAAATCATCCTAACATTCGACAAAGCAAGTACTTATATAACACATTTAATACAGTTAAATAAAATAAATAAACCATAAAAGATGAAAAGAATATACTTACCTAATATATACACAAAAAAAAATTAACTAATTACACATTAGAGTTTATTTTTACACACAAAATAAATTATGCTAGTATCGTATTTGTTCAATATATATTTATATATATATGTATATATTTTTTTTAAACTATACAATTATAATAATTATACTAATAATAATACAGAACCAAAGTCTATAAACATGAAAAATATTAAAGATACACAGCATCGTATTATGTCATTGCAGCAAAGTTTCACAAAACGTCTGCTACGTTATTTATTGTAAGTATTTTTTTTTGGAGCCATTACTTTTCAAACAGATCGCACTACTGTCATATTTGTTAATACTTTGTATTTATAATGTAATTTATTATGCTCATTAAGTGGACTGTATGTTCTTTTGAGTTAATAAAGATCTTTAAACTATATTATTGAATTATTTACTAATTTCCGATACTAAAATTTTGCGTTATAAAATAGTTTTCAATGTCTAAATTTAGCACATTAACTATTCTTAGGAGATCTGTTATTCTGTTTCGGATACGACATATCTAACACTTTTGCACCTATCAGTATAATACAATATCGGCCCTGTATTAAACTGTCCCAGTGTGGGGCACAGCCCTCTTCTTAGTGTGAGAAAGGTTAGGCCATAGTCTACCACGCTGACCCAGTGCGGGTTGGCAAACTTCACATCTTCGAGATCATTATGGAAACTCTCAGACATGCAGATTTCCTCACGATGTTTTTCGTTTGCTGTTAAAGCAAGTGATAATTAAGTATTTAATACGCACATAAATTTGAAAAGTCAGAGAGACGCGCCTTGGGATCGAACTCGAGACCTCTGCGTAGCAGTGCGTATGCGACTGTATGGTCTTCCACTGTGTGGTCGCCACTGCCGCCACGCGTAGCGTTGTGGGTTCGATCACAACACATCCCCTTGTTAGATCCACAAATATTTAATCTGAGTTTGAGCGTCCTTTGTGTCCGTTGTTGTAATGTTTGTGGTCTTTACAAACACTCAAACAACACCTGCGACACAAAAAATATTCCTTGCACTTAAGATGTCTTTTATAAAAAGATAACAGAGAGTTATTTAAGTTATACCTAATTTCATATAAGAAATGTTTAGGTATATTTTAAATGTTTTGGATAGGATATAAATAAAATATTTTTGTGGGCATCGTATCAAAAAGTATAAACAAATATAACCGTGAGGTCATGTGTGTTCCGTATGAGGGTATACTCGATATTAATTTTGGAACACATTGTCCAATGAACGATTGTCATACTCATGAACTCTTTTATCAAAGAACTCGTGTAGAGAGATTAGTAAGAAAAGCACAATCAAATTGTTGTTTGGAATAAGGTAGAACGGTGATAAAACTGTTACTAGGCGTGCAGTATATGTTAATGGTTAACGTAAAACCATGTACTGCACGGATGGAGTAGTGGTTTAAGTGATCGCCTCGCTGCTGCCGCGTGTTGTAGGTTCGAATCCCACACGGAACAAAAGTTTGTGTGATTCACAAATGGTTGTTCGGAGTCTGGGTGTTCTTTGTGTCCGTTGTTAGAAGTTTACAGGAATTAGTATAAGTGCGGAAGTTATCTTTTTTTTTTCTAAGTAAATAATATATGTAAAAGAGGATTGCAATCAGAAACAGTTCTAACTATCACAGCAGATATGTCGACTGTCACCGAAGTTAATAGTAGGACAATGATGATACAACATTATGCTTTTTCTCTTCTCCTAATTATATTCAAGCTGTTAGATGTCGACTCGCTGGGCCATGGGGTTCAAGTGCCGGGTCGCTTTAGAGACAGCCAAGCGGCTGATCGACGCTTGACCAATAGGCTGTTTTTTTCTTTGCGCAAAGAATAACCATTACTTTCCTACGAGGCAATGTAGCTAGTCTTCTGGGCACGTTGCCAGTTGACAGCGACGTGGAGAAATATTATAAGGCTTCCTAAATTTTGTTTTGTTTTTTCTTTCACCTTCCTGTAAATAATTTGTTTGTATCATCATCATCATCTCAGCCAAAAGAAGTCCACTGCTGGACATAGGCCTCCCCAAAGGTCTTCCATTTGTTTGTATATATTATTAATATAATAATAAACAGATTGTTTGGAATCATTTCAGAATCGGACGCAGAAAAGTAAAGATACCAAACTATTAGAGTGTCATCACTGCACGGATGAAGTACGAGTGTATTTACGTAAGTGATCGCCTCGCTGCTGTCACTGCGCCGAGTACTGTGGGTTCGATCCCCACACGGAACACAAATTTGTGTGACTCACAAATAGTTGTTCCGAGCTGGATGTTCTTTGTGTCTGTTGTTTGAATGATTGTAAATTCCCCGTGACACTGGAACTACTCCCAGAGAGAACCAGTAACCATATAAATACCTTTTTCTTCTCTCTAAGCCTTTATTATTCCCAAGTCACTTGGAGTCGGCTTTTCTGGTCTAACCGGATTTGACTGGATATCAGTTTTTACACGGAGCGGCTGCCATCTGACCTAACTAACGATACCCTAAGGCTAGACCAGTGTCAGGATATTAGAGGGTACTGACTTTCATTTTTTTCTATAGATGTTCATGGCAGCCGGGACCGACGGCTTAACGTGCTCTCCGAGGCACGGAGCAGGCGATAATTGTCAATTGTCAATCCAAAACAAGAATAAGTGCGGTGTAGCATGAGTTTGCGCGAAAATATAAATATGTATGTCAACTTAATGCTGAGCACTTGCATTGGCAGTTGCCCAATTAATTTAGTTATTAGGTGTCTCCATAATCGACTGAATTAATATATCTTTTTCCAGCCATTATTTTTGCCGGTTAGTCAGCAGCGCTTGGGGTCGGCTTTTTTGGTCTAACCGGATTTGACTGAATATCAGTTTTTACATGGAGCGGCTGCCACCTGACCTCCGCAACCCGAAGGCTAACGATACCCTAAGGCTAGACCAGTGTCAGGATATTAGAGGGACCGACCGACCGACCCAAGTGACTTGGGAATAATTAAGGCTAAGGGAGAAGGAAGTCTGCAGCGCCTGTGGTATGCATGCTTGGCTTTTTGAAGTGCAGGCAGGTAGCGCATTTTGGATCTGATGATGGAAAAAGGCTGATGCCTTCTTCGTGCAGTCCTTTACTGAGTGACCTTGGTCACCACAGTGACAGTATGGCCGCATGCCCATACTGTTGACACTTATAACATCTAGTGACTAAAGTAAAGTCTCTCACAGGACAAGATGACCAATTCACAAGTACTCTTTGTTTTGTTATTAGAGCTTTACGAATGTCTCAGATACTTATATTATACAGGGTGTCCCAGAACTTAACGTGAAGCCGAAACGGGGTGACAGGATTGATTGTAACCATCATGAGAAAAATTAGAAAAATAATCTATCCCATGCAGTTTCAAAATTATGGGCATTTAAGGAAAACCTAGAAATTTGGTCAAACTGTAACCATTTTTCGGTTATTGTGGTTAATTTTTATTATTTTTGTAATGACAGATATCAGCTTCTTCCTAACGTTGACTTGGTCGACTGCACGGATTGTTTTATTTTCTCGATGTCGTCCTTCGTATCTGTGCTAATTATAACACCTCCATTCCTAGTTTTACGTACTCCTCTCACTTGCAGTTTCATTTTTGTTGGACAAATAATTTGATGAACAAGTGATTTTATTTGATAGCTTGATTTTATTTTTCATCAGTAGCAAAAATAGCCACTAAACTCAAATTAAGCGGCTGAATAAAATTATTAGTACCTTGTTTTACAAAATCAGCATAGGAAGGCCTCAACAATCCGCTTAAGATCCTGCAGTCGCTGTGATAGATCAAGTCGGTCTTGCAATGTCTGGATAGAGGAGTAGGCTTGTACGGCTTTATACTTGAGGGTCTGGTATTGCACTGCCATATGTGATGTACCGCTGCCTACCTTTCGAAATAAACTATTTATGCGCAATTTCTGCTCAGCATTAAGTTTTCCTTCGGCTGCAACAGAGCATACCTCGTTGAGGCACTGCTCAATAGATGAAATCCAGGATCGAATCTCCGGTGTTGAGATGGCTTCAAGAACATCGTCTCGTTGGATCGGAGATTTAGGGCGCGGTGTTTATGCAGGTGCAGACGCCGGCGTCGACGGCGGGCTGCGCACTGTCCTGCCACTTCGGTTGAAGGAGCTATTCTCCATTTTCTAAACTGTTTTACTTGCTATCTACTAAACATTTCCATAAATTCATTCACTGTCGTAGCTATTATACCGAATATGTGACACGGTTTGCGTTATTGACAAAAACAAGGTCACGATTCAATAATTTTTTATTTTTTTATTTTAATATCTGTTCGACACGTCCGTACTCAATGAAGTGTAAATAAAATTCCAAAGTAGCCAACTACAACACATGAGCAATGGAGTAAATTTCTGTGGACGAATGAATGCAGAATAGCCTAGAGCTTTAAACAGCAGTGAGTTTGTGTGTAGAAAAAGCGTGGTTAGCTGTTTCTTTAACCAAAAACCCAGGCAAACGTGAAAGAATCAGAATGACGGGTGTAATGTTACGAATCAGCATGAAATAAGCATGTATCAAATCTACCTTGAATACCTAAATCTACCTATAAAGAAAGCAATTCAACCTCTTTTAGTTTAGAGATAGCACTAAAAGAAAGTGAGCCGCTAAATTGACGTCAGGTCTACGGGTGTATTTCTGTTTCTGAACAAAATACCAACTTTTTAAGTATGGATTCACTTCCATATAAATCTACTTGTATACTACCTTACAATACTACAAACAAATATTAAATCTAAGGAATAAATAATAAAGCGTGACATGAAAATAAAATTTAGAAATTATTAAGCGCCTGGCGCCGGCCTCACACAGCTCGTTCCGTAAATAAGTACATTTCGGAGGTCAAAATGCGGAAATTTTAGTAGCCAGCTATAAGTACTGGAATAAATACCACTGAGTATATCTGGAATATGTAAGAGGAATGTTAGACTAACTACTCCATGAATTAAAAACCGTATTGGAAGCCTCTAATCTCTACCTAGGAAGAAATTCCTCATTAAATACATTTAAAAAATATGGTCCAGGGAATCTCAGATCGCACACAGGCGATTATCAAGGTCAGAGGTAAAAAACTGGTAATTCATTTAAGACTATTCATATTATTCTTAAGAAATTATCTAAATGTATAATCTTATTTTTACCTCGTGTTACTGTTTTTAAAAAGTTTGCATTATTTATAAAATTATCAAATTCGTAAATCTTCTATTGCCCTGGTAATCATATTCACTATAAAAAGGAAAAAAAATGATGAAATGGTAAAAAAATCATATTGTTTCATTTAATTATGATAATAATTCAAGAAATATGTTTGTGCCAATTTCCGTGCCGCTGAATGTATTTTTTTACTTGAGTTACAATGGTTGAATTTTAACCACTGGGTGACCACTAGTATGAATAATGCAGCGTAAAATTTATTATCATTGTACAATAATAAGGTTGCATTAATGTCAAAACAGTAATCAATTTAACAAAATTATTTAAACAAGCTGTCCTTCGCCGATTCACCCGCGATGAAGCCAGGCTCCTGAGGCTCGTAGCATGATGTTATATACCACGTTACTTCTGGACAAAGCAACTTTCTAATGCCAAAAGCATTTTAATTCGGGCGAGTGGTTTTTAGGTTCATTTTTTACAAGCAAAAATACAAATATTAGTATATATATAAATTCGACACAAAAGATCCCACTGGGTCGAAGTGTCGCCGGTTTGCACTGACTGGCCCCCGTAACAAGATAAGATAAGATATATATAAATTATTGAATACTAACTTTTGATCGCGGTTCCGCTTGCGTGCATAGGCATTAATATAGCGCAATAATCAACGCGGATGTTAATGCGGATTCAGATATAGCGCAGGTTGCGACAAGAAAGAAAGGCCGATGAATGGCGCGATGATTCTTCAACTGAAGATGAGAATCAAGAAACACTATAAAATGGCTATAATAGTTTACGCTATACTCAAAAAGCGCTTTACCTCAAACGAAATTAAGGTCAATGTAAATGAAAATCTACTTAAATGATACAGCATTAATAGAGAAGAATTGCAAATATTATCAACAATGGCACTCAGATTTGTATTGACATAACTAGCCATTGTTCCTAAAAAACAGTTGTTCAGTACTGCCTACATTCCGCAATAAGTTCAAGCTGTTTTTAATAGACAAACAAAAATCATTGTAATATTAATTTTACGTACCTTTTTATCAGCTAAGTACAGCAACTTTACTTACGTATATGGTACCCTTCATGACGAAACATATTGTATATTGTTTATTTTATGTGATGTGTAGTGCATACTTTGTTAATTTGCGCGTACGCAGCGGTAATGTTTTATTACGCATCCTGCTCTATGAGACGCTTTCTAGACATTCATGACAGATGTAGCTTAATATGATCATGGCGTCAGCTGCTCAGTGTCACTCTCAGTGTCTAAGTGGCGTTCGGATACACATTACATTGTTCCATTGTTTTTATTTTTATTTTAAGTGTCATTTTCACATGCAGTATTAGTAGTATATCATAAGGTTATATTACACCATTTTTTTATTTTTTGTAGTCTACTATATATAAACATATATATATATATATATATATATATTACATATTTTTATTTTTATTTATTTATTTATTTATATATTCGTTGAAGACGCAGTAGCAGCGATAGCTCAGTGGGGAGACCAACAGACTGCAATGCAGAGGGTCTCGGGTTCGAACCCACGTCGCGCACCTTGACTTTCGGAAGATATATGACTTTTCGAAATTATGTGCGTATTGATTGACAATTATCGCCTGCTCCGTGCCTCGGAGAGCACGTTAAGCCGTCGGTCCCGGCTGCCATGAACATCTATGGCAGTCGTTATTGGGAAAGTCAGTACTCTCTAATATCCTGTCACTGGTCTAGCCTTAGGGTATCGTTAGCCTTCGGGTTACAGAGGTCAGGTGGCAGCCGCTTCGTGTAAAAACTGATATCCAGTCAAATCCGGTTAGACCAGAAAAGCCGACCCCAAGTGACTTGGGAATAATAAAGGCTAAGAGAGAAGAAATATTTGTTGAAGACTCGAATAGCGATGATATAAGTAAGTACTTATATCACCGCATTTCGTGTCTTCAAATTACCAACAGCTATAAAAGAATAAAATGGATATATATTTAAAATTAAGTTTAAAAAGTAGTTAATTGAAATTGTATTTTACAACCTAGAAGAAGAACTATTTCAGAACCTATAAGAGTTTATAGAACATCATATTATTTATCGTGAGAATATTTATATTGTACTTATATCTACTACGGATATTGTTCCCTGAAACAGATTTAAAATTAAAATATTGCATGTTATTTTTCACGAATAGGCTTAATTCTAAGATGTATATATGAGTTAATGTAAGGTAACCCACAGTTTTAAAAATATTTCGTAAGGTCTCTGTACTATGCATGTTATATATTGTTCTTATACACCTTTTTTGGAGAATAAATGTGGATTGAATGTTTGTCGAGTTCCCCCATTATACCATATAGTAATAAGGGATAAACATTTCTAAAATATGCATTTCTGGTTACATTTGCATTTGTTGTTTCAGACAGGATCGATAATGCATAACAGGCGCTGGATATTTTTTTGGAAATTTTCAATGTGCGCCTTCCACTTTTAATGTTGATCAATAACAACACCTAGAAAATTTATTACCTGAACTTCTTCAATTTTGGTTTTACAAACAGTTATGTTTAATAGTTTAGGTCTACTCTTATAATTTCTGAATTGTATTAATTTTGTTTTTGATAAGTTCACTTTTAATTTAACGACTGAAGCCAGTCAGCTACAGTTACTAAAGGATGGATTTGGATCGTTATTAGAGATACAAATCATCGGCATACATAACGCATAGATGGCTAATTAAATTTGGTAGCTCATTTATATATATCTAGTGTTTTCATAATTATATTCATACGTAGTTGCTGCCGAGTCGGCTAATTTGAAATTGAAATTCTCTTCACTTGTAAAGCGGTTCAAAAGTTCAATATTATAATTAAGTAGTTATAATTAATAAATAATCGCACGGTTCTCAAATACTACAGTACTATTGTGACTGCATAAACGAAATGTATAATTTGTTAGTTGTTTGTACCATCCTCCTTTCAAAAACAAGTAAGTAAAAAAAATAATAATATTATACGTGTTATCACCAATCATATGTCAATCATCACAGGGTTAGATTAGGTCCAACGCGGACTTAGACGACGACGTGGTTCCCGTAATGACTCAAGCAGATTTGCGAGCGGCGGCGTCAAGACTTCGTTCCAAGAACACCGCCCCAGGGCCCGACGGCCTTCCAGGCCGTGCGTGGGCGCTGGCATTAGAAGAACTCGCTCCCCGACCAAAAGGGCTCCTCAACAAGTGTTTAGAGCAGGGCCAGTTGCCGCGTCAGTGGAAGGCGGGGAAACTGGTCCTGATTAGGAAAGAAGGGCGTCCGGCGGACTCCCTGTCCGCCTACCGGCCCATCGTGATGCTGGACGAGAACGCAAAATTTTTTGAATTCTTTATTGCGGAGCGCCTCGTTCAGCGTCTTTCTTCAGCGGGCCCGGATTTGGCGGACAACCAGTACGGTTTCCGCCGCGGGCGCTCCACTATCGACAATGTTCTGTGCGTGAGGAGCCTCGCGGAGGATGCGGTGTCCCGAGGCGAGGTCGTCTTCACGGTGTCCCTAAACATCGCGAATGCCTTTAGCACCTTGCCCTGGAGTTGTATTAGACTTATTTTCCATCGAGTGCCGACCTACCTCATATTTGTCGGTAAGGGTAGTAATCTACCCGGGTCACTACGGTTGGAGTCGGCGAGAGATGTCGTGCGGTGTTCCACGGGGATCGGTTCTGGGTCCGCTCCTGTGAAACATCGGTTACGACTGGGTGCTGAGAGGTGCGCTCCTCCGTGGCGTCGGCGTCATTTGTTAGGCCGACGACACTTTTGTCATGGCTAGAGGTAAGACGCACCAGGCGGCGGCCATATTGCCGACCGCTGGGGTTGCACAAATCGTGAATCGTATCCGGCGATTAGGTCTTGAGGTGGCTCTGTCTAAATCTGAGGCCATCTATTTCCACGGTCCTTGGAACCGGCCACCTCCAGGGGCCCACAACATGGTAGGAGAGGTCTGCATCGCTGTCGAGCCAATTCTTAAGTATCTGGGTCTCTTGCTCGACAGCCGATGGGACTTTGTAGCCTATTTTCGTCGTCTGGCCCCCAGGCTTCTGGGTGCAGCAGGTGCGCTCGCACGTCTGCTGCCCAACTTAAGGGGGCCAGGCACCTCCTGCCGGAGGCTCTACGAAGGGGTCGTGCAGTCCATAACCTGAAGGCCCATAATATTTCGGCGTTTCGTGCGCCACAGCGTGCAATGGCCGTCAGGTTAATTAGAGGCTACCGCACGATCTCGTTCAAGGCAGTGAGTCTCCTAGCCAGATCGATGCCCTGGGATCTGGAAGCGGCGCTTCTGGTGTCGCTCTATCGTTGGCGCCAGGAAGCACTAGCTCGGGGCGAAGGACCAGGTTTTCCCGCTTTAGAGGCGGCACGGTCCGAACTCACACGTAAATGTTGGGTATGTCAATTCCACGGAAACAGTACTTTTCCATAATTTAAGACATGTATGTCCTTTTCTGTACTGTGTTTTAATAAACGTTTTCTGCGACTGATTAATTTAAATAATAATGTTCAGTAAAGTGAGGACCTGGTGAACCGTAACACAGGTGTTAAAATACCTATCACAGACACCAGTCCCTCACAAAATTTGACCCTCACACATTTTGTAAAATCCTTGTATTATGAAATTTGTAAGTACCTTTTTTGGGAAGAGAAAATTAATCAATTATTATTATTATTATTATGTACCCCTGACTATGTGTTTGCATAGTTAGAATTAGGATACGAATAAAGTTAATTTTTATGTTTGTTTATAGATGTGGTGCGAAGCAAGTATGTATACCGACCTCAGATCGGAGGCTGGTTAACACAGCATAAAGTAATTGAAACTTGGGAGAGCGCATATAAAAAATGCAAAAACGAAGGTAAGTACACAGTTACCCAATTAGTTTACTTTCACAGATATTTAGATAGCAGCGGCTCCACACAGACAAAGAAGTTTCGACGACAGACAAAAGATGGCTCTGTACGCAATAGGTACTTATAATCTCGCTCGCCATACAAACCTGAATCACGCAAGTTAAGATTACACAGCGACTTAGTGTATAATAACAATAATAATGTCCTCCAGACCGAATTTCGGTCATGGCGGCCCATCTTAACTGAATCTGGCCATCTGCGCAGGAGATATTATAGTGCACAAGTATGTGGGCAAACACAAGTGCACTCTCCCTAACTCTCATGATCCGATGGGACGGATAATCCGACACGACCGAAGAGAGATCAGACGCAGGATCAACGGCTTTACGTGCTTTTCGAGGCACGGGGGTGTCTAACACGGCCAACTTCCTAACTCTGGACTCGTATTGAGATTTCTTAACAGAAAAACCCAATAATTTTTTGTTGGCCTGACTCGGAATTTGAATGCACAGCAGTCACATTCACTACCGCTGCGCCACGGAGGCAGTATATATACAAGTTCCCGACATTAACAGTCAGGTTGCGGCCCACCATGCATGATCACCCAGCCTGGTCGGAGGATCCTTCCTTTGTATTGGAGGGACATCAGATTGAGTTCCTCCCAAAGGTTATAGAATGATCGGCATTTTATCTGATTTCTTCAAGGCTACAACGTAGGTATATGGGGCAGGGGTGTTTTAGAGTTTTAATAGTGAAAGTGTTAGCTGATGTATTTAGGTATGGTGATTTGGTTATCGACGCAATGTGAATGCATGAACCAAACACTCTCTCATCTGTTATGGTTATGCAACCCTTTTCCTGAAGTTAGCAACGAAAACTAATGTAACTTTAGTAACTTTAGTAAGCCTAAGCACTTGGACATTCATAATTATTATTAACTTTGATTTTAATAATATATACAGAGTGCAACAAACAGGTGTGGTCTTATATGAGGATTACATAATACAGTCTCTGTACAATAAAAACTGCGAGGATTAAATATATATAATAGGTATACTTGTTTTATTTTCACCAAGATATAGAATTTTCTTTTTTATTGCCATAATAATACCAAAATATTTTATTTGCTATGTAAACAATAATAACAGCTGACTGGGATGACTTCCTCAACAGAAAATGATCAGGCGATTTTAATAGTGATGTACTTAGTCTATATAGTTGTAGAATTCGAGACATAATTAAAAATCGATTGTCTCTGGCCACGAGTGTGCCACTGGGACTCAATAGGTTAATGCGTTAAATTAAAAGATTTTTTTAATAATCGTTATACTATTTTAAATAATTGTAACGTTATGGTAGTCAACCAGCTTTGGAGGCGTGGTTGACTTAGGATTTTAATAGAAATTAAAGATGAACAACGCGATCAATAAACATATATTTGCACTTACAAAAGGTGTATGAGAATAAACAGAACTATAATTATATTCAACTAGGTATTTAGTGGTAGTTCAGGGCGTGGTTCAAGATGAAGGCTTGTTACGTGGTCCCGGGTAGAAATGGACCACTTAACTTCGGTAGGCAGTGCAGCGGAAGGAGACCGGCACATATATTTTTATTTGTTTTTGTTATTTGTTAGCCTCAGATGGCTTTTACAACTTTACGCGGACTGTGGGTGAGCGCAGAGGGCTCCCAACCCATGAGACCGGCACCGGGACGCGTTGCCAATATATAGGGCCGCCGCTGGGGTGGAGAAGCCGATGGAGGGGCGCCGCGGGCACGGCCGCTCAGCAACATAGGTTATTTTTTAGATATACATTACCACCCTAAAATATGAACACATCTTTCTATGAAACGTTACATGTAGATAAACACATAGTTTCATGCTTATATCTATACTAATATTATAAAGCTGAAGAGTTTGTTTGGTTGGTTGAACTCGCTAATCTCAGGAACTACTGGTTCGAATTGAAATATTCTTTTAGTGTTGGATAATCCATTTATTGAGGAAGGCTATAGGCTATATAACATCACGCTACGACCAATAGGAGCGGAGCATAAATAAAAAATGTTGGCAAATACTCTTAAGTGTGAAAGTGTCAAATAAACAACGCGATAAAATCCGTATATAGCAGTTTAATTTCAATGAAGACAATATTATGTAAATACTCTTATGGGAAGCAGACGAAGTTGCGCGGGTCAGATAGTCCCCAAATACATAGAAAATGGTGTATAGCCCCCATATACACATCAGCAGAGGTGTATCAAAGCCAAATGTTGCTTGCTATGTTTGTCCTATGTAATAGGGTGCATACCTATTGCCGTTTAAGAGGCAAAGCCAGACTCCAAGTTGCTATTAAAATTTGTATATAACGTCAGCCTTGTGTTAAACTGTCCCACTGCTGGGCACGGGCCTCTTCTCAGTGTGAGAAGGGTTAGGCCATAGTCCACCACGCTGGCTCATTGCGGGTTGGTAGACTTCACAGTCATATCTACGAGAACATTATGGAGAACTCTCAGACATACAAATTTCCTCACGATCTTTTCCTTCACCGTTAAAGCAAGCGATAGTTAGCTATTTAATACGCACATAACTTCGAAAAGTCAGAAATGCGCGCCTCCGGATCGAACTTGAGACCCTACACTGCCGCCAACGAAGCAGTCTGTAAATACATAAAATATAGCGCATATATTATACGAGTTTTTTTTATTTATTCATTTCCAATACAATGTTAGATTCCGTACAAAAATTCTCTCGCCAAATTTTTACGTTTGAGGGCCAGATATGCTCATTTTTCCTAAACCTTACACTGTCATAGATACTAACTATTTACTTGTACTTAACTATGTAATAGGTACCTATTACAAACTACATATTATAGTTCATAAAAAAAGTTAACACAGATGAGAAACAAGGTATTTCGTAGCAATTATTTCTTAATGACAAGCAGACATTGTTTTTATGTCATCAAGAAACAAGTCCTTCAGCTTTGATTTTAATATAACTTTGCTACATTTAGGACATTTTCTTAATAATTTTACTTCATTAAATATATCAGGCAAAACAAATTTGGACATTCTTTCGCCGTAATAATTGTGACCTTTGGTTGGACGAGTTTCTTCTCTCTTACACGTCTAATGTTATATTTATTGCTTACAAATAATTTAAAATCTTCACTAAAGTAATGTTGCAATCCAATTAAATAACCAATTTTTTTATCTACTGGTTGAATCTTACATATGGGGAATAACTTATCATAATTTTTGTTACAATTGTCTTTTACTTTTTTGGCTACTAAGTACTTAATTAAACTTATTTGCAAATGTTTGATATCTTGTAAATATGTTTTAAATGTTCGGCCATACACAGTTAGGCCGTATCTGATCAGTGAGTCAGCCAGCGCATAGCAAACTGTTCGTAAAGTATGTTTATTTAATATTGAGTTAAGTTGATAAAATTTTACCAGTATAGATCTTAACTTGTTACAAATTTTGTTTATATGCGTCTTCCAACTAAAATGTATGTCTACAGTTAAGCCTAGATATTTAAATGTATTTACATATTCCAATTTCTTACAATTAGGTACAGCTAATTTTATTATAATGCAGTTATTCATATGAATGTCCTATTACTACTAAGATGTTCTTTAACAATATGCTTAGCTCGTTGGTTATGTGGCGAGTGTATGTGCATGCATTTAGTTTTAGTTAAGTTTAGGATAATTCCATTATCGTGAGCCCATTTCGTTATATTCTCAAAATCTTCTTGTATGTAACTTTCTATTTCTAGTATGTTTTTAGAAGCATAAACCAAACACATGTCATCTGCATATATAATATACACTTGGCACTTTTTTTTACAACATAAGACACGCTATTAACATGCATCACATAGCCCACTGGACCGAACACGGATCCAGTCGGCACCCCAAGAGCCACAACCTGATGATTTTATTATTTACAGGGTTTGCATTATTAGCGTCACCCATTAGCCCAGAATTTCTATACGAAATGAGGTCGATGATGAGAGAAGACGATTTTACTTCATATTACATAGGTACCAGTTCGGCTTTCTATCCCGGACACCAATTTGTGTCTATAGAAGGTAAGCAATGTATTTGAAACATGGTAAGTTTTCAACTATGGAGTGGATAAATACCATGTTTCTCGGTGTCGTATAACTTATGTTACGAACTATTGTAAACGTGGCGAACGCTAAAATAGCTGTGTTTGTGTGAAAACTACTAGAAGGTTGATATAAATAATTCCACAACTCTGTTACGGCATCATTCGACAAGTTATCTTAAACTTCTTTGGCTTCAGATACCAAACCATATCGCATCAAAATGATGTTATACAACGCCATCTATCGCATATTGCGAATACTTCCGCACAATACTGCTGTATTGTGTGGAAGTATATGTGTATATGGTGATGATGTCCTCCAGAATGTCGGCCACGGCAGCCAATCTTAACAGAGACTGGCCATCTGCGCAGGAGATATTATAATAATATAATAATAATAATAATCATTTATTTTCAGGCTGCATAGGCCCATAGATAAATACCTTAACCTAAATGTACATATTATAAAAATTTTATGTTAGTAAATGCAGCATAATACTAGGTTAGTAAAACTTCTCACTTGTCACACTAAATATTTGTGCGCTCGGCTCGTACTTGTCGTCCAACACCATGTGCAGGTAACAGTTGGGTACACGCACGACGAACGCTTTAAAGTTGACGTTGTGGCGCCACTCCAGCAGCTGCACTCCCGGGACGTACTTCACCTTTTGGCACACGTACTTCGCGATTTTCTCCGCCTCAGTGGTGTAGTGCAGGCGCGAGATGTACACCGGCGTGTTCGGGGACGCGGCACGCACCTTTAGATTGGAGTCCACAGGTGCCTTGCACATCCGTTCTGAATGTTTCGCGACCGGCGCTTCCTCCATTGCACCGTCACGTAACCATCTTCAGTAGACCGGTTCATTGATTTTATAGGCAATGGTTTAGGAGGGGTGCTCGCAGTGACCGTGTGGTCAGCTGTTCGTTTGATTCGCGCAGCAATGCAGGCAGGAGCTGCGGATGCGGGAGCGGGGCTGCGTGACGCGCTTGCAGCGCATAACGCTGACGCATAACTCGTCGCCGATATGTTGAGACATGCACCTCGTCGCGTGTTTACGTTGTATACACGCGTCAGTGACCCAGTTATTGGCACAGTCTTGCGCAACGCCTCGAGTTCGATGCGCAAATCTGTAACAGTGACCTCAGATATAGTGCGCAAGTGTGTGCGCAAACACAATTGCACTCTCTGTTCCCTAACTCTCATGATCCGATGGGACGGTAATCCGACACGACCGGAGAGAGATCAGGTGCAGGACCAACGGCTTTACGTGCTTTCCGAGGCACGAGGGTGTCTAACACCGCCATATATGGCATAGGTCGTGTACATAGAATAGGTTTGCAGAGGTCTGTTCTCACACTGAGAAGTCTCAGTATGAGAAGGGTTAGGCAATAGTCCACCACGCTGGGGTGCGGGTGTGCGGAAGTGCGGGTTGGCAGATTTGTAAAATCTTCCAACTCCATGTATCTTCAAAAATATTATGATTAGAACTCCGACATGCAGGTTTCCTCAAAAGGTTCAACTTTACCGGTATTTAGCTATTTAATATGCACATAACTTCGAAAAGTCAGAGGTGACTTAGCATCGAACTCGAGAACTCTGTGTGACATTCTAATAGTCTCTGCACTGGGTTACTGACATAACTTTGACAACAATCCCCCACTATAGCTGTTATTGCGTTGTGAGAAAAGTAGATCTTAATTTATTTTACTTTTCAGGAGTTCCACTTGAAGATATGCCGGTGTCAAGTATGATTAAACAAATAGACAGTTTAGCTGGCAGTTGTTTGAGTATGAACCAAAACTCTATAAAAGTGGTACCGTGTTCGTCTCGGCTTCCCTATTGGTGCTACAAGAAGGAAAAAGATAACTTCACTGGATCTAACCTATGTGATAATGGTATGTTTATTCATGTAGGTCACAAAGTAACACTTATGAACGTCAAAGTTAAACATATTAATTTACATTTACCACGTTCAGCAAAATAACAAGGGCGTAGAACCAATGAGAACTGGCAAGAAACTCACGGCCACTCTGTTCGATAGCCAAGTTTACAGTTTTGTTTATTTTACATACACATCTATACTAATATTATAAATCTGAGGAGTTTGTTTGTTTGTTAGTTTGGTTGAACGCGCTAATCTCAGGAACTACTGGTTCGAATTGAACATTATTTTTGTGTTGGATAGCCCATTTATAGAGGAAGGCTAGAGGCTGTATTACATCACGCTACGGCCAATAGAAGAGGAGCAAAAAAAAAGAACTTGAATGAAAAAGCAGACGAAGTTGCGCAGGTCAGCTAGTATTATTATAGAGTCATGCCTTATCCCCGAGGCGGTAGGTTTCCCATGCTGTTACTAAAAATTCCATTACAGTTTAACCCAATAATACTTAAGAACATCGATCTATGCCAGTTTTCAGAGATACCTATCTTTATGAAATAATATATTAGGTATATGGAAGGAGAAGGAAAGAAAGAAGTATAAATATAAAACGTTTAATTAATATTTGCATGCCTAAACGGCAGAATGTACACGGATTCAACCACATTTGTAACCTTATTGTAAATACCTACATTCTAAGCAAATAAATACATTAAACTACTATATACGGATTTTATCGTGTTGTTTATTTGACACTTAATTATATAATTTAGAAAATTTGTTACACTACTATTACTATTAAACTTTACTATTTTTTAAGCTTATTATATTGTTATTAAAACTATTTAGATTTGATTTAATTTTACACTTTCCCCGCACTTTGCAGCCATGGTCACGGGGAGTCTCCCCGTGACCATGGCTGCTGAAAAGCAACCGAAACGTCGGGGAAAGTGTAAACTTAAATATAAATAGTTTTAATAGTTTTAATAAATTAATTAGCTTAAAAATGAGTAAAGTTCAATAGTATCTAGTAGTAGTGTGACAGTTTCAAAATTTTGTAATAAAGTGTATAATAAATAACGCGATAAAATCCGTATATAGTAGTTTAATTTCAATGAATAATATTCGCGTAAACAGAAGACAATATTATGTAAATAAATAAATATTATTATTATTATTGTGACGATAATCGCCTAGACGCCCGGCGAACGCGGGCGCACGTCACTAGCCACCTCTCGCGACCGGTGGTGCGACACTATATAAGGACGGACGGCGTCAGTCGCGGTCTCCTTGCGGCCCGGCTTCACACTCCCAGCTAAGTGTCCTGATTATACAAGGACCACGAAGCAAGTCTTTAGCGAACCACGCCCTGACTATAGTTCTATAAGTAAAGATTGTCTCTTTTATTTGTATCTTAATTCATTAAAAGTGTATTTGTTATACCTTCTCTCATTGTACTTCCTAATTATTCTACAGTTCTCTTAAAGTAAACCCTAAAGGTTACATTATTAATATAATCTTTTTTGTAATTATAGTTGGGGATGGGCAATCTGAAGGTGCATGGTGGGTTTAATTTTCTCAATTATAAGTTTGCTATGGATTGCAGCCAAGTAACGCGAAATTTAATTCTTTGATGTATATATGTATATTGCTATACCAACTATATAAATAAAGGCTTATAAAAATTTGGGAACCAGCTGCAGGGGTCTGACAAATGCTGAACTGAACACCTTCTGCAATGATCGTGTGTTACTTAATTGCCTTTAAAATACTTTATTTAATCTAAGCTAGTTATGGCTCACCTATTATTTTATTAATTAAAAAGACAACCCAGCACTAGAAATAATGTTGGTGTCGTGGGGTACTTTACAATTATGCAAATAACGGAATCAAAGCACACCCAGACTCGGAACTACCATTTCTGGATCACACAAAGTTATGTCCCGTGTGGGATTCGAACCCACAATACTCGGCGCAGTGGCAGTAGCAAGGTGACCACTTAAACCACTACACTATCCGTATAGTCATTTTATTATCACTAGCATTTCATAACCTGACAGGTTATCTTAACTTATCTTATGTGGGGGCCAGTCAGTGCAGACCGGCGACACTTCGACCCAGTGGGATCTTTTGTGTCGACACTCTCCCAATAACCACTGCCATAGATTTTCATGGCAGCCGGGACCAACGGCTTAACGTGCTTTCCGAGGCACGGAGCAGGCGATAATTGTCAATCAATACGCACATAATTTCGAAAAGTCATATAACTTTCGATAGTCAGAGGTGCGCGACATGGGTTCGAACCCGAGACCCTCTGCATTGCAGTCTGTTGGTCTCCCTACTGAGCTATCGCTGCTCAACCTGACAGGTTAATACGATAATCATTATTCTTACCGTTTGATATGTACATTTACAGGTTATATACTGAATGTAACTACGGGTAGCTGTTATAAGTTACATAATGAAGCAGTAACTTGGGATCAGGCATACTCGACGTGCGACTCTGAAGGCGGTTATTTAGCAATAATAGACAATGAGCAAGAAGCACAGCTTATACATAAACTTACGTCTTTTATGCCAGAACCGTATGTGTTTATAGGATTGCGAGATAAGGACGGGACAGGCGATTGGATGAGTGTACACGGTAAGCTTATTCACAAATAATTATGTCGTAGTGATGTGAAATTACTAGCAAATGTATAATTAATTCTGAATGTTGATCAATCAATCATCAATCAAAGCGTCGCTGATTATAATTCGAATTACAATCGAAAATTCAAAACTTGATAGAAGGTAGGATAACGCATCCTCGTGCTACGATTGGTAATTGGGTCGTGGACGATCAATCGTGCTCACAGACGATAATCATAACCGTTCCATTATAACCCATGCCCTCATACCGCGTGATTAACTGGATGCCGGTATCAACAATCGTATATACCTATGCCTATGATTAATATGTAATACAATTATTAATCAATTATTATTGCCATACATTCGAATAATTGTCAAAGATTAGGATATTTTGATTTGCCGATCCGAATTTTGATTGATAATTGCCCATCGCCAATATGTTGTATAATCTCACAAACCGCGCCTTTGCGCAAATCCTATGACGATTGCAAGTGACTGGCTTTTTTATCTAAAGCAGATTTATGCAATCATACAAGCTATTATTATAAGCTATTAGCTATTAGGGTTATTACCATAATCTAAAGTACCTAAATTACGAGCAACCGCTCACGGCGTGCGCTCATCGGTTGATAGGCGAGATATGCGTTGAAGAATTAATAACCTTGATCGTTTTAATGGGTCCCTGGATGATTAGGTATAGATTCACAATTGGACCCGGTACCTAGGTAGCACTACAAATCGTTCGTTAGGACGGATAAAGATCTCAATGCATACACTAAAACCCAGCATCTCAAACCAACTCCGCTGGTATTCTATATTATACGTTCTCTCATAGCACAGGCAAAGCCACAGACAGAAGCCAATTAAAGTATTGACTTTAACTTATTTTATTATTTCAGGACAACGTGTAGAAGAAATATATAACGACTGGGTTGCGAATGTAAAAACAGCTTCTCCACATTATAAGTGTGGCAGAATACGAAACACGGGTAAATTAGACTCGTGTACTTGTACATACATAAAAGCCTTCCTCTGTGAAAAGGATCCTTACAATAATTCCCTATATAATTCCGAAGAGTAACCACAGCATTACAAAAAAAAGGACGAAGGCTTGCGTGACCATAATCAAAACGTTAAACAATTTTTCTATAAAATACTATTTAAATTATCGTCATAGCCCGCGGATTTATCATTAAGGCGAGTGGACATTTTGGGCCTAAATGTAATAAGATAAATGATGGCTTAAAATTCATATTTTTTTCCTAAATCAATAAATAGAAATGCAGCTCAAACCGCAATCTGGGAAATAATATATCTTATAAATATTTACTTTTTACTTGAGTAAAACACTATCGATTAATTTAATCGATTATGATTTACAAAAATTAAACAAAAGGTAAGGGACACTTAAGAAGTAAATCAATAATTAATTCCTAATATATTAAAATATAGAAATCACATAAATGAATATTAACAAAACAAACTGTATAATCGGTTACATGCATTTATTATATCTGAGTGGATAGTGATAGTTCAGACCTTAGACAAAATATGTAAAGTTCTGACGTGCGTTAGCATCTGAGTAGTCTGTGGTTTAGTTACTTTACTCTTTGAGTTATGAAGAATTAGAATGTTTAAAAAGTGAAATGTAATAAAAGTTCAAAACATACATTTTTAAAATCGCATTTCTTATTATTTTGTTCAGGATGGTGAAACTGACGAATTTTCATGGATAACAAAATAACTTTTTGTCAAAAAGTTATTTTGTCACCCATGATTTCAAACAAAAACGAAACGAAAACTGTAATTTTTATTTTATGTCTTTGCTTTGAAGTGTCAAGATATGTGACAATTTGTTATTAACGATCGACCTTGTATGTTTTACTGAACTTGCTTGTTTTTATATAAAACTCTTATAGCTCAGCTCTCAGACTGCCAAAGTCCTTTGCATTTTCGGTGATGTTATTATAAAATATTAGCTATCCAGTATCCAATTATACCAATTAAGTCTTATTACATTCAGGCCCAAAATTGTATGGAAGATGTCCACTCTCCAAACGTTCATATTAACCTTGTCACCTGACATTATAAATTACAAACAACAAAAAAATACTGCCAAATCGGTCGAGCTGTTCTTAAGTGATGCTCTGTCATACACGTGGCAATTGATTTTTATTTATATACATACTAGTTACTCGACCGATCGTCGTAAAATTTGGCATACCTACACGTTGTCAGGGGGACAGTAAAGGACTGGTACTTTTATCCAGGAAAGTACTGTTCCCAAGCGACGCCGCCGGCAAAAACTAGTTTACAATAAAATACATTTGACATTTATGTTAATTTAGATTTTGTCATTCATGAGAATACGATTTGTGATTTTTACGAGACTGCGCCTAGATCGGTACTCTTAATTTGAAGGTTTTATTGTTAGAATTCATCCTTTATGCTTTTGTAGATATAATTTGTTGGTATTAATGTATGTAAGAGATATCTATGTATAAAGGGTTCTTTAATGGTCTTTAAATGTTTTACAGGGTTATTCTTGAATGATTGCCCAAGTTTTTACAACAGTAGGTAGATAATTAGCTATTGTATTTTTAGAATATTTATTAATGACTTTAAAACCCATAATTACATTTGAAATTATAAAAAGGTTTTCTCGGATTGGATTTGATATATTACATGAAATAAAAAAATGGATATTAACTAACTAACTACTAAACTACCCTTTGATACCTAAGTATAATATAATATACGTTTTTTATATTATCATTGTAGGTACACACAGCGACACATCAACCTAGACTGTTTGGTCTTTGAACTACTATTAGAAGTTGAACGCTGCGAATCGTGCGAGAGAGTGCGTTATATTTTTGTTAAGCTGTATCCTTTATATTACATCGACATCACTATGCACTGTCCCTTTCCGACAAGTCTCTATTTTGTATGTAGCGTAGTTACCTATGCGTATATAGGGTGTCTAACTTGATGTGTAGCCGTGTGTACTTACTATTTTAAATCATATATACCTAAAAGGATATCCTAAGAATATATTATGAGATAAAAAAAATTTTTATTAAAGATTTGTGGGTCTGGTATACATTATTGTGGTTTCATTCATCAATCATCATCGAATCAGAGAATAATAGTTTGTTTTTAAATTTAGTCTGTTTTTCCGACTGTCTAGCTGCTTATCGCGAAAATTACCTACTGCACTGGTTTTAATAATACTTAGCTAAAATCGGTTTAGTGGATATTGAGATATAGCTCAACTTCTTTTTAATATGAGGTGCCATTTTATACCTAGTTCATAATTACTGATAAAATAATATTGAACGGTTTTAAAAACTTATATAACATTATAAAGGTACCTACTTACCTATAGGTACACATAATAAAAATGTAATGTTATTTTATTTGTACATAAAATATTTGATAAACAAATGGGTAAACAGGCGCGCCAAAATATTGTCTGTCTATCCGTCTGTTTCTAAATATGCTTTACCTTCAATTTTCTGATGTAATATTCACTAAAGGAATAAAATGACTGCTATACACAGGATCACGTTGACTCCTTAAGTAAGATTACAACAATACTATTACAAGACTTGAACTAAACACCGGCGGCGAGGCAACCGATTGCCTGTTGCGACGTCTGTGCAAACGTCTAAAGCCTCTAAGCATCTCAAATACGCCTTTTTTTTTTTAAAGTTACCTGCTACTCCTATACTAGAAATAAATTCTTGACACAAAGAGAACTTTAAAAGTATTTAAACAACAGACACAAAGAACATCCAGACTCGGAACATTTATTTCTGGTTCACACATTTTCTTGTGTCGTGTGGGGACCGTACCCACAACAAAAAAATATGCTTTCTAAAATATATCATAACGAGCACCTATACGCCTTAGATCACTGCATTCCGTCTCGGAAGGGTTAGGTTATGTTAAGTTCCTTCTTAAACCCACCCAAAAAGAGGAGCCCCGCGAAGCGGGGCTCCATCGACTTACTTTGATCTCTTTAAAATATTTTAGTAAGCATATTTTGCTGTCTTCTTCGTCTTTATTTCGTGTGGTTAGTGGCCAAGAGTTGTTCAAGCCGCCCATAGGCCTCTGACATGGCTTAACGACTGCTGTCAATTTTATAACTACCGGGACCGACTTTTTACGTGCCCTCCGAAGCACGGAGACGCTCAGATGAAATAGCACTAAGCGTCACCCATCTATAGACTGACCGCACCCAACGTTGCTTAACCTCGTTAATCAAATAAAAACTTCGCTGAGTATAGGACTTCTTTGTGCCCGTTGTTTAAATGTTTCTAACGTCCCACGCAACACAGATATTATGTAATTCTAGTGTGGAAGTAGTCTATTAAAAATATACCTACGGGAGCTTACAAAAAAGTCATTTAATGTAAAAATTATTTAATATACAACATAAAGATAGAATTAATATATAATGTACATATATAAAGCTTAAATTAGTTGCGAAATAGATATGTTGCTCAGGTGGGAATGTGACCCACTCTGTCCCTGGGGATCAACCTTAGTTCTGATCCGTGCTTCAGGAACACATTACCTGGAACAATAAAATTATACATCAACCTAGTATTTTATATAATACTAGCTTTCCGCCACGGTTTTTTTATTCACGGTTATGATTACTGCTCCTGAAAATCGTAATGGTATATAATAGGTTACCATTACGAGTCTTATCTAGTCGAGTCTATCTCTCATTGTTACTTCTGGATATAGTATAGCTTTGGTACAAGAATTATAAAAGTCGGTAGTCTCAGTAGTTAAAGTATTTGTTGATTACAAACCAATAGCCAAACTTTATAATATTAGTACCCAAAGATTAACTGTGTGTTCGCCGAGGCGAGTTATATCGAAGTTTTCTTATTGGCTTTATTGGCAGACGAGACAGCGGCGGTAAGCGGTAGCCGCTACTCATAGCTTTCAGTAATGTTAGGAGTCGATACAGCCAAGTCCCGTCCTATAGTGACAGTAACGCCCTTAAGACGCAGTTTGAAGAATGACAAGTTACAACATGCATACCATACTATAAACTACTAGATATACTCATATATAATGTGTAATAGATTAGAATATAAATGTTAAATAGGTGTGGCAATGAGTCATCCGCTTCGTTTAAATTTGGCACGGCTATAGGAAATCTACCTTCACTTTACAAAGGGGGCACCGAAATAATAATAATAATAATAATAAAATTTATTTTTCTTAACTTGGCAAAAATACAATAACAGCGTCACAAACACGATATTTAGTATTTACAATAAACTCTGGTACCCAGAATAAGATTCAACTTGTGTTTAGGGTACCAGCGTTCTCGCGCACACTATAAACAATTACGTGAGTAGTATATAGGTTAGTGTTATGTTCTAACGGTGAGTATAGTACCCAGAACTTCTTCATGTTTACGCTTTGGTAGACGGAGGAGAGTCCAGTGTCTATATCAATAATACTGTCCTCCAGACCGAATTTCGGTCACGGTGGCCCATAGTCGAGGATGGAACTACAGGAACGCAGTAATCATAAACGTACGTGCAGCTATTAATTAATATTATAAATACTTAATATACATAATTATATACATATAATAACTAATATTATAAATGCGAATGTGACTTTAGTTTGTTTGTTACACTTTCACGCCGTAACTACTTGACCGATCATCATGAAATTTCGCATACACATTGTCAGGGAATCTAAAAAGGACATAGACCTTTCATCCAGAAAAAAGTACTGTTACTAACCAAAGCTAACCTACATTTACGCGAGCAAAGCCGTGGGCAAAATCAAGTATAATAATAAAAGACTTCAAATTAAGAAAATGAAGAGGTGCTGTCTCCGATGTCAGTGTATGCTAACCGGCTGTTTGCTGAGGGTTGATGCCGATGCCGTCGTCGGTGATGATTGCGCTGGTTGCCGGCTCCACTCTGAACTCCTCAGCAGCAAATTTGAGCACTGCTGTGAAAGGAGTTGCTTCTGGCACGCTCAACCTGAAATAATTAAAACGTACATTGACCCTCGCCAATATATTCTCGAAGAGGTAGACTACAGGTGTAATAGACTTCCATTGTGTGTAACGTTATATTTAGTCTAATCCGCTTTAGAGGCGTGGTTGACGTGGTTTGAGGAAATGAGTTAAGCGGAGATAATTTAAACAATATACTTCGCAAATACTAGGTTTTAATTACAATTACCAAACTCAATAAGTACAGTAAATAAAACAGTAATTTGTAAACTACACGTTTAGACAAAGATCAGGGCATGGTTCGTGGAAGACTATGTTACGTGGTCTTAGATAGAAAGACCACTTAACTGAGTAGGCAGCGCAGCGGAAGGAGCCATTGGAACCAGGCGCGGTCGTGTTTATATGTCGTCGGCCGCCGCTCGGAAGGAGGGATCGAGAGAGGGGGCCACCACTCTTGCACGACGCGGCCGCTAGCGCGACCAGTCCTCGTGACATGTGTCAGCTTAGTTTGGACGGATGATGAGTGCTTACACTGCCAGTGCGCGTTCTGTGTGTACGACTCTGGGTGTTCTTTGTGTCCGCAGTTTCAATATTTGTAAAATGCCTCGCAATACAGGACTTATTCTTAGTACGGGGAATTGTAATTTTAGAGTTCGAAAAACTCTTATACAACAGCTTTGTCCGTCCGTCCGTCTGTGTGTTATACAACTTTCAACTCAAGAACCGTAAGAGCTAGAGACTCGCGGTCAGCGCCATTCGACTTAGCATAGGGTCAGAGTGTAGCAAAGGGTGTGGGTGTGCATTTTTTGGGACTTAACTGATCAGGCATTCGAAAAAATCGTAAATTAAATTTTTCGAGTATTCTATCGTGTAGAGGGGTGAAAAATAATCATCTTTCTCCCTTGCAAATTTCTCGCTATCTCTAATAGTTTCACGACAAAAGCGATTCAGTTTTATCCACTCATCTTAGACAAAAAGTTCCAAGATGACTTTCGTCTTATTTTTAGTTGTTTTATAGGATAGAATAAAGAAAACAACGATTTTAGAGAATTTTAATTTCTATGAAATATTTTCAAAACCCAAACAGTTGCACATCCTTTGTTACACTCCAACCCAGCATAGTCGATATACCCCCGAAATTACTATCACTAACCTAACCTTTGACCTCAGACCTCAAGGTCACGCGATACCATCTTTCAACTCAAGAACCGTAAGAGCTAGACTCGCGGTCAACGCCATTCGACTCTGCATAGTCGATATACTCCCGAAATGACTATGACCTTTGATCTCTGACCTCAAGGTTACGTGACACCATTTTTTTCGAACTGTTAAGATTTACGGCAATTCTTGGCCGTTTCTCCCTTGTTTAAGAAGTACGAAATTTAGGGCCGTCGTTATACGGATGATACAGTGGTTTAATTAAGTGGGCACTACGCCACTGCCACTGCGCCGCATGTTGTCGATTGGTCGTCGTCGTCTAGTCGTTCTGAGCCTGTATTTTCTGTTCGTTGTTTTAATGTTTGTAAAGTCCTCTGCGATGCAGATTACAAGTAACGCAAGGTGTCTTTAAAAAATACTGGTTCATCATTTTGCTTTTTATTAAGCACATTACCAGACTCTGTAACTATTGAGAATTTTAATAGAAAAGCCCGACGAGATTAGTGCAAGCAGAGCGAAGGTCCATAGACGCTTTCTGCTGAGCACATCTAGACTCCATTCTCCTACTAAGAATTTCCTAACTGAAAAATTAATTTTACTTTGACTGATCTAGAAATCGGACATAATATTTAGACTTATCCATCAATCAATTTATGTGATACTAGAGCAACAAGGAAGTTTGGTACTATTTATGCTTCTATTCCAAATACCTTGTGCACATAATCAACTAGTATAAATTTGCATTACTGAAAATGTCTGCAATTATTTACTCGATGTTCTTAGAAGCTTTAGGCTGGAAGTATATGATGTAATTATTTTATTAGCTTTTGCCCACGGCTTGGCCCATATAAAATGTTTTTATAAGCTCTAATATTCTAAATATTTCACATAATATACAATATTTGCACTTATTATAATCTTTTGTTAGATAAGTTTAATTCAAGTATAATTATAATAATAATATTTTATCACATACACACAACACCATCTAGCACAAAACTAAGCAGAGCTTGTACTATGAGTACTAGACAATGGATAAACATACATATATACTGTTTTTTTGTAAGTACATATATATTATACATAGAAACACCCAGACCAAGATAAACATCCATGTTCATGCACACAAATGTTCGACTTGTGCGGGAATCAAACCCGCAGCCTCAGGCGTGGCAGTCGGTTACACTAACCACTACGCCATCGAGGCCGCCAATTATTTATAAGCTTCCTTATATAATAAATAAAACTATTATCCAATGGGAATATATATAATACTTCTGTTCTCCAAGTCCTTGCGTGCCAAGCTTAATCCAAATCAATGCAACGGTTCATGTGTTTGAGTAACAAAGTTCCAAAAATCCTCTTATATTATCACATTTATAATATTAGTAGGATAGTTATCTATTAAGATAACTATCCTACTAATAGTTACGCAGCGATAGCTCAGTGGGGAGACCAACAGACTGCAATGCAGAGGGTCTCGGATTCGAACCCACGTCGCGCACCTCTGACTTTCGGAAGTTATATGACTTTTAGAAATTATGTGCATGTTGATTGACAATTATCGCCTGCTCCGTGCCTCGGAGAGCACGTTAAGCCGTCAGTCCCGGCTGCCATGAACATCTATGGCAGTCGTTATTGGGAAAGTCAGTTCCCTCTAATATCCTGACACTGGTCTAGCTTGAGGGTATCATTAGCCTTCGGGTTGCGGAGGTCAGGTCGCAGCCGCTCCGTGTAAAAACTGATATCCAGTCAAATCCGGTTAGACTAGAAAAGCCGACCCTAAGTGACTTGGGAATAATAAAGGCTAAGGGAGAAGAGTTATCTATTAAGATATAATTAAAACTGCAAGTTGAAGTTTAATATCATTGTGCTACAATGAAGCTGACTACACATATAATACTAAAATAAAAATCTGATTAAATATAACACCATATATTTGATTTATGAACACAAAATATTTCGCCAAAACTCAATATCAAAGTCATAATCTTTAACAATATCAAAAAATTGAGATTCTAAGCAATCATTACTGCATATTCTTCTTACAACATTCTCTAGTTCTGATTTACTTAGGTCTATATAAAATGATTCTGCAGACATACCCTCTTTCAACAACTTCCCACAGTCGGCAACTGCCTCAATAACATACGTAAAAATATCAGAGTTTTCCATACACATCTCAATGAAATATTTATCTTCTACGTTGAAAAGTTGCCTCCAAAAATTCTTGTACACATTGTCTTTGCTAATAACTACTGATAGAAATGCATCTGCAATTTGTTTTACCGCAGCAGTATATTTTGGATCACCGTTCAATAAACTAACAACTAACAGGTCTACCATACTTTGATTACAATTATTTAATAAATCTAAGATATCTAAGTTACAACAACTTAGTTCAGACAACAACACAGCACTTTTAAATTTTAATATCCTCTCTTTTGGCACTTCTTTAGATAAGTTATTTAGTAATGTTTCTTTTGATGCGACTTCAAGCATTAACTCTGTCAGACAATTTTCTAATTTATTTTCAGAAAACAATTCTATAAATATTTTAAAACCAATGTCCATTTGGATTATTTTAGTGTTCGAGTTTATAATTTTTTTAAGTATGAATTTAGGTGGGTCGGCCAGGCAATTTTTAAAAATATTGCTTGGCATATCTTCATTGGTTTGCAGTACTGATAGAAACTCATTAATAACGCCTTTCTTCTGTAATTTATCGAGGCATTTCTCGACATGCTGTGATATCACAAAAGCATTTTTAAGTTCTGCATCACAGGTATCATTGTCAGGCCAGTTCTCCGACTGACACAGATTAATATAGTCTTGGAAGAAATTGAGAAACTGTTGTATCACAGCCGTATCCATATTTAAAACGTGTAACTTCAATGTAGAGCGTTGGGCCTTTCAGCATCTGTCAAAATGAACAAACTGAATTTGACTATGATTATTTAAAAATTTGCATGCACAGTACCTTAATGTTCTACGTTGAAGTTACAAGAGTATGATAAAATCAATTTGAAAGTATTACTTACACTTTGAACGGCAATTTCGGGTCAGAAGTAAGGGTAATCTTGAAAGTCACTTTCGACCTAAACAAATGCAATTCATGAATCAAATGAACTTAAAACTTTATACGAATATACAGAAAATTATAAGTTATGATAGCTAACACTTACATATTGTAAAATGAACTGTTACTGGAATTATATCACAAAAATCCTCGATTTTCGAAATCTGCGAAAAGTGCGAGATAGCTATAACGTATGACGTTAACACGTTACTTGTTTTAAAATGACAAGACAATGGCATTTCATACATTACCTGTTCGGATATATGGTAAAATATTTATTTCTACATAATAATAATTATGCGTCAACGAAAATATTGTTTTTGCAATAACTAGCTAAATATTAGTCTAGCTGTACCATGGACGTATTATGCTAACGTTTGTTGTTAGTATATTACTTCCATGAGTTGTATGCTATTATGTGAATATTTATGAGGTCATTGCCAAATGTTTAAATCAGTTGCTCAATATCAAGGTAGAATCAAAATTAAGGGAAGGTGATATAAGGGGCGCGTTCCGGCTATTATTTGGCACCTTGCTGTCCAGACACACTCACTAGTGTGCACAGCAAGCATATAACGCCAGCTATCAGCTGATAACCTCACCTACCCTCCTAATTCAGATTCTGAATATCTCAATATTACAGCCAAGGATGTTCTTTCAGCCGTTTGCTCTTTTCGGAGCGGGTCTGCTGGCAGCCTGACGATTTGTCACCATAACATCTGAAAGATCTTTTGTGTTCAAGCGCCGGGGCGGCTGACGAAGCATTGTTGAGGTAGCTGACTGCTTTAATGAATATTATGCTCCCCTGCAATGTGGACGATGCCATCATCGATGTTTTATACGGTGCAAATTTATGTGCCCTTCAGAAAACGGATGGTGGTTTTCGGCCTATCGCCGAAGGGTGTACTTACAGGCGTATGGCAGCCAAAATATGCTGTAAATACTATAGCACTAAGGCTAATTCCAGACCCTACAACTTGGATTTGGGTCTTCGGGGTTGGGGATTCGGGTCTGTGAGGCTGCCTCACACCTTGTCAACATACCTTGGCTGTGGCGGCGGTGACGTTATCTTGAAGTTTGACTTAAAGAATGCCTTTAACTCAGTGAATAGAGACACTGTTGACACAAGTAAAATTAGAAGTCCTCAAAATGTATAAGTTCATTTGGCAATGTTACAGGTATCCATCAAAATTAATCTACAAGGAAAACCTTTTGGAATCAGCCGTTGCCAAACCTCTCTTCGCCTCCTTGGGTCCCCAATTTCAGATAAAGGCCTTGATAGTTTTATAGAAGAAAAAATTCAAAAGTTTTGTGAAACGACAGACAGGTTATTCAAAATTAATATACATTCGGTTTTTACAATTATTATTCGATACTGTCTTTTCGTCCCTAAATTTACGCATGCCCTTCGATCTTCACACTTTTGGAAACATTTGACACTTCTTCTTCTTCTTTACTTTTAGTAAAAATTGATAAAATTATACAAAACACTCTTATTAAAGTTTTAAATGTGGCCATTAACCGCCGGGCGTGGCTACAAGCGAGCTTGCCACTTCGCTTGGGCGGCCTCGGTATTCGAAAAATAACTGATATAAGTTTACCAGCGTTCTATCCATACCATACCAGCTATCTTCGGTCCATAGCACGGAGGAATTGAGCAGGAAAATCTTGGCATCAACACCGGTTAATTTTGAAATGCATGATTGACGCCGAGAACGCTTGAAGACTTGCTTGCCCAAGCTCTGATTTACCTGAAAACCGACTCTCAGAGACAGTTGGATGGGCCGTTATGCAGTATAGTTCGAGAAAATCTCATAAATACATCGTCTTGTGCTGCAGCCAGCAAGCGGGCACGTTCCCGCTTGCTGTGGGGGAGTGGGAGTCAGACCTTAAGCTTGAGGCGCTCCCGTCGTCCAACATAGGTACCATGTTGGACGATACGATCTTCCGCATTGCTTCCTGTTTGCGCTTAGGTACTCCTGTGTTTCTCCGTATCGGTGTCTTTGTAGAGAAGCCGTCGACAGTCTTGGTCACCATAGCCTGTCATGCAGCAGGAGTGCTGGTCGTATATCACGACACGCCAACCTGAATAACATACCGTCGGGCTCTTGTCACCGCTGGCGTTCCAGCTCAGCTTGAACCTCACGGCTTTGTTCGCGACGATGTCAAGAGACATGATGGTATGTCAATACTGCCGTGGAAAATGGGTAAGCCTTTGGTGTGGGACGCAACTTGTGTCGACACTCTTGCGCCATCACATCTTTCTAGCACAGAGGGTTGTGCTGGTGCTGCTGCTGCATCAGCGAAGACGCTCAAACGGCGTAAATATCATAAGTCAAAACCTTATTGGTGAGTACATATTTGAGCCGTTTGGTGTCGAAACGCTGGGGCCATGGAGTCCAAGTGCTAAGTCTGTTTATAGAGACCTAGCTAAGCGGCTCATCGACGCTTCGCGTGACCAGAGGGCTGGTATTTTCTTTGCACAAAGAATAAGTATTGCCATTCAACGTGGCAATGCTGCCAGTCTTCTGGCACGTTGCCAATTGACGACGATGCGGAGGAATATTATGATGCTTTTTAATTTTGAAGTTGTATTTTCTCTTTATTTTATATAATACATATATATATAATATCAGCCCTGTAATAAATTGTCCCACTGCTGGGCACGGGCCTCTTCTCAATGTGAGAAGGGTTAGGCCATAGTCCACCACGCTGGCCTATTGCGGGTTGGTAGACTTCATCTTCGAGAACATTATGGAGAACTCTCAGACATGCAGGTTTCCTCACGATGTTTTCCTTCACCGTTAAAGCAAGCGATAATTAATTATTTAATACGCATATAACTTCGAAAAGTCAGAGATGCTCGTCTTGGGTTCGAACCCGAAACCTCTGTGTAGCAGTTCAACAGTTTCCCACTAGGTTATCGCTGCTATTTATTTTATATTTCTTGTTAATAATTTGTGTATATATTTTGGTGTTCTTAGATAAGTAGATTGGACCTCTGTTTAATAAAAGTAACATTCTGTTTTATTATGTTGCTTTATTCTATATATTTTATACTCTGCATTAGCCAGCCACTGCTGTCACTGACAAGCGTCACTGTCAACTATAATAACAAATCGTGTGTCGGGTTATGTTTACTTCACAGTTCACTGTACTGCGATCAATAAACAAAATTCGCATCGCATCAATTAACATAGATCAAAATGTTACTCAAAAGAAATCTAATAGAGTGTACAACAATTGTATCATGTACCGGAACATTGATTTGCGTGCTGCTAAACTACATAACGAATATTTCGCCAATAACTGGAATATGGTTTACGTTATATATTTTGATTTTATTTATTGTATCCCTGTGCGTTAGCTTTAAGTTTATTCAATGGCTATTGAGGCTAAATAAGCCTATCAAGTATGATTTGGAAGCGATCGTTGAAGATTATCCATATTTATCGTTTTTATCCAGAGTTTTGCCTCGAACTCGACGACCGAAGTTGACTGAGTGTAGAGAATATGACACTAATGAGTTAAGCGTGATATCGACAGTGCTGGAAAGAAAGTTGGTCTCGTCATGGTATGTGCCGTATATATCGCAAGAGATTGGATTCCCATTTGCCTGCAAACAGATGCTGGATCAGATTATTGGAAAGAGTTTTCAGGTGTGTATTTTATGTGATAATAGAATACTGCCTTAACACTAGTTTAAGAATACTTACTTTAATATTTCAAAGCTGATGATAGATAAGTGTGTACATTAAAGGTATAACAACCGTTTTCAATATCCTATCCATCTGTGGATTTGTTTACTGGAGATAGACTTTTGACATATCTTATATGGAGCTAATGTCAAAACCTATCACTAGTAACAGATAGATAGGATATTGAAAACGGATGTTACTCAATAGTTGCATTGTATGGTTCATATACAGGTTGCCCTGTAATTAATGGATAACCTTGATATATCTTACAGTAGAACTGATGGCCATTCAGTAAAAAAAGAAAAGAAATGTGCAATAGCTTGTCATACTTTTGATTGTTAGCATAATTAGTGTTTAATAATAAAACAACAAAAACCAATGGAATTAATTCATTTATGGTTGTAGTGTACAAGAAAGTTAAATATAGTACCTAATTAAAAAAATAAACATATCTCAGGTAGTATTTAGGATAGATGTTTTTCATATTTTTCTGAACAGACACCCATATTATACATTAATTACCGGACATCCTGTATATTGTTATGCCAAGTGTCCAGTAAAAGCTCTGTTATTTTTATTAACTATTGTCTACATATTATAACATGCTCTCTGACAAACCATGGTTATTTCTTCGTATAGTAATGTTTTCACAACAATTTATAATATATACTTACTACATTATAAAAAAAAAATATTACATTGATATTGGCTAAAGTTCTGATCAGTATAAGTAAAGTCATTTCAGTTGCTAATAAATTCAAATCAGATACTTTAAAGTATTGTAATTAAACTAAACAGGGACACACAGATTTGTTATGATAAGGGTTTTTAGAAAGTGAATAAACCTGTACAGTGATAATACTGGTTGTTTTTCACAAATTATATTCAATCAACATTCAAGAAAATTTGTGGATAAGAAAGAAAAATAATTAAAAAATTATCCACTGTTTTTAAAGTCTAAAGTCAAAAATCTTTATATTAATAAATGTGCAAAGAATTCTTGATCATGTCAATTAACTTTATATGATATATTAATAAAAAATAGATTAATAATTTTTTTTCTATAAAATAGCTGTTACATAGACTAACAGTAGCTTGTCGCATTCGTATTTGTAAAGCCTGGGCAGTTACAGTATGCTCCCCATATGCAGTTAACCTGATGCAATGGACTTCTCTGGCAGACATGGCTCTTCCTCTTCCCGATCCAGCTCTCCTAGACGCACTCCCACTTTCTTGATAGTGTTCCCACATGTTTCAAATAGCTCTTTGTGACACACCAAGTTGTATTGCTACAGATCTTTAAGATTGTCCTCCTTGCAGCATAGTTATCACCCATGTGGCAGTAATCATGTCCATAATATGGCGAGAATTACTCATAGTGATCACAGTTAACACCAAAAACAAACAAAACAGTAAAAATGAAGATTGTTTAACAACAATGCTTAGAATCGGACTGAGAATACAAGTGACAAAAATTGTGTAATTTATGTTTTTCAAGCACTCCCTATTTTGTTTTGAGTAGTTTATATTGATAAAAAAGGCAGATCAAGGGGTAGAGCTCTGTGGTAAGAAACAGATAAGGAAGTCATGGTTCAATCTTTTCAGTCGCAAATTCAATAAAAATATATTATAGTCTACTTTTATTTTAAAATGACAATTGAATAGTACAATTGTAAATGATTTATTTTGTCCACAGATATCCAATAAGATAGAATCCAAAGATGTATTTGTAGACATGTGTACAATTTTAGCATCACATTTGAAAGAGTATCAAAAAGCTGTAAAACGTCATGAAAAATCTCCAAAAAAGTCAGTGGAATCATTTTATAAAAAATCACATCTAATATTTGATGAGAATAACAAAAAAATTCAATCAGCTGATCACTGCACTAACATTTTACGTATTGTTTTCAAAGATCTCATTCCCTGGGAATTATGGGACACTCCACATTCAGAGTTATTAGTGCGTATCCTTTCCAAAAAGCTTGACAATTTCATTGACAATACATTAGCTGAACCAGCATGGTTAAATGATAAGCTGTTAACAATATTAAAAGGTAAAGTTGGACCAGTTGTTGCCGAAGAAACGAAAGATCCTCTTATAATTCTTGAGGAAACATTACCTGACATAAAAGAGGAACCAATTAGTATAGAATCTGCATTATCATCATTGATTGTAAAAGGTACCGCTCCAATATTACAACGAGATATTAACGAAGATCCATGTGAAGACATGATAGTTGAAACAATAGAGAATATTGTTGAAGAAGTGCCAGTTATGAGTACTGAGCCCTTAGATATAAAGAAATCGCCAATTTTGAGACAGAGGCGAGGTAGGCAAGGCAGAAATGAGGTGAAAATTTATGATAGGATCATTGAAGGTAAGTGATACAAGTTACATGCTAAGATAAATAGACAATGTTACACTCTTAATGCTACTTACATAGATCTATAACTTTATGGTAGATGACATAAGTTTCAATTCTTGATACATCAAGGATTGAAATTTCCTATAGGATTTTTTTTTATACAACTAATGTGGTAAACAAACATACGGCCCACCTGATAGTAAGTGGTAGCCTATGGACGGCTGCAACACCAGAGGCATCACTTGCGCGTTGCGGACCCTTTAGGAATAAAAGGAAGTAGGAAGGAGAAGGAACGGGAAGTTGGAAAGAGGGTGATTGGGCCTCCGGTACTCTCACTCACCGAACGAAACAACAGTAAGAATACTGCTATTTCACGTCGATATTATGTGAGAGGGTAGCCCTTCCTCGGTCGAGCCGGCCCATTCATGCTGAAATCAGGACCAATAATAGCGTAGTTGGCAAAGTGACGTCACAGTTTGTCGAGGACACTGGTTCAAGCCCTGCTTCATGTATTTTTTACTTCTCGTAAATTATCCTATAAGTCATAGTTGAAAACCATTTACCCATTTAGGTCACAAAGTAACACTTATGAACATCAAAATATTTGTCTAGTCATGCGAATTTCTCCTTCTGAGTGTTAGATAGCACATATTATGTCTCTGCTTGACTGTAATAAACTGACTGCACAGATGGAGTGGGTTCGAATCCCATACGGGACAAAAAGTTGTGTGATCCACCAATAGTTGTTCCTAGTCTGGGTGTCTTTATGTCCGTTGTTTGAATGTTTGTAAAGTCCGCAACACAGGATTTATTCTTAGTGCGAAGTTGTATTTTTTAAACAACATACTTGATAGTACTAATTTGACCTTCAGTATTTTTGAAAGTTGTATTTTTCACAGGTAGTGTGAAAACCTGGGAAACGGATATAGACCTGCAATGTATAAGCCTTGGCCAAGACCTCCTGGCAAGTTTGGATGGAGAGATCACGCTCAGCCGGCTGTGGGGTCAGGATGCAGATGCTGATGGAAGCCCCAACCCTCCACGCAGCAAGTCTCCACAGCCATTGTGGTTCGGTGAGTTTTTATTAAGACAATATACAGTCTGTTATGTCTGACAGTTTGCCCTAAATATTCTCGAAAATATGTGAAGTGTGCCAACCTGCACTAAGCCAGAGACTGGCCAGACACTGAGAAGAGGCCTGGCAGTGGGACAGGTGAATAGATGGCTGGTATTATATATTACACAGGGTGTTATAGAAGAGTATGGTTATGAGCGAAGTCGTAATATAAGCTCAAAATCTAGAGGAGAGATCAACTATTTTGCCAGATTTTTTGTATTGTGTTGCGTCTTACGTCTCACACGTTTTGATTGGCGTAGGAGTTGAAGTGGTCGCTCCGCTATCGCCAATGCGCCGAGCATTGTGAACAAAATATTTGTTACAAGTCTGAGTGTTCCTTGTTTGAATGCTCTTCTAAAGCATTCCAAAAGGCCAAGAACTGGCCAGGATTGGTATTATAGGCAAGTATGGTTTGAAATTAGGTACATGTGATTTGATGAGTTTACTACTATCTATCGCAGACACTAGTTTGCTACTGAGAATTTCTGGTCAGAATAATCAATAACGTAAGTGTTTTTCTCATGAGGGTTCGGCCTTAGCCTATACTAGGGATCGAACCCGAAACCTCACACATAGATAGCAACCTCATTCAGAAATAAAAGTAAGTGCTGGTTTAAGGTAGTAAAATTAGCAGATATTTTTTTTTACGTGGGGGAATGCATTGACTCATATCCCTCCGCGGGGGCGAGCGGAGGGGTTATGTCGGACTTACCAGGGTAAGAGAGAAAGATGGTAATGAAGATAATAATGGACCTCCCGGAATACCGACTAAACCTACCACGGTATTCTTCGACATAACCGCAATCGGCGGTGCCGCGCGAATCACTTTCACATGCAGTCGCGACCCCGCCGAGGTTTCGGCCCGCCGTGTGAAACGGCAGGCCACTACACAACAAGACTAGCCTTTAGTCACCTCTAGATTAATGCCGTACTGTCCCTCTTTGTGGGAGGCGGGGAGGGGGACACACACAACACAGAGGCGCGCGTTGGAACACGCACGCCGCCTCTCAGACCTGGTGCTGATCGGGTGGCGGGCAGGCCCACGAAGCCCACCTCCCCCAGGTCAAATCTCAGGGTGACTGGAGGTCATCTTGCGCCCTCCGGCGCCCGGTTCTGCGGTTGGGGAGAGGGTTTAAGCGCTCCATCTCCCGCTCCGCCGCCTCCTTGATAGACATGACTTCCTCACGGAAGAAGGCGACGGCGTTCCACGACCTCTCGTTCCGGACCATAGATTGAACCACGGCCGTGAGCGCGAGGGCAACCATACCAACTGCCGCGATTAACTCACGGCGTTGCGATGCCCAGGCGGGGCAATTTGCCAAAGTGTGCAGCGCTGTGTTCTCAACAAAGTCGCGGCAGTCGCCACAGTGGTGACAACCGGACGTCTCTTGCCGACCTATGCGACACAGGAACCGGCCAAAACAACCATGACCAGTAATTACCTGTGTCAGCTGAGTAATATTAGCCTGGTATAATTTATTCTATTTTATTCGTGAGTTTTTAATTACTGGATATTACACTACAGGTGAAGAGGAAACCATAGAAGTGGATCCAATAGACACAAGTCCTCACAAGGAGCACAAGAAAGAACACAGTCCAAAACCGGCCGAGTTGCTGAAGGATCTGCAGAGCACAGTCAGCCAGGCCAAAACGAAGATTGGTGACCTACAGGTGGAGGCCAAAGTTTTAGATGTGCCCTGCAAGCAAATCTCCAGTGTATGTTGTTTGCACGATACTTTCTGCTTTCGCTTTATATATGTAGATGCTGTGCGTTCGTATCGGTTTTGTTACTCCAAAACTGTGGACCTGGCAATGAATGATATGACATTGTATGTTTAAGGTTATATGGTCATCGAATAATGAAGTGCTTAAAAGTTTTAAGGTATTAACCCATTATTTCGTAGCGTGCCATGATCCTGGACGTATTAGCATGAACAAATATATATAATTTGTTGGCAATAACATCAATACGCTGGTTTAAAACATTAGTCCATAGTAGCAAGCACATAGAAAAATGGAAACAATTTGATTATATTCACATCTAGATGCCGCGTCGCCTTAAGTCAGATCCCTTGGCTGGCTGGCTTCCTAAACCTGTGTGCATAAAGTTATTATTTCACACTCTCGGCTGTATATGTATGCGAATATAAAGTTATCGAAAAGTCACGTCCGGCGTTTTGATTGGCTGTTGCAAATACAGTTGGCCAATCAAAGCAGTCGAAGATTCCTTTCACTATCATTAGCAAATGTTTATGACGATCTGCTTTTAGAAACCGGTTGTTAGAGATTTTTTGTGCCTGATAATAGAGATTAAATAAGGTCGACTGAATAATTGATATGTGCTGATACGTCTATATCTTGGTACTGCTTTAATACGGAATAATTAGTAAAAACCTTAATTATCTGTCATTTGGTTTTGCAGGGTTATCAGTAATTCTTAAGTTTGTTTCTTCTTAATTTGGCTGTTACATACTTGCTCTTCTTCTTGAGAATGAGACCCAGGCTTAGTTTAAACGGCGTGTAGCATTAAGTTGTGGTTGTATTAAGGATTTTACTGCATCAGTAAAGAGATAGTAAGGTCCGCCAGACTGAATTTCGGTCATGGCGAACAATCTTAACGGAGACTGGCCATTTGAGCAGGAAATATTTTAATGCAGACGTGTGTCCGTATATAAGCACACTGTCTATTCGCTCACTCTCATAGTCAGATGAGACAGAAGTCAGACACGATCGGAGAGAGATAGTTCATCAGTCATTCACTTTCCGTTATGTTTCTTCGTTTTTCGACTTCATTTGACCTTTTTCCAGAACATATCTGATACATACATACATACATACATAATCTCACCCCAATGACTCCGAAGATTGGCTGGATTAGTACACCCAAATTTCGTCAGCCAACATTTTGGGTCCAACGTAACAAGGGGCGAGTCTTTTATCATCTTCCGGGCAGTTCTAGACTCCCTCGGGATAAAAGACATCAAATTACAAATGTGTATACCTAATAATAATAAACAAATGTATGAATGGCCTTATTTGTAAGAGCAATCTATTCCATGCAAAGTAATAATGCTTTTGGACCATAATTGCAAATACCATATGCATGACCTTTGAATATGACCACAGCTCTCTGTTACACGCTGTAGTTTAACAGATGTAATATTCAGCATGTATTTGTAACAGCGGGCCACAGAACGTTGCGCGCTTCTACTAGAGACAAGAGTAATATTCGTACCGAGTACCTCGCGAGACTATTAGTATCGCGTGTGCAGTTGTCACTGATACCACGGTAATGTTATCTAACAGTATTGTAACACGGCCCTGTCCTTAAAATAATTGCCTACAGCCGCGCAGTACGCAAACACACGAGACGGCTGCCGACCTACAGTATTTTAATTTCATCTACCTACTTGAATTTCTTTCTAGTTTAGTGATTGTAAATATTATATATTTTATTTAAAAATATGAAATTTGTTATGAATGAAATAGGAAGTGTTCAGTAAAAATCATGTTGTGTTTATTGATTAGTAGATATAATAAAAAAACAGCCTTATATATTTGAGACTGAACAATATTTGCGACTTGACTGAGACGTTAAAAAAGCTATATTGTTAAATTTAATAGAATAAAAAATCCAAACAAAAATACTTTTGTTTACAATTGCACTTTGTCATAATTATTATGTAAGTACTTGTACTTAATTCAATCAAATATTAACAAATCGCACGCTTACTGCTTACAAAACCATCACACTGCGTTCATCACTGTGGCGCATTCGCGACTGGCTGCGAACCAAGTGTATACCGACCTCGACGCGCGTAGGTATGACTCGCTTTCCGACCATTTGTATGAAGATAGAATACTGTTAGATAACATTACCGTGCTGATACGCTCAGATTGTATAGAATATGACAAATTGTGTTGTGGCTTAAGTGGTCGCCTTGCCGTTGCCACTGCGCCGAGTGTTGTGGGTTCGAATCCTACACAGTACAAAAATTTGTGTGATCCACGTATGGTTGTTCCGAGTCTGGGTGTTCTTTGTGTCTGTTCTTTGAATGTTTGTAAAGTCACCCGTGACACAGGATTTATACCTAGAGTCACTCGCTCCTCTTTTCTTTTTAAGTGAGAAAAATAAAATTGTTTTCTAGTGGGAAGATAGTATGATTTAGTTCCTTGGCCTGTAGTAACCACAAAGTGGTATAATTAGATATAAGTATTTTTCAATAGAAATTTATTTTGGAGTTACTGCTTTGGGACCACCAAGGCATTAATTCCAAAATAAGTTTCTTCCGTAAGGTATGTGGATTTATGCTTACGATTGCTTCGGTGACGGAGCATTACTGAATGCGTCTGCTGTGCATGAGGTCTCGGGTTTGATATCCGAATGGGGTAGTGTTATTAGGATTTTCCAGCCCAAAAATTCTTAAAAGCTGCACTACAAGGTTATGCCCGCGACTTCATACGCGTTGTATTTCGAAATAGCTATCTATATTTTTATTTCTTAATGCTCGGTTTCTAATCGGCGTATCGAGATAAAACATACAACGAATTTTAAGTAAGACCTCTGGTAATATTGTAACAACCACATTTGATTTCCTGCAACAGTGTTTGCATATGCGTTGTAACGTTTATTCTTATCAACCCGCTTTAGAGACGTGGTTGACTTAGGAAGTGAACTAAGCAGAGATAATTTAAACAATATTCTACACGATCAAAAGATTTTATATTTAATAACAATTTGGACGGAACGTTTGTTGAAAGTATATAAAAACTTTTATAGCAAACAATAATGCTTAGAAGTTAGATAGAAAAACAGGGCGTGGTTCTAAGAGTAACGCTTGTTACGTGGTCTTTGATAGAAAGACCACTTAACTGAGTAGGCAGCTCGGCAGTTAGAAAGCACGCATCAGGGCGTCTTGATCTTATATATCGGCGATCGAGGTGACTAAATTTAAAAAAATACTTACTTTAATATGCGTTAATAAAATCATTGGTAACAGATCAAAAGTAGCCCTGTTAGTTGATTACTTTGTAACTAAAACACTCCGATTTTGATGTAGCTTAATATGAAACCTAAGAAGGCTTTTGTAGTGAAGCGAGCTCTTTTATAATTAATAGAGTAGATTTAAAGAGTAGGTAACTGCGTTTAAATAGATCCTATGTCCTTCTCCAAGCTTTAAACTACATATATCTGTACTAAATTTCATCTAAATCGTGAAAAGTTTATTAGACAGACAAAGTTACTGTCGAATTTAGAATATTAGTAAGGCGTAAGGAAGTAAGGATTCTATTTAGTTGTACGTCTTAGATGGCGAGACATAGTGATACAAGAGCAATATTTTATAAAATTTACCTTTATTACTAACAATTATAACCAAAAAATATAGAATTGATTTTGTATTTGAAAAATACATTGCCAGGCCCGGCAATCGAACCGGAAACCACAATAGATCGTAAGCATATGCGCATACTTACGCCACGGGACCAAAGGGGCTTTTCGTACTACTTACTTATATGCTATATTTTGTCTAAATATATCCTGAGTGCAGGACGAGGCGGCTGGAATGATGGAAGGTCTTCTAGACTTTGGTATAGCTGGACTAAAGAAAGGTCTACGGTTCACGGGACTTAGCGACGATTCACAGGTTAGTAACTTAGTATTTTGTTTAACCTACATGTTCCATTGTGTTGTTGTTCCCCAACGGTCTCCATTTAGAGCTTCGGTCTGCCAGTCAACTTAGTATATTCATTAATAATTATATTATTAAAAATAATGATAATGATGATGATGATGAAAATGAATTCACAGACGGTCCATATTGAAACTAGGAATGGCACTCTCTTATATCGGCCGGATCGCTCGTACATATGCCTACTCACGCTACTGCAATCGGCAGACAGGCCGATATTATGCGATGGTGTCATAACAATGTCTAAAGAGTTATGAAAAATAAAATTAAGGCATCTTTACCTGGTAAAGTCAGTCATTGATGGTTATCGTTCCACCATATTTGTACGCTGTATCCGTAAATTCCAAAGCGATGACTGATGTGATAAATCACTGCTAATAAGATTTTTAATAAACTACTTATTAATTTAATTAATTTACCTATACTTCATTTAAAAGCATTGTTAAAAGAGAACCAATACGGAAATTGTGACTGTAACGATGGTTCACTAATCGGTAAACTTTTACTTTGTGACCTTAAAATATGTCCTAAATAAATTATATTTGAATTTGAATTATGATTGAGACGACATCGATATGACCTTGCCGTAAAAGGTAAAATAAAGTTTCTCTGCCTTTTGTTTGAACGCGCTAATCTCTGGAACTACTTAAAGAAATTCAAATTCGACTACCTATTAAAATATATTTTGAATTTGATAGCCCTATACTTGACGAAGGTTGTAGGCTATTCGACCTCATGCTACGAGCTACGGACCGGAGCAATCATAAACGCGGGTTTTAATAATAACTCGACCACAGCACTGTCGCTGTGAACCCAGATATTACCGCATTCATACAAACGATCTTTTCAGCTTAATAATATTAATAAAGATTATCTACCCGACATAATATTATTAACTGTCCATTACAGGAGAAGTCGCCGTCTCATCACAGGTCAGATAAAACACCGCCGTCAGAACTTTCTAGAAGCAAGCCCATACAAGAACACAAGGACGTTCACACGAATGCACAGAGAGGTAGCAGCGCGATTACACGTTTACAATATCAGAAATCGATTTGCTGGTTCTGTATTAGTGTCCTATATTACCTGTCTTCATACCGCGGGGTGTCAGGGTCAATGGAATAGGGCAATTGTGCTTCTACAATAAACTTCCAAGTGACATCTAGAACCTAAGCTTTAATAAATTAAACGAAAATTATGTTTAGAATTAATTTAAGACACTGAGCAAAAAGTATGTGAAATTAAATATTACTCAGTCACAGACTATAATTATAGAAGATAAAAATGCTTGGGATTGAAATTGGGCTTGAGAGCAGTTCAATCCCAAGCATTACCCTTGGGTAATTTCCAAACATATTAACCCTTGGCGGGGCGGGCCTACGTCAGCAAATAAACCGTCAGGAACCGGGCCATATGTTTACGTTATCGCCCGTTATCGCCGCGTGCCACTTGAGCTTTTGTTATTGTTAATTACGTCGCTCTTATAGTTCGTAGAATCAAACAAATGGTACTTCTGGGAAGCTTATGATGCTAGCTACATTATACAATATAAACAAGACCATTTGTGTTCAATTGTTTATATTATTGTCCGGTTGGAATGAGATAATGTAAACAAATGACGACTCATATGATGTGTGCTGATATATAAGTAAAACTATTATATTTAACCTATCGTATTTATATTTTCGTAATACCTTATGATATTTCCTTTATAAAAACATAAAATAGGGACTACACTTGTCTGAAAAAATGTTACGAATTTAGCGTTTGAAAATTACAGTAAAGCCGCCGTTATTTTTATTTCGCTTACGTTGCGTTAATGTTTTTAAAAAATCATCGTAAGCGAATTAATTCGTGGATATAGTTAATTTTAGGTTTTTTTTGTATGAAATCTACTCAATTATGATAATCAAATAAATAAATAAAGAAATACAGCTTATTATTCTATCTAAAAAGACATTTTATGAAAATAGGTACATAATCATGAAAAAATCAACGGTATTATTCTCTTCGTTTTATATATCTAGAAATAATACAATTTACTAGTAGTTATATTGTTTCTAAAAGTAGAAAAAAGAACCTTTCTAACTATGTAAAGCACATATATCATCTTTATGCAAAATAAAATGAAAAAAGGGTGCCAACCTGTGTGTCAAGGGTCCGTTTTTTGTTTAGAGAGGGTCGTTTTTTGTTTAGTCAAATAATTCATATTTCTTGATATATTTTATAATATTACTTACAAATTATTACTTACAAATACGTTAATATTATTAGAATTCTAATAAGAATACATAAGAATCTTATTTGTTTAGATCTTATTAGCATAAATACGACACGGCGAAAAAAACAAAAGAAAGCGCCGGCCACTATTTTGTTTTAAGTTTTTATAACGTATACATTGTTAAAACATTACTATTGCTACTATAATCATTACAATAATAAATAAAATAACAATTACTTACGTTTTAATGTACTTCCAAGCACTGAAATCCATCAAAAATCACTTAAATACACAACACAAATACATTCACAGCGGCCATTATGGGCGTGCGCGTGGACTAAACTTTAGAATTTTATTTTTAATATTTTGCTGTCCAAAGCAGGCTTTTTTATTAGTCCGTGGTATAGCGTCATTCGTTCCAAAGCCATCTGTAGCCAATAAGCAATCAGTTTTAAACAAGAAGTTTCTTATATTGCCGTTTTAAACGGCGGCGACGCGCGGCGTTTTCGCGCCAATTTGGTGGCTCGCATGCGAGCCGGCAGATTTGTACCCGTCAAAGGCCGCTGGCTCGCATCATGGCAGGCATCGAGCCGGCGGACTACGACCGGTTAAAGAGTAAAATATTGTAAATAATTTGCCTCTGAATAATGAGATCTTAACTCCTTGAAGTGACTTTTTTGCAACGCAATATTTATTTTCTTTTGTCGTGTTAAATCATTTTTATATAATAGGTAATAATTTATGAAATATTTTATTCTAAAATATTTATTTCCATAAAAATTATTTAACACAGTCCATAATTTTATAGAAATAAATATTTTAGACTTTGACTTTGATTAATAAATGATTATACCTATAGTTCGAATAGTATCAGTGTCAGCCGATTTGTATGTTAATGCGCTTTTGAAGTATCATTAGATTCAGTTCTTCTTCTTCTCGAGTCGATGGTACAATTATATTAAATATGTCCTGCCCGATGTGTAGCCATTACCATCGCATCAGCAGTTGCGTCCATAAAGTCATCCATGGTGCACCTACAGGGACAATTTGGGCATTTCAACAGATGTGACATGGTTTGATTGGGATCACCACATTCACACTGTGCCGGCCGACTTGAGTACGAAGTCGATTTAGGGATTTCCATATTGGCCATGGTAGTTAGATTCAGTTTAAAAAGAGCTTAGTATAGAATTCCCTTCTCAACCATCATATAAATCTAGAAGATATATATTTTAAACATATCGGTTTTCATTCACAGACGATACAACTGCTGTGCCCCCATTACTGAAGCAACATCGAGTGACATCTCAAGACAGTGTGGTTCGTACTGTACTTACTCTTAGCGGTTCAAAATTCTAAAACTTATTTGCTTAAGCCCGCAAGTATAAAATGTGAAAAAAAAATTTATCCCGTGTGGGATTCGAACCCACATCACTAGGCGCGCTGGCAGTGGCGAGGCGACCACTTAAACCACTACGCCATCTGTGTAAATGTAATTGCTGGTAGTATTTACTTTTTGACTTACTGTTTTCTTTGTCATTAGCCATCACAACCGAAGACATTGCCGAAGTCTGAACCAGTTCTGGTGCCATTGGCAGACTCTCCTGAACCGGAGTACGAGGAGGCAGCTGATTTATCCACCAGCATCGCCAAGCTACGGTGTTTGCTACAGCAGAGAGCAGAAACCAGTCCCAGGTAACCTGTGATCAAAATATAAAAATATGTTTATTCATGTAGGTCACAAAGTAACACTTATGAACGTCAAAGGTACACTTATTAATGTGAATTTACATTTAACTACATTTACCTGTTGCCATGTTCAGCAAAGCAAGGACGTAGAACCAATATATATTCTATATACATATATGTATATATACATATATTATATTCTATCACATACACACAATATCATCTAGCCCAAACTAAGCAGAGCTTGTACTATGGGTACTAGACAATGGAAAAATGAGAAGAACTGGCCAGTAACTCGCGGCCACTCTGTTCAATCGCCAAGTTTACTGTATTGTATATTTTACAAGTCTTTTATGTAAGGAGCTGCAACTATTAAACCACTAACCACGAATAAAACACTGAAGCAATAAGTCATATTTCAAAGTTACCCTCTAATAGTAGCTTATGATGATTGCTGTTCTGATCCTTGACTTTAACCGCCTTGGTACACCGCTAGAGAATGCTCTATGCAAATGTAATTGTTGTTCATAATATTTTGGTCCAAAACTTTGTTATGTCTCTCTAAATTTATATATCGTCTTTATAATGGTAAAATAATTTTTAAAATCGTTTATATTGTTTTTGAGTTAAATCCTTACAAACAAACAAAAAACAAAATCTTTCGCCTTTATAATATTAGTATAGATAAGTTAAAAAGAAGGCGACTATATAACTGCACGGATGGCGTAGTAGTGCGTAGTGTTGCGAGTTCGCATCCTGCACTGGACAAAACATTGTGTGCCCCACAAATGGTTGTCCGACTCCGGATGTTATTTGTGTCTGTTGTTTGTAAAATCCCCGCAATACAAGAATTATTAATAGAGCAGGAGTCTCTAAGAAAAACCTGTATGTCTGAGAGTTCTTCATAATGTTCTCGATGATATGTGAAGTCTGCCAACCTGAGTTGGTCTGATATTATTATTATTTATATTTGATCTTTCTGTCAAGCAATGCTCAATAGCAGTCCAGTTAAGAACCTGTGGTATAACCTAGGCAGTCAGCAAATTAAGTTCATAATGAATGTTTACTGTGCAGGGCTGAGGATGTCTGGTGGGAGAGTGCGGAAGAGACCAGGGGTAGGACCCAACATCACCATTCTTCGAGGCCTGTTGATACCGCCACGCTCGCAGGTAATAGTTGGTGTAGTTGTGATCAACGCCATGCTCGGCGGCGAGAGGTCGTGGCAGGCAGTGGTCTCCTTCAGCGAGGCTGTCATGGCGCAAAAGGAGACCGCGGAGAGGGTCAGGGAGAATAATTTCCACGCTGAGCCTCTCCGGTGCAGACGGACGGGAGCGAGGAGGAGGCGATTTGCCCGCCTTCTTGCTCCTGTATAGTGGGCTCACTGGTACAGATTCGGGGGACTCTACTGGCTTGCACGGCCCCACACGTCTGGGGGGGTGACCTTGGTGAGTAAGGCCACCCGTTCACAGGTGCTGAGGCCGGGTCACCATCAGCTAGGCCAACCTCCAGGGCGGGATGGCGATTGCTAACGTGACCCCATCCCGCCCCACCCCGTCGGCGGAGGGACTGCTCACCCCAGGTTTTTAGTGTGTATACCGACCCCCTTTCAGGGGCGGAGAGTCTCACATAACCGGCCCCCTCCCCTCCCTCCCCCCACCCCCGGGAAAGGGGGTACCCATAAAGGATTTTCCTGGGTAAAAAAAAGGGTGCTTTCCTGTAAAAAAGGTGAGAAAACCAGTGCCGTGGTGTACCAAAATACCATCCTAACGAACATAGTGGCACCTCTTTCAAAAACAATGTTCAAAAACAGACATTAGATATTTCAACAGGACTCTGCACCAGCTCATAAAGCACGAAGCAAGCAATACTGGTTGATCGCCCGTGGAATTGACTTCATCGGGCATAAAGACTGGCTCTCTTCTAGTCCAGATTTAAGCCCACTGAACTACAAGATATGGGAACATTTGGAGGAGAAAGTCTGCGCTAAACCTCATCAGAATTTGGAGTCTCCGAGCATCTCTGGTTAAACCAGCGGCAGAATTAGATATTATAATAATATGCTGCATTCTACTGGCGATATAGAATAACTCTGACCATATATTTTTTTTATTAGAATTGTGTTTTTCGAAAAATTAATGCACAAATTTTTTTCGTGAAGTGGTTTCCGATAGTCATATGTTAACCACCCGAGGCAATTTTGATTTTTTACTAATTAAAAAAACAATATTAATAATTAATTTCGTAAATAATAAAGGGCGCTGCTTTTTATTGCCCCTTATTATTTACGACATCAGTTATGGTTACATTATTTTTTTTTAATTAGTAAAATATTAGGATTCTGTTGGGTGGTTAACATATGAGTATCTGAAAGTATTTCACGAAAAAAATTTGTACATTAATTTTTACAAAAACATAATTCTAATAAAAGAATATATGGTTAGTGTTATTCTATATCACCAGTAGAATGCTTGGTTAAAAGGAATTACACGATTTCAAAATCACCCTGTATGTAAAACGTTTTTAGAATTGCGATTTCTACACATAGTTTTTATATTATTATTATTACCTATTGAGCCGTAGCAGTCACCGGCGACCAGAGACAAAAACCTTTCAGTTCTTTGGCATTTCAAGGATTGACAGGTTAAAATACACAACTCTCACACTACTAATAAATTTTTGCCCCGTGTGGGGATCGATCCCACAACAATCGGCGCAGTAGCAGGTGAGCCGATCACTTAAACTACTTCGTTGGATCCGGGACAAAAAAATTTATGATCCACAAATAGTTGGCCGAGTCTGGTCGTTCTTCGTGTCCGTTGTTTGATTGTTCGTAACATCCACCTACGGCATAAGAATTATTTCTAGAGCGATATTTTTTAATACTAATTTATTTTAATTTTACAGATGAGTACGATATGAATCTAGATAGAAATTCGTCGCCCAGTCAGACATCGAACAACATGCAGAGACTAGACAAGTGAGTACTTTTGATTACTTCTATTAATATCCCTATTTTACTTTGATTTTATACACCTAGCCATTTTAGGAAGATCTGATGTGTCACAGAACATCAGTGATCAACGTGATGTATTGTATAGAACTATCTCATAGAACTGTTTATAACAGTAGGTAGAATCAAAAGGTAAAAATGGCGCTTTTTACAATTATCGCTTCATTAACCCCAATTCGCAACGTCAACTTCAAGGCGTTCGTGGTGCGAGTACCAACTTGCTTTCTTCATGTATTTATGAAGGAGGACTTTTAGCCGAAGGGTGTGGTGTCGTCGCTTCCGCGGACAAGTGCCACATGAACGCACAACAACAGAGTGCAAGTGAAGCATTACTAACATAGTTAATAAGTTATATAAATACTAACACAAATTGTATGTATGTTAATACCTTATAGTATTTATCTAGGCGCCTATGCCACGCGAAATAAAATCGTTATTATTATTAACGAAGAAATAATCCGCGAACTCAGCACAAGTATAAATGAACTTACTAGCTGTGCCTCGCGGTTTTACTCACATCATAACTGCTCCCGTAAGATAAAGTAGATTAAAGCCCTTAATCTTTTACAATAATTGTTTTTGAAAAGAATTTTGCAAGCCCGTCTGGTAGTTCCAAAGATGAGCATGTTTAAACAAAATCCAAACAAACTGTTCAGATTTATTATATTAGTAGTATAGATAACACGTTCTTTTATCACATTACACACTCACAAGAGGGATAGACACAATGTGTTTGATATGCTTCACATGAAGAAAAACCAAAAATATTTTTTTTTTTTTTTATATTATCCACGTAGTGTTGGAACCTACACCTGGTGAGAGTTTAAACCATTAGGCCATAATTGTGAAAATTTTCTTTAAGCTATTGTATTTATTGTAAGAGATCGTAAATAAATATAATAATAATAATATATATTTCTATCACATACACACAACACCATCAAGTTCAGACTAAGCAGAGCTTTTTACTAGACATTGGATAAACATGCATACATACCTACTTTTTTTTGTAAATACTTGCATATTATTCATAGAAACACCCAGACCAAGACAAACATCCATGTCCATGCACACAAATGTTTGACTTGTGCGGGAATCGAACCCGCGACCTCAAGCGTGGCAGTCGGTTACACTAACCACTACGCCATCGAGGCCGCCTATAATCCTAGTGAATAAATTATGTGTATGTTTCCAGACTGTTCCAGCGCACAGTGACGGGCGTGTTCAATTCGATCAAGACGGCGGTGGGTGCGGAGGGGGGTGAGGGAGGCGCGGGGGGTCCGGCGCCGCGCACTCTGCACGACTGGACCTACGTGTGCACCAGCATTGAACTCAGCGTGAGTCTCACTACTGTGGTACTTAGCCACTCTGCACGACTGGACCTACGTGTGCACCAGCATTGAACTCAGCGTGAGTCTCACTACTGTGGTACTTAGCCACTCTGCACGACTGGACCTACGTGTGCACCAGCATTGAACTCAGCGTGAGTCTCACTACTGTGGTACTTAGCCACTCTGCACGACTGGACCTACGTGTGCACCAGCATTGAACTCAGCGTGAGTCTCACTACTGTGGTACTTAGCCACTCTGCACGACTGGACCTACGTGTGCACCAGCATTGAACTCAGCGTGAGTCTCACTACTGTGGTACTTAGCCACTCTGCACGACTGGACCTACGTGTGCACCAGCATTGAACTCAGCGTGAGTCTCACTACTGTGGTACTTAGCCACTCTGCACGACTGGACCTACGTGTGCACCAGCATTGAACTCAGCGTGAGTCTCACTACTGTGGTACTTAGCCACTCTGCACGACTGGACCTACGTGTGCACCAGCATTGAACTCAGCGTGAGTCTCACTACTGTGGTACTTAGCCACTCTGCACGACTGGACCTACGTGTGCACCAGCATTGAACTCAGCGTGAGTCTCACTACTGTGGTACTTAGCCACTCTGCACGACTGGACCTACGTGTGCACCAGCATTGAACTCAGCGTGAGTCTCACTACTGTGGTACTTAGCCACTCTGCACGACTGGACCTACGTGTGCACCAGCATTGAACTCAGCGTGAGTCTCACTACTGTGGTACTTAGCCACTCTGCACGACTGGACCTACGTGTGCACCAGCATTGAACTCAGCGTGAGTCTCACTACTGTGGTACTTAGCCACTCTGCACGACTGGACCTACGTGTGCACCAGCATTGAACTCAGCGTGAGTCTCACTACTGTGGTACTTAGCCACTCTGCACGACTGGACCTACGTGTGCACCAGCATTGAACTCAGCGTGAGTCTCACTACTGTGGTACTTAGCCACTCTGCACGACTGGACCTACGTGTGTACCAGCATTGAACTCAGCGTGAGTCTTACTACTGTGGTACTTAGCCACTCTGCACGACTGGACCTACGTGTGCACCAGCATTGAACTCAGCGTGAGTCTCACTACTGTGGTACTTAGCCACTCTGCACGACTGGACCTACGTGTGCACCAGCATTGAACTCAGCGTGAGTCTCACTACTGTGGTACTTAGCCACTCTGCACGACTGGACCTACGTGTGCACCAGCATTGAACTCAGCGTGAGTCTCACTACTGTGGTACTTAGCCACTCTGCACGACTGGACCTACGTGTGTACCAGCATTGAACTCAGCGTGAGTCTCACTACTGTGGTACTTAGCCACTCTGCACGACTGGACCTACGTGTGCACCAGCATTGAACTCAGCGTGAGTCTCACTACTGTGGTACTTAGCCACTCTGCACGACTGGACCTACGTGTGCACCAGCATTGAACTCAGCGTGAGTCTCACTACTGTGGTACTTAGCCACTCTGCACGACTGGACCTACGTGTGCACCAGCATTGAACTCAGCGTGAGTCTCACTACTGTGGTACTTAGCCACTCTGCACGACTGGACCTACGTGTGCACCAGCATTGAACTCAGCGTGAGTCTCACTACTGTGGTACTTAGCCACTCTGCACGACTGGACCTACGTGTGCACCAGCATTGAACTCAGCGTGAGTCTCACTACTGTGGTACTTAGCCACTCTGCACGACTGGACCTACGTGTGCACCAGCATTGAACTCAGCGTGAGTCTCACTACTGTGGTACTTAGCCACTCTGCACGACTGGACCTACGTGTGCACCAGCATTGAACTCAGCGTGAGTCTCACTACTGTGGTACTTAGCCACTCTGCACGACTGGACCTACGTGTGCACCAGCATTGAACTCAGCGTGAGTCTCACTACTGTGGTACTTAGCCACTCTGCACGACTGGACCTACGTGTGCACCAGCATTGAACTCAGCGTGAGTCTCACTACTGTGGTACTTAGCCACTCTGCACGACTGGACCTACGTGTGCACCAGCATTGAACTCAGCGTGAGTCTCACTACTGTGGTACTTAGCCACTCTGCACGACTGGACCTACGTGTGCACCAGCATTGAACTCAGCGTGAGTCTCACTACTGTGGTACTTAGCCACTCTGCACGACTGGACCTACGTGTGCACCAGCATTGAACTCAGCGTGAGTCTCACTACTGTGGTACTTAGCCACTCTGCACGACTGGACCTACGTGTGCACCAGCATTGAACTCAGCGTGAGTCTCACTACTGTGGTACTTAGCCACTCTGCACGACTGGACCTACGTGTGCACCAGCATTGAACTCAGCGTGAGTCTCACTACTGTGGTACTTAGCCACTCTGCACGACTGGACCTACGTGTGCACCAGCATTGAACTCAGCGTGAGTCTCACTACTGTGGTACTTAGCCACTCTGCACGACTGGACCTACGTGTGCACCAGCATTGAACTCAGCGTGAGTCTCACTACTGTGGTACTTAGCCACTCTGCACGACTGGACCTACGTGTGCACCAGCATTGAACTCAGCGTGAGTCTCACTACTGTGGTACTTAGCCACTCTGCACGACTGGACCTACGTGTGCACCAGCATTGAACTCAGCGTGAGTCTCACTACTGTGGTACTTAGCCACTCTGCACGACTGGACCTACGTGTGTACCAGCATTGAACTCAGCGTGAGTCTTACTACTGTGGTACTTAGCCACTCTGCACGACTGGACCTACGTGTGCACCAGCATTGAACTCAGCGTGAGTCTCACTACTGTGGTACTTAGCCACTCTGCACGACTGGACCTACGTGTGCACCAGCATTGAACTCAGCGTGAGTCTCACTACTGTGGTACTTAGCCACTCTGCACGACTGGACCTACGTGTGCACCAGCATTGAACTCAGCGTGAGTCTCACTACTGTGGTACTTAGCCACTCTGCACGACTGGACCTACGTGTGTACCAGCATTGAACTCAGCGTGAGTCTCACTACTGTGGTACTTAGCCACTCTGCACGACTGGACCTACGTGTGCACCAGCATTGAACTCAGCGTGAGTCTCACTACTGTGGTACTTAGCCACTCTGCACGACTGGACCTACGTGTGCACCAGCATTGAACTCAGCGTGAGTCTCACTACTGTGGTACTTAGCCACTCTGCACGACTGGACCTACGTGTGCACCAGCATTGAACTCAGCGTGAGTCTCACTACTGTGGTACTTAGCCACTCTGCACGACTGGACCTACGTGTGCACCAGCATTGAACTCAGCGTGAGTCTCACTACTGTGGTACTTAGCCACTCTGCACGACTGGACCTACGTGTGCACCAGCATTGAACTCAGCGTGAGTCTCACTACTGTGGTACTTAGCCACTCTGCACGACTGGACCTACGTGTGCACCAGCATTGAACTCAGCGTGAGTCTCACTACTGTGGTACTTAGCCACTCTGCACGACTGGACCTACGTGTGCACCAGCATTGAACTCAGCGTGAGTCTCACTACTGTGGTACTTAGCCACTCTGCACGACTGGACCTACGTGTGCACCAGCATTGAACTCAGCGTGAGTCTCACTACTGTGGTACTTAGCCACTCTGCACGACTGGACCTACGTGTGCACCAGCATTGAACTCAGCGTGAGTCTCACTACTGTGGTACTTAGCCACTCTGCACGACTGGACCTACGTGTGCACCAGCATTGAACTCAGCGTGAGTCTCACTACTGTGGTACTTAGCCACTCTGCACGACTGGACCTACGTGTGCACCAGCATTGAACTCAGCGTGAGTCTCACTACTGTGGTACTTAGCCACTCTGCACGACTGGACCTACGTGTGCACCAGCATTGAACTCAGCGTGAGTCTCACTACTGTGGTACTTAGCCACTCTGCACGACTGGACCTACGTGTGCACCAGCATTGAACTCAGCGTGAGTCTCACTACTGTGGTACTTAGCCACTCTGCACGACTGGACCTACGTGTGCACCAGCATTGAACTCAGCGTGAGTCTCACTACTGTGGTACTTAGCCACTCTGCACGACTGGACCTACGTGTGTACCAGCATTGAACTCAGCGTGAGTCTTACTACTGTGGTACTTAGCCACTCTGCACGACTGGACCTACGTGTGCACCAGCATTGAACTCAGCGTGAGTCTCACTACTGTGGTACTTAGCCACTCTGCACGACTGGACCTACGTGTGCACCAGCATTGAACTCAGCGTGAGTCTCACTACTGTGGTACTTAGCCACTCTGCACGACTGGACCTACGTGTGCACCAGCATTGAACTCAGCGTGAGTCTCACTACTGTGGTACTTAGCCACTCTGCACGACTGGACCTACGTGTGTACCAGCATTGAACTCAGCGTGAGTCTCACTACTGTGGTACTTAGCCACTCTGCACGACTGGACCTACGTGTGCACCAGCATTGAACTCAGCGTGAGTCTCACTACTGTGGTACTTAGCCACTCTGCACGACTGGACCTACGTGTGCACCAGCATTGAACTCAGCGTGAGTCTCACTACTGTGGTACTTAGCCACTCTGCACGACTGGACCTACGTGTGCACCAGCATTGAACTCAGCGTGAGTCTCACTACTGTGGTACTTAGCCACTCTGCACGACTGGACCTACGTGTGCACCAGCATTGAACTCAGCGTGAGTCTCACTACTGTGGTACTTAGCCACTCTGCACGACTGGACCTACGTGTGCACCAGCATTGAACTCAGCGTGAGTCTCACTACTGTGGTACTTAGCCACTCTGCACGACTGGACCTACGTGTGCACCAGCATTGAACTCAGCGTGAGTCTCACTACTGTGGTACTTAGCCACTCTGCACGACTGGACCTACGTGTGCACCAGCATTGAACTCAGCGTGAGTCTCACTACTGTGGTACTTAGCCACTCTGCACGACTGGACCTACGTGTGCACCAGCATTGAACTCAGCGTGAGTCTCACTACTGTGGTACTTAGCCACTCTGCACGACTGGACCTACGTGTGCACCAGCATTGAACTCAGCGTGAGTCTCACTACTGTGGTACTTAGCCACTCTGCACGACTGGACCTACGTGTGCACCAGCATTGAACTCAGCGTGAGTCTCACTACTGTGGTACTTAGCCACTCTGCACGACTGGACCTACGTGTGCACCAGCATTGAACTCAGCGTGAGTCTCACTACTGTGGTACTTAGCCACTCTGCACGACTGGACCTACGTGTGCACCAGCATTGAACTCAGCGTGAGTCTCACTACTGTGGTACTTAGCCACTCTGCACGACTGGACCTACGTGTGCACCAGCATTGAACTCAGCGTGAGTCTCACTACTGTGGTACTTAGCCACTCTGCACGACTGGACCTACGTGTGCACCAGCATTGAACTCAGCGTGAGTCTCACTACTGTGGTACTTAGCCACTCTGCACGACTGGACCTACGTGTGCACCAGCATTGAACTCAGCGTGAGTCTCACTACTGTGGTACTTAGCCACTCTGCACGACTGGACCTACGTGTGCACCAGCATTGAACTCAGCGTGAGTCTCACTACTGTGGTACTTAGCCACTCTGCACGACTGGACCTACGTGTGCACCAGCATTGAACTCAGCGTGAGTCTCACTACTGTGGTACTTAGCCACTCTGCACGACTGGACCTACGTGTGCACCAGCATTGAACTCAGCGTGAGTCTCACTACTGTGGTACTTAGCCACTCTGCACGACTGGACCTACGTGTGTACCAGCATTGAACTCAGCGTGAGTCTTACTACTGTGGTACTTAGCCACTCTGCACGACTGGACCTACGTGTGCACCAGCATTGAACTCAGCGTGAGTCTCACTACTGTGGTACTTAGCCACTCTGCACGACTGGACCTACGTGTGCACCAGCATTGAACTCAGCGTGAGTCTCACTACTGTGGTACTTAGCCACTCTGCACGACTGGACCTACGTGTGCACCAGCATTGAACTCAGCGTGAGTCTCACTACTGTGGTACTTAGCCACTCTGCACGACTGGACCTACGTGTGTACCAGCATTGAACTCAGCGTGAGTCTCACTACTGTGGTACTTAGCCACTCTGCACGACTGGACCTACGTGTGCACCAGCATTGAACTCAGCGTGAGTCTCACTACTGTGGTACTTAGCCACTCTGCACGACTGGACCTACGTGTGCACCAGCATTGAACTCAGCGTGAGTCTCACTACTGTGGTACTTAGCCACTCTGCACGACTGGACCTACGTGTGCACCAGCATTGAACTCAGCGTGAGTCTCACTACTGTGGTACTTAGCCACTCTGCACGACTGGACCTACGTGTGCACCAGCATTGAACTCAGCGTGAGTCTCACTACTGTGGTACTTAGCCACTCTGCACGACTGGACCTACGTGTGCACCAGCATTGAACTCAGCGTGAGTCTCACTACTGTGGTACTTAGCCACTCTGCACGACTGGACCTACGTGTGCACCAGCATTGAACTCAGCGTGAGTCTCACTACTGTGGTACTTAGCCACTCTGCACGACTGGACCTACGTGTGCACCAGCATTGAACTCAGCGTGAGTCTCACTACTGTGGTACTTAGCCACTCTGCACGACTGGACCTACGTGTGCACCAGCATTGAACTCAGCGTGAGTCTCACTACTGTGGTACTTAGCCACTCTGCACGACTGGACCTACGTGTGCACCAGCATTGAACTCAGCGTGAGTCTCACTACTGTGGTACTTAGCCACTCTGCACGACTGGACCTACGTGTGCACCAGCATTGAACTCAGCGTGAGTCTCACTACTGTGGTACTTAGCCACTCTGCACGACTGGACCTACGTGTGCACCAGCATTGAACTCAGCGTGAGTCTCACTACTGTGGTACTTAGCCACTCTGCACGACTGGACCTACGTGTGCACCAGCATTGAACTCAGCGTGAGTCTCACTACTGTGGTACTTAGCCACTCTGCACGACTGGACCTACGTGTGCACCAGCATTGAACTCAGCGTGAGTCTCACTACTGTGGTACTTAGCCACTCTGCACGACTGGACCTACGTGTGCACCAGCATTGAACTCAGCGTGAGTCTCACTACTGTGGTACTTAGCCACTCTGCACGACTGGACCTACGTGTGCACCAGCATTGAACTCAGCGTGAGTCTCACTACTGTGGTACTTAGCCACTCTGCACGACTGGACCTACGTGTGCACCAGCATTGAACTCAGCGTGAGTCTCACTACTGTGGTACTTAGCCACTCTGCACGACTGGACCTACGTGTGCACCAGCATTGAACTCAGCGTGAGTCTCACTACTGTGGTACTTAGCCACTCTGCACGACTGGACCTACGTGTGCACCAGCATTGAACTCAGCGTGAGTCTCACTACTGTGGTACTTAGCCACTCTGCACGACTGGACCTACGTGTGCACCAGCATTGAACTCAGCGTGAGACTCACTACTGTGGTACTTAGCCACTCTGCACGACTGGACCTACGTGTGCACCAGCATTGAACTCAGCGTGAGTCTCACTACTGTGGTACTTAGCCACTCTGCACGACTGGACCTACGTGTGCACCAGCATTGAACTCAGCGTGAGTCTCACTACTGTGGTACTTAGCCACTCTGCACGACTGGACCTACGTGTGCACCAGCATTGAACTCAGCGTGAGTCTCACTACTGTGGTACTTAGCCACTCTGCACGACTGGACCTACGTGTGCACCAGCATTGAACTCAGCGTGAGTCTCACTACTGTGGTACTTAGCCACTCTGCACGACTGGACCTACGTGTGCACCAGCATTGAACTCAGCGTGAGTCTCACTACTGTGGTACTTAGCCACTCTGCACGACTGGACCTACGTGTGCACCAGCATTGAACTCAGCGTGAGTCTCACTACTGTGGTACTTAGCCACTCTGCATGACTGGACCTACGTGTGCACCAGCATTGAACTCAGCGTGAGTCTCACTACTGTGGTACTTAGCCACTCTGCACGACTGGACCTACGTGTGCACCAGCATTGAACTCAGCGTGAGTCTCACTACTGTGGTACTTAGCCACTCTGCACGACTGGACCTACGTGTGCACCAGCATTGAACTCAGCGTGAGTCTCACTACTGTGGTACTTAGCCACTCTGCACGTCTGGTCCTACGTGTGCACCAGCATTGAACTCAGCGTGAGTCTCACTACTGTGGTACTTAGCCACTCTGCACGACTGGACCTACGTGTGTACCAGCATTGAACTCAGCGTGAGTCTCACTACTGTGGTACTTAGCCACTCTGCACGACTGGACCTACGTGTGCACCAGCATTGAACTCAGCGTGAGTCTCACTACTGTGGTACTTAGCCACTCTGCACGACTGGACCTACGTGTGCACCAGCATTGAACTCAGCGTGAGTCTCACTACTGTGGTACTTAGCCACTCTGCACGACTGGACCTACGTGTGCACCAGCATTGAACTCAGCGTGAGTCTCACTACTGTGGTACTTAGCCACTCTGCACGACTGGACCTACGTGTGCACCAGCATTGAACTCAGCGTGAGTCTCACTACTGTGGTACTTAGCCACTCTGCACGACTGGACCTACGTGTGCACCAGCATTGAACTCAGCGTGAGTCTCACTACTGTGGTACTTAGCCACTCTGCACGACTGGACCTACGTGTGCACCAGCATTGAACTCAGCGTGAGTCTCACTACTGTGGTACTTAGCCACTCTGCACGACTGGACCTACGTGTGCACCAGCATTGAACTCAGCGTGAGTCTCACTACTGTGGTACTTAGCCACTCTGCACGACTGGACCTACGTGTGCACCAGCATTGAACTCAGCGTGAGTCTCACTACTGTGGTACTTAGCCACTCTGCACGACTGGACCTACGTGTGCACCAGCATTGAACTCAGCGTGAGTCTCACTACTGTGGTACTTAGCCACTCTGCACGACTGGACCTACGTGTGCACCAGCATTGAACTCAGCGTGAGTCTCACTACTGTGGTACTTAGCCAGCGTACTGTGTGCGCGTTTGACACTGTATATGCATATAAGTTACGATTAACGACAAGAGATCCACTAGAGTCAATCCTGAATCACGCAAGCTAAGTTTGTCGTACGAGCTATTAAACAGGATGGCGTTTTTATCACCTGCAGTATTAAAACATTTGAATTATACCTCGATGTACTACATCGGTAGTACATCGTGGTCTCATTCAGCAAAAAAGTACTTCATTTATTATCAAAATACGCATTCGTTTTTTAATGCGCACCGATCATACGGTAGGTTGCGAGCGGTCTAGAAACTCAGGTACGAAGTATCGGCTCAATGTATAATAATTAGGCTCGCGTCTTATAAACATCCATTAAGGATGAATACTGTTTAAAAACAATTATATTTTGAAATACAATATATATTATATTTTATCGCGTTGGGTCGTGACCCATCAGGCACGATCACCCAGCCTGGTCGCAGCTCCTTTCTTTGTGTTGAAAAAATATTAACAGAAGAAATATTTTAATGTTTTCAGGTGGGTGGTGCAGTAGCAAGGCTAGTTGGATCACGGCGTGCGTTCACCCATGTGGAAGCAGCCCTAGACTCGCTGGACCAGTTGCCAGTCCACCATGCTAGAAGGGGCGGCAGTCCAGAGGACTTCGGTGAGTCATTTAGTAGCAACATTATGGAGAATTTGCAGACATGCAGGATTCTTCACGATATTTTCGTTCAAAGTTAAAGCAAGAGATAATTTTCTACTTTATACGCACGTAACTTAGATAATTTAGAGGTGCTTTACAATCAAAATGCTTAGATAATAGAACCTCAACAACAATAATATAAATATATGTATACGTTTTTATTATAAACTTTTTAAGGTCATGTAATTTTATAATATAATATACAGGTTGTAACAGAAAGGTGTGGTCATATTTAAGGGTCACATAATATATCCCATGTACAATGGTAAACCGCGAGAATAAAATCTGTATACATTATTTTCACGAAGATATTGAATTTTCTTTTTGATCGACGTATAAATATCAGCATATTCTAATCGATACGTAAACAACACTATTCTGCATGCACGTGTATTTGTTTCTAAGAATTACAAAAGCCTTTTTCTTTAAGTTTTTGGTCACTTTTATCTTAATATCATCGCCATTTGACCATTATACTGTGCCCCAAATGTGGATACTGTTACCTATTCATTGTTTACAATACAGCTGGTTGTTCTAACATATATCGGTAACCTCACAGATGTTGCACAGTTGTTACTCGTTTTGTATCGATAATTAAATAACGAATAAATAAAATTATTAAAAAAGGTCATAAAATTTAAAATTCGGTATTTTGATATGAGATTGGGACACATAGTCAAAGTCAAAGTCAAATCAAAACTTTTTATTTCCATAAAAATGTGCAAACAATTCCTGGAAACGGCAATTCACTATTATAAAAAATAAAAATTTTGCATTGAAAAAAAGCCTGTTCGAGGAGTAGAGCTTTCATGAGAAGAAGCAGGCAAGAAACTCATGGCCACTCTTTTCAATCGCCAAATGTTTACATCAATACAATTTAATGTTATATTATGTTCCTTATATGAGCTGCTGTGTGTACTTGTTACAGTTATTTATTTTAATAAGATTTAAAAAGTAAAAATTTGTTAAATCTAAGATACATATTAATAACAAATGAAATAATAGTCATAGCAGCTCATATTACAGTACTACAAATAACCTGTGCGTGGAAGCAACTCAATCCCAAGCACTTTTATCTTCTATATATTCAGTGACTGAGTAATTAATAACCTTTCGAATATAATTTTCGCTTTACAACTGTTTTAAATTTATTAGAAATTAGATTTTGAATGTCACTTGGAAGTTTATTGTAAAAGCGCACACATTGACCTTTAAACGACTTATAAATTTTTTGAAGCCGGGAGTTCGGCTCTAGTAGTTTGTATGTCGCTTTTCTTATAGTATAAATCAATGTTCTTACAATTATACATAAATTAAATTTTCATATATGTATTGGCTGGCTACTGTTAATATATTTATTTCCTTAAATTTATTTCTTAATGTAATAATAATAATAATAATATTCTATCACATACACACAACACCATCTAGCCCAAACTAAGCAGAGCTTGTACTATGGGTACTAGACAATGGATAAACATACATTTTTATTATTTTTTTTTAGTAAATACATACATATTATACATAGAAACACCCAGACCAAGACAAACATCCATGTTCATGCACACAAATGTTTGACTTGTGCGGGAATCGAACCCGCGACCTCAGGCGTGGCAGTCGGTTACACTAACCACTACGCCATCGAGTTGTCAAATGTATCCCTTGTTTTCATGTTGTAAATTGCTCGAATAGCCCTTTTCTGCAGTACGAAGATGGTATGAATGTCGGCAGCATTCCCCCACAAAAGAATACTATACGACATTACACTGTGAAAGTAGCTATGATAAACTAGCCTAGCGGTATCTATGTCAATAAATTGGCGAATTTTTCTGACTGCGTACGCTGCAGAGCTGAGCCTATTCGACAACTTACTAATTTGTGGGCCCCACTGCATCTTTGAATCTAGTGTAATCCCTAGAAGTTGGGTGGTGTCAACAAGGTCCAACATGTCATCCTTCATTTTTATAGATGTCTTCACTTGTTTGACATTTGGGGTTAAAAATCGAATACATTTGGTCTTTTCCCCATTTAAGAGTAGGTTGTTAACATCAAACGGGCCGAGGATTGAACCCTTAGGAACCCCCATTTTAACCACAGACCCCGGCGATCGCTTACCATTAACATCAATTTTCTGAATCCTGTTACTCAAATAGGATGACTCCATAGTGATGTAATTTCCTGATTAGTGTTTCATGAAGTACACAGTCAAAAGCCTTAGACATATCACAGAAACCTAGCGCATCTCGTGATTCCTCCCAGGCGTCAAAAATATGTTTTACAAGCTTAACACCGGCGTCAGTGGTGGAGCGACCCCTTGTAAAACCAAATTGTTTATTATGAAGTAATCTATTGTTATTAAAAAAAGTCTGCAACTGACTCAAATAATTTTTTCAAAAATTTTCCTAAACGTAGGTAACACAGAAATAGATCTAAAATTGGTTTGGTCTGATGTGTTACCTGCTTTAAAGATAGGTAGTATTTTACTATTCTTCATTAAATCAGGAAATACACCAAAATCTACGCATTTATTAAAAATTAAGGCTAGTCTGAATGGTATATTCTGGTATCATAGGTTATTTGTCAGATATACATACATAGCAACCCTAAAATATGACCACACCTTTCGGTTACAACTTGTATATTATTTGCACGGTAAAATATGCTGTAAATTATAATATTTTGACACCTTTAATATGTACCATATTCAAACGATTGTATGAATTGAATTTAACTCGCGATCGCTGCGTGACAATCCAATGGTATTCCACGAGGCTATATACTAAAAGAATATAATATATAATGATATGTATATTGTATATGTTAGATGAGTGGTGCGGGTCGTGCGGTGCGTGTTGGTGCGGCGCATGCGCAGTAGCGGCGAGCGCCGGCCTCGCCACGTCACACGTGGCGCACAGGCTCGCTACGTTACTACTCGCCGGTATACTTGAATTTTATATATGGAAACACTAAATTTAAAAAAATGTACTATTTAAAAAAATGTGCTTCTGATGAGCTCGTTTTTGCCAATTATTCGATGACGGTTCTAATAAGCCGGTGCGTCCTGGTTAAAACTACCTTCTTACAGATCCAACGTAAAAGGAGGAACAGTATTGCTGCGTTTTGCCCGGTAAAATTTCGAACACGTACCTCTCCCATAATTTTTATCCCATCTTTGACTTTTATTCAGATACTATTAGTATTTAAAGATCATAAGTTCCGGTAACTACTTACTATCAGGCAGCCCGTAAATATTTGGCACATATGTTTTTCATCGGAACAAAAGTAGAAGGTTAATAATGTCCTCTAGACCGAATTTCAGTCACGGCGGTCATTCTTAACGGATACTGGCCATCTGGGCAGGAGATACTATAGTGCACAATGTGTGCGCAAACACAAGTGCTCTCTCTGTTCCCAACTCTCATGATCCAACAGGACGGATAATAATCCGACACGACCAGAGAGACGGCGCTGGACCAACGGCTTTACGAGCTTTCCGAAGCATGGTTTCTAACACCGCCAGCTTACTAACTCCGGGCTCGTATTGAGATTTCTTTACAGAAAAACCCAGTGACTTTTTGTTTGCCCGACCCGAAATTCGAACCTGAGATGTCATGCAAAGCAGCCGCATTCACTACCACTGCGATATTATATTGATTGTATAAAAATAATCTCCAACCGATTTTCTTTTATGTATGTTAATTGTCTCTTACATTTCTAGATCTAGCGGAATCTCTACTAGAATCGTGGTTGTCGGAGTTGGCGACATGGCTCCGTCGCCAAGTGTTCATCGTGTTCGAGCAGATGTCGGAGCGAGACGACGCTAGTTTCACCAGCACCGCAGTTAACAGACCGGTCAACGTTGAGAAGACTTGCCAAGCTGTGTTGGAGAAAACCCCGGGTATGTGATGTCTATTATAAAAAATATTCACCTGCAAAAGGAGTACAATAGTGTACTTAAATCGACTTTAAATTAAATCTTAATATCTAATAATAACTCAATGCCTTAATAAACCAGTTTATAACCAAAATAATAATCATAGTAATGACAAGAAAAGATACTTTAATAACGTACCAACCATACCAACTGGTCAACACACGACTCCATAGCTTGTAGCATCGTCGTAAGGTTGCTAGTCTCTCGGATTTCTATCGGTGTATCCGATAGAAATCCGAGAGACTTTCGGAGAGTGTGCAGAGGAACTGCGTAATTTGATTCCTCCTTCCCCATTCTACCATCGGACGACCAGACAATCAGGCCAGCAACACAGGTACATGGTGGATATACCACATTTACGCACGAAGCGCTTTGCTTCCAATTTTATAATGCATACCGCTAAGGAGTGGAATTCGCTACATAAGTCTGTGTTTCCCGATGAGTATAATCTGGGTGTCAAGTCGCGAGTGAATAGGTATCTTCTAGGCAAGCGTGCTCCATCGTCGACTGCATCTTCACTTAAGATCAGGTGAGATCGCGGTCAAACGCAAGCCTATTAGAGGATAAAAAAAGTCTTTAAATTATTATAAGCCACTTGCCTGAACTAGGTTAGACCTGTGTTTCAGGTGATTACTTGACTATCTATTTCAAAAGTGGACATTTATTTAACTAAATATAATCTTAAGCTAAAACTGCCTGTACACGTACAAGCAACTGTATCATACAATAAAATGCTTAGGTACCTAAAGTATAGTTATTGTACTTTTTATGTAAATAATGGAAACTGCTATGTAACCTAGACTTATAACTTTTATTTGATGATGTGATTATTTTGTAAAAATGCATCGGCTCAAGTATGAACAAAATTTTACATTTTGCATGCTCGGCACTTTATAGACATATATTTAAATGCATAGAATGCATGGTAGCTATCTTTGGATAGCAAAAATATATTTAGTGTGTAAATAGCATATTGTAATCCCTTGCTTCGTCCAAGCGCTGAGTGCTAGGTTTTAATTCTCGTGAGAAGTAAGAACATCTGCAATCTAAAGCTAGTATATTTATTACCTTTTAATTCGTCGTTTCAATATTTACAAAATCGAACAAGAGAATTATCATTCGTTGTGTTATGGATACGCCGTCCCGCCGTTCTTTGTTTCAACGTTTATAAAGCCCCTGTGACAAAACATCCCTAACGTAGAATTTCGAAATCAAAATTGTGTATTTTAAAAAGCTCTTCCAAGGATTCTTATATTGCCATAGCCAAAGGAAATATATTCTTATATGAGCGCTTATAAAGATCCGGGACCATTCCCACACCTTGTACATAAACAACTTCTTTAATTAAAATCTTATTTTTAACGTACAAACTACTACTTGCGTCTTTAATGGCGTCGTAAAAGTGGGCAGAGCGAGATAGCATAACAATAGTTTTCTCTGTCCAAGTTAGTTTAACAATTTGACATGGGTTATGGTAACAACAATGCGTTCACAAATAAGAAAATTTAAGGCTGTTAAAAAAAAATCCTACATATACATACATGTTTGGTTAAAAGCTCACAAATTAACAAACAATGAATAAAAATATATAATTACTGTGCAATATTTGTTACCAGCTATCCTCAATGTGTTCGGTGAAGAAACTGTATCAGCCGCAGCAAAACTGCTGGTTTCGAGCTTCACACACAAGGAAGTCAACAAAGACCTCATCTTCAAGACCCTGGATTTGCTAGCTGGACACTTCAAAAAAGCTGCTGCACTTAGAAACCCCTCATTCGACAGCAACTAATTTAAGTAGCTTTCATCATGCTACGGCACTTTAACTTCACGAATGGCATACTGTTTTAAGTTGTGGGTCCGAATCCCACACGGGTCAAAATTTGAGGGATCCACAAATGGTTTTTCCGAGTCTGGGGTGTTCTTTTTGTTGCTTGAATGTTTGTGAAATCCTCCGCGACACAGGAATTATTCCACGTGTGGAAATTGACTTTATTAAATCATCAACTACGTATGAATAAAAACATCGTCGAGGAATGGGTTGGGCACATGTCTGCTCACTCATTTGGGGTTATGTTATAACCGCCTGTATATACATATGTATGTGACAAAGAATTAATACTTGGGTGATGATCAGTGATCGGAGTAGGTAGATTGATTTTTGGTACTTGTATCATAAATGCACACAGAAAGAATAACATGGATAAGCTATTTTCCCGGAATAAGTAATAAGTAATTCCGGTATTTCCGGATTCAATTAAATATTGTTAATGTTGGTAGTGATATTATTCCTACTCAATTCAAAATTTAAAGGAAGGTATCAAAACTAAATTAATTCATTATTTATCTGTTGAATAATAAAAACAATCGAATTCCGATCGAAGCTTTAATTTTTATTTTTTTATTTTTAGCCTTTTATGGCTAGAACTTTTATAGATAGACATAAATTGTTGCACTTAAATTTAAATATTTTCATAGGGGTCATGGTAATTTGCATTAAGGGTAGAATACATGACGGGGCCCCATAGAGGGCCAATGCCTGCTGGGGTCGTGAGACTGTTCTAAGGATGCACCACGACTCTGAAACGTAAAGGGCATACGAAGGAACAGGTTGATTTTAGTCAGATTTTAGGACCAAAAAAAAAGGGGTAGAATAAAGAAAAAAGATAAAAATCAACATTGTTTATTGTTAAATATGTACATTTTACATTTATTCACATTTTTAATCTTCATCGATTACAATGTCAGCATCCTGGTAATCCTGATCTTTACAATTAAAATATATAACTATGAGTTTCTCTATATTTTCTATTTTCAACCTATTTCTTTTAACATCTAAAGTCCATTTATAAATGGAAAAAGACCGTTCTACATCTGACGATGTCAAAGGAGCAAATTTTAAAAAAGGTATTAAATTATGGGCTTCATTTTTTTCAATGGCCTCACTATATTCTCTAAGTGTATCTAAATCTGGGTTTCGTTCCATAACACGTTCTATTTTATTTTTTATATTTTCTGAATTGCACTGATTTATAGCATCTCTGACGTTGTCAAATGCTAAAAGTGAATCTGTCAACGATAAATTATGCAATTGCAATTCTTTTAAAGACAAATGAATTATAAAATAATTGTCTTTAATGTAATTTAAATCTTTTTTTAAATTTTCTTTTTCTATAATATTTTTTGCCTCTCGAATAGATACCGCATCAGAGCTGCTTAAACAAGATAATACTTCTTTTATTTTTTCAAAGTTTTGAGCGTAATAAAATGCTGCCTCTAACCAAGTGCCCCATCTTGTAATAACTGGTTGGGGAGGTAGCGGCAAATCTGGATATTTTTCTTTTAAAATTTTGACTCTACTTGGCTTTCAAAAATACCTTTTTAACATTTGCTATTAAAATGTTAACATCGTGATATTCTAACCTAATTTGCTCAGATACGCGATGAAGAGAGTGCGCCAAACATGTTACGTGCTTCATTTCAGGTAAGTATTGTTTTAAATTTCGTCCTGCAGACAGCATATATGCAACGCTATCAGTGCAGAGGACAAGAATGTTACCTACCTTCGATTCAAAAGAATCTTCCCAAAAGTTTTCCAAACATTCTAACACAAATTGCGTGATTGTTTGTCCATTAACTACAGTTAGCATTTTACATGCTACCAAATAAGGTCTAGTCAAATTGCTAGGATGTAATGGTTTTATTAAAAAATGGACTATATAGCGACCTAAAAAGTCTGTCGTTTCATCTAATGATATCCATAGTTTCTCATTTTTATAATTTTGCCGAATCGAATTGATTTTATTCTTAAAAAACTTGTCCAAGTAAACTTTCCGTAACTGTGATTCATCTGGCAGAGTACGATTAGTACACGTACAACAACAGGTACTACACATATATTTTTTAAAGAAATCTTGAAAAGTAGTATTTTTCATCTGAGACCACGGAATATTGCACAAAATGAGAAATTTTATAAGATCGAAATAAAATTCCTCTTCGGGCCGCTTAAACTTTCCCTGGTGTACTGCTCCTTCGATATGTCTTTTAACGTTTCCTTTATTTATGGTTTTCAAATGGCTTTCACATTTTGAACAGTATATTGTACCACTAGCGTGTTCGTAAAGTAGTTCGGGATGACCGGATATCCATTTTTCTACAGTTTCAGCCTTGACGTTTGCCATATCTGAACTTTGTTTTAGAGATGGAACCTCGTATATATCACCTAAAACAAAGACATAAAAAAATTACATTTTATTTAGTTTATTTAGCTTACTCCGTTTGTTTTATTTTTCGTGGATCAAATTTAGTCATTGAAATTTCACCCTCTTCCTGTCAACCGATTGATCTAAAATTTGGTATTCGCCTTTGATTCTGGTGACAATACAATTATGTATATTCAATATTATTGTCAATCCAAAATGGCTGCCGCTACAAGATGGCGGACAACTTTTTTTTTTTCAATCCCATCAATATGGGTATCAAATGAAAGGGCTTGTTACGTAGAATATTTCGTAGAGAAGTAGATAAGGCCTATAGTAATTTATTTTACCAATACATTGCAAGAGGACACAGGGCATTCAAATTATATACGGATTCCAGTAAAATGTCGGTTAATAGTGGAGTTAGCTGAATTGCGACTACATTACTAGAATATCATAATTTTGTTTCGCACTAAGCTCACTGGTTCATACTCTATTAAAGATTTAACAATATTAAGACTCATGGTATGTTCAGCAGGTTAAGCGAACAAACACAATACTAAAAATATTCTTATAGTACATCCAAACATGCTTTATACTCCTTGTAACTAGTAAAATATTACTTACCGAAGCTTGGTTTAAATATGTAGATCCAATTCAATAGTGAAAAATCTGAGTCCGTATATTCGAGCCAAATCGTGGTTTAGAGCAGATTCCAAAAGTCAGTATGTACACAAGCCAGGGTCAAGTAACGTTTTCACAACACAGTAACAAACAAAGATGCGCACTCTACGAACCGAAGTAAACGAGTGAGCTACCTGGCATGTCGTCGGCGAGCGTACGCATTGTTCTGATAACCGGTTATTGTACCACCCATGATCCTTTGTTCTGATTGGTCGTTGGGTTTTGTCAAATCGTGACTGTGTGCTGTTAAAAAAAATATGAAGAATAATAAAGAATAATATTGCTCATTTTATTACAATTCCTACCTTTTTTTGAGGATGGCAAATCATCAAATGACTCCTTCCACTCTGGCAGAATAAAATTCTTACATAAGTTCCGGTATTTTTTAAATAATCCACCAATTCCGGAGGAATGTCCATATTAATATATACGTTTCGGATCAATGACCCCATTTCAATCTACCTACTCCGATCACTGGTGATGATGGTGTAGTATTTTAAGTGGTGACCTCACTGCCTTTTTTTTAATACATCTAAAGTGGGAAACTAGCATATGACCTATCTGATGGTAAGTGTTCACCGAAGCCTATGGACGCCTGCAACACCGGAGGCATCACTTGCGCGTTGCCGAATCTGTAAAACCCCTTAACACCCTTTGAAGAATCCCATACTGTAGTCTTGTGGGAAAACCTCGGCAGTTCGTTTCACAACCTGAGCGTCCGCGAGAAAATTCCTTTGGAACTACTTGCTGCGACACCACTGAAATCCCTGCCGATGGCGAGCGGTGCTATGATGAAAGTAGCTGAGGCCATCATCTCAAACAACTCTTTAGAACACAATCACGCACCGAGAGTATTGTGGCTTCGATCCCCAAACGGAACAAAAATTAATGTGACTAATAAAATTGTACCGAGATTCGATGTTCTTTGTGTCCGTTGTTTCTATGTTTGTAAAGTGCGCAGCAAAACAGTACCTATTTAACCTTTTGACCGCCACAGTCATGTATACATGCCAAAGCAAAATGTGTCCAGCACGCCACGTTCACAACTACATGACAGACTTTTAAACGCTCCTAAATGTAAAAAATGAGTGTTGTTTTTCTCATCTCAATTTATATTATGTGAATTGCTTACTATTTATTTCACCCAGATGTAGGTATTAAAGGCTGAAATCGTGGCTTGATACCGAGAGCATGCTTTTGCTTTTTTGACGTGGGGTCAAAGGGACCTAGATCAGGCATTGTTTTAAGATAAATAAAAAATAAATAAATATGGTATTAAAATGACATGCTAATACAAATGCTTAGCTTAGATAGAAGAGTTATACTTCTAGAAATGCGCAATCCACGACGCTAGTATACTTAAAGAAAGAATAAGCTACTTAATTATATTGTTCTAGTCTTTATAGATCTGATTTATTAGTAAAAAATAGTTATCTAACATTCTACATAGCATATAAGTCTATATAAACATTTGCGAGATTATAAATTTTCTTATGGCGGTCTTATGGCGGACTCAACACAGGCGAAGAAATTATAGCTAGTGATAAAAGACGGCGCTATACACAGATAAACACTTCTCCATTAAATATATAGATACTAGATCGTGAATTACGCAAGCGCAGTTTGTAGTACGAGTTCCTGATATATCCATTCACCTATATCTAGCCATTGGGTATTGCCATAAAAAAATGTTTTTATTATTTTGCAGCAAAGGATAGTTTATTTTATTACAGCTAGCTTCTGCCCGTGACTTTGCCTGTAAATCCTACAGAAGGAAATGTTGGGATTAAATCCAGAATATGTACTGTTTGTATGTCAAGTTTTATCTAAATTAATTTAACGGTTACGTGTGATTGAGTAATAAATATTACAACGTCTTTAAAAACTTTTACATAATCATATTAGTAGGATCTGACAGCATGATTATTATTTGAAATCATTTGTTAATAAAATACTTTTATAAGTAGATATTCAAGTACCTTTGTTTCAGGTCGTTATCTTACCAACCTCAACCAATCACTCGGAATTCTTAATTTAAACCTTATGTTAGGTCTGTATTAATCACATTCCAGTGTAATTGTATAATACTTATTATATTATAAACCATGTGTACCTAGTGTAAATAATATGTTAAATATAATTTTATTTCAAATGATTACAAGCATTTTTATTTTTAGCGTTATTTATTTGCAGGGTTATGATTATAAATACATAAGATTTTCTGTGGCGTGGCCGGTACCATCCCTTACAAAGGTTACCATATGGAGACTGTTAATATCAAATCAAGGGAAGTGGCTAGAACTGGAAAAAGTTGCATTATGAAATCTCAGGTAAAATTGGGTTAAGATTAGATTTAGGGTAAAATGAGATAGGGGTAAGATCAGATCTGGAGTAAAATTGGATTGGAAAAGTCGATAAGATTGGCAACATCGGAATTAGGGCGAAATCGAATCAGGGGAAGGTCAGATCTGAGGTAAAATCGGATTGAATAAAAATAGATCTGGCTTGGGGTAAAATCGGATTTGGAGTAAATCAGATCTAGAACACGATCGGATAGAGCAAAGGTATGGTCAGATCTGTGGTAAGATCGCATGGGGGTAAGACCTTGTTAATTGGATTCCTCATACAAGGACTCAACGATACCACTAAACGACACCCCAGTGGTAACTAATGATTTAAACCTATTCTACATGGTCGGGTCAACTCGGCGGTTCTACATTATTGCGTGGTTGGAAACAACTTCAGTTTTAACGTGAGCGGCGAGCAGTACGCACGTCGATGGCCCTTTCAAATACGCAAAACAGTACCTATACTGTCTATCTACCTAATAAAAAGATTGTCTATAAAAACTTTCATTTAATAAATACCTACTTACATAATCTATTATGTAGGTACTATATAATAATATTAATTTTACCTACATTCTTCGCTTTACTTTTGTAAGCGGTACGCATTTATGTTCTATACGTTTTTTTGTGTGCATCAGAATGGCGGGTGTAATGTTACGAATCAGCATGAAATAAGAATGGATCAAATCTACCTTGAATTTACCTAAATCTACCTATAAAGAAAGCAATTCTACCTCTGAGTTTAGAGATAGCTCAAAAAGAAAGTGAGGCACCAACCTGACGTTATGTCCGCGGGTGTATTTCTGTTTCTGAACAAAATACCAATTGTTTAAGTATGGATTCACTTCCATATAAATCTACCTGTATACTACCTTACAATACTACAAACAAATATTAAATAAGGAATTAATAAAACATAATTTGAAAATAATATTTAGAAATTATTAAGCGCCTGGCAAATTGATGATAGCAATTAGTGAAGAGACAAGCAGGAATCTAACGTTTGCTATTGCCAATTTGCCAGGCGCTTAATAATTTCTAAATATTATTTTCAAATTCCGTTTTATTAACCTCTTGTATGCCGGAATACCAGACATAATAGAAAAAGCATTGTGTCTCGCGTAGATCTACGTTCCGGCATACCACAGGTTAATTCCTAATTAGATGTGTTAGTAGTATTGTAAGGTAGTATACAGGTAGATTTATTTATAGACTAGTGATAAAATGCTGGATTGCCACACAGAGGTCTCGAGTTCGAACCCAAGGCGCGCATCTCTGCCGCCGCCAGGCGCCCGCAAGCGTTTGTAGACATTGCAAACTGTTTGCCAAATATCCTTTGATTTGTGATAAAAAACCGACACCAATGCAGAACACTGGCGAACACAAACAAAAATAGGCAAACACTTGTCCGCATGTTCGCGTTTGTTGTTTGGCGTACTAATCACACAATCCAATGTCTTACGCGGAGTACCTAGGTAAGTATTTGTTTTTTTTTTTTAATTGAGGCTGGTGGAGACGTTTAGAAAAAGTGTAACGGAAATCTAGTTAAACATTAGACAGACAGAGAGATGTTGTCCACCAGGATCCCCTAGCCCGATCCGCCAGGGGATCCTCGTAAACACGTGAGTTCAACAGGATCGACTTTAAAAAAATATGTATAAGTAAAGGCAATACATATCACACTGGGTATTTTTATTTACAGAAAATAATTTAACTATTTCTAAAAATGACCTATTGTTATGTCATTATTTAATAATTCTGTTGCCTGTATATAATAATTATTATAATAATATAATAATAGCTTTAGATAAACAATGATTAGTTTATCTAAAGCATGGCCTAAAGTTATGTCTCCGTTAATTAATTGCATTTGGACATGCCTCATAGTGTCATCATTAGGCACTAGCCGTACTTCTCGTAGATGCATTTGTTGTATTTTTATGTATCTTAAGCATATAATTAAGCAATCTCATTAACGTAATCGTATTTTTATTTATAGCTTTATTTAACTTAGAATTAAAGCTCTCTAATGCATTAGTTGTCCGGTGTCTTTCACCAAATACACTTAATAAGTAAGGGGAATGTACTTTTAACCAAGACCAATCATATAATTTAACAATTTTGCCTTTCATCGATGCACTCCGGTTTAAAAAAGGTTAGGGAAAAGACAAATGAACGTGTCTACAAAACAAATTAACGTCTAGTAAGCACTATCGATGGCTGATCACTTTCTGATAGTCATTTGTTTTGTATTGTTTTGTAGACGTTCATTTGTTTTGTAGACACGTTCATTTGTTCTACACAAATTTTTTTCTAACTCATTTTACGTACCTATCCCCGTCGTACAATTAGTTGGACATAATTATAGTAAAGGAGATTCCTAATTTTATTTACGAAATATATCATATTACAGCAGAAAAATATCCAACACTTTTAGTGGTATCGTTGGGAATGTCAAGTAAATCATTCGTCACCAACGATATGGTACAATCGATGGTAACAAATGAAAATAATGTACGTGTTTTTAATAAGTATTAATTTGCCTCAGTGTGCTAGCATCTTTTTATACGTTTTTCATTTAAAGGGGATCCTGTTGAACTAATACGTTCATGGGGATCGGGCTAGGGGATACTGGTGGACAACATCGACAGGGATATGTATGTACAAAATATTTGACAAAGAATTGCTTTCTTTACTTTACTTAATTTTGTTCAAGAGTCTATACTCCATTTGGTTAGGTACTTAACTAAATGTAAACAATTTAGATGTGACTTTTTACACAAACACATATTAAACAAATAAACTACTGCTTAAACTAACGGTTCAATTGATTTAGTAATCGTTATTGTTGTATTTACATTGATCTTTAGCAGCATTTTATTTTTAAACTAATTTATTAGATAAAGAGACATATCAAATTTTTTACCTTTAGTTAAGTACCTAACCAAATGGAGTATAGCTCTATACTTACTGTTTGTTTGGTACATACATTTTAAAGATCATACATATATACCTATTTAAAGATAAATGTCGGTTACATCAATTCCGTATAATTCCACCAAAAATTGTGGTTGTACGATCGTGCTGTGATAAAGTGTCACCAGTTCTTGATAAAAGCAGGAGATAAGAAACCGAGGTTCTCTAGTCAAGTTAACTCAAGTTGCGGTGAGATAGGTTATCGCTGTATTTGTTAGGTATATCAAAATTGCTATATATCAATAAAACAATAACTAAACGTAGTGTGAAGTCTGTACTCTGCTTTGCCGGTCGGCAGTTAACCTCTAACTCAGTGTTTTGTATAGACAATTAGACATATTATTTAACATGAAGTTTTGTGCTAATTTGTCATTTATGTTTACTGAAGCATCTTCTATGCTGGAAAGATATGCACTTGCTAAAGAAGCTGGATTCAAAGCTGTGGAAAGCGGCTTTCCGTTTGGTTGCTCATTGGAACAAGTGAAAGAAGCGAAAGAAAGGGCTGGAATCGAACAAGTTTTGATTAATTTGAAAACAGGTAATGTAAACAATGTAAATATTATTTATTTTGTTACATATTCGTACGAGATTCCATAATCAAACGTTAATTAATAATTACTCAAATGCAATCAAGTAAATACTGATTTAATATTGTAGAAGGTGCTACTACTAACTGCTAAGTAAATATATTTTAGCTAATAAGTAACCATTTATCTATCTAACAAAATATTATCTAAGATTCTTTTAGGTAGGTTGTATATTTAATTAACTTTAATAATTTGTTTGTGTTTATTTTCAGGTGATGTAACAAAGGGAGAATTGGGTGTAACAGCTGTACCAGGCAAAGAGAATGAATTCAAAGAAAACTTCACAACCACAGTCAACTATGCTAAAGCTCTCAATGCGAAGAAAATACACATCATGGCCGGCAAATTGGTAAACCCTACAACTCAACATTGGGAAACATACGAGAAGAATTTGAAGTATGCTGCTGGAGTATTGAAGAATGAAAATATTGTGGGTGTTATTGAGCCTATCAACCAACACTCAGTGCCTAACTACTTTCTTAGTGATTTTCATAAAGGTTTGTATATCTATAAATAATATTAATTATCACTTAAGAATATAATAAGGCCATTTTTTATACATGTCTACATATTCAGATTTTAGACTAATAAATTTCTAATATTTGTTTTATATAATACTCAGTAAATTGTTACTTTTCTGATTTTTACATAATATAATTTTGTATGTGTTTCAGCCTTGGACATTATAAAACGGATCAACAGTCCCAACTTGAAGTTAATGTTGGATGTGTTCCATTTACAACAAATAATGGGCGACATATCTCATAGTATCACTAAATTCATGCCTTATGTGGGCCATGTACAGGTACATAAACAATATACATATCATAGGTATAATATAGGTACTAAAGATCTTATAAGAATAGAATGGTATTCATTTTTAATACAGAATAAATTCATCATTCATCATTCATTTAAAAGGAGTTTTGGAGAAAAGAGATCTTTGATTCTCTGATGGTATTCATATATGTGTATTCCAGAGTAGACAGTTAGGGCTAAAAAGTATTAGCTTGGATGACATACATGTCCATTATAAAGACTAGCTGTAGTTTATTAACTATAGCCTATAACCTATTGGTTACAATGAGCATGGGCACTTAAGGTGTTTTTTTTTTTTGGCAATTATTTAGAGGATATTAACCTGTCAAGTCTTGGAATGCCAGACATAATTTAAAACCTATTGTGTCTGGCCGCCAATGAGCTGCTGCGACTTAATATGTTAAAAACAAATAAAATTATAAACAGTCTGTTCAAGTAGTGAAACTAACTGGGCTACATCTCATACAGTTAATAAGCATATAAGCAAATACTAATAATTTGTTATCTTATTAAACTTGAAACTTCTGTATAATCAAATAGTTTAATTATGTTTACAGATAGCTCAAGTACCAAATCGCAATGAACCAGATACAGCTGGCGAGATAAACTACAAGTATGTGCTTGAACAACTGTCCAACAATGGCTACCATGATTGGATTGGCCTCGAGTACAAACCATTGAAGAACTCCAAAGAAGGACTTGGCTGGGTCAACAGTTATGGTTACACTCTGTGATTATGTAAAATTACTATAAAGAATATGGTTTGGTTATTTATACTGCACAATCTATTTCATGTTATAAGGAGATAAGAGAAACTGACTAATTAAATATTAGCCTATATTTAATCCGAATTCAGTCACCATATGTTGTTAATTAAAAAAACATGTAACGTATATGATACCTTGTTGCATAGTATAAGAAAAAAGCTAAATGTATCATCTGTATCTGTTATCAGCTAGCTTACCTTGGGAATAAATACAATTTATTTACCATACAATAACAAGCAAACCTGTTTACCAGGTATTTGTAATGATGGCCTTTAGTCTTGGCTAAGGCAAATTAGCATTACCATATTATTATACCTTACAGATTATTTTATTCAATATGTCACAGTATTTTTGAATTTTTTAACTATATTTATAAGCCCTATATTAATTTAATACTTCATTATAATGTTATCAAAACAATCTATTGAATTGGCTCAACTGTACATTTCTACACTAGATATAATTTCTCTACACTTCTACGAAACTAATATTTCATGCATATACTGTTTCTAAAATCATACTATCATCATATCATGTGTGTTATACTATACTTAATACTAAAAAAATCATATATATTTGAAATGAAATAAAATGTTATTGCTGAAAACACGAAATATTTTTATTTCTACAATTTTATAATAATGAATCATTAATAACACTAACTTCGCAGTCATTATGCCCATTGGTCTGGAACTGTTGTACCCAGTAGTGCCTCTTCACAGCATTCAGGGATAATCGTTCTTTACTCGAGTGACGTAAAAGCTGCAAAGAATCAAGCAATATAATAGTGTGCAAATAATATGCTGTTGCGTCCGACGATTGAGCAGTAATTACTATCATCCTTGTAAATGGTAACCATTTTTAAGTTAATCTCTTTATGGATTGTGGCGTATGTACATACGCACAAACAACATATAAGTTTATGAGGAACCTGAAATCGAACGGAGCATCATACGTCTAGCCGCGACGAACCAACTGACGAACTATTCTATTTTTTTTCTATTTTCTATTTTTCATATAATATTGTATATTGCTCAAAACTATAAAGTAGGGAAGAGCGGAGCCTTCAACTACAGGCATTTTCTATGCTTAAATGGAGACTCCTCGACAAGCAATGTAAACCAAATATGATATGAAATAAACTTATTTTATTTTTTATTTATTTTTTAACTAGCGACGGGCGAAGAGGCCATTTTTTTATACGTGGCAGTATTTATACGCCGCCACGCCGCACGCACACACTCTCAAGAATTACTCGTAAAATTGTAGAATTGTGTTTACTTGTCGCTAATTGGTGTAAATTATTATTGCTCACATTAGTGCTAGCATTACTTGCATGAACATTACATTATGGGATATAAGAAATCTTAAAAATTGAAAATATATTCTCAGTTGAATCAGTCTACGTGTTTCAATATAACCCTAATGGTTACCAGCTATAGACCTGGCTTATGTCTGCCGGCTGACCTATTTATTACCCTAACGGTTACCAGCTACGGGCCTGGCTTATGCCTGTTATAATAATGTGTTAAAAGATCATAGTGGTACTTGAAAACCGTCAGATATAGCTTTCAGTAATATCTATGGCAGGCACAGTTAGATGGATGGATGGATTAAGAAGATGATGATAGAAAAGGGTATGGCATTTGCCCTTAGCCTCCTCTATTACTTACTACCTAAAGTCAAACTCAAACTTGTTGTGTTTCTACATTGAATAGGGTTACCAGAGTTGTTTGTGGTCATACAGGCAGGTGAACATTAGTTTATTTGTCTCAAATATTATTTAAATAAATATACAATAGCAGTAAGGTTATTTCTATTTTAGGCTCCACATACAGAGAACACCAAAGAAAGAACAAATTGCATTTTAATAAAGTTTTGAGTATAATACTAACCTTTGAAATAAGATCCTTAGTTCCCTCAGGCACATAGCTAGGGTATTCTATATCTAGTGACAGGATTTTTGCATAAGTTTTGTCTTGACCTTCACTCTCAAATGGAGGCTTGCCAACAAGGAATTCATACAAGAGTACTCCGATACACCAGTGGTCTACTGACACATCATATACTTCACGCTTAATCATCTCTGGCGGTAGGTAGTCGAGGGTGCCACACATAGTCTTACGTCTGAACGAAATAATAGAAATTAAATCTTCTAAAGCTATTATTCACATTTATATTCCTTAAAATACCCAACATAATGTGAGAGGAAATAATTGTAGTTATGAATGTAACATAACATCAGAATGGCTACCACAAGTTTTCATGGTTCTTGGCACATGCTGGTGCGCATATCTATCTATAAAAAGCAGAAACAATGGACTCAAAATTATGGAAACCATGTCAGGTAATCACATATAGTAAGGTGCATTGAGAAGTATGAACACATTATAAGACTAAGGACTGTATCATTTAATAATGTTAGACAAAGGGGATACCTACATTTCAGCAATGCTAGGGCCCACATAATAGAGAATGGATATATCACTATCTAGCAGACAAAGTTCTATTGTGATATAGTAGTATGTTTTAGAGAAAACACTTAACTCTTTGCCTGACCTTTAAATCTAATGTGAGGTTTTACAATCTAATAATGTTTTACTCAATAAATAAAACAATAATATGTAGCAAGTATGAGTAAGTTGAACTGCGATAAATGAGTGCAATAAAATGATAAAGCTTACCTCTCAGATGGAGCATGCACAGACCACCCAAAGTCGGCAAGTTTGAGGTCTCCATTCAAAGTTACCAGAATATTTTCTGGCTTTATGTCTCTATGTATCACATGGTGTTGATGGCAGTATTCTACTGCATCAGCTACCTGGAAACAAAATTATGAAATTAAAACAATGTTTAGATGTAATAGGTTCTCGAATAAACATAAATTTTAGCAGTTTACTGCTGAATATGGGCTACAATCTCTGGCTCTACTTTTCTGTCTGCCAGCTACTTGAAATATACACAGACTACATGGCTACAAGAGGTCATACTGTTTGCCAAGATCCAGTGGCCATCTGGGAACTCACAAAGTCATTTTAATAACAAGTAAATAATCATGGGATCATAAATTCTATCAGATACTACACTGATGGTGTAGTTATTTAAATAGTCAATGTAACTGACAACTTCTGTAGAAATAGGTATTTAATTATTACCTCTGTAGTAAAAAAATATATTACAATACCCTCAGTTCACACAATACGAAAGTTCCACAAATTAACAGTTAGACTACTAAATGAACTAAAAAAAGATACCCATTTAAATATACACAAAATGTTTGACACACTACAAACCTGGTATATATATCTAGCAGCTTTAGCTTCAGGAAATCGTCCTTCGGGCGAGTTTGTAAGATGCTTATACAGCTCACCGCACGCTGCAAACTCCACTATCAGATATATGCGCCTCTCATCGTGGAACCATGTCAGCAGACGTAAAATATTTGGATGTCTACAAGATAGTAAGCGTTAAATTATAACTTGGTGTTCTTGTTACCATCTAAATGTTAAAGTCAATATAACTATGTTTAAACATTGATAAAAGCACAGTGTATCACTTGTGAATTTAATGATAAAGTTTTCTTACTTCAAGTGTGACTGTATTTCAATCTCTCTCATCACTTGGCGTTCACATTTCGATCGGGAAATTTGTGATTTGAACAATGTTTTGATAGCCACTAAATATCCCGTTTTTTTCTCTCTGGCTACGTGTACGTGACCAAATTTTCTTTGACCCAAGACAGAACCTAATTCAAAGTCTCTTGGCGACCATTTGTACCTAAAAAGTGCGTTAGTTGACAATATTTTCACCAAAAGATCAACTTCTTGTAAAGGCAATTTTAATTTCACTTACGAAGTTCCATAAGCCTCATGATTGATTATTTTATTTTCCAATTCTACAGTCTCATTAATCATTGTCATAATATTAATTTAAATTATTATAAATTACATACAATCTTACAATATTTTATATACTTAGACACCAAAGAGTATTTAAGAGTAAAGTAATATAATAGGGAATACTAGACACTAACAAAGTAACAAATCAGTATTTATGAGTATTTTTATACTCTTTGAACAGATCCAAATACATCGTTATTTTTAAATCATTTGACATGTCTGGGGTAAAATTTGTCAATATTTGAAAATTAGAACTTGTATAAAACATTAATACAGTTTCTCTAAATTCCTATTCTGAGTAATAATAGATATTTTCAATAAACAAAAACTAAAAGTTATGTGATGACCTCATATATACGGCTGTATAAGTATTTTATTATGCCTTTGCTCTGTCCAAAAAAAGATAGAATGTCAAAATATGAAAATGTCATGATTGTCGTTTCTGAATATAAATCAAAGAGTAAAGTATTAATATACAATGTGTTTGGTGAGTGGTGTCGGAGATTTTAATGGCATAATATATGGTCATTTATATCTACAATTCATGCTTCAGTATTATTTTTTATGTTACTTGGGCGAAATGGCGGCCATTTTGTTTATTTTGTTATCTAATCACGGACACACGTGGTAATTTAGCGATATCGTCGCTTGTAATAATCCAAAAAAAAACAAAAAGGTCTTGTTTTACAGCTCATAGTATAGCTAAAATGTTTACGATAAAATTTTTTTAGAATCTATCTTAGTTCAATTTAAAAAAAAATATGACAACAGAAAATTAAGAAAATTTTTGCTGTTATTTTTTTGTTATTTCACTTTTTCACAAAAACCAAGCTGTCAAGGTATTATTTTTTTAATGTTTTTAGATACTACATAATATCAGCTAAACATGAGTACTAAAATCATTGCCGTAAGTAAGATACTTTTAAAATGACGCTCTTTAGAACTTGACCCCTTAATAGCGTATTCAGGTATTAAACAATTACAAAGCCGCTTTATCACAATTCAAGGAACTACTAAACCCGTTTTAACAAATGATTCGAGCAGGTAAAAACCTCCTTCGTCATAAGTGTGAGCGAGACAAAATAACATTTGTTTCCAGAGATTTAGGAACGCAATACAAAGCTTATCAGTCGTCCCTCGCTCTGCGTTGTGATCACATTCTCTTTTTGTTAACCAATTTGCTGTGCGCTGGTAAAAGTTTTGTTACGTTTTCGTTATTTTTACTGTTGAACTGTTTTGTTAATCTTTTTAAAATGGAAGACAACTATTACTCCAGCCAACATGTTGCTGACATCCATTTTGTCTACGGACTGTGCAACGGGAACGCCAATGCTGCTAGTAGAGAGTACGCCAGAAGATTCCCCAACAGAGTTACACCCAATCCTCGCACGTTCGTCAGAATCCATTTGAGGCTTGCCGAAAATAGAATTAGAAGACCTGCTGAAGAACGTTCTCGTTTGGTGTCACCACAAGACGAAGAAGAAATATTGGAATTAATTACCCAAGATCCCAGATTGAGCATACGACGGATTGCTAATAGATTAAACCTTACCATATGGTCAGTGTGGAAAGTGTTAAAGAGAGAAGGATTGCATCCGTACCATTTTAAAAGGGTACAAGAATTACTGGAGCCTGATCATGCTAGGCGATCAGTATTTTGCTCGTGGATCCAGCGGCAAGTACGATCTGTACCAAATATCTTAAAAAAGATTTTGTGGACAGACGAAGCCACCTTCACAAGATCGGGATACATAAATCACCGCAATGAGCATCTGTGGTGTCACGAAAATCCACACGCTACTAGGACAAGTACTGTACAGTATCAGTTTGCCGTGAACGTTTGGGCAGGAATCATAGACGACGTTCTTGTTGGCCCCATCATTTTACCAGAGACGATGAATGGTCAACGATTTTTGGAATTCCTGCAGACGGATTTTTATGACGCCCTCATCGAAATACCACTCGTTAACCGGAGAGGAATGATTCTGCAGCTCGATGGTGCACCCGCACACTTTGCAGTGGCAGTGAGGACATATTTAAATCAAAATTACACGCAGTGGATCGGTCGCGGAGGGACAGTTGCTTGGCCACCGCGTTCTCCGGATTTAACACCCCTGGTTTTTTTTTTATGGAGTACTAGAAAACAAAAAGTTTACGTGGAAGTGCCAAACACCCGAGAGGAATTGATTCAAAAAATAATTAGCATCGGAAATGAATTAAAGGAAAACAAGGAGATGATCCGACGCTCTACGCAACACCTGGCTGTACGGGCGACAGCATGTTTGCAGCAAAATGGTGACCACTTTGAACAATTTTTATAAAATTTGTGACCAAATTATTATTAATATTAAAGCTAAGTGAAAAAATATTGTGTTTTATTTCTGTATTTCCTAAATATCAGGATGATCCTTAAATTGAGATGGGTTTGTAATTGTTTACTACCTGAATACGCTATTAAGGGGTCAAGTTCTAAAGAGCGTCATTTTAAAAGTATCTTACTTAAGGCAATGATTTTAGTACTCATGTTTAGCTGATATTATGTAGTATCTAAAAACATTAAAAAAATAATACCTTGACAGCTTGGTTTTTGTGAAAAAGTGAAATAACAAAAAAATAACAGCAAAAATTTTCTTAATTTTCTGTTGTCATATTTTTTTTTAAATTGAACTGAGATAGGTTCTAAAAATTTTTTATCGTAAACATGTTAGCTATACTATGAGCTGTAAAATAAGACCTTTTTTGTTTTTTTTTTGATTATTACAAGCGACGATATCGCTAAATTACCACGTGTGTCCGTGATTAGATAACAAAATAAACAAAATGGCCGCCATTTCGCCCAAGTAATATAAAAAATAATACTGAAGCATGGATTGTAGATATAAATGACCATATATTATGCCATTAAAATCTCCGACACCACTCACCAAACACATTGTATAGGGAGTAAAGAATATATAGGGAAAAGAGAGCTCTCTTTAGGCAATTTATAGAAAACTTGTTCGACAACTTGCGACATCTGCATTTTGGAGAAAGAACTATTCATGCTATACATACCTATAGCTGTACAATAAATATTACTGTTTTGAGATATATATTCAGATACAAGTAGATAGTATTCAGGTATGCGTTATTCTCATTATTTATTTGATGTTCTAAGAAATAATGAGTAAATTGCATACCCGAGCACTATCCACTTGTATCAAAAATTTAACAAGTAAATCGAGGGGTTGGCTTTAGAAACGGGCTGATCGAAACGGTCACCAACCCCGGTGCTGGTTGAAATATGTTGGGGGTGGATATTCCAAGCCCCTGGAACCATCCCCACCCTGCGCACTTGCATTAGTTTAGTTTTAGTTTTTTTTAAAGAATTTTTATAAACACGTGGAACGGCTTTTTGATGACACCAACTTAGTTTGTTTCGTCTTTATTTGATAAAATGTAAAACAGAAACTATTTTAATTATTTATATTATGTAACGAAACATTTATTGTAAAATGATCATTTTATGTCAACAAATTTGGTAAAAGATATTAATTTTACGTGAAATGAAACGTAACTATTTTCGCACTAGAAAAAGTTACTATTTCAAATACCTACATTTCACTTTCTTTTGAAAGTTAAAGTGCTCTTAAAAATTAACCACTGAATTGACACACTCCTTAGCCTAACCCGACTCTCACCAGTATTTTATGCTCTACCCCTAGAGTGGTTTTAAAAAGCCGAAGGCGTGGTGGGAGGGTTGGCTCCACCAGCTGTATCCATATCCGCACTCGCCTCAGCCGCTACTGCTCGTACGGCGCTTGCACTTTGTTATGCAATGGCGTTGAGGCTGCACTTCCCGCGGCGCCGGAGACGTCCCAGTTATAAGTTGCTTCCAAAACAACAGATTTTATGCAAGATAGAATATAAAATATAACAATTTTGAGGTTATGTCTAAATCATTTTTAATTTTTTTTCTCGGGCTTTAGACAATAGCGCGCGATAGGGGTAATTGTGGAGGTGGGAGGGGGAGAGGGTTCAACACTCTCCCCCTACCATTTTTGTTATGAAATGGGTATGTACTTCTGCAGCTCGCTGTACATAACATATGACAGTGCAATACTAGACCCTCAAGTATAAAGCCGTACAAGCCTACTCCTCTATCCAGACTTTGCAAGACCAACTTGATCTATCACAGCGACTGCAGGACCTTAATTGGAGTGTTGAGGCCTCGAATCCTGCCACGGGATCTTCCTTTGCTGATGTAGTAAAACAAGGTACCAATAATTTTATTCAGCCGCTTAACTTGAGTTTAGTGCCTATATATCCTACTGATAAAGTAAAATCAAGCGATCAAAAAGATCACTTGTCCAACAAAAATGAAACTGCAAGTGAGAGGAGTACGTAAAACTAGGAATGGAGGTGTTATACTTAGCACAAATACGAAGGACGACATCGAGAAAATAAAACAATCAGTGCAGTCGACCAAGTCAGACCTTAACCGGTCGTATACCGCCGGCTCGCATACCAGCCGGCAGATTTGTACCCGTCGTAGGCCGGTGGCTCGCATGCGAGCCATCAAATTGGCGCCAAAACGCCGCGCGCCGCCTTCGCTTTAGCTTAAGCTAACGTAAAACCAATTTTGTGGCTCGCATGCGAGCCACCGGCCTACGACGGGTACAAATCTGCCGGCTGGTATGCGAGCCGGCGGTATACGACCGGTTAAGATCAAAGATCATTACAGTTGTACCACGGGCCGGGAGCGGCGTTGACGACGTTCAATTAATGACATAATACTTAAAGGAGTCAAATGCGGTTAGACCAGAAAAGCCGACCCTAAAGTGACTTGGGAATAATAAAGGCTAGGGAGAAGAAGAAGTTAAAGGAGATTCCTATGTTTATTCGCGAAAAAGATCATATTACATACGATACCACTGGGGTGTCGTTGGTAACAAACGATATTTTTGCATACTGACATTACACTATGTAATACTAATTGTCTCACGAACCGAATCTACCCGAACCCTTGAATGAAAAATTTAAAAACATACGTAGCAGTAGTTGTAAAATTTACGTGATTAGTAGTACACTACAAATCACGAAAATTTTCTACTGCTTCTACTACAGATGGCTGCAGAACTAGAGGAGCCAGGTTGGGTCACCAACTATGGCTTTCTGCCACGAAATTTGTCTTAATATATGAATAGTAGCTAGTCCAGAGTTAAGAAGTTAGCGGTTATACATGCTTGAACCTCTGAAAGCACAAAAAACCGACGGTTTTGTGCACCTAGATTGCTTTCTAGTCGTGTTGGCATCCCATTGATGACAAGAGAATAGAGAGTTCACTTGTATTTACAAAAATACACTTGTGCCCTACAGGTAATACACACTGCACAGACAGCTAGTTTGAGCTAGCCGCCGTGATCGTCATTTAGCCTCGAGGAAGATTTATACTTTCTCGTTTTTGTTGTGCTTGAAGTCATAATTCATAATACTAGAACAATAATGGGCTAATTCATATACAGAAGTTTTGGAAAATGCCACATAAAGGATGCTAAATAAAAACCTAATTCAATACGACATTAAAACTATGTTTTTATACGCAATCATAAAATTAATTCTCATGATATTTGCAAAACTGCATAAGTAACCAGTTGGAAAATAAATATGGTATTGAAAAAAGGAAACTATAACTATCTTTTAATTAATAATAAATAATATTTATTTCTCACCACAATATCATAGCAATTACAATGACAAACAATTTTAACAGTGGAATTTATACTGAGTGCTTTTGACCTGTATTTCATTCAGGTCACCGATTAACCGAACATAAGACTATAGTTTTATATATAAAATATTTGTTTATTATAGAATTGACAACTCATTAAAAGACGTCAACTGCTGGACATAGGCCTCCCCCAAGATTTTCCACATAGACTGGTAATTAGTTGTTCCAGTCGTTTCGGATTGGCATCCTATTGATAACAAGAGTATAGCGAGTTCACTTATATTTGCGGATACACCGGTAATCGACAGCTACTTATTATAAATACAGAAAAAAATCATCACATAGCCTCAAACCTGTATCGCCCAGAAGGCTACCTGACCGACGTATATAAGTAACGCCCACATTTTCCCAACTATGTATTAAGCTCCAACTATCCATAATGAAAATGTACATTTATTTAAGCAAGAATCAAAGGAGACCGGCAAGTTGTCATATATCTCTAGGCCTGATGTTACTAAGATGATTTTTGCTTTATTTTATAGATATATTATTAACATTTCAAAACTAAAATATTCATCTAGCTGCTCAATGGGAGTAACGAGATATTTACTATCAAAGAAAAATGAAATACACATACACATGTATTTAAAAGTCTCTCGATCTTAAGATCACCAAGTAATTAAGAGTTATTTGAGGTGTGTTATGTACTGGTATAAATAGTATAAAAAGGATAATTCAATATATAAATATTTACTATTAATTTCGTGTCATTGACTGGCAACACTACAAGAAAAATGTCTGCCGCCGCTTGCGCACCGTTTATCTTGTAATTTCGGTTTATTTTCGATAAATAAACTAGTTTTGATTTCTCCTGCATTAAAAACGTTGAGTTGAGCATCCTGTTTCTCCGTTGTAGTGTTTTTGTGAAATCATGTGTTATTTTGTGAGATATATGTATATAGACTCAAGTTGTGAGAAAGTGACTCTTACATTGTTTTTGTTGTTTTATGGAAAGAAATTAATGAAATATCTTAATACATACATACTGGAAAACCAGTTGTAACTTAAATAGACAAGTGCTAGCAGAATGTGAACAGTCGGATATAGTATTTATGCACATGCATATTCATAGTAAGATTTGTGTTTGCTCTATTCACAAATAAACCTTTTATAATAAAGTTATGTTCATATTTTATTAATCTCTCTAAACTGTGTTTCTCGATTAAGATTTTCTTTGAATATGTGAACGCTAATTTTATTAATAATCAGATTTCTATAGAATAACATATGACTAAATCGGCATACACATTAACTTCAAAGAACTCTTCGAAAAATACAGAGCTTCCAATTTTGAACCCTTAGACAAGCAAATAGATATACATACCATATGTATATCTACACACCACCAATTTCGAATTTCCCGCGCAACATGACATTTACGATAGTTTTGTGCGGGCTACAAATAGATGGCGCAAGACGCTACGGAAAAATTTCCTCACAAATTTTATATGAAGTTGTCATTCTTCTCTCTGAATATAAGTGTTCTGTAAGCGAGGGACTCACTTCTGCTCTCGCATTGGTCTCAGACAGTCGTTGCTTCATTATTTGATCTTAAGACAACTGTAAAAGTATTTAGTTGTTTTGAAAAATTTAATCATTTCTATTTGAATAAATTTTGTGTTCATTTTGTATTTTTCAATATCTCTTAGCATAGTTTCCAATCATATATTATCAAAACTAAACACTTATATAGTTTATCATGATCATCATTATCGGCTAATATTACAGTGGGAGCATGAATAAAATACTCGTTGCTTTTTACACTTTATTAATCACTAATCATTATGAATTATCATTATCATAGATAATTAAAATATCATCTAAAAACTGTGCAGACAATATTAAGTTTTGTTGAAACCTTGCCCAGCTAAGGTACCATATTATAACCATTATATGTTAACAATAACCTACAGTTCTTTTACCTACCACACAATTACAATAATATTGCTTGATCGCTTCCCTACCAACAATCGAGCTGTCAACTAAAATATAGGAAAAATATGTTTTTGCACCGATATATTGTGATTTTATAACCAACATGTATTTGATGTTGACAGCTCTCTTTGTAGGTTGTTGTCCATTCCTTAACACACCTCTATTTCAAATCTACCATCTCGCGTGTGCTCGCCTTAATAGGACGTAGCTTGTTTGATTTGATATGTCCCTAATGATATTACTATAAGTATCCTAACAATATCAATAACCTAAACCAATAATACTCAAAAAAATGTGAAAGGAATATCGATTTGCCTAACTACTTATCTTCTACTGAAAATTCTGTTAAGAAGAATATTAAATTGTTCTGGAAATTTGTAAACAACAAAAAGGGTCAAACCTCTATGCCTCGAGTTATGTCGTTGGGAGAATCTTATTCATCTAAGGGTCAGGGTATTTGCGAACTCTTGTCTAATTATTTTGGTTCTGTTTTTGAGACTGACAACCTACCCAACTCGCCATCTTGTCCCGATCCGCCGACCGTTGCTTCTGACCCCAGGATTGTTAATGTATTGTCATCGCTGTAATTTAGCATTAAGGACATTATACTGGCAATACGGAAATTGGATAAAAGCAAAGGCGCTGGCCCTGACTTGCTTCCACCTTCTTTTGTCTTATCATGTGCTGTACAGCTGGCAATTCCTCTTTGCATTATATTTAATAAATCACTCAACAGTGGCACTTTTCCGAAATGATGGAAAGTGGTGCACATAGCACCCATTTTTAAGAATGGTGATAAGTCATGTTGCGAGAACTATAGACTAATAAGCATTTTATCTTGTTTTGCCAAGTTGTTTGAGTCGCTTTTATACAATTACTTATATAATCACATCAAACCCATTCTCTCGGAACGGCAGCCTGGTTTCGTTAGGAACAAATCTACCGTCACCAATTTGTTGGAATACAAGAATTACCTTTGTAAAAGCTTTTCAGTAGGTGGTCAGGTAGATGCTATCTACACTGACTTTTCAAAGGCGTTTGACAAAGTCAACCATAAATTACTTTGCAATAAACTTGCCGCCTATGGTATACAGGGTAACTTGCTTCGCTGGATTTCATCTTATTTAGGTAATCGGAGTCAATTGGTAGCTTTAAAAGGGTTCCTTTCGTCACCAATGAGGGTATATTCCGGGGTGCCACAGGGATCCCATCTAGGCCCTCTGTTCTTTGTCATATTTATAAATGACCTAATTGAGCGTCTGTCCTGTAAATGTCTCCTTTACGCTGATGATTTAAAAATATTTGCCAATATAACGTCTTTGACCGATTGTCTGAATTTGCAGAACGACCTACACGTTGTTTCAGATTGGTGCAATACGAACAAAATGTATTTAAATATCAATAAATGTTTTTCAATATCTTTTTCAAATAAACGCAACAAAATTTTACATAATTACATTATTGATGGACACGTACTTAATAGGTCTAATGTTGCCAAATACTTGGGTATACTCTTTGGTGATAAAGTTTCTTTTCGACCTCACTACCAACATATAATCTCGAAAGCTAATAAGCTCCTAGGTTTCGTGCTACGGACAACAAAAGGATTCAAAAAAGCTCAAAGTGTGCTTTATCTTTACTATGCCCTGGTAAGAAGTGCCTTAGAATATGGCTCACCGATCTGGTCACCATATTATAGAGAGCACATTAACGACATAGAGCGTGTTTAAAGGAAATGCCTTAAAAATTATTTGTTACCGCCTAAAATTAGGTCGTAAGTACTTCAATTCGCTCAGAGGCTGTAAAATTTAAGGTCCAACCATTGGAAGGTCGTCGCAAATATTTTGATCTGGTTTATTTATATAAAATAATTCATTCAATTATTGATTCACCCGAATTGCTTTCGCATATTTCTTTTAACATTAAATATAGTTTACGTAGATCGAACCGTGTTAATCTCTTTGCCTTGCAAATTTTTAAAAACAATATTTCTTATTACAATCCGCTGGTAAGAATGGCTAGACAATATAATGAATTAGTAACAAATAATTTACAGTTAGACATTTTTCAACCTCGATTTTACACATTTTTAAATACTCTTAAGGATATCCTCTATCTCAAATAGATGTACAAATAACACAACAATACAATATTTTTAAGATATTGTATTGTTATTGTTATTGTTGTGTTACGAAATTAAACCTATATATTCTTATATGTATATTTGTGCATCTCTTCTGTCTGTTAACTTGATGTTTAATTGTTTCAATGTATGCACATATGTTGAGTTGCAATCTAGAACTAAACATAAGCTTTGAGTGTCTTTAATTTTTAATAAGATTGTAATTTGTTTTGTGTAATGAATAAATAAAAAAATAAAAATAATTGTTATTTCATACATAGCAACACTGTATATTATCCAGAGTCAACCGAAACCAGTAAATAACAGTAAGTTGAAGTTTTATTAATTTAATAAAATACTATCCCATTGTGAATCTACAAAATAATAGAGGTTTACCTCTAACAAGTCGTCCAACACCTATGCTCTTTTGTAAGGGAAAGAGGACAGACCTTAGGTATACCACAGAATCCATTTAATCGCCGTTCTCATCTGAACTTCGAAATGAAAGTACTTTTAAACATATGGAAATGCAACGTTCTAGAAAATGTCAAGTCAATCCAGGCAGTACCTACTTTTTGAGTTCCTGTCACGAGCATACGTAAAGCTGAACTGTTATATTCGACTATAAAGATTATAACCACAATATCTTTTTTCCATTCGAGTCTCAGACAAAGACAATGGTCCAAACATAGGTACAACACAATTATTAAAAACGTTTTTAAAGCAATTTAAACAAAATAATTAATCTTCTTTTAGGGCACATTTACAAAAACTACTCACGCTTGGTGCAATAAACCGCGAGTGCTGTGCGCACTTTATGTCCCTGTGTACTCTAAGGACGTTCCCCTTTTTTTTGATAAGTTATTCATTGGCTCTTTTCATCTCGCTTTACATCATACGAACCATCACCAGTCCTTAGTGATCGGCCTTTGATGATGTCTTCAGTAACAACTTTGAGATCATACGCCCAACCAATTTTTGCGCCCAAATCAATAAACAGCTTTGTGTAATTGAAAAAGACACATCCTAATTCAGCATTTCGGTAATCCCAAGGGAAAACATGATGGTAATTGTGGAATCCTTCACCAAAAGTTGCCAATGAGACAATTTTGCTCTGCGCAGATAGGATGTTTTTGTCATAAGGCTTATTGCCAAACATATGCGCAGCACTGTTCACTAAGAAAAAAACATGGAAGTTAAAGACGTAACGCATAATGGTTATGTTCCAGGCGCTGCTGAAGGTTTCTTCCCAGAAGATTATCGGGATAAACGTTGGCAATAAAAAGCAGATTGTAGGTAGCATATGTTTGGCGTGTCTAAAATTAAGAAACAATTGTACATTAGCCAGCAAGTTCACATACATAGAAGTTATTTTTACATAATATATTATGTAGCTTGTAACATAAACTTATAACAAACAACTTTTTATCATGACTACACGTCATGATAAAAAGTCCAACCCGATATAATTTATCTAACGATATTGTGCGAGATTTTCCTTTTGTAAAAATGATAGGATATAGGACCTATTATAATTGCGCATATCAATTTGAATCAGTTTCTGTTATATGTATAATTTTAAACAGACATGTTTTTTACAATTTGTTCATTGCGGCAAACTCTTTAATGATTATTACTTATGAGTAGTATGTCAGTGACTATGCGTTTTTGCGGGATTTACGCGGGCAGAAATGTCAGATGTAATATGGTAAACAATAACTCACCTATGTTGAAACATTACAACAGGATTACTATGCAGATCCGATAAGTCCATCAGCTGACCACGTTTTTTGACTTCAGCATGTTTTTTCACGAACAGCCATCCGATGTGGGAGTAAAAGAAACCTCTACTGGCATTATGAGGGTCAGCATCGGTATCACTATACTTATGATGAACTCTATGGTCACGCACCCAATGCGTCGCTCTCTGGTTGGCGATGGACAGGAAAATTATAAGAACAACTTGCAAGGGCATTGTAGCTTTAAATGCTTTATGAGACCAGAGTCTGTGTGCTCCAGCCGTGACGCCAATTGTAGCAGCTACGTATGATAAGTATGCTGAAATATAAAAAATATGTACATATTACTAGTTTTGCCCCGCGGTTTCACCCTAGTTCCCGTGGGAATATCGGAATCAAAAGTAGTTTATGTGTGAATCCAGGACTCCAGCTATTTACATGCCAAGTTTCATTGCAATCGGTCTAGTAGTTTTTGCGTGAAAGAGTAACAAACATCCATACATCCATACAAACTTTCGCGTTTATAATATTAGTAAGGACTATCATCTTGTTAAAACTGAGTAACCAGATACAATGAAAAGTGCATTGTGTCTGGGTCCTGAGATTAGAGTGATCTCTGTTTCTGGAAAGGCTTATTGATGTACATAACAAAATTATACTAATTTCGAGTGATTGGGGTTGTTATATAGTATTAGTATAATTGGGCTGTTGCTAGTTCAGTCAGACAATCCCAGCAGTTTTCAATGTTGTCATGCGCCTAAATGTCTGATCTGCCTTTCAAAAACCGGGTGTAAGCCGTAATAATAGGGGTTAAAGTATGAAGTTGCCGTTGTATAATAATATAGAAAAAAAACAAAGAAAGAAATATTTTATTTTAATGAAGCATTGCAACACACAATCAAAACTATTATAATACAAAATTAGTGTGTAACAGTAATAAATTTATTTATAAATTGATAATTATAAAAATATAACTTATATACATTATTATATATATGAATTACTACATTAATTGATTACATATACTATTATATTATATATAATATAGAATACATATTTATATATATATATTTATACTTTGAATTGTTATAAAACCTTCACGGTGTGAGATTTTCGAGTGAAACTTTTTTCACATGATAACTGTAAGACTCCTCTTTTAAAAAAATGCGGCATTTGATTTTCGACTATCAATTGTTTTTTTGTTCATCTTAGACGGGAAAGATGGATAATTCGAAAATCAGAGTCATTTTTGAATACGAGTTCCGACGCGAAACTAACGCGGCAGAAACGGCTCGCAATATCAACGCTGAGTTTGGAGAGGAGACTGCTATTGAACGCATTTTTGGTTTGAACGCTTTCTTAATGGAAACTTCATCTTGAAGAACGAACCACGTGGAAGACCGCCCACGCAGGTGAATAACGTTGAATTGAAGGAGATGGGAGCAGCCGATCTGCGTCAAACTACCCAGGAATTAGCGGCATGGTTTAACGTTACCCTACCTATAATATTAGCTCATTTGCATCAAAAAAATATGATAAATGGGTGCCTCATGATTTGACTGATCTGCACAAAGTTCAAATGCGTGTTGAAACTTGTGTTGCCTTGTTGAATCGGTACAGAAATTAAGGAATATTGGATCGAATTGTGACATGTGACGAAAAGTGGATTCTGTATTCCGTATTCCGTAAGCGAAAAATTGCTCTCCATGTCAGCATCATCTAGGAGATCTGCCGATAGCACATGTCCCAAGTATCTGACTTGAGTCACGCGTTTAAGGGGCATATTAATCAATATTACACCAGACAGGTCTAAGGGTAAATTATTTTTCTCTCCAAACACTATGAACTCACTTTTTAATTTGTTTCATTATATGTGAGTTCATGAGAAACAACAAGTCTCACATATTTTATTAATTTCCGAACCGATTGATTGAGGGCCCAGCTGCACCATGTCACCATCTGCATAACTCAGGTTATTAACAAATCCATCGATAGAGCATCTGGCATTAGCACAGCTTAGCTCCACAGGCAGCTGGTTAATGTAAACATTAAAAAGGGTGGGAGACAATATCCCTATATATATATATATATATATATATATATATATATATATATATATAGGGATATTGTCTCAATAATTTAAATGTGACGTAAGAAAGGGTATTATATATATATATATATATATATATATATATATATATATATATATATATATATATATTATATATATATATATATATATATATATATATATATATATATATATATATATATATATATAATACCCTTTCTTACGTCACATTTAAATTTTTACACGTCAGAGAACTTGCCTACCTATTTAACATAGGTACTTATTCTGATTAGCGTACCAAAATTATAGCGTCGATATTGCACTTTCAGTTGATAGTACGGTTCGAACTACTGTGGATCATTACTTTTCACAAATTTATGCAATTGACGCTCAATCAGGCTGTCAATAATTTTACCTATAATTGTCTCCAAAGATATCGGGCTATAATTGGACGTTTTGCCTATATCACCCGTTTTATTTTTAGATGTGTGTCTTTCATCTAAGTTGCTTAAAAGGAATGCCGCACACAAAGAGTGTACAACGTCGCTAATATACGATAGATATGGGTTCCCGCGTCCCGGAGACTTTGAGACCCCTAGACATGCTCTTAATCACATGTGCAACATCTGTTGCTGTAAAACTTAGCAATGTATCCAACATTTTTGGAATAGCACTGTCCCTATGCAACAATAGAGTAATGAAAATATTTTGTAAAGTAAAGAGAATATTTTGAAGATGTATGCGATATTTTCTGAATCCGTTTCTCCATTAGCACTCACTGGGAGGAGAAGGATTCGACCAGGTATTCATTTTATTAGTATGGTTCCAAAATTTGGAACATCTTTTTCGCATGAAATTCTGGTATGTTAGCCGCCAATATTTGTTCTCTATTAATACAACATTTTTAATCTCTTTTAAAATAATTTCGTACTGTCTCTTATACAAATATAAAGAGGACCAAATGAAGGCATACCTAGTGGTGATTTCCATGCAAGAAAATAAAGACGAGCCTCCCTGTGCACATTAAGAACGTGCTTATTCATCCCGCCTGACTCATGACTACTAGCAGCCGCGTCTGCCAAAGAGTTTACTATTCTATGATTCACATTACTACAAATATTATCACAGCAACTACTTTCTGTAGGAAAATGTTAAAATATTTGTACATAAATTATAATCAATTTTTATTGCCCAGAAAAGTACATAGTTTAAAAAACAGCAAAGTTAGCACAATATTAGGTGAAAACAATATTTGTTCGAACACTGATACCCAAAGTAAGATTTAACTTGTGTCATGGGTACCAGGCCCCTCTCAATTTATTTATTTAATAACATTATGATATTTTTATAATTCTTGCAATATACAAAATAGAAATAGAATATGATTAGGGTGTATGTGTCATGTGTTTGATGGTGGGTGTATGTATGTGTGTGCGTGTGTGTATGTATGGATGTATGCTTTGTGCGTGCCTGACATTTTAATTACAGAGTGGTTATTTTAATTAGATTTTCGGTCTCTTTATAGTTTTTGCCCAAAAGCCATTCAGACGTGATCTTGCGGCATTTGGGTCTGAGAGATAAAATCTAAAATCAATATCTTTTTGTTTATTTCTTTCTCTCCATATCACATTATTTTGTAAATTAATTTTACTAGCTATTAAAATCTTAAATCTAATAACATTAGCATAATAAATATAAATATAATAAATGGTAAAATTTTGTATGACGAATGGTTATTAAGATTCGCATTACCTATTATTTATAGCCAGATTTATATGATAATTCTGAATTTAAACGTATCTCACGCCTCTAGACGTTACGTAACTTTAATTGACATTTACAATCCAGTAGTCCAAAACATTGCGAGTTTCTAAGTCTGTAGTTTCCATTCTGCTACACATTATCGGCAGACAAGAGACTGTACAAGATAGAAAATGGTCGAGGCCGCAAATGAAGGAAGAAGTAAGCAGATCGAGGGACGTCAGACTTATTGTACACAACAGGCTAAGAATTGGCCCTTCGAGATTTTAAAGTCAAACTATGTAACAAAATAAGTCTCACTGCTAGGCACGGTATTCTTCACTACGCCCGTCCAGTGCGGGTTGGCACAATTCACATATCTTCGAAAAGACTACGTAGAAACTTTTTCCAAACAGATTTCCCCACGATGTATTCTTCGCCGTTAAAGCGAGCGATAATTAACTATTTCATACGCACATAACTTTGAAAAGTCCTCTTAAAACCATAGCTGGTGAAATATGTTTGTACACACGGCTACACATCAAGTTAGACACCCTATAGGTATACGCATAACTACGCTACATACAAAATAGAGAATTGTCGGAAAGGGACAGTGCATAGTGATGTCGATGTAATGGTAAGGATAGAGCGTGGCGTCCCGTTCAGCGTGAATGAGACAAAATAACAAAATATAACGCACTCTCTTGCATGATTCGCAGCGTTCAACTTCTAATAGTTGTAAAGTCCAAACAGTCTGGGTTGATGTGTCACTGTGTGTATTACAATTTGGCGATATGGGCGTAAGCACAGAACATAAAATAAAGACGCGAGACTACATAGTCTCGCGTCCATTTTAACAAACAAACAATTCTGAATTCTGCATACATATGCAGAATTCAGAATTGTTTGTTTGTAAAAAAGACACCGTTTCTGCACTAGGAATAATTCCTATGTCGCGGGGAAATTAAATTTACAAACATTCAAACAACGGACAGAAAGAACGCCCAGACTCTGAACAATTTGTGGACCACACAATTTTTTGTCCCGTGTGGGGATCGAACACACAACACTCGGTGCGGCGGCAGTGGCTAGGCGACCACTTAAACCACTCCATCCGTTTATTGATCTACCAATGTTGTCTGAGGTCCAACGCTACACTATAGAGAGAGACAGACTATATAAATATTAAGCCGGGTATCCACTATGTTCGCGAACCTCTTGCGCTCCGCGCTTCTGCAACTGCTCCACATAGTGGATACGTTCGCGCTCCTGGAGCGTGCAACAGTGCACGCTCCGCGCTCAGCTCTCCAATCGGTGGCGGTTTTTAGGCGAACACAAAGTGGAGCTCAGTCTGTTCGTGGACGAGAGCAAAATACCAGGTTTAGTGCGTACGTGTCGTGTATCACACTCTACGCTCGGATAAATGGAGTGGTCAGATGAAAAATGTTTAACTCTAATCGAGTTGTATCGAAACTATACTGTGCTGTGGGATCCCCAGCATGAGAACCTAAAAATAAAAATTTAAACGAAGACGCTTGGGTGGAAATCGGAAGAAGTATGAATTCGGATGTCTTTTCTTCTAAATGTCAGATTCCCAAAAGCGTGGAGGACTTCTGTAGTCTTCGAGAACAAAATGAAATAAAATATATGCTGCACTAGCCACTAATGGTGATGACATGTTCGCTCAATGTTCGCAAGGGGACTATGGAGCATGCGTGTTTCTTAAAGAGATGAGCGTACCGTCTCCATCATAGCGGTTGCAGATGCGCAGAGCACAGTTAGTTCGCAAACAAAGTGGATACCCGGCTTTAGGTATATATAAAATAGGTTTAATTACCGAATACAAGTGTTTGCCATTTCGCAGCAGTGAAGCATAGATACAATCCATATAACGCCGCACAATGCAAGTATGCATACAGAAATATATTCTTGTATACTATTTCATATTTTCTAGGGCCCGCTCTTGATAATGACATCGTTTTATTAGATCCTGGTGAAACATGAACTGTTGCATCGTTGTTCGAATCATTTGAATCCATTCTGATTACTGTGAAAAAGACACCTTAATATATAGTCAGCATAGTTTATCGGCATAGTTGAAACCAAACTTTCTCTCTTCAGTTTTAAAAAATAAGTCAGGTAGGTATATGCTTAATTGAATAATCAAATAAGACACTATCCGATACGCCAACCGTCAGCGCTGTCTCTTTATCCTTGCGCATTTTTGATGGAATCTAATTTGTAACTTTGATATTTTAGTGCATTATCAGCAATATGTTATCAGAAATATAACATGAACATAATTATCAAAACTCCCCAGTAGTCATTTTGATATCAATTTTGAACTAGACAACTTTTTAGGCGCAACAAATTTCAGAAGTCTGAATCGAATATAAAATTTAAGGAAGATAACGTTCGGCTAGTAGTTGTAAAATACGTGCGTATATATGCCGGGCGTCGGTAAGCCACATTTGAATAGCACTTTATTTATTTCATAACAACCATATTCATAATGTTATACCAAATCAGTTCAATTATTATCTCACGCGAAATTCGCTGTATTTTCTCTTATAGGTACAATTTATTTTCAATATTAAACCGTTACATTTTAAAACGTTTTATTGTTTTACATTTGCTACAGGGTCCAGTGTACGTCTTTAAAATATGACCACATTTTACTTTAGTATGCTGTAAAAGTTTCTGTTGTGTAGTTAAATGTCATCCATTTTCAAAACTATATCATCAAGAAAAACTTACTTGTTCTTTCTTCGGGTTCAGCGATTTTACAGCAACAAGCCCGCTTCTTTTAAGCTGGGGTAACTATGTCGTTCGCAGGGTCTGGACGAGGTGGTATTATTATTATCTGCTATACCCAGAATAGAATCACAGATGTTGGCCAACGGAAGTTACAAAGATAGAATTTTCAACAGTAACGATAAAATTTTGATTGAAGAATAAATACACTTTTGTCTCAAGTCTCCTAATTATGTATAGTGATAAATCTATACTGCACAATTATAAGTAGGTAAATAGACGCTTAATGGTCTCACGTCCAACTCGAAAGAGCAATCTTTGGGATTGATGTGAGATCAAGTTGAAGTAAGATAGGTACACGATATATATATTTCAATACTTTATTGTAAAAACGAATGAGATCATAGTCAGTAGGTATACTAGATTTTGCTCACGGCTTCGCTCGTTAGGTTATATCAATTTTCTTACCCCTTAAACAGTACTTTTTTCTGGACGATAGGTACCCTATGTCCTTTTCTGTTCCCATGACAATGGGTATGCGAAATTTTATGATGATCGGTCGAGTAGTTAATGCGTAACAGCGTTACAAACAAACAAACTCACATACGCATTGATAATATAAAGTTAGGAGTATATAACCAATGAGAAAAATATATTAAAGTACTTGCCCGCTTGCTTCGCTTGCGTAAATATAGGCTAGGTAGTTACAGTACTTTCTTCTGGATAAAAGGTACCCTATGTCTCTTTTTGTATCCTTGATAACGTGTAGGTATACGAAATTCCATATTGATCGGTCGAATAGTTAAGGCGTGAAAACGTAACAAACAAACAAACTCACATTAACATTTATTAGTTAGGATTTTTAATATTATGATACTCTGGGAAACTTTTCTTAATCGTATTATCTCGTTGAATTTGTTGGTTGTTTTTTTTATAAGTATATCTATTATTGTTTTTCATTCTAGATGATCGTCAAATATTCTAGATAAAAACGTACTTATTCTTGCTATTTAAGTGACTTTTTTTAGCCTGAGATCATCAGTTTTAATTACGTAATTTTATAACGATAATTATTCTAGTCTGAACTAGAATTAATTATGAGATATACATATATATGTATGATATGTATATTAAGAGATAGAATTATGAGATTACTACATTTCGCCCGCGGCATCGCTCGCGTAAATGTAGCTTAGGCTAGGTTAGTAAGTAAGGGTCAATGATGTAGTTTCAGATTCAGCAATCTACCCACCATATAAAGCTGCGCGGTGGCACTCCGTGGCTAAAAATGGTTAGTGTACGGTGAAATCATATACACTATTGTCAACTAAGCATTTTACCTCATTTTATATTCTTCCTCCCGGACCTCTGTAGTGTGCAGACGTGCTCAAAAAGTCCCGTACATTTATATTTTAAAATAAGAATATCATTTAGTAATTAATTAAATACTGTGCAAATATTCGGAGTGCAGAAATGCAAAGTGGTTTATTGTATTGTGGGTCCAGCCATCTTAACTCACTACAGTATAGCGCACAGGTGTGTGTGTAAACATATAAGGAAAGGAACAGCAAATACCAACCACTGCAATAACACCCATTAGAAAAGGATAGATGCACGCAGTGAGTACAACTTCAATTAATAGCTCTGTTAACAGTGTCCCACAATAGAGGGGTCAAGTTACGCTGGCGGAAATTTGAATTGTACTGGAACGTCGATCGGCGACCACTTATAGTGACCTCTACATAAGCCGCATCAGTGAAAGCTCTCTGTAAGTTCTGATCGCCTGGTACTTTTTTGCTTTAAGTTAATCGCTCGCCATGCCTCTTCGGCGCTCCCCCCCGCCTGCCTCATCCACCTCCGTGCCCGGCTTCACGCGCTCTACTTTAACTATTTGTGCTCCTGAAACATGTGAATCAGACACTGCATCTGAGAGGAGTGGTAGCGGAAATGTCAGTGTAAGACAAAAACGTAGACGTGACGATGATGACATCATAGACCTCAAATGTCTAATCACGACCCTATCTTCCAAGGTTGTCCAGAACTTCCTTGATCTCAAGAAAAACAACGAAGAGCTTAAGGAAAGCTTGCAATTTATCTCTGATAAATATGACTCAATCTTGAAGACAAGTCAAAACCTACAAGAAGACAGAGCAGAAGACAAGAAGACTATCCAGAGGTTGGAAGAGAAGATAGAAATCCTTGAACGAAAAAATAGATCTGCGACCATAGAGATACGGAATGTACCTATACGCTTGCTCGTCCAAAATTGCTTTTACAGACTGAAGGTTCTGTACAAAGTACGTCCCTACTTATCCGAAGATCTCCGTGTGAGACTTATCGAGACTCTGGTATTGTCTAAATTAAATTACGCGGATACGGTATACGGGCCGCGTTTGCTTTCACGTACTGACCGCCTTATACAGAGAGTACAAAACGCTTGTGCTAGGTACTGTTTTAATATAGCACGTAGATGCCACGTTACGCCATACCTAAATAAAAGCTACATCCTAAAGATGAAGTCAAGACGCAAGTTACATCTGGCCACACTTATGTTTACAGTACTTAACTTTAAAGAGCCTATTTATTTGTACAACAAACTTAGTTGGGTGGCTAGTGGCCGTGAATACGCGAGAAGGCAGTGCTCTCTACAGCTGTCGATACTGCCTCACAAGACGAATGCTTTTAGGGGCAGCTTCCGCTACGCCACCTCTAAGATATGGAATAATTTACCACCGCCTTTAAGATTACTTAAAACAGTAAATAGTTTCCGAAAACATGTACGGCAGTATCTTATTGACGCGCAGCGTAAGCTAGGTATGGCGAATGTAAATACGTCGTTGTTATAGTTATAATGGCAGCGAAGTGTTGTGTTCGTCCCATACGACTGTTTGTGTTTCGTGTTATCGGAATACGCGGCGCAGGGCATGCGCCCGCTGTGCACTCGGCAGCGTAGCGTGTAGGCGCGTCGATGCCGATTCACTTACTGTGCGAGAGATGCGCAGCCGCGGCCTGTGTTGCCTGCGCCCCCGCCACGCTGCGGTTTGGTTCCCCGTCGATATGTTTATTTTGTGTATGTTTTTGTCTATGTATACGTACCGTTTATAATAATATATAATATGTAGTATACGTTATATTTATTTACATACCTACCTAAAATATTTATGCATGATATTTATGTAAGTATATTTTTAGTATGAGTATCATTCATTTTATGATTTCTTTCTTTGCTGTTGTGATATTTGGTTTGACGTTTGCGTGAGTCACTCAAGGGGGCATAGTTGAAAATCAGCGTCAGGCATCTTGCCTGACAAATGCTGAACTATGCCCTGTTCTGACACGCCACACTTAAGCATTTTTTTTTTTGTGTTTTATTGATATTGTTTTCACTTTTTATTGTTATGTTTATCTTGTGCGTGTTCAAAATAAAATAAATTATTTTTTTTTTTTTAGATGATAAAAAGTTTGAATCGAAGGAAGACGCCACCTTAATAGTGAAAACCCTCTCTAGAGCTGTCGAGGTAGACATTCAAGATTGTGATATAAAAGACATATATCGAATTCCAATCCACAAAGAAGGTAGTAAACCTATCATGGTCGAGCTAAACAGTGTTTTAAAAAAGGACAAAATAATACAAGGAGACAAGAATTTTAATAAGAAGAAAGTATATAATGATAGATTGAATACTGGACACCTTAATATACCTGGACCTGTCAAACCTGTGTTCATTTCTGAGGCCCTGACACCCAATGCCCAGAAATTATTCTATGCAGCTAAACAGTATGCGCGAGAAAATGGCTTCTCCTACTGCTGGACTTCACGAGGCGTGATATACCTACGTAAAGCTGAAGGTGAGCCTCAAATTCGAATCGAATCCGAATTAAGCCTTAAACGTTTAACTAAAATCTGACTACTGTTTACAAATTTCACTAATCTAGACTTTCAGTGTTTTATCATTGTTCACTATGTATGTTTAAAGTTTATTATTATAGTAATCGATATACATACATATTTCTCATTAAAATATTTATTATTAAGATCTTTTTAACAGGTGTAGCATACTTATATGGTATAGTTTTTGAACACTTGGTTACTATTTGTTTTTTATTTTTAATGGCTATTACTGCAGAACTTGTTATACATAATAATACGGTAACTACTATTGTCTACCTAATAACCCACCGTAATTTATTTAAACTCCCTAATGAGATTAACTGTGTAGTTCATTGTGACACAATTCAATATTTACAGTTACACACCTTAAACATTCACACCAAACATTATCACCAAACATTATCACCATCTCCCTAAAACATTATACACAATTAAACCCAAAATATACTCAGAAGTATTTAACCTGATATTTCTTAGCACCAACGTATACTGGTCATCACAATATATAATAAAAATGTTCGATAATATAAATCAATTTATGGATTCTGTAGAATCTTTAAATGTGTCACAGTCCTATGTTAGTATGCCAGACCAATGTTTGAAGTACTTAAATACTGCCAGACCAACCATAAACACTTTACACGTCAACATACGAAGCTTAAATCGCAACTTTAACGGACTTAATGTCTTGTCGCATTCTATGGATATTAAGTGTGATATAATCATTCTCTCGGAGTGCTGGATAAGCAAGGTAACAGACATTCCCGTGTTAAGTGGTTTTAACTCAGCTAGGTCTTCTTTTAATAACCAGAACGATGGTGTGGTAATTTATATAAGATCCACACTAAATTATACGGTAACCGAACCGGTTTTTGTAGATGCTAATTGCCTTATCTTGAAGCTAGGTATCGATACGGTCATTGTTGCAATCTATCGTACACCATCAATCCGAAATGTAGATAAGTTCCTTAACTCCTTAAGTGGTATTCTGGAATCTCTGTCCTCAATAAAAATAGTAGTGGTAATAGGAGATTTAAACATAAATATTTGGTCTGATAACAATGACACAAACTCTGAAGACTACTTAAATACGATGGCTTTTCATGGACTCCTGCCTGCCCACGTTCTTCCCACTCGTATGGATAACTGCCTTGACCACGTTTTCTTAAAAACGGATAAACCCTCAACAATATTGGTTCTAGACTCATACATTACTGACCACGCACCTATCTTATTATGCTCAGAAATAAACCCCATGCAACCTAAAAAACCTAAAAGCATGATTCGACACTTAAACCTTCCAGGTATCATTAGTTGCCTAGAAAACTCTGACTTCTCAAACGTCTTAACTAGCACGGATCCAAATGAAAGTTCGGAACAGCTTATCTCCACCATATCAACCGCAATAAACAAACATAGCACATTAAAAAAAGTCCCCCATAGAAAGAAAATGATTAAGCCATGGGTTACACCTGGTCTTCTAAAATGTGTACGCAATCGGGATCAACTTCATAAAAGGGCAATGCAAAACCCTAATGATTCTGTTGCTAAACTAATCTATACTCGTTATCGAAATTACTGTAACAATTTACTGAAGAGTATTAAATGTGATTATGACCAAAAAGAGCTTCTGAAAGCCCATGGTAACCCTAAAGCAACTTGGGATATCATAAAGACTATAAGCTATAAGAACAACTCATCCACAAGTAAATCGAAAGAACTACTTAATATGTGCAACGATCCAAATACTTGTGTAAACACTATAAATAACTATTTCGCAAATGTTGGGCCAAATCTTTCTCGGCTGGCGGCGCAGGGTCAGTGTAAAAACCGCTCAAATTTTGATTTTAACTGTGTAACAAATTCTCTAGGTAACTCATTCGTACTACTTGAAACGGACAATTCAGAAATAGATAGCATAATTAGAGAATTAAAATATAACTGTGCAGTAGGCCATGATGGAATACCAGCTTCTGTTATTAAATCTGCTAGGCATGTTCTTGTTCCTTCAATCACCCACATCTGTAATTTGTGTATCTTAAAGGGTATTTTTCCTGACAACTTTAAGAAGGCATTAGTCACCCCTGTGTTTAAGGGTGGGGATGGAGACCGTGTCGAAAACTATAGACCTATATCTGTGCTCACCACATTGTCCAAAATTATGGAGAAGATCCTCAACAAAAGGCTGCTTGGGTATCTTGAACGTAACAATATTATTGCTCCAAATCAATATGGTTTTAGAAGAGGCACATCAACTGAGGATGCTGTCCTTGAGCTGACAAATCAAGTTACTAAGAATCTTGATAACAAGACTAAAACTATTGGTATATTTCTTGATTTAGCCAAAGCTTTTGACACGGTCTCTACTCCCATCCTCCTACGCGGTCTAGAGGACATAGGAATAAGAGATAAACCTTTTCCGTGACTATCTTACGAACCGTAGCCAACGAGTTAAGGTAGATAACTATATTAGTGACAATGTAAAGCTAACTTTTAGCGTTCCACAGGGTAGCGTCCTAGGTCCCACACTCTTTCTTGTATACGTCAATCGGTTGTGCCAGCTATCAATTCCAGACTGTAAGATCTTCGTTTATGCAGACGATACAGCGCTTATTATAAGTGAAGAAACATGGACCGCTGCTCACCGCGCAGCCGAACATGCTCTTAGCATAGTAATGAATTGGCTTTCCTCAAATTTGCTTACCCTAAATATCGCAAAAACTCACTATGTTCCTTTCTCAGCGAACCACTCTACACAGCCTATTATGCCGGATGTGAAAGCCCATAGTTGCTACACTGCACACATCCCTTGCAGTTACCCCTCGATACATAGAAGCTCATGCGTTAAATATCTGGGAGTGCACATCGATAGTACACTGAGTTGGCAGAAGCATGTCGATGTAACAGTGTCGCGCGTTTGCAAGATTATGTTCCCCATGAGAAAATTAACAAATGTGGTTACGGGCCCTCTGTTAAAAACTATATATTTTGCCATAGCTCAGTCACTTCTCACCTACTGCATATCTGTTTGGGGTGGTACATTCAAAACCTATTTGCTTCGCCTTGAGAGGGCACAAAGAGGTGTCTTAAAGGTTATGCTTCACAAACCATACCGCTACCCGACAACCCAGCTATACAGAGACATTTCTGTACTTACTGTTCGACAACTGTGCGCGCTCAATATCATAGTACGTAAACACTCAACATTAACTTATGACCCGATGTTGCTAGACCATAAACGTCGAAAATATCTTGTATGCCCACCGGTAGCTACTAAAACTGCTCTGGCGAGCCGAAACTACACAAGTCCCAGCTGCCACCTTTACAATACTGTTAACAAATGCTGTAACATATATCCGCTACCAAAACATAAATGTAAATGCGTTGTAAATAGTTATCTCCAAAAATTTACCTATGATGAGACTGAACAACTCTTTGCCAAAAAAGCTTGTTAACTGTACCACACATACACACACTCGTACACACACACCCACACACACATATACACACACACACACACACATACATACACACACAGATACACACAACACTATATATATAGCTTTAAATAATTTCGTAATATATATTTATATAGTTTATCTTAGAAAATATATGTTTACCATAAATACCAGTAATGTTATTAGTAGTTTATCAACTTGTCAATGCTAAACCAATATTGTCACACGAATCTGTAAGCGGGAGGCGCCAGTGTCTGTAACACAGTTAATACTAGCACAGGCACTGACGTTCACTCTATCTCTAAAAATATGTAACGTTGTACATAATGGTACTTTTATATATTATGTGATTGAGATGGACAAACTGTATTTGGCTTTTGATAATAAATTATTATTATTATTATTATTATATTCATTATCTATTTCAGTACTCGATTAGCGGTCATCGCGCGTGCTCTCTCGCTCCTTTGTACTTTACCTTTGGTCCGGTTAATAAATTCGTTATTTTTATCTTAAAACAGACTTATCACTAGCTAACCTCGAACCTTCTACATGGTCCTTCGAGCTACCGCACGGGACCTTGCGAGTTTTGCTATTCGTATTTCCTTGGTGAATAACGCATATTGGTGAACTTGTGATTGACCTCGTTCAGAACTAAGGGCATCGGATTGCAGTGACACGTGTTTACTGTGAACTGTTTCGTAATTGTGAGACTCTAGCAGTGTGTAGGTACCAATCTCTAGTAGCAAAGGGTGAAGTTCCAAACCAACCACTAACAAGCATAATATATTTTCACTTACACCAGGTGTATAAGATTAAACAGAACTACAATTAAATTCGACTATATATTTAGTGGTATTTCAGAGCGTGGTTCAATGGTTCAAGATGAAGGCTTCTTACGTGGTCCCGGGTAGAATGGACCACTTAACTTTAGTAGGCAGCGCAGAGGAAGGAGGCCGGCACCAGGGCACGTTGCCAATATATAGGGCCGCCGCTGGGGAGGAGAAGCCGATGAAAGGGCGCCGCGAGCACGGCCGCTCAGCAACGACCGGTCCGCGTCACACACCCTCATCGTTAGGGGAGAATTTTTCCTCGTGAAAATTCGGTCTTCCGAAGACTCCCTGCTCCTTCGGCAGCAGCTCCCGACCGGTACCCTGAAACAATAGTAGAAGTGTGGTGTAGTTACTGACTACAAAACAATTTTAATCAGATTAGATAAAGTTTACCTAAGGTTTAAACGCAAACGAGCTCGCACGATAGTAGTAAACAAAGCAAGTTGGCAGTTATTCATTATTTACGGCTATGCAAGATGAGTCATTGACTCAGTATATAACTTGGTCGCGAACCATTAGATAAAAACATCTGTGCAATAATGATAATAAAAATATTACACCTTAATTACTTTGTTATGGAGTTATAGGAAACGACACATAATTATTATTGTTAGATCACAGAATATAGAATAGCGATTAGAACGCCAAACAAGACAGACATGCATTGCAAAAGGAAAACATCAAAAGACAAAAATTTAACCCGTAGACCGACTTGGCAGTGACCTTAATAACCACTGGACCATAAAGTTAAAATAATTTTGTGGGCCTGGCTAGCCTTACGACTAAGTTTTGGGTTTGGTACTGTAAAGGTCCACTAGACCAGGTCACACACAACTATTCCTTATAGTTAATTAATTTTAAGTCTTTAACATGCCATTCACCAAGAGATTTGCCAGACATATCCGACAGTATATAGACCAACGGAGACTTCTTGGAAACAATTTTACATTTAATAAATTTAGGAGCCAACTTTTTACTAAAACATTTATCTTTATCGTTAAGGTAAAACTTCCTTCTCCAACAATGTCGCCTACGTTGAACTCAACCGGTTTACGACGTAAATTAACCAATACGATTTAATCTAGCTCTGGAATGCCGATCCCTCGGATAGCAGAATTAAACCACATTGTTAACATATCGTTATTTCACTACTCAGAATATGATAGCACATTAGTTAATCTGGAAAATCCCTAGATCCCTAGATTACACTCTGTCGACGCATGACATTCGTCAGTATGTTGTTTGTTACGGCTTACTGGGTGTACGGGCCAACGACCGTACATTTGCTGCGGTCAGCATTTTACGTCCAACGTGACGATTTCATAACCATCAATAAATCAGTTCACTTTCAGCAAGCGTATCGTGTACTCATTAACATATCAAGCATTTATCATAATTTAGCATAACTATCTAGTTTGTCATCTTATTTCGGTAATCAATAAAATAGTGTAATTATTAATAATATCTATCATTTCTATCACTTATCAAGAAGTGTACGTAACCCGTACATTTATGTAATTTGTACGTAACCCGTACACTGGGTGTGGCAGTTTTGATGGCGGTATACTTTTTATGGAATAGAAGACAAGCAGTTTCTTCAGTGGATATTTCGCAAAGTGTGGCAAATAGTGTTGTGTTTTCGCGAAAACAAAGTACGGCTGAGCGTAAGCCGAGTGAAGTGAATGATAATGAATTGCCTAGTGCGGCAAATAACTCTAAAACGGACAGAGCTACCTCACCTATAGTAAAAAATGACGATTTAAATTAGAAGATGTGTGAATTTTGTATCCTTTTGGCCCGGGAGCATGTACGGTGAAACCATACACAATTGTCAACTAAGCATTATAACTGCCTCACAATTGAAAAACCATACGCTGTGGTGGCAAGGACCACAATTATTAAAATCATTTAGCAAGCTTAACACTAAAACTATCTATAGTACTGATCAAGAAGTAAGTGCTAATTTCAAACCAATTAACATAAACTAAGTCCAAAATAGCAAGGAAATCGTCTTATTACAGCTATGGCTTAAATTTAGTTCAATCGATAGAGTTATTAGAATTTTAGCTTGGCTTTTACGAGCGTTTAAAACAATACACTTTGTAAAGTGTGCAACCACGGCAGGTCAGAATATTGTCTTGCCCAATTTTCTGACATTACATGAATTAAGACTAGCAAAATTACTTATTATAAAATACAAATGAGCGAGGGAGCACGCGCGATGACCGCTAATCGAGTACTGAATTAGTTAATCAATATAAAATGAAGTACAATGCTTAGTTGACAATAGTGTATGGTTTCAGCGTACAGTTAGATTAGTAAAAGTAATGTGGATAATAAAGTACCCTATGTTCTTCTTTATTCTCCTGATAACGCGTATGCGAAATTTCATAATGGTTGGTTAAGTAGTTAGGCGTGGAAGCAAAACAAACAAACAAGTTCACATTAGCACTTATATTAGTTTTAAAGAAAAACAACCAAGCTCCTATCTATAATAGTTACCCTTAGGTGGCAAATATACACAGCCTAACTAAAGGTAAAGAAATGTACCGATACTACGTGATCATACTTTTTATAATTTTTATTCTCTCCCACCCTCTCCCCCTCGGGGACCACCCTGAGTATATGCCAACATCTCCTTGCCTCTCTAGTTTTCAAGTATTGACTATGTGACGAAAAACCTAAGAGCAAGTGTGACCCTGTGAGCAAGCGTGGTATTTTGAAGACCTCCTCACTCCCCTGAACGGGTTACGTAACATGGGTACCCTAACCTACATGTACAGTCAGCGACATAAGTAGCTAATCGTTATCCTTTAACTACTGCGGTCCTATAAGTACTTTCGTCCTTTATGAGTACTTCCTCGGCCGAGTCGATCCATACATGTTGAAACCAACAAGACTCTACTAACCCATTGAATATATATACACCGTGAATTTGTAGTCGTTTTGGAACCGAAAACCTTATACTCTATATCAATAATAGAATCGATTAAACTCATTATTTTAATAAAATAAAATGTTTTTTTTTTAGAAACAATAAATTTAATGTCGTTTACGAGAAATAAATGAGAACTCGTAGTAACGCCACTCAATTTCACGTACTACGTTTACCTACGCGTCACTACGATCGATATCATTCATGTTTGACAACTTAAAAACATTCGCCCATAAAAACACAGAAACTGCCGCGCCCGCGGCGCCCGCCAATCCCCGCACACTACCCCAGGCGCCGGCAGAGCGAGCGCGAGCGGTTTTCCCCGTCCGACTCTGGTGCAAGCGCGCCCCGCACGCACCCCTTCCCGCCCTTCAGTACTGCAGCAACTCGCGCGCGTAATGGTCGTAACGTAATTATTCATTGTCACTCGAAAATGAGTCGTCAATACGAATATTCTAACGCTGAGTACTTGGCAATGGTACAGCTGTATGCTGTTGCCAATTTCAATTTGGAACAGGCCAGACGCTTATACTCCCAGCCGGAGCATTTGAATGCGCTGCGGCTACGAGGAATTGAAAGTCCTCAAGTGCCATCCACTCCCACTATCTTGGCTGCAACTCAGCGCCTTCTCGATCATGGAGAATTCCGTACGCCGACTCATGCGCAAGGCCGAAGACGCCTTAATGACTCCCCGGAGATCGAAGAGGATATTCTGGAGTACTTCGAGCGGGATCCGCGGCGAAGCACGAGAATGGCGGCTCAAGAATTTAATGTTAGCCAATACTTTATATGGAAAACATTAAATACCAATGGGTTACACCCTTATCATTTTCGTCGTGCTCACGTAATAAATAACAATGATGCACCAGCAAGGATCGCCCTATGTGAGTGGTTGTTGAATAATCCGAACGCGAACATACTGTAGACAGATGAGTCATTGTTTACTCGAGTGGGATTGTACAACGTGCACAATGAACATTACTGGACTCTTATAAACCCTCACTTAATACGGGAAGACCACCACCAAGTGAGGTTCAGTGTGAATGTTTGGGCCGGTATTGTAAACGACCGTTTAATAGGGCCTGTTTTTATTGAAGGTCATCTAACGGGTAGCTCGTATTTAGAAATGTTACGAACAGTAATATCCGAGCTATTGGAGGAAGTACCATTATCGATTATACACGATATGTACTACCAGCACGACGGCTGTCCCACTCATTATGCAAGTTCAGTACGTGCCTACCTCAACAATGAGTTTGGCGATAAGTGGATTGGGCGCGGCGGTCCCGTGGCTTGGCCGCCGAGAAGCCCGGACTTAACGCCCCTAGATTTTTACTTGTGGTCGGAAATAAAAAGACTCTTGTATTCTCGTGAACATGAAAGTCGTGACGAGTTACGTAGTGCGATAGTGGACGCATTTGATAAAGTTAAAAGTGATAGAGACACATTAAGAAAACTTAAAGACAATGGTATCAAACGTGCTCGTTTGTGTATTGAACGTGGCGGACTTCATTTCGAGCAGTTGCTTCGATACAGGGAAGTGTAAATAATTTGTAAATAAACTGTCCATAGATACGTAAGTTGATTATTTTGTAAATAGCTCCAATTTTTTAAATACGCCTGAAATACTCAGAGTTCCTTCACCCTGTGATTATTTTTATTACATAATAAATAAAGTTAGCTATTTATCGAAGTTCAGATAAAGTATTTCCGACGGTCCTAAGCCCGTGTAAAGTATGAAGGAGAAATTGGAGTATCCATTTACGTTTAATTGTGATGTTTCACAATGCAGGTTTTTCATAGTAAAAGGAGATAACGCATTGCCTCGTATCAGCTGATTTTGGCTCTATTGAACTGCGATATGCCTATTATCAATTTCGTAGTTAACATTTACTTAATTTTATTAATACTTGTGTATAATATTGTCTTCTATTTACGCGAATATTATTCATTGAAATTAAACTGCTATATACGGATTTTATCGCGTTGTTTATTTGACACTTTATTACAAAATTTTGAAAATTGTTACACTTCTACTACTATTAAACTTTACTAATTTTTAAGCTAATTAAATTATTATTAAACTATTTAGATTTAATTTATTTTTACACTTTCCCCGACGTTTCGGTTGCTTTTCAGCAGCCATGGTCACGGGGAGTTTTTTTTTTTAAGAAAATTTAATTTTAAAATAAAATTTTTTTAGTAGTAGAAGTTTAACAATTTTCAAAATTTTGTAATAAAGTGTCAAATAAACAACGCGATAAAATCCGTATATAGCAGTTTAATACTTGTGTAGTCACTAGTTTTTAAATCGCGCATAGGACACGGTCGGGATACACGCGGCTCTTTTGAGTCGATCTGTGTAGGCATCAGCTGATACACGTAGTTATCGTGCGTCGTTCATAAGTACCTACGCGACTGAGTGGCAACGCCGGCCGCCGCCGACGACGCGACGGTTCGCAGCCGCGCGAACACGTGTGCATGCGTTTGTGAATGAATTGTCCGTGCGTTACTATGATCAAACTCGAATAAGTGAAAAATATTATTCATATTCCAACTTTTTTACTATACACAGTACAATTAATTTACTATTTTTTATTGATACTACTAATTATCCTAAGTTACCACGTTTCGGTTCCAAAACGACTATAAATTCACGGTGTATATATATATATGTATGTATATATATATATATATATATATATATATATGTATATAAATATATGTATATATATAACCATAGAATGATGTTATCCTTCTGGGTTACGGAGGTAGATGGCAGTCGCTCCGTGTAAAAACTGATATTCAGCTAAATCACGTTAGACCAGAAATAAGCGGACCCTGGCATAAGCTGGGATTAATAATCGCTAGGAAGAAGATATAGCTTTTGCCCGCGGCTTTGCTTGCATAAAAGTAAGTAAGGTTAACATTTTTTAAATTACTATTACTAGAAAAAAAAAAGTAATAGTCTATGTTACTCGGTGATAATATGGCTTTCTAATGGTATATATAATAATGTGACGCTGACCCGTCTGATTGGTACTAGTCACCATAGCTACTCGTGTTAGAGCCACGTCTTAGGGTTGTGATCATGCTCCACCGTCGACCTCAGAAATGAATATTATCAGTTAGGATAGTGCTCAAGTTTTCCAAATGACTTCTCAGTTATAGGCCTTATATGAGAAGTCATTTGGAAAATTTATAAGTATTTTGATAAGTACATAATTATTATATATTTATGTACTTATCTAATAACTCAGTCAATAATAATTTAAAATTGAAAACGTACTTGTCAAATACAAAGCATCAGAAAAATAAAAAGGCATTCATCCAAAAACCAACCGTTATTTAATTCATTTCTAAAAAAATATTAAATATCACAGAGATTGCAAATTTGTTATATTTCTTAGAACACGATGTACAGACAGCAACACAACAGCAATCCGTTACAACATTTTATTTCTTTTAATAAATTTAAGTCGGGCCAATCGTTATTTGTTATATATAGATCATTTTCATGGGAATTTAGGATAGTTGAAGAGTATGTATTTTGCTATCTGTACTCGTTATTACAATGGTAGGTTACAGTCAGCATCATAAACCATAGTTTTTACGCTTAAAACTACATTGCAAATTGTTCATTGTTCACTAAGAGATAAAACTAAAGTATCTTTATTAAAACGATCAACGATTTTACGGTTCTTGATCTTAGAACAAACAGCTTCAGTCAGAAAAGGAGAAACTATCGTTTTCTTTCTAGGTAATAGACATTCTGGAGAAAGACCTGGTTATGAGAATTGTATTCAGAGGAATTTGCATGAAGAATTTGATGCAAGGGAACAACGAAAGAGAGTTATGCCTGGATCGTTTCATCCTGAAACCTGACAACCTGATAACCTGTAACATCGTATCCTTGAGAAACAGCTGGTATCAAAGTATATATTTAAATTAGTTATTAAAGTCTGTATGTCTGTATTAAAGTAAGGAATTTTAAATATATGTAGGTATTGATATGTTAAAATACGAATGTTCGTCAAATTAGGTTTGATCATAATCATTATTGAAAATTTGAGGAAAATATAGATATTTACTTTTTTTATCATTTTTCTACTTTTTAATTACATTCGTTTGTCAATAGCAACTAATTATAAGAAATGTCGATTGACAAACAAAAGAGTAAAAGGTGATTGTTTCGTCTTTGCCTACATTATGAATTTATTTTATATCAGATGACCATTGGAACTTAGTTTCATCTCCTATTTAATGTTAAACATAAGTACAAACTTAAAATTATATATACATTTTACAATGCTGACCGTACATATGTAGACCTGCCCTGCAGGTTTACTTGCTTAATTAAATTATTTTCTAACATATACATAGCAACAATATTCTATGAACACCCAATGTAATGTCCATTATTTAAATATCTACCCTTTTGTTATATTGCCTTTTCATTTAATACATAATTAAATAATAAAGTCTATCTATATGAATTATATTTGTAGTAATTATAAACAGGCGATGCTAGCCAATAAGAGTCGGAACGTCCGTTTCTCCATAACCGCAGTCTAACACTCGGAAAAGCTAATCAATGCCGTACCTAAATCAATGTCAAGTGTTTTAATTAGCTGTTGCCAATTCAGTCAGCCAATCCCAGTTGTTGACATGCGATTGACCGCCAATGTTATTTATTTGTAGGTATTGATCTGCGTTTTAAAATCTATATCGACATTTAACGACAGTTAAGGACGCGTTTACAGGTAATCGATTAAAGTAGAATAGTGCTTACCTTGCCCTGCAAACCACGCACGATTTTTAATGCGTTAGCCGTCTTTATGTATTAGTTTAAGTTAGACTGTGTTAATAGTATAGGGCTCCAATATTGACAGTCTACTTAATCTGTGAATTCCAAATATATTTTTGTTTGACACATAACATGTTGAAGAAACCCGTCAGTTATGTAAACCCACATTGCCAACGCAAAATTCTATATGACTAAGATTATATATCAATATACCTAATACTATTCTGTTTCTACACGAAGCCTTTAATTGTTTCTAAGTGCAAAACGATCTTTGTGAGTTTAATTTTTTTTGACAATAGTGGCAAGTATATGGTATCAATAGTTATAGTCTATAATTACTATGATTAATTAGAAGTCATTAGATTATTAAATTCATTGGCTGTAGCATCGTGATTCCTTAAAATAGTACAATGATAATTATTTTTTTTAATTTGTCATTTCATTGGTCTTAGAGAACAGTGGCCAGTCGATTAAAATTATATAAAGTTTAGTTGAAGTTCGAATAATCAATAGGTACCCATAATTCTCAAATGCATAATTATTTTTATAATCAACTGTATACTTTCGCTACCAAAGTTGAAAGTTGATTGAAAGTTTTTACTATCTCGAATGAGTGCAAATCAATAGATGATTTTATTTTTCTTACATAATCTTTGGGTCAAGCCAGACAGTACACTCATAGAATAATCCGGTCTCAATAATTTATGAACTATTTGGATTATTGTGGATAGCTCCATTTTTACACAATTGGATTCAATTAGTCAACCCTTTTCCCTGTGCTTGTTAACAGTGTCTAGAACTCAGAGTCATGCGAGGACTAAATTACGTATAATAATTATTAATATAAAATACAGTCGCATGAATAGTCAATGGACCGAGCGAATACCGAACATGATCTTCCATAACATATTATTATATCAAGTATAAGTAAGTACAAAATAAAATAATGGTATGAATAATAGACAATATTGATAGGTCATGTGTACACTGTCTGAAGCAAAAAATTTAAGGGTTTCCAGTTTTTGTGTCAAAACATTAGAATATAATTGAGAATGCAATTCATTTGAAATATATTCGATTGTTTGACAACACTATACATAAATACGTACGCTACGCACTTGTCCTTAATAAGTAGATATGCACAAGTATTATTCGTATATCATTCGAATACTGGTTTGTCATTCGTTTTTGTTCTTATTGTACCAACGTCTAAAGCTGGTAACTTGATTTGTCATCTACAGCAACATTGAGCAAATTATATTATCACATTATAAAATCACACATTATTTATCAGATTTTACTAAATTTATAAATCACTATGAAAATAAGATTTGCCATCAGATTTCTCAATCGTTTTCCTAAAATAAACATCTTCTAACTCGCAAATATGATTTTGCAGTCATTTAAGACTTTTAAAGGAAATTTGATGGACGTTTGAGGCCTAGATGGAGACATGGTATGCCTCCTTATAATTATTATTATGTATAAATACAATTAAGTTTATGGTTATAGTGACGTGATGGTGTCAAAGTCATCGCTGCGGCTGTTGTCAGTCGGCGCAGGCGCAGTCGGGGGCGGCGTTAGTGCTGGCAGTGGCTCCAACTCTATGTCTGCCGGTGAACTGCCACCGTCCGTGAAGCTTAGGAACATCTGTGTTACAAAATAGGGTACTGTTAGAGATTTAGATATGAATTTACCGTTTTTATGAAGAAAATTGGTAGCGTTGTGGTATTCATTCTAACATTTTCATTTTTATTTTTCATTTCATTAATATTTTTTGAATGGCTAAATCCTGTTCTTTGCATGCCGTAGATGCAGCTGCCTGTATTAAGGCCACAATGGTTTGTCTTAAATGAACAAAAACATCAACCATCATGTTATTACGGCGAATTCAAAAAACGAATACGGATAGACATTAAGCGATATAACTTTAAATACAAATTGTTGAAAAGGTTATTGATATTTATCATTATTAATAATACATGTTAATAGTAATATATTATACAGTCCATGCTCGATATACGAGTGTATTTTTAAAACAACTATTGCATTTTGTATAGTAACCACAAAAGCTATATTCATAGCTAAAGTCTATGAATTTTGATCACAAGCAAATGTTCTATAAAGCTGATTGGTGTATCTATATACACTTTTAAAATTCAGTGCTCAGCTATTGAAGCATGGGCAAAGCCAGTCTGTAAATATGATAATGGTAAGTGAGCTGTTTGACATACAAATGCATGTATTTATATAGTGGCATGTTGTCATTTTATAAAATAATATGCATGTGTTATTTTTGAGTTCCTTGCCAATTATTCTCGTTGATTCTACACCCATGCATTGCTAAATCTGACAACTGGTAAATAAAAATTTACTGTATAGCTAAGTACATGTATCTTCGAAGTACATAAGAGATACTTTGTGTCCTAAATGAAAACATGAATTTGGATTTTTTTATTTATGAGTACCTACCAGATACTTCCCTACTTGGAGAACTGTTTTATGAGGTTACCGTAAAACTGTTTTATCGGTATTTAGATATACCTAAATATGATAAAGGAAAGTAATGTAACCTGTTCAAGCGAGCTCTGGTTGACCGTGTAGTCTTCAATATCGCACGTGGATTGAAGTTCCGCCATCAGCCGGAAGATGTCGCTCAGTCTCGTCGTAATTTCTTTGTTATCCACTGAAAAATATAACAAGTAATATGTCATTATGTATGTATGTATGAGCAATGTCTCGCGTCTCCATCCTCGACGGGGTACATAGGCCTCTACTCAAACCCTTCGGGGATAAAGACGAAGAAATGTAGGTGTAATACATCTAGTACTACGTAATAAGGGGTATATAATGGGTGGGGCAATACTGTCTGGCGCATTTCGAGACTGCGTGCTGGTGCTACTTGTGCGGGTTCGATTCCCGCACAAGTCAAACATTTGTGTGCATGAATATGGATGTTTGTCTTGGTCTGGGTGTTTCTATGTATAATATGTATGTATTTACAAAAAAAAAGTATATATGTATGTTTATCCATTGTCTAGTACCCATAGTACAAGCTCTGCTTAGTTTGGGCTAAATGGTGTTGTGTGTATATGGTAGAATATTATCATTATTATTATTACTGAGAATTTCTCAACAGAAAATCCCAAAAGCACTTTGCACGCGCAAACTAGGAATCGAACACATCATCATCATCCTTATACACATCAGCCGCATTCTCACCGGCTTTGTGATTGAGGCTCTATTATATTTTTCTTAAAAGATTATTAGCAATTTGGGTGGTTTCAAATAATTAGTATTCTTGCTAACCCCACCAGCTAACCTAGAATGCTTGTGTTAGGAGTGGGCTCACGTCAGTAGTGCAATGGGTGGGTTCTAACCCGCGACCTCTCGATTGCAAGTCCAACGCCTTATACATTGGGTTACAGCCGCATCAAAAATTGGCAAAATTGGCTACCAAAACAATTTCACTTCATCTTCTGATTCTCGAGAATTACTTGTGACTGTTGTAGTGCAAGCTATAAGGGAAGTTGATTTTGGAGAGGTTTATAACTGTACCTGTGGCGTGCGTGGGCACGAGCGCGTGCAGCGTGTGCAGGTGCAGCACGCGCAGCGCGGCGTGCGGCGCGCGCGCTCGCAGCTCGCGCCACGCCGCGCGCGCGCCGCGCCGCCCCGCGCGGCACTGCACCACGTAGCCGCCGCCGAACCTGCCACCAGACAACACGTTATACTTAATATTTGCGAAACCCCTAATATTCATAGGCTCGATTGGTTCTTCGATAATGTACATTCGCCACTGCCACTGCGCCAAGTGTTGTCGTTACGACATGAGACAAAAATTAATTATGTTATCCACAAATAGTTGTCAATCTAAATGTTCTTATTGTCTGTTTCTTATAAAGAAAATATAAAATTAATAATTTATTAACAGTCTACTTGATATATTTACTATGTAATGAAGCACTAGGTTGCTAGGTTAATTTGGAATGACACGAGTGATTTGATTGTGCTAAATATTGGTAACAATTATAATATCGCAAAATATAGTAATACGCAATGATCTATCTAATAGCGCATATCACCAGACGTTACGTCAAAACAACGCAGATCTTATATAATGAGCAAATTGTTTGTACAGGTGATATAAAAGTTCTGTTTCTTCGCGTGAATATCACAGGAACATAATACATATCGGTATAATAGGTCCTGTGTCTTCCTAAGATAAAGTCTATCTTCTTGCAAAATTTTACCAAAATCAGTTCTGTGGTTTAACCGTAAACGCTTAACAGAAGGAGTTACTATCGTACTTATAATATTAATATACATAATAGGGGTTAAAGTATGAATTGCCGTTGTATAGTAATAGATACTTTGAATTAACATAAAACCTTCATGGTGTGAGATGTTCGAGTGAATCTTTTTTCACATGATACCAATAAGATTATTCTTTTAAAAAATGTGCAGCATTCGATTTTCAATTGCTTTTTTAATCAGCTTAGACGGAAAAGATGGATACCTACTTCGAAAATCCTCCATACTCGACAGATCTTGTTCCAACGGACTACCATTTTTTTCGAGACTTGGACAATTTTCTAACTGATAAAACAATTTCTTCCAGGAGGCAGTACAAAATGCTTTCACACAGTTTGTCGAATCTAAATCCCCGGAGTTCTATCGTAAAGGCATAAATGAACTTCCGTTTAGATGGCAGCAATGTATAGATAATGCAGTTAAATATTTCGATAAAATAAATATGGTACACGGCATCAGCAATCAAAATCGGCAGTTTCAATTTTCAGTACAATTCGGCGACTTTAACTCCTAATATAATGTATGAGCTTAATAAACATACTCATCATGTACGCTAGTATGTGACCACATACCTGTTAAGGCACTCGTCGAGCGAGTTGAGCGCGACGAGCGCGCCGCCGCGCAGCAGCGCCACGCGCGCGGCCAGGCGGCGCGCGTCGCCCAGCGCGTGCGTGGACAGCAGCACGCCGCGCCGCGCGCCGCACGCGCCGCCCACGCCGCGCGACACGCACGCGCGCGACCACGGGTCCATGCCGCTGGTCACACACACAACGTTATGTTCATTTATCTCTAAGGGGGCATACCCCTAAAATGTATTTCGATTAGGAGCCTTGTTACTTCGAAATGCTTGATAATCTTTAAACATCTGGTAGGTCTACGTCTCGACGGTAGTAGTAATATTACTTAGGAGTAAAATTTTATTGTTTATACGAATTAAACTACGGGACACACAAAAAGTCTGCGTAATACTTATTGCAACAGATTTGTGCGTCACGTCATGAGAGAATTGTAAATCTGTTTTCTATTTTTACAGATTAAAAGTTATCATATAATAATATGTTATTTAATGAGCCATGTATATAAGCTTTCTCACTGCTAGCGATGGGTCTCTTCTCAGTGTGAGAGGGATTAGGCCATAGTCCATCACGCTAGCCCAGTGCAGATTGGCAGACATCACATATATGTATATATTCAAGAACATTACGGAGAACTCTCAGACATGCAGGTTTTCCCACATTGTTTTTCTTCACCATTAAAGCGAGCGATAATTAGCTATGTAATGCAAGCAACTTCGTAAAGTCAGAATTTTGTGCCTTGAGATCGAACTCGAGACCTATGCGAGAACGTCTTGTCTCGTCTTCCACTAGACTATCTAATTTTAAACGTTAATTCAATTTACCTGGTAGGCTCATCCAACAACACCAGCGGCGTCCGCGCCATAAACGCAATGGCGGTGCATAGTTTGCGCTTGTTCCCGCCGCTTAACGAACCACTGCGCACATCAGCGTATTTGCGCAGCTCGAACATCTCTATAGTACGTTTAATAACCTAAAAACAGTAAACATGTTTATATCAAGTTCATAGAAACGAGCAAACGAACATGAACACCTTACGTTATTCGTCAACTCTATAAAAAATTGCAGGACTAAAAGGTGCAATTGCAAAGGACAAAGTTCAGTAGGCCTATCATGAAGCATAAATACTAAACTTTCGGGCATATTGTTAGTAATATTCGTGCCATCAAACATATGAAGTAACGCTTCAATCATTTTAAATCCTACAGTGCAGTGGCCCGAACGACGGAGTAATGTCAGTTTTAAAGAAACTTCGCGGTTGGTATATTATTGTTACGCCCAGTGACATCTCTCGGCATTGTGGGAAAGACTCTGCAGTTCCATCTAATAATTTATTACACCGCCATCTATTGACATCTTACGGAACTACGTAGTGTGAGTACGCGAAGGGTAGAGAGAACGCTGACACTTTCTCGAATCATCGTACTGTTTACATACCGGGTATAGCGTTACTAGAAAACTCTAGAAACTCTTTACTCGCATATAAAAAGAGCGCACGCGCACCGCCAGGTCAGTTTACAATCGTAAGCGGTCAAGTCTTCATAGAAGCGAACGGAAGCGGAAATACTTCGGAGTTTGAAGCAGTTATAGTGGAAAAGTGCAGTATAGGGTTTGTTGTGTTTTAAATTTAATTGTGCGTTTGAATAAAACGTGTTTTAGTCGGTAATATTGTTTACATTCTTATCCGTCGAACCCAGCACGTAACATTATTAATATTTCGTTCATCCGAAGTATCGGATAGACATTTTCATTGTAGACCTAGCAACGTCCCTCGGTCTGTTTTAATTAACCCTAATCAACACAAGATCACTAGGCAGGGTTAGCTACCACCTTTGAAGGTAAAAGGTACCTAGGTCTGAGAAGAAATGCCACTGTATTACGACATAGTGGGCAATTATTCATAAGTAAAAAGAAGATGTCTTACTTGTTCCTGGTCCTCGATACCTCTGAGTCGACAGTAGAACCTCAATGTTTCAGTTACTGTTAGCAGCGGGTCGATGGCATCGCGTTGTGGACAATAACCTGCGCGTAACAAAACATTTATATACCGATTTTATCTTATCTTATGTGGGGGCCAGTCAGTGCAGACCGGCGACACTTCGACACTGTGAGATCTTTTGTGTCGACACTCTCCCAATAACGACTGCCATAGATGTTCATGGCAGCCGGGTCCGACGGCTTAACGTGCTCTCCGAGGCACGGAGCAGGCGATAATTGTCAATCAATACGCACATAATTTCGAAAAGTCATGTAACTTCCGAAAGTCAGAGGTGCGCGACGTGGGTTCGAACCCGAGACCCTCTGCATTGCAGTCTGTTGGTCTCCCCACTGAGCTATCGCTGCTCTTTTTTTTATATTTATATTTTTATATACCGATACTCTTGCTGCCAATGCAAATGTATAAATAGGTAATTAACAAACATATTGTAGCAGCTTACACGACGACGCGAGCACGCGCAAACTCCGCGTCGAGAGTAATATATGTAAATTTCGTTTGCGTGGTTCAGAAATGTACGACGAATCGAATACTACACAGCGCCATCTCATGACATAAGTCATAAGTTCTTTGTCTGTGTGGTGTCGCTGCACAATAGTAACTAGCTTAAGTAGTAATGTAACGAAGGTGTGTTAGTATAATTTCAATGTGAAACGTAAAACAATAGTATAATTATGATTATAGTCTAGTCTGAACTGTTTATATAGTGGTATTTGTAGGTTGATGTTGTCAGAAGTACTCACTGATGAGTCCGGTACACAGCTGTGTGGAGGTCACCAGTTTGTTGTTGAGGTACAGCTCTCCGGCCGAGGGTCTCACTTCTCCAGTCAACAGCGAGAATGTGGTGGACTTGCCTGCGCCATTCTGGCCCAGAAGGGCTGTACACTGTAAGCAAAATTCAATTTTAGCATTATGGACAAACCTTAATAGTTACCAGTTTAGTTAAATTATTGTATGTTTCATTTGTTATCCCGCGCCAATTTACCTATGTTTATAATTATTGTTCCACTCCCATGGCTTGTAGCGTGCCGCTATATAGCCTAAAATCCTTCTTCAAGAATTGGGCTATCAATTCTTTTTTGTAATATTTTAATGAAAGATAGCTCCTGCGAAATAATTATTGTGTCTGTACAATTATCTTGTGGGGGGAATGAGGACTTTTCCCCGAAAAACACCTAGACTTAGAACATCTATTTCGGAATTACACAATTTTTGTCCCGTGTGGGAATCGAACACTTGGCGCAGCGGCACAGACCAGGTGCCCTCTTATTAAACCACAACACAATCCGTGTAGTGAAATACAAAGATTTCTTCTAATTCGAATGACAGTTCCAAAGATTAGCGCGCGCAAAAAAAGCAAAGAAACTCTTCAGTTTTATTAAAAAGGCGCATATTTATATCAAGTAATTGTAATGATAAGCTTGTGTAACCTGTCTTGGTGGTATTCCTAAGGTGAGGCGTGTGAGCGCGACTCTGTCGCCCTGCACGCCTCGATACACCTTACTGAGCTCTACGCACTGTGCCGCGTCGCTTAGAGGCACCACAACGCGCTGGTAGGAGTTCTTCGACCCTTCAGTGTGCACGAACCCTGTAAACATTAACATTAAATTGTCAGAGTTAAGAACAGTATCTAACTTGTGTGTGATAGTTACCTATTTAGTTTTTTTAAATGTCATGGGAAACATTGAATCATTGTATGCAAATAATATTTAGGAACAACTATATGTGGATCAAAAAATGTTATGGGCTTGATTGTCAAACCAGAATTTTGAGATCATTGGTTGTGGCGAGACGACCACTTTAAGGGGCACTGCATCGTTGTCAAGGTCATTGAAAGAGCGAATGCACATACAATAATTCAGTTAGCCGATACCTGTCTCGCGAAACATTTATGAGCAAATAAACTAATGAGCGATTTACTATATCTCGATATCACCATTGACTTTGTTACAGTAATTATACCGATTGAACTAACTTTGACGTGACTAGTTGCAACAAGCCGTCGTAAACTCCAAAAATGTAGCAGCAAAAGATGCTATACAATATCTCTTTATCAAACACTCGTTCAATGAGGCATTGATATGGCCGCAATTGTCATATCTGCAGCAAAACACAATAAAACATTAGAAAGGCTATTGTACCTCTGTTGATATTCCCGATGGTGTTGACCCTTAGCGGCGTGTGGTGAGCTTGCAGACGCGATGAGTACACTCTCTTTCTTTCTTCACTCACTTCTACTGGCTCTAACTCTCCGGATGCCGGTGGAGGAATGTTCTCTGAACGGAACCTGGTGATAAAGCAGAATATGGGTAGGTTAACAGTATTACTCATATTTTTCCGGGTGGGTTCTTGCGTAAGAATTGGTAACAAATCCTTTCTTTTGGCTTACTAACTTATTTTATCTTTGATGTAACTTCTAGCAGACATTTACTTAAAGATATAAATATAGTAGTAGTTTTAATAAGAGTTTTATGTTAAATACTTGCATTATATACTTTAAATATCTAGATTTAAAGCGCACCAAAATTAGGAACGCCGTTTATAGAAAAAGAAAACATTTGTATTGTAGTGGTGTATTCTAAACGCTATCTAAACTGCACTCCCGCCACCAGCGTGACTAGGTACAGCTGTCGTCGCCATAGTAAACGTAGATTTTTTTATTTGACACTCGTGATGTCCGGAGGAAAGGTAAGGTATCTTGGAACCCGCAACGAATTTATCCAGGAATATACAGGAGTAGCTTGAAAAATCTTACCTAACGAGCAGAATCTCGAAGCAGTCGTACTCGATGGCGAGGTTTAGCAGCATGAGTGCGGTGCCGACCACCACCAGGTACGAGAAGTGCAGTACTAGCAGGCTGCTGCCGAACGGGTCCTTGTATGTGTCCATACCGAAGCGAGCTAACACCTGCACACAAACGTCTTGTCGAATTGTACTTCAAATTGTCAAGAGTATCGTCAATTTGATTTTTGTGATTAATTTAATTTATAGATTAGAACTGTACACACACAATAATGGCAAAAATTCGAAGAATATTACTGGATGAATTTTATTAATGATAAATAATATTGATTATGAAAGAGTGATATTATAGCACTGACTTATTACTTATGCTCAATTAAAATCAAATCAACTATAATCTAAATCACGAAACAACACTTACGAACGTCAAAGTTTAGTGGCTAATGAATTTACTGAATTTACATTTTTGTAAGATATCAGGTTCTTGCAAAGGGTTGAACTTATTAAAGGTTGAGAATACAAGTTTTATAAAGAGTAAAATATCCATTAATGGATTAGAAGGATTTAGTCATTTTATAATACATGATCATCATGACCATTTTAAGAAATTTCCTTTAGCAAATACGATCCTTCCTTTGAAGAATAACAAACCTGTGCTTGGATGGTGTTCTTGGCGATCTCAAGTAAGCCGTCACCAAGAGCGAACTGTGGCGCCAGCATGAAGATCTTGTGGAGCACGTAGCGAGCGTTATCTGTAACCTGCAATACGGAATTATAATATACCAGCTGCCAAACACACGGATGCGAAATCAATAAGATTTATTCAAGACAAATTAGATCCTGACTTAAATGCATTTCAGTACAGTTATGAACACACTTTACTGCCTTATATTTCAATATTGTAAAAAGCAACTATCAAATTCTGAAAAGAAATTCATCAGCAACCAAATTTTCATCCTGAAATATGTATTAAGTAATATTTTTTTGAAGGACTCTTAACTATTGGTATGTTGCTATCAGTTGCAGTAATAAACCTCACTAGAGAAATATCAGACGAATAATTTTTCAAAGTTAATAGGGTTGTAAAGGTTTTCTCTACTACCGCTACTCTTTAAAAATTTTACATTATGGACTATTTGCCGTAACCTTGAACTTACTTCAGACTCAGAGATGATGTCGAATATAAGTAGTATGGCGATGAAGGACAGGCCGAGGAAGGCGTTGCCGCAGAACAGCACCATGTTGGCCATACTCGCGTCCGAGAACACCTTCTCTGCTATGTGGATCATGCTGCCACACGCGTACCTGTTGATTGCAAAACATTAGGGATTGATGTAAAACGTTTTGGTTTCTGTGTTCGCACGTTTGTTATGGAATCGTCGATGCCTTTACAAATTTGCACTATTAAACATAGAAGCATAAGAAAATAAAAAAGAACACCAATTCATCTACTGAGGAGGCTTTGTGTCAAGATGGTGGCAGGTGGTTGTTACGTTACATATAAACATGCATTGAGTTTGAGAACAATCTAGAATTTTTAAATACCGAATGTTTTAAAAATATTGTACAAATATTCAGTTAACCGGTCGTATACCGCCGGCTCGCATACCAGCCGGCAGATTTGTACCCGTCGTAGGCCGGTGGCTCGCATGCGAGCCACCAAATTGGTTTTACGTTAGCTTAAGCTAAAGCGAAGGCGGCGCGCGGCGTTTTGGCGCCAATTTGGTGGCTCGCATGCGAGCCACCGGCCTACGACGGGTACAAATCTGCCGGCTGGTATGCGAGCCGGCGGTATACGACCGGTTAAGTACTTCTGAGGCCTTTTTTTTTTTTACGCGGTCTCACTAGGGAATTGATACCCCGGTAATACCGACTAAACCTACCACGGTGTTCCTCGACATAAGCATAGACGGCGAGGCCGCGCGAATCGCTTTCACATGCAATCGCGACCCCGCCGTGGTTTCGGCCCGCCGTGTAAAACGGCAGGCCACTACACAGAAATACTTCCTCCACCGTCCTCCTGGGAGGGACAAAGACACGATACAGAGGCGCACGTGGGAACACGCACGCCGCCTCTCGGACCTGGTGCTGATCGGGTGGCGAGCAGGCCCGCGCAGCTCACCACCTCCAGATCAAACCTCAGGGTGGCTGGAGATCATCTCGCGCCCTCCGGCGCCCGGTTCTGCGGTTGGGGAGAGGGTTTAAGCGCTCCCTCTCCCGCTCCGCCGCCTCCTTGATGGAAATTACTTCCTCACAAAAGGAGGCGACGGCGTTCCACTATCACTCACTCCGGACCATAGACTGAACCACGGCCGGGAGTGAGAGGGCAACCGGTCCGACTGCCGCGATCAACTCACGGCGCTGCGATGCCCAGGTGGGGCATTCCGCCAAAGTGTGCAGCGCCGTGTCCACGACAACATCGCGGCAGTCGCCGCCTGCCGGCCTATGCGACACAGGAACTGGCCAAAACAACCGTGGCCAGTCATTACCTGTGTCAGCCGGAAGGTGAGGGCGCCATGCCGCCTTTCCAGCCACTCCTCAAAAACGGGCCTTACCGCCAAGATTGTGGCGTGCCCGAAGTACTTCTAAATCTGTATCTACCTCATTTTAAATTTGCATTTTATATATAACTATATTAATGTTTCAAAAATTATGTTACATTTTTAATAACGATGCAATTTTCAAGCGGCTCTGCATTTTAAATTATTAATAATTATAATGCCCTATGTAAATTACATTGCATTTTACACAGGAGAAAATATATAGCATTTATTAAAGTGTGGTTACTCACCCGTACATAACGAACAGAAGACATATAGCCGGCAGGTTGTTGCGCGCGACAAACACGGGAAAGCCAAACGCGCTCATCACTGCCGCCGTGATGCCCATATTGATCATCATTACCTGAACAAATGTATGTATCAGCATTGTTTCAAGTTTAGCACCGTACCATTGTATATTTCCTTGTCATAGTACTTTTGATTAATAATGGAGGCATAGAGAATGAAACCTCATATCAGGAATATTGTTAACGAACACAAAGAACATCTATATTAAAAGAAATCATGTGTGTGAGTGGATTAACACTCACACACTATATGTATATATAAATTCTATAGTGTATAAGGAAATTTATTTGGATACTATCAATAAACACAATTAGTTTTTTATCAATTTGCCATTGAACGTGGCAATGCTGCCATTCTTCTGGGTACACAACCAGTTGACTGTGATGCGGACGAATCTATGACGCCTGTTAGAGGGCTTTCGTTTTTTTTTCTTTTTTATTGTTTTTTAATATTTTAGGCATAAGTTAGTTTAAAAGGATAGTGTATGAGTGAATATGCAGCTATAGAATATTGTGTTATAGAGAGTTGCTCTAGTCCCAAGCTACTCCTAAATTTAGAAATCCTGGCTAAGGAATAAGTACGATTACTAACACTCATATGCCATATGAGTGGTAGAATCTCATATTAGCAATATTTTAATACTGTCCAACCGATGGATTCGGTTTTTCGAAGAAATGTGACTTGTTGCCTATCTTAATATTTCCAAGTTTCATCAGAGCTATTGGCTATAACTGTAGTTACCATCATATCCCAGACGAGTGCTGTGCTCCAATAGAGAAGAGGACTGACGCCGCACAGCAGCTGGAGTCGTTTCTCTTGGCTACGACGTGAGGAGACTAGGTAGATGGCAGCACCGGCGCTGATGAGCGCGTACGCCACGAGGATCAGCCCTGAGACACCAGCGTCGGCTATGTGTTGGTATCTGAAAGCGACAAGGTTGTTAAGCCAACATGAATTTGAAACTCTGGTAAACCTATACTTCTTAAGAAGTTTATCAATGACCTTGTTCATCTTGAAAATGATTTCGATTGTTGTAAGAGAATGGTGGCGGTATGATCTTTCTTTAGAAGTGATTCATATATGACTCTGCTTGGATGTATTTTGCAAATGTTAACCTAAGCTAACGAGTAATAAATGAGTAGAAAACCGTATTTAGCTCTAATCGGCAAATAGTCGGCCTCGATGGCGTAGTGGTCAGTGTAACCGACTGCCACGCCAGAGGTCGCGGGTTCGATTCCCACACAAGTCAAATATTTGTGTGCATGTTTGTCTTGGTCTGGTTATTTCTATGTATAATATGTAGGTACGTATTTACTAAAAAAAAAAAAAAATATGTATGTTTATCCATTGTCTAGTACCCATAGTACAAGCTCTGCTTAGTTTGGGCTAGATGGTATTGTATGTACGCGGTAGAATATTATTATAAAAAAGTTCTTCTTTAAGCTGGAGTTCTTTAGTCCTGAAATCCCAACTCATACGTACATACAGGTATCGAGACTTCACTATACCCTACTGTTTTATAAAGCAGCGGCCCACCTGATGATTTGTGGTTACCATAGACTACTAAATTAGCTTTCAATACTAGGGAATAGGTAATTATTACTTCCTATTTCCTTATACATAGTCCCGAGGATGAACGGGAAAAAAAATGAGCCGAGGGAGGTATGTGACCGGAACTCGCAAAATATAGCATGGCCGTACAAAGATAATACTCACACAGTGGCTTTACTGATTTGTTCCTTGGAGATCTTGAGCGGGTGCGTGTAGGTGGTGATGCTGGCGTGGGACGCACGCGTGGCAGCACGCAATACTGCGTTGTTGAGCGCGTTCACATGTGAGACCATTGCGTGGTGCCCCTTGTTGTTGTACCACGCTACCAGCCGCGTCAAGTTTTGCTTCAGAACCGACGAGAAACCACCATACCTAAACGAGAAACACATAGTTACTTTAATATGCCATTGGTAGCGTAGCTGTTCTTAATAAGGGAAGTATAAAGGCTACGGTCGTTTACTCAAATAACTGGCATATGACTTGCCTTTCTTAGATATCGGGTAATAAGGTTTTTGTAATGGTGACAATGCTACTTAGCCATGTCGCCACTATAAAACGTTGTAACATAAAATCTCTGCAAGGGTATATGAGTTTGCATAATCTCAAGGAGGAGTAATCGATACAAGCTAAACCTTAACCAGTGTAAAAATGCAAAATCTATGATAACACATATTTTAAATAACACGTGTGCGTGCTAAAAAGACAAATAAAACGTGACGCAAATATAAATTTGGCAAAAATCATTCTAAATAAAAAAGATTAAAATTAAACTACTATATTCGGATTTTATCGCGATGTTTATTTGACACTTTATTAAATAATTTTGAAAACTGTTACACTACTACTACTTCTATTAAACTTTACTATTTTTTAATAAACGGGGAGCTCTCCGTGACCATGGCTACTGAAAAGCAACCGAAACGTCGGAAAAAGTGTAAAATTAAATTAAATCTAAATAGTTTTAATAATAATTTAATTAGCTTAAAAATTTGTAAAGTTTAATAGTAGTAGTAGTGTAACAGTTTTCAAAATTATGTAATAAAGTGTCAAATAAACAACGCGATAAAATCCGTATATAGTAGTTTAATTTCAATGAATAATATTCGCGTAAAGAAAAGACAATATTAAATAAAAAAATATACCAAAAAGTGCTTTCTTTATGTTACTAAATTCTTACCTTTTCTCAATATATATTTCCTGTGTGTCTACGAGCCATTCATTGAGAGAATTCACGTCAGGCAGTACCATCATGTCCGAAAACATCGTCATGCTCTTCTTCACGTTGCATACTTGACGATACGCTTGACACTCACACGTGGGAGAATCCTGAAGAAGAAATAGCTGAATAGTGAAATATTCACTGGTACTATAATTGGCATAACATATATTAATAATTGCCTGGCTACTAATTAGCTTGCAGTGCAAATGTACATTTAGTTATTTATGCTTTTCTGATTAATATGCGTATATAAAAGTTTATATCTAGTACTTACCGCACTGGTCCAGTTCCTAGTTTCCCTGTCCTCCATCAGATATGCCATGACACTTTCAGCGAATGAAGAGTCCAGGTCTTTGGAGTATATCGATGGTTGAGGTCTGCACATAAACATTACACAGTTAATAAATATTTAACCTGTTCTAAAAATCTGACACTTTTTCTCTCTTAATCAAACTATGAAACTTGTGAATGGGTTGCAACTATCATGGATCAGTTATCACATAAGCATTATTTATTAGCTTACCTTGTACTCAAAGTATTCCTATGGATTGTGAATAAACATAATTAACTAGTATGATATATAAAGTGTTTACTTGAATATCGTCCAATTACAATTCTGTTGTATTTTATTAATTGATTGACTAAGATTCTCTGTTAACATTAACTTGGCATACTGAAGCATGAAAATCACATAACCAAAATATGCATGATTTGTAACCTGATGGCGTTGTCAATTCATTCATCTAAAGTGGTACCTATGACAGGTTTTGTTTATATAAATCACTAAAAGCAAAACATAGCTTGATCTAGTCAAAGGATTAACGTAGCTTTATCAAAATATTACATTATTAATAATATTACCACTTACACAATAAAGTCAGTAGTATTCTCGTACAGATGTGAGTCAAGTTTTAGCGAGATTTCGTTGTCAGCTGGTGGACGTAGCATGGAGAAACCCATGGCAGTGCTCACAAACAACGCTGGCAGGATGATCAGCATAAACAGTAGCCACCTGTACAATAGTTATTGCGATGTCACTCCCTCTGTCCCTTATTACGTATGTCACGATTTATGTAGCAATATTGCCGGCTTTATGCCCAATTGGTTCCGTAACTTTAAAATATCTTGTTATTACCATTGGGAGTGCCACAGGGATCAATATTAGATACTGTCCTGTTATCTCGTATGTAAGTGAAGTATTAATGATCATTATTAAACACAAGTATAATTATACAAATAGTAATCTGTACGCAGTAGCGCAAAAATCCTGAGCACATAACTAAATTAGATAATCCAAAGAATAGAATAAGTAATGATCAATTATATCTATGGACCTAGAATGGAACCTTACGGTATGCTCAATGTTCCTGGCAATTGGCAATCCATAAAATATGCTTCCGTTAATATCAGAATGTTATTATATCGCTTAGCTTCTCATCGATTTCTAACACATTTATAAAAGGCTTGCGCTTCTGAAGTATTCAAATTTGCTCATGAAAATCATTACGTTTAGTTTATTAATATTCAAATCCTCACCTGTTTCTGATATGATGAAGGTATCTAGCATACATAAGCGCGAGGAACTGCTCCCAGGCAGAACCCTTTAATGGTCCTTCGGATGGCACGAGCTGTTGTGGCATAGGTTCTGTTCTGATGCTGGAGCTCGACGCACTCTTAGATGGTGACGTGAGAGATTCTGAGGCTGCTAAAATGATATGTCAGTTAGTGTAAATTATTTCGATTGATTCCATCATACACTTTAATTACTATTTTAACAATTATTTTGTATCTAAGTCTATTTATATTTACTATTGAATTAAGACATCCAATACTGATATACGTAAAGATTGTGACTGCAGTAACAATATATAACAAGTGTAATTGACTAACACTAGTTTCAAACCTAAGATAGTCTATTTTGTATATTCACTAGGAATACCCATGTCTTTGTCGAGTCATTTGAGTAATTATTATGAGTTACTCGGACAATAATAGCACATGATCATAGCCAGGTTAAGGCTCACTAAATGATATTTAGGAGTAGTAATTTTTCTGCAAATCATATTTAGGAGTAGATCCTCATCTGCCAACACCACAAGGTCTTTAAATCAACTCCATCATTCTGACGTTTAGAAAGTATGACACTGTTAATATTTTGCGGACTAAACTTGCAATTGCTAACCCATATCTTTTCTTCATGGGTAACGTATGATGAAATCTTACCGTATTCAATAGCATTGAGCGGAGTGTCAGCCTGCTGGCATACGTTAAAGAACACCTGCTCAAGGCTGCTGCAGTCCATGGTATAGCTCTTGAAACCCAATGCTGACTGGGTAGCTTCGAGCACTGAGCAGACTTGGAGGAAGCTGGGTAGAGGAAAACAAATGAAAATTGTAATTTTAGAGTCTTTGGCAGTCCAATATTTAATATTATATAGGTACATTTTTTTCCTGAGGACAAACCCCAGGATAATTTTAGAGTCTCATATCACTATCATGATTGTCGAATATTTTAGTTAGACAGCACGGCTAGCGTAGTGGTTTTACATGGTCACTGCCGCCGTGTCGAGAATTGTGGGTTCAATCACCAAGCAAGACAAAAAAATGTGTGATCCACATATGATTGTTCTGAGCCTGGGTGTTCTTTGTGTCCATTGATTTAATGTTTGTTAAGCTCCCCCATGACACAGGTATAATTCCTAGTGCGGCAGCAGTGTTTTTCTTCAATACAAAAAATAAGAAAGAAGAAACAAGAATATGGCAAAAAAAACATGCAACCGAACTAAAAGTGAAAGTGTCTTACATTATAATCTCATTCCAAATATCAGCAAACTTTAATGACAAATATATAAAATTTCACATGGCACAAAATAGAATAGAAAATTAGAACTTACTTATTATTTAATCCATTAGAATCAAAGAATGGCAGTCCAATCTCCACTTCCAATCCATTAACATCCATCACATTCGCGTTTTTGACCACATCTCTGACGACAGTTAGCAGCTGCTTAGACTTCTCCTCCTGACTAACATCTTCTAAAACCTCGTCGGAGTCAGTTCTCTCGGGATAAATGACAGTTAGCTTATACCCATTGCCAAGGGTCCGTTTGATTTCTATTGGTGAGCCTGTTGTGTGGACTTGACCCTGGAATTTAAACAGTAGTTGTAGTAAACTTTATTTAGCAGGTAGATTGGGTTGACTGTAGATATGATTAACGAACTGGCGCGTATTTCATATTTCATATTTCATATTTATTTATTCAATAACAATTTACATTGTGTGTGAACATACAACAATAATTATAATACTAATATAATCAAATAATTATTTCAATAAAATTAACATTACATCAAATAACTAATTCAATTGTGATCAAAATTACATATTTATCTAATTAAAAATAAATTAATAAATTAATTGCCATGTCAAAATAAAATATAAATAAGAATGTCAGAATCAGTCCATAATATATCATGTCAAGTTAAAAATAAATTATAATTTTTACATGTCATTTATGGAGTAATAGCATTCTTTTAACAGGTGCCGCTTGAGCTCAGTTTCAAAGTCCCTTTTGTACAATAATGATTTTATATCGACAGGCAATTTATTAAAAAGCTTAACCGATCTATAAAGGACGCTATGTTTCACAATATCAAGACTAGGTATATAGTTAGTTTGCAGGTCTTTCCTTCTTGTACTCTCCCTTATTTCTCCTTCTTCTCGACTTTCATGCTCATGAACATATTTTCTCAAATGAGTGAATAGTACTAGCATGTATAAACATGGAACTGTCAATATTCTAAGCTCTTTAAAATGTGGTCTGCATGATTCTAGTTGCTGAATCCTTACAATTGTTCTGATTGCTCTTTTTTGGGCAACAAACGCCTTATGAATATTGTACTCATAACTTCCTCCCCAAAAAAGTATGCTATATCTTAATTTGGACTCAATTAGCGCGAAGTATACCTTTTTTAAATGTTCTATACTAATTTCATTTCTAAGACTTCTGAGTACATAACAGGCTGAACTAATTGAATTTTCTATATGTGTTAATTCTGACTTCCAATTTAGTCTATCGTCTATGTATACTCCTAGAAACTTAACTACCGAGGTTTGGGTGACGCTTTCACCGTCAATTTTACTATTCAACCTTTCATTATTTTTGGCAGTTGAACGAAACAGTATTACGTTTGTTTTGCTAATATTAACTTTAAGGCTGTTCACAGTAAACCATTTGTAAAAAGTGTCTAATGTCTCATTAACCTTAACATTCAAAGTGTTTATGTCATCGGCGGATTTGTGCGTTTGCATTTGTGTCATCAGCAAACATAACCAACTGAGTAGAGTCGCCAATTATTTTAGTTACATATTGTATAAGATCATTAATGAATGTTAGAAAGAATATTGGTCCTAATATAGAACCTTGGGGTACACCGGCATTTATTTGAGATATGTGTGACTTATGGTGTTTCAGGGTGTATCGTATTGTTCAGAGTGTTCATTCTCATAAATGCAATACTAATGCTTTAACATAAGGTGGTACGGCTCCTGGTATAGCTTTACTAGACAGTTATCTATTCATATATTACTATATTACCCATGTCGATAATCTCAGTTGATGTTCAAATTGCTATCGTATGCGTAGATTGATTTGCATAATAAGCTGTTGAATGGTACGAAATAATAGACGATCCCAAGAAAATCACAGAATACGGATTGCACACGATAGACTATCTAGAAGACATCTACTACGCGATCCGTACAAAGTTGTTAAAAAGATTTTAATTATTCTTATGAATAAATACCTTGTGCATTATAACAATCTGGTCACTCAACAGCTCAGCTTCGTCAAGGTGATGCGTCGTAAGCAGGATCGTCCGGTCTTCTTTTAGCTTTACGATCATTGACCAAATGTCCCTAGAAGTAAAAATATTGTAATACAATATGCACTGCTTCTGCGTAAAAATATTTAAAAGTAGATTTTTAATTTTGAGGGATCGTAGTAAATTTCTAACCTTCTAGCAGCAGGGTCGACTCCAGCGGTTGGTTCGTCCAGTGATACGAGATGCGGTCTTCCGATGAATGCCAGAGCTACGCAAAGCCGTCGTCTTGTGCCTCCGGACAGACGAGCGACGGGTTCCGAACAGACATTGCCAAGCGACAGCACTTGCAACATCCTAAAAAATTAATGATTGCATAGAGTTTAAAGTAAAAGCAAGCACGAAATGCTATCATATAGAACAAGCTTTATTATACACCAATTGAAATTCAGCCTACATCCAGAGTACAGCAAGTTAAGTATGTATTTTAGTTACAACATTTTTCTTTTTACATGCCGATCATAATAAACTTGAATAGAAGAAGATTTAAACGTTTTACTATAAGGATTGTAATGTTGATTATCCTAAGTAAAATAATTACTATTCAATTTACCGCTGTGTGGTCTAAAGGCACTCAACCCAATTCCCAGGTGTCCAGTAAAATTTCTGCCACCAATCAATTTGCGTATATCACCGAGCCCAAGCTTAACGCAAGAGCTCGTATATATCTGAACATGAGTTCTATAGCAGGCAAGTCTAGTCCATGGCTGCATTTAGAACAGGGTTGTTTTGAACAGTTGGTAATACTTACTTGTCTACTTCTTCGTGCACTTCAGCGGCGGTGAGGCCACTCTTAAGCTGCGCGTAGAGCGCGACGTGCTCGCGCGCGCTCATGTACTCGAACAGCACGTCGCGCTGCGGGCACACGCCCAGCCGCGTGCCGCAGCCGCGCTCCGACCGCACGATCACGTGGCCACGGCTCGGCTTCAGCATGCCCGTCAGGATGTTGCTGTGGAACATTGTACGCTATTATATATCGGCTGGTGGTTATTTTAATAATCATAATATATTTTTTTATTAATACATCATTAGTACAATGTATGTATCTTATGTGGGGGCCAGACAGTGCAGACCGGCGACACTTCGACCCAGTGGGATCTTTTGTGTCGACACTCGACCAATAACGACTGCCATAGATGTTCATGGCAGCCGGGACCGACGGCTTAACGTGCTCTCCGAGGCACGGAGCGGGCGATACAACACAACATTAGTACAATACCTACACATGTTACATCAGTAACCTTAGAAACTGAAAGAAAAAACAATATATCTCTGGTAGGACTGACATACTCCAAATGGCAAAGTCCCTTACAAATAAAGAATTAAAAAATCTCTCTGGTGACATGCCCTGTGTCGTAGGATCCAGCCTCAACCGTAAGTTAAAAAAATAATATAAATAATGCATTTTAATGGTTTAATACGACAGTAGTTCAGGCATTAGAATAACAATCTGATGATGGGCGCAGTTACTATCGATTGTTACTGATACTATCGATTGTAACTGATAATTTTTCTGCCGTTACCAAAAGAATATGAATCAGTAACAATATCAGTAATTTATTTAAACGTATTTAGAAGAATTTAAACGAAGATATCTCAACTAAGAAGCGAAGAAGACACGATTAAAGTGGTCAAAAATACACAATTTGAATAAAGACAATAAATTTTAAAGATGGGCACGGTATGTTTTTAATATTACTTAAAGGCCAAGATTAACAGTAAAACTGTTTTTGGATTATAAGGTTTAATTGTTACAAATCAGTTGTTATCTATACTAATATTATAAAGAGGAGAGATTAGATTGTTTGTTTGTACGGATTTAAGGCTATATTTTATTTATAAAAAAATTATGTTACTAATGTACTGTAACCTAACCTACTTTTACGCGAGGGAAGCTGCGGGCAAAAACCAGTTGAAATATAAATAGAGAATTTATTGCAATATATGTAACTAGATGTTCCCGCGGTTTCACTCGCGTTTATCGTTACTGCGCCGCCCCCGTGGATCGCAGCGTGATGTTATATAGTTTATAGCGTTCCCGATAAATAGGCCATCCAACACTAAAATAATTTTTCAAATCGAACCAGTAGTTCCTGATATTAGTGCGTTCAAACAAACAAACAAACTCTTCAGCTTTATAATATTAGTATAGATCTTCCTCATGTTTAAAATATTACAATAGTTTTCTGTGTAATTTTGCAACTTTCTACACTTTGAAAGCCATCACCCTTGGATAGGTACCTACTAACCATATGAATAAAGCCAACAAAAAGCTATTGGGTTTTTCTGTAAAGAAATCTCAATAGCAGCCCGGAGTTAGGAAGTTGGCGGTGTTAGACACCCCCGTGCCTCGGCAAGCACGTAAAGCCGTTGGTCCTGCGCCTGATCTCTCTCCGGTCGTGTCGGATTTCCGTCCCATCGGGTCATGAGAGTTAGGGAACAGAGAGTGCACTTATGTTTGCGCACACACTTGTGCACTATAATATCTTCTGCGCAGATGGCCAGTCTCTGTTAAGACTGGCCGCCGTGGCCGAAATTCGGTCTGGAGGACATTATTATTATTATGAATAAAGAATTTTGATTCAGAGAGGCAGTCGTTTCCAAGCCACTACTGCCTTTCCGACAAAGAATATATCTCAGAAAATATAATCGATATTTTATACTCACATAAGTGTTGTCTTCCCAGCACCATTGTGTCCCAGCAGTGTAGTGACTTGTCCCTTGTGTAACTCAATAGACACATTGTCTAGCGCCATCTTGGGTCTGCGTGACTTCTCGTGGTACACCTTCGATACATTGACGATACTGACTCCTGCCTTCTCGTCCGTTGTCGTGCAGTGTGTGATGTTCGTCTTTAGAGTTTTGATACCTAAAGAACAAACATTTACAGAATTAATAACAATGCATATAATAACAAGGCATATCCCTGAACCCTCCGCATTGATGTATCACACCCACACATTTACGTTTCAGGTGCCACGTAATATATGACTGACTCACTGGCCTATAACAGTCCTAAAAGTTTTTAAAAACTTAATCGCGAGTAGGTCCTTTATATTACTAATTATATTAAGTACCTATAACAGTATTTTCCACTTTGCCTTATACCATGTTACTTCTGAATAGCCCGATAGAAGAACCCAAAATCAATCTCGACCTGACCATCCAATTCAAACCATCTCGGTTTCATACAAAAGCGCCAACAACGAGAATGTTCAGTTTTGTTAAATTGTATTATTGACAATTATCATTTTTTTTTTGTTTTACGTCAGGGTCACGAATGCGTTTACGCACCATCCGCGCCTATGCAGGGCGCAGGTGTGTGGGACTCGAGCCAGTGAGGCCGGCCCCATACCCACTAAACCCCTGACGACGTTTCCCACGTACCGGTGTCGGTGCCACGGGATTCACGCTAGTATTCACCGCGACACCGACAGGTCTTGGCCCGCCAACTAGGCGAGCCCCAGCTGTTTGGGGGAGGACTAGATGGTACTGCCCTCCCCTCCACTGAGGGGGGGCGCACGGGGTGCTTACGCCTCTCCCTCGGACCTGTGCTGCTCGGGCGGCAGACTACCCAAGTCCACCGCCCGCAGGCCGCCCCCTAGGGTGGCTGGAGGCCTGTGCGCGCCCTACGGCGGCGCCCTGGACGTCTCCTGCGGTTTGGGTGGGGAGAGACCAGCTCCCTCTCCCGTTCCACCGCCTCCTTCGCGGACATCACTGCCTCGCAGAAGGCGACGGCGGCCTCCCATGCACCCTCGCTCTGGACCATGGACAGAACCATTTACGGCAGCGAGAGGACCTGGACACCCAGTGCCCCGGTTAACGACCGGCGCTGTTCCTCCCAAGTTGGGCACTCCACGAGTGTGTGCAGCACCGTATCCTCGGGACCGTCACCGCAGTGGTGACAACAAGACGTCTCCTCCCAGCCTATACGACACAAGTACCTCTCGAAGCATCCATGCCCGGTGAGGACCTGCGTCAGCCGGAAGATCAGGGCACCATGCACCACCTACCAGGCACTCCTCCAGGATTGGACTTACCGCCGCTATTGCGGCGTGCCCTGCACTCGGTACAATTATCTTATCTTAACTATTTCTAAGTTTTTATTAAGCTGGAGACTCAGAAAATTTGGATGTGAGAAAACGCGTCAATTAGAAATTACTTATGTCCAGCAGCAAACTTAACTAGAAAACAATCTTTAAAAATCGCTTTATAAAAATTATATTACATATTTGTTTCTTACCAAAGTATCTATCAATAAGCCATCCGATGAACAGATAGATGCAAGCGTCTAGTAGCATCATCATGGCAGCGAGGCCTATAGTCATGTCCTCGCTCTTGTTGGGCGTGTCCCAGAGCTGGGCCCAGCCGGCGCCGCTACCGCCGGCCTCGTACCGAGCGATGTACAGGAACGCGTAGCACAGCGATGAAGACATCGACAGGCACTGAAAATTTTATATTATAGTAAAATATATTTTGGTCTACAAACTTTCTAATATGAAGTGTCATAATAAGGTAGATGCCTATGTTCTATTTTACATTTTATTTAATGCGTATTAAATAAAATGTTAAATGAGACATAACCTATTTCTTTGTATTTTAGGTCTTGGACACCGTCACTTATAGACTAAAGCGATAAAAGCAAATTTCACTTGTCTTCCATTTCCTTAGCGAGGTTACGTCAATCCATTTCTAATATCCCTCTAAGTCTACATTAACAAGAGGATTAACAAGAATAATAATAGGTTGCAGCTCAAATTGCTATAATTTTTTTAAAGAATGCGAACTTTAAAATACTATAATGTTTTCTTGTATACCTATTATAAATCGTTGTTAGAAAGTATGCTTGCTATATTGAGTTATTATCTGACTTTAGCTACTCACAATGAACAACTTGAGTGTGCTGTAGAGGACAGCTTCGAGCGACAGGATGATAATGAACGGCATGAAGGTGACCAGGTACGTGATTGCACCGCACACGGCCGCTAAGCTCGCTGATTGGAACAGCTTCGATATCATGTAGCTGTAAAAAACAATTTACATCAGGAAACAGAAGTAAGGGAAAATAATAGTTGCAGTCATGCCTCACACACGCCATGTGCTTATTGTTACTAATAATTACATACAACTAAACGAATGGCTATTAGTAATAAATAACATTAGTTGAATAAGTGGTACCGCATGCGAGTATAGGACATACTTTAATGGTGTATGATGTAAAACCTTAAAAAGTTGTACATTAACTGTTAGTATTAGTATATTGTTTTGTTAGAATAAGAATGAATGTGTTAACTACTGCAAATGAATAAATAAATAACATAAACGAAAATAAAAAGGTATTATACTATTCTATGCTACTTTTATCTTATTTAGTATTAGCTGTAGTTACTCTATTTACACTCACCAAAAACTCAACATGGACAGTCCAAATATGAAGAGCAGTGTGAACACCAGGGTGGGTTCAGTGGTTGGCAGTATACTCCCTGCGTACAGGATGATGGTCACGCTGGTCATCGTGATCGTCATCTCGATGAACGACGCGATGAACCAGGACAGCGTGTGCCAGCGGAGATCCACGCCCATCACGGACATGAGCTGGATAAAACACATGCCTTTACTAATACAGCTTCATATTCATCCTAGCCTTAATATTATCTAAGAGGTAATCCTAAGCACATTGGCGGGCTCTGCAGTCTACCTAGATTTGGCCTGAATATCTACGGAATAACTACCAATATTTTCCAAAAATGGTACCGGCATCCGTAGATTAATAAGATTAGACCAGTTGTAACGGTACAGACACTAACGTTTAAGATGCTCATGACAGCCGAGATATGGATAAGAAGGCTTTTGCGAAATTGGATGGGACAAATAATTTACGATTGATAACATATTAATGGGCATTATCATATAATTTTATTATTTTATAATTGCTTATCTATTGGCAGACTGCTTCAGTGGCGCAGCAGTACTAATGCGATTCCTGTGCATGAGATCTTGGGTTTGATTACTGGGTTGAAAAAGCCTTTTAGGATATTTCTGAATATCAGTCCGGTAGATGGTAATGAGCTTGCTGCTATTGTGCTAGACATCGGCTGGCTAACTTTCGAGGATATAGGTGTGAGATTTTTATCTCCATGTAGTGTCTAATTCGTACAGAAATAGACATATCCAAATCTCCATTTATTGGATGTTAAAGAAGATCATACCATAGTATTGCCAGTCTCCTTGTCAGATACGATGAACCGTACAGTAGACGCGACGGTGAACAGGAGGGAGAAGAAAAACGCAACGATCAGCGATTGAGATTCATACAGTGACGTCTGGAAGCTGAAACAAAATATACCCATTATAAATAGATATATTTAATTTAGTTTGCCTCGTTGGGCTCTAAATCTCCATTAACCTTATGAAACTGATTATCATGTATACTTAGATTGTTAAGTCAAGCAAGGCATTATTGAGTCTTCTATAGGGAAGTTAGCATAAAATGAAGAATCAGAACACTGGTGAAAAGAACCAGCTTGCTTTTCATCTGTATTAAGTATATGAAAAAGGCGCGATGGTACGCTTTTGTTGTGAATTTCCTATAGTAAAGAAGACTATGACTGCGTGCTTACTTCAATAGTTGGCGTGAGCATTTGATGTAGGAAGCATTTAGAATAAAAATATAAGGTTTTCTTATAACAAATGTACTTACAAATCTTTAATATAACACGGGTAAGGATTCTGCTGCGTGTATATAGCCCAGTCCAGTTTTTTATCCTTGGTCTCTGAAGGTCTAAGGGTTGATGCTGACAACTCGATAATTGCCTTGTCAACTATGTCCTGGATCTGCACAAATCCTCGGAAGTATCGCATGTTCTCTATGAAGCCCGCTTCTGGGCCTGGGATCCAGAGGCTGTAGAAATAAGTTTGCAGTAAATTAAACTATGTAGTAGGTAATAATTTAGCGTCTGCCGTTATAGCCATTTGAGTTCTGTACAATTAGTTTTTTCGACTTTCGTTGTATTTGCTACTTACTAGTCTTTTAGTCTTTTGGTTGTGGGCGCATTGTCGATATCCATCCTGATTTTGTACTCGACGTTAGACAAGGATTCGTCCTGGTCCTCGCTGTTCAGGAATACCACACCTAAAATACGGAAAAACTATTATTTCACTTTTGATACGATATAGCGAGATAGCCTCGGCTAAATTCTTGCTTTTTTCACAAAGGGCGGAATCCTTATGAGAAGAACGCTCTTTCTATCCCTTGAAAATTGGACGATAGTTTTGTATGCCAAGTAATGATAAGAAATTACCATTAGGTACAGCTTGGCATTATTTTATGTAATTATTTCATTGTAGACATTTATGGCAAAAAGGCAATCCATAGTATCCAAACGCGCATAATAAATAAAACCATTACGCATCCTTAGAACTGGATCAATATTATATTTTTTTAAGTTTCGCGTATATAATATGTAACGGGTATTAACCGGGTCGAAATGTCAAGCAAAAAAAAAGGTAAACATTATGCATGATCGCGTTAATACCCGTTACATATTATAATGGATCTATTTTGTTTAGTATGTTACATAAACCAGGCACAAAAAGATTTTACCTGCAGAGAACTCGTTGACAACGCTAAGTACGGCCGCCTCATGCGTCAGTTCATCTTCGCTATGACTCGCTTGGAACCTATTCAGGTTGATACAGTGCAGCAGATCTGAAGCCTTTAATAATAAGCTGCCAATCCCCTAAAATATGATAAGATGGTCCATTTAGTAAAATAATCGAAAATGTATTTCGGCCGAGACATACATTGGAGTGGATAAACAACTTTGTCAAAGTCGTATCCATCTCGATACCAGTTTATAATCACACCAAGAAGTCTCATTATTATCATTTTAATATTTGAAGACTGTTAAACCTTTCTTTAAAAGGATTTTGCAAAGAATTTAATCTTAGTTGATTAGTAAGCACATTTAGTCGTAAACTAAGAGAGTATAAGCAAATTGAAGTACGCTTGATCTCTTTTCGTATCAAATTTAATGCATCTGTTAAAAGCATTAGATTTTTTAAAATTAATGTGTACCAGTGCTAGCCTCACTCTTTGGGCTTCGGCGTCACTTACAGCTTCCACTAACGCACGCATCAAAAAATGTTCTTTATGTTAATCTATCCGTGTGGCAAGTTTAATTAAAACCTGTCCAAAAGTTACGCGTGATTGAGTAGCTAACATCTCAACAAATAACCACTTATTAAAAAAAATACGTAAATAAGTACATAGTAATAACATAAATATTATGCTTACCTCCATATCTCCAAATTGATCAAAAATCCCATCGATGTTCATGTCCTGCATGCTCGAACTGTCATTCTCACCACCGATGATCATAGCTCTTAATGAGCTGAACTGAGGGTTGGTCATCAAATTACGAAGAACATCAATACCGTCGCGATGTGACGTCAATTTGCCCACTGAAGGGAATGACTTGGCAAATGAATGGACGAGGTCTGTCATTTTGATCATCGTTGCGAACGTTGCGTTTGCCTGTAATGTATCATTGTTGGTGTAAACAGTTACAACAAATTAAGTTTTATATCAGAACTCTAAATCAAGACTTCAAATGAGTAAGCAAGTGACGTTTAGAAAATCACACATTCTTATAGGCCCACGCCTATGGTTTTGGTAATAGACCCTATGGCAAGGGAGTACTGGGCACAGTCTCCTTTTCCTTCCTTTACAGAAAAACCCATTTAAACTTTGCCAGACCCTCCCTCCCCGATTATTATCTATCATAATTTAAGCTGTAGAATAGGGGATAAATTGCTTAAATGTTAAAATCGATGTAAACAAATAAATAAATTCTTCAAATATTACAGAACTTATTTGTTGGTCTTGACTACATTACTAATCTCTGTTCTTACGAGTCTTTTTCCTAACTCATCTTCAAGATATATATTCTTAGCATTATTTGCAATGACAAATACCTTTTGCATAATCCTATTGACGGTAGGGTTAACCGGCGTGTAAAGGATTTTGCCCATAAGGAGTGGCTTGATGAAGCTCCATACAATCTTGCCGCCGTCCACATTGATGATGTCCAGGTATAATGAGCGACAGAAGTCGGCTGGAAAGAATTAGTACTATGTCGTCAAATTTTATTTTCAAATTCAAACATTGCATTCCATAGTGTACAAAAGATGTTATACATAGTTTTGTAGGTTTGATAACAATTATAGGCCCTGTCGGGCACTCCAACAGTATAGTCAATCAAAGACTACAACAATATCTGTGCTTTATTGATTTTTGAGCCAGAACGCTACTAGACAAATGTTACTTGGCAAAAGTGGCACAGATTATTTTTAGCTTAGGGACAGGGCTATTCAGATAAAGAATAACACATACTGCATAATAAAGCACAATATGTTATATTACGTGTATTTCAAATTTATATTTGACTGTTTAATTTTCTTTAGGAGGCGACCATGTTACTTTCGTGCCATACATCTCTTAATAATAGGAGGTGATCATGATTTGCTTATCTGTTCTGTGGCATCCTAAGTATGAAGAATGTTTATAGAAAGAAGTTCACCGAAGAAACAAAAATAGTGGTAGTATGATTATGGTCTTCCCAACCTTGAAGATAGGCATCTAGGATAGGATATACCTTATATTGTATATAAAAAAAACATCAACAACATGGATGTTTTTTTTTTAAGATTGGATGAGCATATTGTAATGGACAAATGTGACTTACTTGGTAAGACCTCCAATTGCGCTTGGTCAGGCTCCGGGGATAAATCTGGGGTAGCTGTTATCTGCTTAAAGAACCTGTTGGTGCTCATCACGAAAGGCTTGCCACAGACGATGTTGCCAGCGCTTGACATAAAGTCTGATGCTGTATACAAAACATAAACGTGTCTTGATAAAGTACATATGCTTGCGATTACAGAGACGAGATAGTATGAATTTTTTGCTAATTAATTAGGGCTATCACATATCTTTTTTATATTTATAAATTTTTTGGTTTTTGTCTACCAGGCCTAGTAAGCACATCATATTTTTTATATTAATGATATCATTTCTGCATAAATGCTATTAAGTATAACAAACCATTGAAGGTCAAGTACCTTAATAAATAAAATATAGTAATAAAATATTGCTATCATATCACACATTTTTTTAGTAACCTCTGTAGACGGTACAGCCAATATGGATTGAAATCTTTCTAATCTATGTAACTTAAATTCATTCATAAGCAGCTCTCGTTCATTACTATTTCGGATACAATTTTTAGGTACTTATCAAAGTGTTTTAAAATGTCTTATGGACGTATGCGATAAAGAGAAATGGATATCACAGAATGTACATATTTAGAGTATAGGCTATATATAAATATTTCTACTAAACGTTGTCTCCGCGTACGTTTCTGTTCGTATTAACTACTGGTTTACTATTTATAGAGGTATAATTTTATTATATTACTTCATAATTTCCACAGTAAAATTAAAAAACATGCGTTTGCGCATTTGGAATTAATATGTTAAAGTATTAGCGGTTGGGTGAGGTACCTTATTAATTTTTTTGTTAGGATTGCGCTCATTGAGTCCCTTGAGTTTTTTAAAGTAGGTTGTTATACTTACATGAAAGTAAATTTCCAACTGAACTAAAATCTCTTAAGCTCTGGAACAAGGGTTCACTCGCGAACAGATCTGATACATATCCGATGTTATCCTGCATCGCTGGCAACAGTGCTGCCATCTGTGGGTATTTGTCAAGTACTGCGGTACCCTCATCTTCTGTCAGGCTTGATGCGTTGTACAATTTTGCTAGGAGAGTGCCTTTAACCTACGAAAGAATTGTCTCAATTTATTGAGCATTTAAGGATAAACAAAAATTGAGTACCTATAATTTCGGTATAAAAGACACAATATAATGCTAAGAATAATATCTGTATATCATAAATATAATCAGCCATAATATACTGAAGAAAAACTAATCAAAAATATTTTTCACTAGCTGACCCGCGCAACTTTATCTGATTTACATAAGAGAATTTTCCCCGTTTTGCTACATTTTTCAGTGCTGCTCCGCTCCTATTAGTCGTAGCGTGATGTTATATAGCCTATAGCCTTCCTCGATAAATGGGCTATCCAACACTAAAAAGATTTTCGATTCGGACCAGTAGTTTCTGAGATTAGCGCGTTCAAGCAAACAAACAAACAAACTCTTCAGCTTTATAATATTAGTATAGATATTTTTACTAAGTAACTGTTTGGTTACTGGTGATATCTACACTAAGCTTTAGTCTATCACCAACCTAAAGTTAACACTACGCTTACACTTTATAAAAATTCACATAAATTGTACCAATTAGGTATACATCAGCTTAAAAAGCAAAGTAAAAAAATTGTATAGTCTTGTATATTACAGTTCGTAGTGTAAAGAAATATAAACTTGAACAATATTAATCTTACTACTAAGATCAATTTATAATTATCTTTTAGTTTCAGATACAAAAGAATAATAAATGTTGTACATCATTATTTTATATTCAGTTCGAAAATGTCTATACTCTTTATAGATGTACATACGGGTGCATGTACAATGTATATCTTGTACGAACACTATGGTATCGAATCACTCTCCACGATACCCTACGTTAAGTAGCACTCGACACCACGAGACTGCCAACAGAAATACTAGAAACAACTCGTGAGTGACGTAAAGGAAAGCAAACGTACAAGTATCGAAACATAAATCTATTACCGAACAAATCAACTTCTATTTGCAGAATTTCGTCTACGATTCAGTCGGTAAGCTAATATTGACATAAGTAAGGTAATCATTAAGAAGTTGTGGTGATTTCGCACAGACGAAGAAGTTCCGCCTACATCTAACAGATGACGCTATATACAATAAGCGCTTAAATGACGTCATACAATCCTGAATCGCACAATTAACATTTATACAGCGACTAAGTATATATACAAGCTCCCGACATCAACCGTTGGGCCGCGGCCCGCTAAGCACGATCACCCAGCCTGGTCGGAGGATTCTTCATTTGTGTTGGAGGGACTACACACCACGTTCTTCCACAATGTCAATCTAACCACAAAATAAAGAGATACAAATTATTTTACCTGATCAAGCACAGCATTAAAGTTGAAATTCCTTAAGAGCACAGGTAGTATTTGCTTCACAGTATCGTCTGGTAGACCACAGAACTGTTCCACGACGGCCGCGAAGACATCATCAGCGGTCACCACGTCCAAGTTCGCTGGCTCCAGCACCTTGGACATGGCGTCTATCTGACAGGCGTATGCCGATATATGCATGTCGTCTTGTTTCGATGTTAGGAGCTGAGGATATAACAACATTTTATGTAAAATTTGAAACTATGTTTTAAAATTTTGCCTTACGCCTGTCGTCGGTTGCATAGTGATTACAATAGATTTAGTTCTTTTGACGTGATAACAGCCATTGTTAATCATATGCTAAGGGTTAAAATAGTTAAGTAAGTAATACAGTCCTTTTTAGCATTGATTTCTGGTTTTGCGATGTTGTTACATTAAAAATAATGACATAGTTGATATATCCGTATAGTACCGTATAGTTCAGCCTCAGGTGATTTGACCACAGTCTAGCTAATATTTAATAATGTACTAAAATCAGATTATTTGTTGCCTAAATGTCCTGAAAATGCCACGTGCTGAGGCGGAAATGCTTCATCAAAGGTGTTGAGTATTGTCAAATAAGTCCATTGCAATCCGAGATTACGTTGTGGGTTCCTCTGTTTGCAATAATTTAAAGTTTAATCAATAAATTCTTGTCAATCGCGATTTTTACAAAAGATAAACCAAAAAGACTTTAAAAACGGCTTGACTGCTACATACCGGTTTAAGTTGAAAATATCCTGCATGTATCCTCGGTGCCGCAAGGGACCAGAAGTTAGTGTTGTTGATGCCAAGTGCCAATAATCCGGATTCTATGTTATCAGGGTTCAGGAACAAATGTTTTACTTCAACTGGTGAGAGAAAGAGAATAAATATTGTTTGATTGTATTCAAATAAATTCGGAATTGTATAATTGGTCAATTATTTATTTTATTTATTAATAATGGTAATTATTTGGAGGCGTTCTCAGTATTTACTTTCTTAAACAGATTTTCTTAAACAAATACAATAGTCAATATGAGGCGTCAGCGCTTTCAAAATATCATTAGGGTTACGTAGATTATACAAGCCCGAACGACTAGAACTGACACTGGATTATCAAAAACTCATGAAAACTTCTTAATAAGGCTGAAATTTCTCAAATGCAGTTTACAATTTAACTTACTTTTAAGATTTCCTTCCTCTAGCAGATAGTTTTTGAGCTGGCGTAGAACTCCAAGTCCTGATGACAAAGCCTGCAAGTCGTAATCTAAAGTAGTGCCCTCCAATACAGAATGTAATTCCATTATAACGCCCTGTAAACTAAAGAGATAAAGGGTTCACATTTTTGAAAATAGCCAGATTAATTACCTGTAGTTTAAATAATCAGGATTATTGTTTTGAAGAAACAACTTTACCTTTTAGTAATCCATTAGTCCTTACCTGTATAGAACACTATCCATAATATCGTCGCTGATCAACAACATAGCCGTATCTAGCAGTGCTTCCAACCTGCCTGCCTGTAGCCCTGACAGATCCACCTTGCTGGCCACGCCTAAGAGTCGAGACCCATGAGAGACAGTGTGCTGGATAATATTCGATATAAAGTTGAACCGCCAGAATTCTTCCAGTTGATACTGAGATAACTAAAAGATATAAATAAGAATATTTTATATTTTACACTGTTTTTTAATTTTCTCAATCGATTGGCTACTGTTTAGAGTAGTGATAAGTTATTACTTACCATTTTATCAACCAGGGTCGAGTTTACGTTTTTGCTAATAATAGAAGCGATTTCGCTGCAGTTATACTTGTCGCAGATAATATCCCAATTATCTTTAGGCAGAGAGATATGGTCGAAAGAAAGACTACGGATCTGAAAGTAATAATTGATTTGTCGTATAAAAACAAAACATATAAAGTCATTAAATGAAAAAGGGAGACTATAAATAGCGTAGTTCAGGAAGAGCCTATTACAATCGACGGAATGTAATAATTACAAACCATATTCTGGTACTGGCAATTACCTGATTAAAAAATTCTGGTAGATTTGTACCAGGCCTCAAAGTTCACAGTGGCGCAAGTGCTACCACGCACACCATTAGGTAAAATATATAGACTTATAATATACTTACTTTTCGCAAATTTAGTTGTCCATCTCCAATATCATTCACGAGATCATGATCAAGGATCTTCATCAGTTCATCATGTAATCCATCATTTTTTATTAGATAATCTTTTAGAGGTTTCTTTATATCAATGTTGTGTGCAATTTCTTTAGATAGTTCTTTTAGATAGGGTATGTCTTTAATGCCGTCTACTTCATGTACGTGAGGAAGTTCTGCTCTTAAGAGTTTGCCTGTATGAGATAGCACTGAAGCAAATCTAAAAGTAGGATTGTTTTGGTTTTAACTTTTGATCATTTAATTTACACACTTTTTTAGCTCAGAATTCAACAATCAAACAGTTTTTTTTTCTCAGTCATCATTGAATTTAACAACTATGGGCATTATGGCTGCAGAATATAAAAACATCTTTATATACTTACATGGTCGCATTTCCTAATTCATTCCGGGATATGTTTTTGGCAAGGCATTCGATAAGCTTGGTGGTGTTTGCCGAAATGTCTTCTAGTAGGTACAGCCTCACTTGATCGAGGAACTCATTCATGGACTTGTTCATCTCGTATTTGGTGTAGTTGCGTGTGGAAATTAGCTGATAGAAAATATTAATGATCAGTTAGAGGTTTTGGCTGACATTTGAGCTAGTAGTCCAGTGTCGAAACATATTATTTAGGCTTACGAACGAGTATTAACGATATGCATAATAATTTTGAATAAACTGAGCGTTGTTTATTTTAGATTTATTTATTTATTTATTTTAGGTACACAAAACAGAACAAAGTACAAGTAGGTTTGCATATAAATACATATTACAGTTATGTTCTAAACTAAGTTCCTAACTATGTGTAGATTGTGTGATATATATTATTGTTATTTCTATATAAAAAGTTTATTTCACCTCTTTAATAGCCATATCCCAATGGAAGTCTGTTTTAAGCGTATGGTGCACATCTTCCAGGCTCATGCTCTGCAAGTGGCACAGAAGATTGTCGTACTCCTGCTTCTTGAAAAGCTGCAAGTTTAGCTGTTTCAACCAGGTCGTGAGCTGAGAGCAAATTGTACACTGGCTGCAAGAAATAAGTTGGTTATATGGTAGACATTTTTGAACTGTTTAGTCAAAATCTTTCTACACAATAAAAGATTTGATGGTATATTAATTTTTAAGTACAATTATGAAATAAACGGCTTGCATAACGCATACTTATTGATGACATGACATTCCTTGTAACATGGGGATTTTTTGATACTTTTGAAAAGGTAAGTCGACTAATCTATTCCGCAGTAACTTGAAATAAAATATTTATAAACATACAATCATTTGTCAGTCAGGTAGATAATTAATTCTTTTTAATTGGGTAGGAAATCCTTAATTTGAAGTGTACCTGCTATTTAAGAACAGCGTTCCAGCATCAACTCCATTAGTTAACACTGCAAATGCCATCTTTGTCAACGATTGTTTCGACAGTAGCCCGAGGGCCACTTTTCTGAGGTGTTGCAACTTCTCGTCAGTTACCCATGAGGGAGCCACAGGAGACTTCGGCCCATCCCTTATGAGATCCAGACGAGACTCAATCCTGTTTAAGTCGGAAATCAAAGCTGAATAGTCTATCTCCCGGGAAAGTCTTAACGAACTTTCAAATCCCTGGAAGTAAATTTTTATTTCATTAACTTGAGTACCTAATGACTAAATTTCATACATTTTGTATTTACAAAATGTAATTGTAAACAATAATGTAAAAAAACAAAAACAAATTATTATTCATTTAAGAAATGTACTCGTATTTTCGAGTACATTTCTTAAATGAATAATAATTTTAATAATATAATATAGATAGCAAGAAAAGTGAGCAAATGATGGGAACGATAGAGCCGATGAATAATAATTTTAATAATATAATATAGATAGCAAGAAAAGTGAGCAAATGATGGGAACGATAGAGCCGAAAGAGATGAAAGGAGGGTAGCCAAAGCCACAGATTGAAGGGTGCAATGTAAAGTCGCCATCATCCACTAGATGGAGAGATGATAGAAACCAGTGAGATCAAGAAAATATGAATATGATGGAAATTTTGGTGAAAATTTTTTGTCGTATGATTCCTTGCTATCAAAAATGATTCAGTAGTTCATGTTTTTTGAAATACAAGATGTTTATTATTATAGTTTTCATTACCTACACGTTGATATTAATAACAAGCTTCAATAGTATAAATTAAAGGTTACTGTTAATGTCATAATTAGCTTAACTATTGCAGAGTATGTTGATATTATGTGGGTATAAGTCTCCTCACAGACGCTTCAGTACACCGTTCAATACACCGTTTATAGTAAAATATTGGTGAATACTTACTTGTGAAGCGAACAGCAGTGGGGGTAACTCCTTGTATAGTTCTGTCTTCTCAGTGTCACAAACCTGATTCTTGAGGTCCGAGAGCATGCCGGTGGCGTCTGGTATGTAATCGGACAGGGTGATATTTGGCAGGCAGAATGATTCGCTCTCGTTTAGGTTTATATCTCGTAATAGACGTACTATCTGCAAAGGGTAACCGTAATTGAAGCTGTTAAATCGTTAATCGTTTATTTATTTATCAATTTCCAGATAAATTATGAATATGCAGGTGTGTATAGTCTCGGGTAAAATAGCAGACAACATAATACAACTTATAATATAATTGTAGATCGACACACTTACATGTATTCCATCGAAGTTTGTGAGCAATTCTTCTGCGACGTCAAAACTTTGCTCCATATACGTAAAGAACTTAGTAGCATAAGGGCCATTGTACACTGTTTTTAGCTCTTGCCACCAATCCTCGCCAGCGAGGAAGCTTAGAATTATCTCATAACTTTGAATGTTGGATTGCAGGTACTTTAAATAGATAGCGAGGCCCAGGTCGTACGAGTGTTTTATAGAAGTCTTTAGCCCGGATACCAGTTGCTTTCTGTAACATAAAATAAAATATAATTAGCTACTGCTAAAACCTTTCCGTCAGAAATCTATTAATTAAAAACATACCTGTTATTAAAAAGTTGAAATACATCTGTTACGTCATTATCATTTCGTAAAATCTTAACTAAATTCATCAAGCTTTTTCTGGCTGCATCATAATCTTCAACTATATTATCTTGCACAGCTGCATATATTACAGCATATTTCTTACTACAAAACTGACTAATAGCTTTGGTATCAGTTGTCAAAATTGTTCTACTTAAATTAGACTGCACATCATTACACATTTTGTTAAGAGCATCTACTAAAGTGTTATTATCATTATTGTCTTGTAATATCTCTGTTAGAACATCAAAATGTATATTTATAGTATCTATAGGTCTTCGTTTAAACATATATTTTATGGTCGTTAAATCTGCTTCTATTGATTTAATTTCTTCGTCAGTCCCCTCAAATGCAGCCTTAACATCAATGTTGTTAATATTTTCCTGTATTTTTTGAGTTATGGTAACTATTCTAGTTAAGTAAACTTGAGCTACAAACTGTTTTAAATTAATTTCACTAAATAATCTATAATTAATATCAGTTTCATTGATTTTGTATGATAATACTGTATCGACGATGGACTTAAGTTTTCCTTGAATGCTGTTCATTTGAATATCTTCTTCAGTGAGTATGGTTTGGTTCTTTTTGGCTATGTCTGTGAGAAAGTCACTTAGTTCGACTGTTTTGGTGTACGCGTTCTCGTAGCGGCTCGATATATTCTGCACATGGAGAGTGTAGAAGAAGTATTGCTGAAAATAAATAACGCATTTATTAATTTTGAAAGAAAGAAATCTTTTGAGACAACTTGAACAGACATTTGATCATTTTGTTGAGCATGTTAAGTAGCCTGTTGTTATACTAGGTCATGTTATAAAAACGTTCTCATATATGTTTTTAGAAGCATGTCAGCAAAATTGGTTGGCAGACAAGCAGACTTAATTTTGTTGACTAGATTTGTTCGTCAAAACGTAGATACTTACGTTTTTGTTTTTACAAACAATTATTAAGCGTCTCAATGGTTAGCAAATTTATTAACTTGTTATCTTAATGCCACTTAGGGAAAATTAAAAATCGGTCTTATGTTTGTACTCATAATCCGAAACGTCATACAAAGTCCGACAGACTCATACAAATAGCTATTGATATAATCAAGATGGTGACGGTACTTACCGGCTTAGAAAAGACATCAAGCAAGGTATTCTCTCCTCTCGGCAAAGAGAGCCAATGTAGCAGGGAAGGACACACGAACGGTTGTACCTTCTTTATCGTAGCCATGTCAATGATACTACCCGGTGGAGGCACCAGTGCCATCACCACTGCTTCACAGTCCCAGAACTGGGACAGAGATGCGCGTCGAACCTGAAGAGTATTATGATTTTATGTCAGTATATTTTATTATCTTTCGCAAAATAGAAAAGGCGTCTATTATTTAATATCTAGTATGGCGCCAGAATTGGTTGCTGATAATGTAGTTACTCTTTTATTGTAGCTTATGTAATACTTATATTTAGAATGATCAAGCTATAACAACCGGTGAAATAATCAATGTAATAGGTATAAAATGAATAAGTTCTATTTTTGGTTAGATATTAATAATTAGTAGTAAATGCAGATTTGTTACAAATTGTTATCTTAAGTGCTTACAACAACAGCTTTTAATACTCTCGCAAAGCGGAAAAAAGGCAGAATTTAATCGAGAGATAATTCTTAATTAATAAGATTCTGCAATTAAATATTACTGACCTGACTCATAAATCCATAGTCCCAGTAAGAATTAAGCAGTACTCCCACAAATTCTGGCATTTTGTCGTACAAGATGTACAGGCCGGTACTGCGTGTGAAGCCCAGCAATTGTAAAATATTCGAGTTTGGTTCTGAAATAATATTCTTATTGTAATGGTCATATTTTTATGTGTAACTAGCTAAAGCCGTTTACGGTTCACTGAAGCTCAGTGTGATATTTTTAATCGCCCGTTTATATGTGAATTTCGAGATAAAAGACACAATAATAAAGAAATGCAACGATGTCTGAAAATTTCAAGCCAATTTATCTGCAATTTATTTATAATATAAGCGGATACAAACATACGTAATCTGTATTTTTTATAATTTTAAAAGATTGAAGATATACACGAGTACTTGCAAATAATGTATACACAAGAGAGTGTCTTGTATACTAGAATAGAACAGTGAAAATATTCTCTATTCACAATTGTTATGTAAGTTGTTACTTTTAAGATAGTGTGCCTTCATTAAAATTTGATTATCTAGTGAGGTCGCCCTTGTTTATTCATACAAAGATAGGCGTGAGTGGGTATTTTCCAAACTCACAGCCATTACACCTAAAAAGTTCCATTCGTTAAGATGTTCAAAACCTACCATTAACTTCTTTGAAATACGTCAACAGATCTGTAGCAATGTTTTCCAGTATAACAGAGAGAGACCCAAAGAAGTACTTCCAGGCCGTTCTTCCTAACATTCTGCAGTCGTTGTCGATATAATTCCGGCTGCATTTGACGAAGCCCTCCCAGAGGCGACTGGCTGATATATCGCTGGGTGTAGATGATGTGTTCACAGAGTTAAGCACTAAGTCGATCTTGCTGAATAGTGTCCTGGGAAGAAAACACATTGTTGGAAGAAAAATATTTATGGTATGATAAAGGAGTATTAGTCAACCTTAGAATTACTTTTAAAATAAAGTCTGCTGCAGAATGCCAGCCTTAAAATCTCACAAAATATTTTTATAAATGCCTGTATCTTTAAGGACTTTAATTTTCATAAAAGATATTTATAACGAATGCCCAATCCGGGACATGTTTTTGTGCTCCTCACGTATCTTTATCTAATGATTGGGTTGACCGCCATCACAATATTAAAAAATATGTTTGTTGGTTTAACCTTATTTGAAAAATAAGGATTTTATATTTAGAACGTTTAAAGAAGGCCTTTATGTAATAGCAAATCACGCAGATCTAAAGCTAATTATCTTGCGACCATATAAGTTTAAAAAGTCTAAAGTCGAAGTTTAGTCAAAGTCGAAAATCATTTAAGTCAAAAGGTAACACTTATCTACGTAAAAGCTAAGTGGTTGGTTACTAAATTTATATTTACGTTAGTTGCTAAGTTGATGAAGATTCAGTCTTTTAGAAGACAACTGCTTAATGAACATACCTCAATTTAGCATATCTCTCAGTTGTGTTAAGCGCATCGACGGCGTACTTCCACGCCTTTTTGAATACGAGGTGACCATCTACGCTATCACTAAATATGTAATTTAGAGTATCTCGAACGATCACTATGTCGTCGACCAAAGAGTCGAAAGCGGAGGAAAGCTTAAGGAACAAGTGTGGTGGGTAGTCGGTTCTGTTCCATGCGGCCTTCTGATTCATTGTAGTCTGAAAGAAAATGATGAATTGTTATAATACCACCAGCTTAGGATCCAGTAATTCAAATAGTCAAACCCAAGAAGAAGCAAACCACACCTAGACTTCATGATATTTTGAGCTCATTGTGAGTAAATAGAAACACCAATTATTAAATTATGTTCGTGTACTTTGAAATAACTAAGCTGGAACATTGAGACAACTACCATCTTAGTCTCCCCGTGACCATGGCTGCTGAAAAGCAGCCGAAACGTTGGGGAAAGTGTAAACTTAAATATAAATAAATAGCTTTAATAGTTTTAATAATTTAATTAGTTTAAAAATAAGTAAAGTTTAATAGTAGGTAGTAGTAGTGTAACAGTTTTCAAAATTATGAAATAAATCATCAAATAAACAACGCGATAAAATCCGTATAAAGAAGTTTAATTACAATTAATAAAATTCGCGTAAACAGAAGACAATATTATTATAAGTAGTTATATTGCCTTGTCGGTCTCGTGACATAGGTTTGTACTATCTTTGATGATATTATCGTAAGGATTTCGGATGAATGTCTAGCAATGCGTTCGTCGGGCAGCAATCAGCTCGCCTTTTATAAAGTGGAACGTAAAAGCGTTTGTGTCTTGCCGCATCGGATTTAGATCCAATTGCGCTATCACTGCCTTATTCAAGGCCTATATTGCACTAGATTTTTGACATGGGATTAGATTTCACCCGTAGCACTACGTATTGGTTGTTGGAGATTAACAATTCATGTAATATGCCATCCATTTAGGCAATTAAGGATATCGATGCCTCGATATCGTATGAACATAAATTTATTATTAGAATAACTTACAGGCATCGTAACGTTCTTCATGGCTAGATATTCCACCCATTCCTCCTGGAACTCCCTGTTCATACAGACGATAGTCTCCAAACTCCTTATAGCTTCCTTCGAGCGAGATGACAGGGCCAGCAGCTCTGACAAGCTACTAGTGGAACATGGCCATGGAGGATCCGAGTTTAAGAGCGATATTATTGGTTGTATCTGCAAAAGTACGAAAAATTCAAATGGTGGATTACTAAGAAAGGGTTGATTGGTATTATTATTAGCCAATATTAAGGAGAGTCTAATGAAAAATAATGACAAACGCGCAAAATAAATGTAAAAAGCAATAACAAGCTATGCATTTTATTTTTTTATTGTGGTTGTAATATTGATCTATAAGATTCGTTTTTTCTTACGAGGTTCTAGCCCTCAATCAATGACTGTATCCAAATAAGTCGAAAAAGCTAAATCATTTGTATTCAAATATTACAATATAGTATTATATTGGTATTGGTGTTTAAAGTTAGTTATGATAGGTTTCGTATATTAATTATGAAAATCCAGTAGGCAGTCATAAGTTACGTGAATAATATACCCTCTGGTTACGTGAATATATTACTTACATCCGTATCTTCTCTTATGATTATATCGACAGCATCAATAGTCAGCTGTGGGATACTTGGTAAGATGTTTCCGAGGGCTCTCACTGTTGTAGGAGGAAGATCGCCAGTGTAGGTGCCGTTCGTCAATAATGCTGCAAATATTTCGAAGATTAGGATTTGTGGGTAGTTGGAAAATAATTTAACACTTATTTACAAATAATTGAACAGTAAAGAAACTGTAATCAATAATAGTATGAAGCTGTTTCTTTTACTGCGACTCAGATCAGCTCAATCGGAAAAATATCTTTATCAACAAAGTATCTTCTAAAAGATGGCGGCCAACATTTTTATTATTGATTATTGAGCGTGTGGGTATCTAGATATGCGCAATACTCATATTTAGTCTTATCATGGCTTGAAAGCTGAGTTGCAATTTGCTCGGGAATAATTACAACAAATCTAATAAGAACGATACTAAAATACAGCCAAAGAAGAAAATAAATATAGACATCAAAATCTTATTATATTGTTGCTCTCAATGGGATCATAAGCGTGGCAACGCCCAAAGTGCCCAAATAAGGTCACAATTTTAGTCTTCTCTCTTAGCCTTTATTATTCCCAAGTCACTTGGGGTCGGCTTTTCTGATCTAACCGGATTTGACTGGATATCAGTTTTTACACGGAGCGGTTGCCCCCTGACCTCCGCAACCCGAAGGCTAACGATACCCTAAGGCTAGACCAGTGTCAGGATATTAGAGGGTACTGTCTTTCACAATAACGACTGCCATAGATGTTCATGGCAGCCGGGACCGACGGCTTAACGTGTTCTCCGAGGCACGGAGCAGGCGATAATTGTCAGTCAATACGCACATAATTTCGAAAAGTCATATAACGAAAGTCAGAGGTGCGCGACGTGGGTTCGAACCCGAGACCCTCTGCATTGCCCTCTGTTGGTCTCCCCACTGAGCTATCTTCACAATTTTACAATTTTAGTAAATATATAATAATTTATTAAATATGAGTAGGTATTATTTCAACCATATTCTATGCGTACTTATTATATCATAATTCAATTCATTTAGATGTATTTGAAGTACATAATATTGTGTGTACTTTAAAGAATAGGTACAATATATAATTTTTGCAATATTATGGTACAAATATGATGTCTTACCTCCGATCAAGTGTATAGATTCATCAAACACACTGATTGGCCCTGCAGCAATGGTGATGGCGTGCTTGATCTTAAGCCAATAGTCTCCTCGGATGCCGAACAAATCGTAGTCCAACGTGTCCAAGAAACGGAGGGCCAATTTGACACTGGAAAAGGTAGTTGTTTAAGAATGATGAATTGTGTAATCATGATTATAGGAACAACTATAAGTAATATAAAAGTTAGTCGCGTTGGCCCCGTGGCGTGTATATAAAACAGCTACCTATACAATTACCAAGATCCCATACTTTAAAGTTCTCTGGTCAGAAACTCTCATTGGGTATTGCTGGCCAAAGTGTTATCAATCATGTCATCTCCCGCTCTAGGAATCTATCCTATATCATGTCAGACTTAACAAACTTTAAAAGATCAGACACAAAGAAATAGGCACATATTTTACACTATACGTGTGCTGTTTGTGGCTATTCAGACGTGGTACTACGTTTGGTATACTCTTGGTTTAGTGCGGGTATGATAACAGCTTATTATCACGCGTATGTTTTTTTTACACCATATAAAAGACTTTTCTCTGCCATATAACATACCTCAAATGCAAGCTCCTTTCCATATTCTTGACTCCAAACCAAAATTCCTTAGCGTCCTTAAACATTTCGTCCACTTTCTCCTTCATTTTGTTAGTCATGCCGTAATGTGAGTAATCAAACACATATGGGTAGTCTTCATTTAATTTTACGTACAGGTTCTTTATATTGTTTATTAGTTGGTTCCAATCTATACCCAAAATAGAATGGGATGGCGACCTTATGATTGTGTTTAACTGGAAAAGAAAATATGTTCAGAAAATTAATCAGAATAGAAAGTATATATGTACGTATATATTATCTATCTTATATGCTTTGTGAGGTTATTTATATAACACTGCTTGGTTGGTCCTGAGGCTTAGCTCAATCGATCGTGAGGTCAATTCTGAACAGTCAAGTCGCGCAAAATGTTACTTAAGAACTCAGTTGGAACAGCAGTCTGTCCAGAAGACCCCGCCTTATCAGGTCGAGCCTATTAGTAATGAATGGTTTTAAGTTCCACGTAATAGTAAGTAGTAAGCGTAGCTGGCAAAATTTTACTACCTCTGACCACTCCTTCAGGGTTATACAGCCGTGAGTATGTATTTATGTGTGAAAGAACGAGCCACAGCTCATTGGAACATCACGATGTGCCTCCATTATAAGGAAAGAATCCACCGACCAAGTAGAATGATTGTTACTAGCCTATTATATAAAACTGTTAGTACTTACAGCTTTGGTAACTGCAGAATCAGCTTGTAGTCCATTATCTAAAGCAATGGTAGCATTGCAGAGAGAGTCTACAACTGCCTGCGCCTTTGGGACATCTGTTGGCAGCTCCAAGTATTCACCCGCGTTCTCTACGTTGTTACACAAAATTTCTAAGCTGGGAGTTGATAAGGATTTGTAGGTCTGTGAATAAAATGTACATTTACAACAAAGAAATTTAAGTATAAATATTTTAATGTCATTGATTACCATAAGTATGTTTAATTAGTTATATTGTTTTGAGTTTATTTATTAGGGGAGGAAAGTAAAGGACATAAGTATAAAAAGATGATTAATTGAAACATAAATGTTTTTGCATGTCGGGTAAATCGATGAAATATATGTATGAACTGAATTATTTTATGATACTTTAATAACTTTATTACCATGTTTCCTTCAAATGAATGAATAATTTCATTTAATTTGTGAATACAATTTTCTCATAGCTACGTACATAGGAGCGCACGCTCCTATGAACGTAGCTATGAGAATTAGCCATTAGAAAGGTTAAGATTAACTTACTTTCTCTTCATTAAGTGCAGTCAATAAAATAGTCTTCGTTATGTCGTAGTACATCTCCTTAAACTGATTAGTTACACTGCGAGGCGTGAGTTCCAGTTGCTTATTGATGCCAGATGTTAAGATAATCACGTCCTCAAGATAAGGCGAGATCTTGAAGTCCAGGATCGGGTTTTGCTGTACTATTTCTTTGGCGAAAGCTCCGTGTATTACTATGCTGAAATTAATGATAAATTTCATTAAATATTTTTCCTGTACCTGACTTACTGTGCATAAGATCCTAGATTCCATTTGTGCTACAAGTGTTACTGTTTTTTTTTATCAAGAAATTCATAAATGCAGATCGTTTGATGAAAATAGGCGGGCCATCCAAAAACCAAAACTGCCATAATGCAGGAGCAAAACACCTCTATCTTTCCCTTCGGGTATAAAGTGAGCTCATATACGTGGTGTTTGTGTGGCATAGTAAAACTTTCTTGATATTAAAAATATTTAACTAATTCAAGTGACACATTTTTTTTGTTATGACCTGGCAAAGACAATTGATGAAGCGGGAACTGCTTTTGCGACCTCGACAAACCGTGCTAAATGCTTTTCATGATCATGTCCAGGGATTGAAATATGCCTTTGTGATTTTGCATCTAAAGCTTTGTATTTTTTGTAATTAATCGATGTGAGTATTTTAACAAGTTTTAAATTTAAACAACTTTTATTTGTTAATGCAACCAAGTATTAATAAAAACATTGTTAAAATAACAGTAACTTACAGTATCTGCTTCCCCAGGTGACTTTTCTTATGTATGGTCTGCATGAACGCCGAGTTTGAGGTCTTATTAAAGAGTTTCTTCCAATCCATTTTCGGTTTGCGTTCTGTCTCTATTTTCATCAGAGATTGAGTAAAGTTTTTTAGAATTTGGAAATCTTGTTCGATGGTATACAGCTGATCACTTGTGTCTTTGCCCAGTGTTTCTTGGATGAAGAGAGATGCCATGCGGTTGATCTAGAAAACTAATATATTAGAAAAAGACGAACACATGACAACATGTTGTTAAAATTAAAGAAAGGATTCTTACATTATTTCTGACGTCGTATACTCCAAACATTTTGATCATATCATTAATATAGCTCTTCCATGCATCAGTACAGAGTTCTTTCTTTAGAGACTCCACATCATCTGACTTGTTTATTTTGAAGAAAGCTTTTAGCTGTTTATTGTCACAAAGGATTTTTTCTGGATTAAAAATTTTTGCTGTCAATATCTGAAAAATAACATCTAGTTTTTTAAATCCTACATCACATAGGCAATGAAGCGTAGTGTTGCTTATTAAACTGTCATTAAATTAATTCAGGTTCTTCTAGATATCTTAAACTAAATTAAAACAAGCAAATATGAATTAATGTAAAAATCACAATACTCTCTTTAATCAGTATCTCTTATTATCCATACAAAGCATTTGATACAGTACAAGCACTAAAAATGACTAGAACAATAACACAAATTTAAGAAATAGTAACTAAAATACCTGTGCCCTTTCTGCATCGGCCATTGCCTCAAAAGTCTTGCCTATAATGTCGGGCTGCAGTCCTTGTATCACTTTAATAGCGTCGGGATGCCTCAGGGTAACATTGTAGGTTAACTCCTCAAGATGCATGTTGATATGAATCACTTTATCCGCGCTTTCCAATAGCTTGGCTAGCAAAGTTGAGTAAAATAATATATCGTGTTTTGTCTTTGCTGACAGGAATTTGGTAATAAAGTTCAGTATGTGAGATAATCTGAAATTAGACAATTTTTTAATACAATGTGCTTGTTATGCATTTTAAACACAGAATTTATTATTTTTACTTTAACGTATAATTAATTAAGTCTAACAAATCATTTACACTTAGTTGGGATAAAAAACATATGGTCGCATTCACTGTTATTATGCATGGATTTATACTTATTTTGAACTTGATCAAGTATTGAATTATGTTTAACTCACGCCTTAAAAGCATCGACTGATGCATCCTTATTCACAACTTCTTCTAAGACATCAGTGGCATGATGTAAAGCATTTGATATTGTTTGAATTCCATGTGTTGTGTCGAATGGGCCAATATTTGATGCATTTGAAACAATACTATCTTTTCCCTTGTTAGCCCGGATTTTTGCAAGCAGTTTGTCTATATATTGAATGCCAACTACTAATGTATCGGAAATATCCCGGATAAGTCCGTAAGATTGTGTGTCACCAAACGTAGGCTTGAATTGGTCCATTACCTTTGGTATTCTGCAATTGAAACAAAGTTAATTAATTTTTAACTTAATTATTCTGAACGGACCGAACGTAGCTAAAAAAACTAAAATATACCAAGATCCACCGCATTGACACCTACGTTTTGAATACATGTCTTTTAGTCGGTTGTGCATATGTTATATTTATTATAGAAACTTAAATTGCAATACCTATACACATAAGAATCTTAAAGCGTTATCTGTATATTAAAGCTTAAAGAACGCATAAAACAGTTCGTTTCGTTTGTGTTCTTACCCTATTTTCGACTAGACTACAAATAAAACAAATGAAGCTGACAAAGGCTGACCTATTTTGAAACATTTAATTACGTATTAATAATTTGATTTTTTGACATTGAAGGAAATAACACCTACACTTAAAAAGCTAATAAAAAAATGATAACTAGTTAAAAAGTAATACTTACAAGCTTAACTGTATATAACTAAAATCAATTTCCTTAGCGTTAAAAATAGAAACTATCTCTGGAGGAAGGAAGCTCTGCATATTCATCATACGAAGCACAGCAGTCAACATATCACCCAGGGTCGTTACTCTCTTGTCACCAGATAATTTGTAATACATGTCACCCAACTAAAAGCCAAAAATAAGTCAATTCAATTTCGTAATTTTAGTACTATCATCATATACTAAGTATTTTGTTTTTATTAACCTTTCGTCTCATCGGAATTGCAGATTCAGTAAAAATGCATTGAATCTCGTCTAGATATACGAAAGGATAAGGTAGAAAGGCGAATTTTCAAGTTTATATTTGTAATGTTTTTATTGTGATTACGCTTTGACCTTATAAACATTTCTTCTGGTTTCATGTTTTGATTGAATTCTCATTAAATAGTTATAAAAGAGTGCATTCATATAAATTACGCTTGGTCTTACCATAGTCATATATTTACTGTAGTCTACTTCAAAAAGTAAATCAATTAAAATATTTTGTACATCCTGCATTGACTTGGAACATAACTTTTCCACCAATAAGTCCAAATGTTCAGGCGTTTTTATCGTCAACACCTTTGAAAGAGAATCAGCGCTGCATCTGTTTATAGAGCCTTTAAGTAGCTGAAAATAGAATGAATTATGATTAAAAAATAATGTTAACTCAATATTTTAAAGCGTACTCTATCCTGTACTAAGTTTATTGCTAGGTATTAATTAATCTATTGCCGAAGAATGGGCTTACAATATCATGGAGTTTTATTATGGACATCATAGGATTTCACTATACTTAGATGGACAGTAAAAAATATCATCCATACTTATACATACATACATACATAGATTCACGCCTGTTTCCCAGAGGGGTAGGCAGAGACTACGGATTTCCATTTGCTACGATCCTGACACACTTCTCTGGCTTCATTCACTTTCATCACATTCCTCATACTTATATCTTGTAAAATATACATATGTTACCAATCTGATTACGTTGGAGTTACCATGTAAAGGCTGATGTTATATAAGATTGCAAGTGCACCATTTCAAATATTCGAAAGTATTGATACTTTTATTTTTCTCCGTTTTTAATGAGCATAGTATTGTCCACTCTTTTCTAAAAATATTACAAGTAATTGTTTTTTTTAGTATTTTGCCCATGTTTTAATAACACTTAGAAGTATAGGAGGATTTAGGCTTTATATTTCTTGAAAATGTTAGGTTTACTGTATAAATTTTCATGTTGCAGACAAATAAACGTACACCTTGGAAGTTAAGTTCCGCCTCCATGATACTCTCTACCACGTCCATCTTCAGGTCTAGCTTGTCTGCGACCAACCTCTTCACCCTTGAGAGTTTTGTGAACATGTCGCCGACATGGAGGCCATTTTCTGTAACAATAAGAATAAAATTTATAATTTGATATAAAACAATAGTTCCAAATTATTATGTTTTTAAATAATACAATTACGAATAACATAAAACATAGTACAAACATCCAGGAAAAGATAAAATGATAAATTAGAAAATAAATACATCCATACATCCATCGAATACAATTTATATTTTAGATTATCGTAATTAGTAGACAAGAAATGTTTAAATGAATGTATGTAACTATATACAATGCATGTAAATGCAAAATTATGTAATTAATAGTGATAGGTACTGAGCACAACCAATTAATTAACGGACTACGAGTACGTTAATTAACTGGTAACTAGACAGCTGGTAATTTTCGGGACACTATTTTTAATTATTTCTATTAACGTATTCTAACTTCTCCTTAGCCCTTTATTTAATTTACAGTTCTCGAATGTGTCTATAATGATCTAATTCATTTATAGAACACCATTATTTATTTATTGCATTTATAAAACTTTATAAATGCAATAAAATAATATTGATTAATTATGATGCCGTCCTTTTGTGCGCTGTATACATATGTTTAATACTTTTATCGCCTAGAGAGCATTTTTGTACAATAATAGTTGCTTCCCAAAATATAATATAATACCACTCACTGCTAATATTAATAAACGTGGGTTCATCTACAACATCAGCAAGCGTCGCTAGCAGCTTGAGAGCGTCCGGCACTGATGAGGCCACGTCCAGCGTAGACTCATTCAGTATCGGGCCGAGGCGACGTGTGAGCTGTGTCAATCTGAAGAAACGTAGGGATTAGTATACTTATCATAATAAGACTGCCTCCATGGCGCAGCCGTAGTGAATGCGACTGCTGTGCATGAGGTCTAGGGTTCGAATTCCGGGTCGAGCCAACAAAAAGTTATTGGGTTTTTCTGTTATGAAATCTCAATAGCAGCCCGGAGTTAGGAAGTTAGCGGTGTTAGACACCTCCGTGCCTCGGAAAGCACGCAAAGCCGTTGGTCCTGCGCTTTATCTCTCTCCGGTCCCATCGGATCATAAGAGTTAAGGAACAGAGAGTGCACTTGTGTTTGGCGTATAAACTTGTGCAGATACATATTATGTATAATATCTTCTGTGCAGTTGGCCAATCTCCATTAAAACTGGCCGCTGTAACTGAATTCGGCCTGGAGGACAGATAATAAACCAGGACTTCTACTACAACCGGGTCATATTTCTGCTGTGGGATAACTTGATTAACTAAGCTTAAGAGAACACACACAGCGACATTTTGTAGCGCATCTGATGCGATTCAGTAGCGAAACAGTCGCGTATAGCGAACAAATATAAAAACAAAACACATAAACCTACCTACGTACTTCTTTTTATCTCTGCATCACCCTACGGTTGACTGGTAGAGAATGCCCTTGGCATTAAGTCCGTCAATGTATTGTTTTGAAGTTTTTAAATAAAAATAAATAAACATGTATTAATTTGATTATTTGATTTCCGCAGAACTGTGACATTGATTGATCATTTGATTAAGTCTAATGATAGGCGTAACGTAATCAAATAATCAATCAATTTCAAAGTATTATGGATTGAATTTTTTATTAACATGGGTGTTGTTTTGCACATCCTTAAAAACAGTAGATACGATCAATCTATAAATTTTTCCAAACCGGCGATCGGAACACTAGCCGCAATTGAAATTAAACTACTATATACGGATTTTATTTAAATACCGCGATAAAATCCGTATATAGTAGTTTAATTTCAATGAATAACATTCGCGTAAACAGAAGACAATACTAGCCGCAATGTCGTGGCAGGGTGACCACTTAGATATTTAGTGTTGAACTCTTAACTCACTTGGACTGTTCGTAAGTAGGTATCTCGTCGAACTGGTCGAGCGGCGAGCACTCATTGTTCACGGCGCACATGAAGGACTGCAGGAATGGTAGCATGCCTGCACTGGGTAGTGCACGGGCGGGGAAACCACCTAGATGGAGACAGAATAACTATAATACAAGTGACGTAAATAGGAGACTAGTTCCGTGGCACAGCGGCAAGGAATGCGGTTGCTGTATCTGAAACCTTGAGCTGGATGACACAAAGTGTTACTTAATTTTCTCTCGAGCTTTTTTTTGTAGTAGTCGTAGGGAGGCTGGAATTGTGCCCGGTAATTGGCAATAGGTTCGCTACCTACTCCGAGAAACTTCTTTTAGTTGGTGAAATGTGGGTGTGATACATCCCTGGCCACTCCGTCAAGTATAAAACCGTGAGACTATAATAATAATATTGTATCACATACACACAACACTATCTAGCCCAAACTAAGCAGAGCTTGTACTATGGGTACTAGACAATGGATAAACATACTTATATAATTTTTTTTTTTGAAATACGTATACATATTATGCATAGAAACACCCAGACCTCGACGAATATCCATCAATCATGTACACAAATCGCACTCTTAATAAAACAGAGACTTATCTCAGTATTTTGGATTAAACAAATTTGAACTCTATTGCAATGATTTAACACAAACATAATATTAGAATTTAGCATATACAATTAGAGTCCAAATTGCCTTACTTTCAAATTTCGAGTTAGTCGCTGTTTTATTAAGAGTGCGAAATGTTTGACTTGTGTGGGAATCGAACCCGCGACATCAAGAGTGGCAGTCAGTTACACTAACCACTACGCCATCGAGGCTGCCAAACATAAGACTATGTAAGTAACATAATTATATAATCTCTTGCCTACATTTATTCTATGTAATAGAAGATGAGATCATTGAAGTTTGCCGGCAGCCATAATTCATTTATAGGTACTAATTTTATAAAGAGTAAAGATTAGATTTTTTGTTTGTTAGTTTGATTGTAACGATTCAACTTAAAAACTACTCAACCGTTTCAAACAATTCTTCACCATTAAAAAGCTAGTATCAGCTAGAAACATCGGATATATTTTATTTTATAAAGTAGTGTTTGAACAAAGTATTGATTAATTTGTTTTAGTGTCGAAAAAAATTAAAAGCTACTAGATAGTACATGAATTCCAGGAGTTTATACTCACATGTGGGGTATTCTTCATTGTTAACGTTTATTCTTACTATGTGCAAACTGAACATCACTGCTGACGCCCATATTATTCCTACTAGCGTTATCTGAAACAAGACAAAATATTAGAGTAATGGTGAAAATCCATAATCAATCTACTACACAATCTTTAGATTTATTAAGCTTAAAAAATTCTCCTGTCTTATTTTAACAGGACTCGTACTTATAAAACATCTTTAAGAAAACCACTACGGTGAGAACTGAGATTTTAATCAATCCTGGGTCCTTTAAGCGGGGCGAGAAAAAGCACCTTCTTAGCTGTCAAGGTAGGGAACTCAACATCGCCTCAGCTGCTATGAGGATGGTGTGGAAGCCACTGCTCTTAGACCACATGATCGTTTACCATCAGGCGGAATGTGGTCATTTTAACGAGCAAAATAAAAAAATTGCCCTGTTACCAGGTGCAGTCGAAAATAGCCTCATATTGTTAATTACGATTTGAAAGTGTTTGCCTATCAATTTGTTTTTTGGAATGCCGTAGACGGCAGACATAATAAAAACCTATTGTGTCTGACCGCCGGTGTGCCACTGCGACTCTTTCGGTTAATAACTATACACACGTAAAATAACTCACCACTTTCCTTTTCCGTATAAGGTAGTCTTTCCACAGCAGCAAGCGTAGCTGCCGCCCGCCTTCCATGGTGCACTGCTGACGCTGCCTCGCGACATTCCTGCAACAATACATACCCTTATTTATAACATCATAATATATAACTTGTAAGAGCATAAAATTATATATTATTATTGGGACCATGAGGTCCAAGTGCTAGGTCTGTTTATAGAGACCTAGCTAAGCGGCTCATCGACGCTTCGCGTGACCAGACGGCTGGTATTTTCTCTGCACAAAGAATAAGTATTGCCATTCAACGTGGCAATGCTGCCAGTCTTCTGGACACGTTGCCAATTAACGACGATACGAAGGAATATAATGACGCTTTTTAATTTTGAAGTTTTATTTTCACTTTGTTTTATATTTCTTGTAAATAATTTGTGTATATATTTTGGTGTTCTTAGATAAGTAGATTGGACCTCTGTGTAATAAATGCTAAATTACTATCGTAATGAAAAAAAAATCATTATAAAATAATTTCTTGAAGCTTAAACGCGATGACTGCTTGAAAATTTGAGTACAATACATTTATGACGTCACAAAGATTAGAAAAAATCGTTTTAAGATATGATTTTTAATAGATTATAATTACTTCTGTCGCGCCCGATCGAAATATCAATGTGCGAAATAGATCACTACAGCTCTTGAGTTTTTATTAGAATTATAATATGTATAGATATATTATGCGACATTGACAAAATAATCAATTTGTATTCCTATATTTTCTTATCCAAAACTTAACCAATTATAATAATTGAAATTAAACAACTATATACGGATTTTACCGCGTTATTTATTTTAGACTTTATTACAAAATTTTGAAACTTAAATAAAAACACCAATGATTAAATTATGTTCGGGTACTTTGAAATAACGACACTGGAACATTGAGACAACTACCATCTTAGTCTCCCCGTGACCATGGCTGCTGAAAAGCAACCGAAACGTCGGGGAAAGTGTAAACTTAAATATAAACAGTTTTAATAAATTAATTAGCTTAAAAAAATTAGTAAAGTTCAATAGTATCTAGTAGTAGTGTGACATTTTCAAAATTTTGTAATAAAGTGTTAAATAAATAACGCGATAAAATCCGTATATAGTAGTTTAATTTCAACGAATAACATTCGCGTAAACAGAAGACAATACAATTTTAATAATGTTACGTAAACAATTTCAGAAAAAAAAAATCTGCATGACTGTATGTATTTATTTTATTTGTTAGTTTCGTTAAAATCGTCTGCTGTACCGAGCAATATTCGTAATTGTAGGAGGTGTCTGTCCTCAATTATTTAGACTGACAGACAACGCACAGCCGAAACCACTGAACGCAAGAAGCTGAAATTTGGCACGTATGTTCCTTGGAGAGTGTAGGGGAGCACTAAGAGAGGATTTTTGGAAATTCCACCCCAAAGGGGGTGAAAGGGGTGAAACCCGATATTCACACGGGAACGGGACTTACGCGGGTGAAACCGCGGGAAAACTACTAGTTATATATAAAACAGCAATACATAATATGAACATGGTGGTGATATATATAGATTACTAGCTGCCCGGACAGACTTCGTTCTGTCAAAAGTAATTTCTTTTTTTTATGTTTACTTTATCATTTTTCATACCCCTTGTATGAAAAATAGATATAACCTACTAAATATACATATAAAATTTCATAAAAATCGGTCAAGCCGTTTCGGAGGAGTATGGTAACTAACATTGTGACACGACAATTTTATATATAAGATAATATCTATTCTTTTTACACTTTGTACTTTGTAGGAAGGAAAAAACAGAATACATTAGTGTGGACCCAATATATATTTCCATTTTTTTTTAAATACGCACCGTGCGTGTTCAATACCACAATAAAAAGACTTTATCACAAAAAGGGAACCATTCGCCCGTAGCGTGTTTATAGTTACATGACGTTGCATAAAATGTTATCCATTAAATAATTTATAATTAACTGTAGGTATATAATTAATACTAACTTAAAAATATATAACTGTACTACCAATTAGCAGTGTAATTAAATAAGTAAATTGATTAAAATAAAATAATTGTTTACTTTACAAGCCTTTTAATTAAAGTAAATAACAATAAATAAATTGCAAATAATTTTCGAACCTTATTTCACGGCTACATGCAATCCGATTTAGATTTTCTTTTTTATACAACTAAAGTGGCAAACAAGTATACGGCCTGATGGAAAGTGGTCACCGTAGCCTATGGACGCTTGCAACACCAGAGGCATCACTTGCGCGTTATCGACCCTTTAGGAAAGGAAGTGGGAAGGAGAAGAAGCCGGGAGAGGGAAAGAGGATGATTGGGCCTCCGGAACTCTCACTCACCGAACGAAACACAACAGTAGGAATACTGGTATTTCACGTCGATATTCTGTGAGAGGCCTTCCCCGGTCGAGCCGGCTCATTCATGCTGAAATCAGCAAGGCTCTACTACTTAAAATATAATTTGAATGCTAAAGAAGGATGGTTTAAAAGCTCTGTAAAGCTCAATATTACAGTGCTTTATTGTCTAGTTATTTAACTTTGGAGGCCATGGATAGAAAATGCCAATACAACTACATAAATAACATCACGCTACGAGCCACAGGAGACATGCAGTAATCAAAGATATGGGTGAAGCTGCACGGGATAACTAGTGATCGATATTAAACATTTTAGTAATAACTAAATCGAACATTTTAAAGTACCAAGGTTACAAAACTTACGCAATTTGTATAAATTCGACTAACTATTCCCTCAGCGCTAAAATGGCTAATATAATGAAACAGTTCCGGTACACACAAATCACAGGCGCACACAATACAATCACACATTACTGCGATTCTCTCACGATTACAATACATTTGGAAAATCCGCATGAATTAAGCCATTCACGCTCAGTAAGTAGGAACCAGTTGTTGGCGAACAAATGTGCATATTTATAGATAATCACGTTTAGCCCCAATGGCGTAATGGTTAGTGTAACCGACTGCCACGCCTGAGGTCGCAGGTTCTTTTCCCGCACAAGTCAAACATTTGTGTGCATGGACATAGATTTTTGACTTGGCCTGGGTGTTTCTATGTATAATATATAAGTATTTACAAAATAAAAGTATATATGTGTGTTTATCCATTGTTTAGTACCCATAGTACAAGCTCTGCTTATTTTGGGCTAGATGGTTTTGTGTGTATGTGATAGAATATTATTAGAAATAAAATCTAAATAAATTTATTTACACATACATGTATCTTATGTGGGGGCCAGTCAGTGCAGACCGGCGACACTTCGACCCAGTGGGATCTTTTGTGTCGACACTCTCCCAATAACGACTGCCATAGATGTTCATGGCAGCCGGGACCGACGGCTTGACGTGCTCTCCGAGGCACGGAGCAGGCGATAATTGTCAATCAATACCCACATAATTTCGAAAAGTCATATAGGTAACTTCCGAAAGTCAGAGGTGCGTGACGTGGGTTCGAACCCGAGACCCTCTGCATTGCAGTCTGTTGGTCTCCCCACTGAGCTATCGCTGTTTTTTACACATACATAGTCTCCCACCTAAATCCCTGAAGGGGCGGACAGAGTTGTAGTACAATCACATTTTGCTATCTGTGTTATAAGGTAAATTGCCTAGTTGCCGTTTAGTGGCACTGCCCGGCTCCGTGCTACTATTGTGTGTTTCTTGACGGAAAATTTCAATAACACTTTACACTAACCGGAACTTGAACTCGATTCGTCATGCACAGCAGTCACAGTACCGATGCGCCACCCAGGATCAAAAATAACACTTAGGTATAAATTATAATCACAAAACACTATGATTTATGTGTAAAATAAAATTTATATAAAGTCTCAATAGTTTTATCATGTATTGAGATGCGTTAACATTTTGACCTGCAGTGGATTGATGGCGGCCAAACACAATTGTTGTTTAATGATTCATCCACTTCAGCATTCCACAAATTGTCACATTGAAAGAACGTATTATTATTATGCCCAAAAACTGCTACTTAAAACTGAACGATATATTTGCCACGACCACATTGTGATGAATGAACACACACGGTCCATTGTCCGCAACTTGTTATGTAAACAATTAACGTATCACTTACATAAGAAGTGGACGTATAAAGAGTTGAATTTTCGGTTGTATGGAATACGTATTGATTTACACTACATGACTCATTGTAAAGCACGCATAGCATTGTTTATTAAAATAAAATTACCATTAGAGTACAATATTACACATGGGATCCATTGGCCCCACACTAGGCGAGACTGTCCTGTGGATGCCTTATAATCGTAGTACAAATGAAATAGAAATACAATTTTTAAAATTAGCATTTTATGGGCGAAATAGAGTCAACTCTAATCTTATAAGACAGACGAAGAGAAAAGTTTAAAAAAATTATCTGTTATCTCACCCAGAGAGTACCACGTTCATAAAGAAAACACACATAAGAGTATTGACATTTGTACCGGCTCGTCTAGGGTATGTATGTATGTATCTTATGTGTGGGCCAGTCAGTGCAGACCGGCGACACTTCGACCCAGTGGGATCTTTTGTGTCGACACTCTCCCAATAACGATCGCCATAGATGTTCATGGCAGCCGGGACCGACGGCTTAACGTGCTCTCCGAGGCACGGAGCAGGCGATTATTGTCAATCAATACGCACATAATTTCGAAAAGTCATATAACTTCCGAAAGTCAGAGGTGCGCGACGTGGGTTCGAACCCGATATCCTCTGCATTGCAGTCTGTTGGTCTCCCCACTGAGCTACCGCATTTCGTCTAGGGTAATTCCGAGTAACATTACCCAGACGAGCAATCAGCATATAATTAGTAATATTGTTATTGTGTTTCGACCGGTGAGTATTTCCAAGGGCTCATATACCCATATTGTATATATTATAATATATATAATACTAGCCATGTATTATACTGTCTCACTGCTGGACACGGGCCTCTTCTCAGCGTAAGAAGTGTTAGGCTATCGTCAACCACGCTGGCCTAGTGCGAGTTGAAAGAAAAGGGATCGGGTATGTACCCGCTCCCTTTTCTTTCGTCCCATCTTTAATGTATTTTACTTGGGTTGGTATGCGAGAGTTTTCTCCAGAAGAGTCGCTCACTCTGAACGTTGTGCGACGTCTTCCTTAATCCACAGCGATTGAGAGATAGGTTTAAAGCTATATCCATCTACACCATTTCATCAATTTAGTTTGACTTATACCCCTAAAACAGAGTTTGCCCACTTTTCTTCTGAAGAAGCGTTAGAGTGGCATCTCTAGAGTTAAATGCATATATACGCAGCACTCATATTTTTATCACTAGAGTAGTAAAAAATAGCTTAGTTAAAAACACTTTGATGGTATAACATCTGCCCGTGACCATGGCTGCTGAAAAGCAACCGAAACGTCGGGGAAAGTGTAAAATTAAATTAAATCTAAATAGCTTTAATAATAATTTAATTAGCTTAAAAATTAGTAAAGTTTAAACGTAAAAGTAGTGTAACAGATTTCAAAGTTATGTTATAAAGTGTCAAATAAGCAACGCGATAAAATCCGTATATAGTAGTTTAATTTCAAAGGTATAACTTTTTCTTTTACAATGAATCCGCTGACCCTTAACCAGCCACACATGTCGATGGACACAACGTGTAATCAGACAGACAGTTGTCCGTCACTCACGATGTCGCGACAGGAAGCGACGGCACGAACGATCATTACACCGAAGGCCGTCGAGGTATAAGACATTGATAGCCTGAAACCGTACTGATATTACGATGATTAGTGATGTTTAAGATCACGCGAATAGCTGGATCGCTTCTTTAAATATAGTCAAAATGGAGTCACGAAGGGCAGAACATAATGGCATTTTAGAGGCTCGGTTGAAAAATAAGTCTTACTAGTTATAAACTACTTCTTCTCCCTAGCCTTTATTATTCCCAAGTCACTTGGGGTCGGCTTTTCTGGTCTAACCGGATTTGACTGGATATCAGTTTTTACACGGAGTGGCTGCCACCTGACCTCCGCAACCCGAAGGCTAACTGTACGGTGCAACCGTACAATTTTCCATTTTGTCAGCATTTTTGTACCGCGTGCATAATTACATAAAAATTTAAGTTAGTTCGCGTTCGCTCATCGCCGCGTGTACTCATTGTATCATTATCAATTATTAATCATCTTGTAAATCATTCTATTATCAATAAACTTTGTTATAATCAATCAATTCTATCAATTAAAGTTGTCCCGTACAACTTTATTTGATAGAATTGATACCCTAAAGCTAGACCAGTGTCAGGATAGTATAGGGCATTGACTTCCCAAAAACGACTACCATAGATGTTCATGGCAGCCGGGACCGACGGCTTAACGTGCTCTCCGAGGCACGGAGCAGGCGATAATTGTCAATCAATACGTACATAATTTCGAAAAGTCATAATAACTTCCGAAAGTAATAGGTGCGCGACGTGGGTTCGAACCCGAGACCCTCTGCATAGCAGTCTGTTGGTCTCCCACTGAGCTATCGCTGCGGTATACTTATTACCTACTAATTATAATAATTATATTAAGCTTTATTACATTCTAGTTTTTGCTCGCGGCTTACTCGCTCGGGTACAGGAAACAGTATTTTTTTTTGTTCTTTTTTAATGAAATTTACTCGATGTCCATTTCTATTCTCCTGACAACGTACATGCACAATTTCATGATGATTGGTCGAGTAGTTCAGGCGTGAAAGCGTAACAAGCAAACTCACATTCACATTTATAGTAATTATAAGGATATATCTCAGGTTAAATATAATTCACGTGACCTAATAAGTATCAAAAGAACTTATTACAAACAAAAATTAGTCTTTTCTATCCAAGTAATTATTATCATTAAAATCTATATTATAGAATTTGCTTGAATTTTCTCTCTGGAAATGTTATGACGTCGTTAGCAGCCGTGTCACGCCGGCGGATAGACATAATTGTTTTCAATTAATTTGTCAAGTCTTAGAATACCAGTCATAATTTAAAATATTTTGTGTCTGGCCGTCTGCCGGTGTGCCGTTGCGAATCAATATGCTTAACCAACTTTTACTTTTTCTTTTCTCTCTTTCTTATTACACAACTTGTCAGCAGATGTCAGATTAAAGACAAGATCTTTTTTTTTAAAGATACTCCAATTTAATTGCCTAGATATTAATTATAGGACCCAAAAAACTAATATTGTGACGAAGTACAAAATGAAAAAGTACAGTTTAGTTTTCATAAGTTAGTCCCGTGCGATAATCAATTTCGTAATACTCAACGCATTGGCACATTCATATATGTCAGCGGATCAATTAATTTATTAAACCGGCACGTTATCTATCAAACATTGAAGGTATATTGTTTTATTACAATGATTTATTAGTACGATAATTAACAATGTTAAAGATTATATTGTCATCTATTTACGCGAATATTATTCATTGAAATTAAACTGCTATATACGGATTTTATCGCGTTGTTTATTTGACACTTATTACAAAATTTTGAAAATTGTTACACTACTACTACTATTAAACTTTACTAATTTTTAAACTAATTAAATTATTATTAAAATTATTTAGATTTAATTTATTTTTACACTTTCCCCGACGTTTCGGTTGCTTTTCAGCAGCCATGGTCACGGGGAGACTAAGATGGCAGTTGTCTTAATGTTCCAGTGTAGTTATTTCAAAGTACCCGAACATAATTTAATCATTGGTGTTTCTATTTACGCAGAATGAGCTCAAAGTATCATGAAGTCTAGCCGTGGTTTGCTTCTTCTTGGGTTTGACTATTTTTATTACTGGATCCCAAGCTGGTGGTACATTCCAACCAATTTCTCTATTAAAATTAGGATGTTTTTTGATTTCAATAGCCTCGCGAAGCATCCTTGGTAGGAATCGGTGTTCTTTAGCGAGAATCTGTGGTTTGTCAAATCTCAGGTAGTGGTTGGTCCCCTGTTGCACATGTTCACACACAGCAGACTTCAACGAGCGTTGGTGTTTTACATCAGCTATGTGTTCTTTTATGCGGGTGCCTATGTTTTTCTTGGTTTGACCAATGTATGAGAGACCGCAGTCACAATCTATTTTACCCTCCCCTGCATCTTGTAAAGGTAGTTGGCACTTGACGGATGGTAAAAATTGACTTATTATTTTTTATTTTTTATTGGCGGCTTGAATTTTTTACTTGCGGCTTGAAAATTTAATTAGCTTAAAATTAGTAAAGTTTAATAGTAGTAGTAGTGTAACAATTTTCAAAATTTTGTAATCAAGTGTCAAATAAACAACGCGATAAAATCCGTATATAGCATTTTAATTTCAATGTTAAAGATTGTTTAAGCATATCTAAATTCTTATTACATAACGTTTATAAACCTACCGTAAACTGTCTTGCTGGTATATGTATCTTCTTGGAATGATACAAGTTACATTATCCTCTTATTATTTTATTCCTTTTTAAAACACAACTTCTGGGCTAGCCATAATTCCTGTGTCATTTTACAAATATTCAAGCAATGAACACAAAGAACTCCTATACTCAAAACAACTATTTAATGTTGTTTTATTTTCGTTAGATCCCAGTTTTAGATTCCCATTTGCTATTTCCATTGAAAACCATGTTAAATAACATGTGTACTTTTCAGAAACTAACTGCCTCTGTGGCGCAGCGGTAGTGAATACGACTGCTATGTATGTTTATCCATTGTCTAGTACGCATAGTACAAGCTCTGCTTAGTTTGGGCTAGATGGTGTTGTGTGTATGTGATACAATATAATGATACAAGCATAGTAGCAACCGTCAACTGTGAAAATTATCATGTTTTACAAGGATACTCAATGTTTATTTGTGGTAAATATTGTAGATTTAGCCTGCCGACTCTTCAAACAATGACGTAAGAAGACGATGTAGTTTTCAGCTAAATAAAGTAATTCAGCTAAACAGTATAAACTTTTCAGAAAGCACCTAAAGCCGTTGGTCCTGCGCCTGATTTCTTAGCGGTCGGCTTGCCGTCCGATCGGACTACCAGAAAGAGGGTTTAGAGAGTGCACTTGTGTTTGCGCACACACTTGACGACTATAAATCATATAATCGCCTTGAGCTTCTGGGTATGACATTGACTCCAACCCTTAACTTTGGCTCCTATATTGAGGCAAGAGCCCAACTAGCTGCCAAAAAGCTGGGCATCCTCAGTAAGTTGAGGCAGTATTTCATGCCAGAACATTTGCTTAATTTGTACCAAGCACAGGTTCGTTCCTGCATGGAGTACTGTTCTCACCTCTCACCTCACCTCAAATATCAGCTGGAGGCTTCGGAGTCAATTGAGCGGAAGGCCAGGAGAATTATCGGCGATGACCAACTGGCCAACACACGACTCCAAAGCTTGGAGCATCGTCGTAAGGTTGCTAGTCTCTCGGTTTTCTATCGGATACATTTCGGAGAGTGTGTAAAGGAACTGCATAATTTGATTCCTCCTTCCCCATTCTACCATCGGACGACCAGACAATCAGGCCAGCGACACAGGTACATTGTGGATATACCACATTTACGCACGAAGCAATTTGCTTCCAATTTTATAATGCGTACCGCTAAGGAGTGGAATTCGCTACCTAAGACTGTGTTTCCCGATGAGTACAATCTGAGTGTCTTCAAGTCGCGAGTGAATAAGTATCTTCAAGGCAAGCGTGCTCCATCGTTGACTGAATCTCTTAAGATCAGATAAGATCGCGGTCAAACGCAAGCCTATTAGTGTTTAAAAAAAATAGCTCTTGCGCATATGGCTTGTCTCAGCAAGGATTAGCCGTTGTCTCCAGCATTTGATCTACACTAATATTATAAATAAAATAGATAATTACGTGTTTTTGTTTTTAATGAATAAATTCAAAAAGACGATATCCAATTTAAAAATGTCTTTCACTTACTTATAGGTAATTTGTGTCTTTTTCCGTGCACCTTGCAACTTGTATGCGAAATGTGCTTGTTTTTTTTTTAATATAACTTTGGTGGCAAACAAGCATACGGCCCACCTTATGGTAAGTAGTCACCGTAGCCTATGGATGCCTGCAACACCAGAAGCATTACTTGCGCGTTGCCGGCCTTTTAGGAAAGGATGTGGGAACGAGAAGGAGCGGGAAGGGGGAATGGGGGTGATTGGGCCTCCGGCACTCTCACTCGCCGAACGAAACACAACAGTAGGAATACTGCTATTTCACGTCGATATTCTGTGAGAGGGTAGTCCTTCCCCGGTCGAGCCGGCCCATTCATGCTGAAAACATGATGATCGATCGGGTAGTTAAGGTATGAGAGCGTAACAAACAAACAAACTAACATTAGCATTTATGATATTTGTTAGGACAGCTCTTGAATGTCGCTTGGAAGTTTAATGGTTGCCTTTTTATCATAGGCCCATCCAAAAACTCGACCGCGATCACTGCGTTTAACTTCGCCAAACGTTTACAGCCGTTCTTTATCACGGATCGAATATAAAATAATTATGTAGGTATATTTGTTATATATTCCGTCACGTTTCGCTCGTAAGGCGATAAAGTGACCACTTACAGTCACGTATTATTCTTTGAGGCTGTGATTCATAATTCATAACGCTTACTACGTACCAAACTGGTTTTTGAGTTTGATACTAATGTTATACAGAGGAAAGATTTGATTTTTGTTAGTTTGTTTTTAAAGATTTAACTCAAAAACTATATATAAGTACATTTTTTAAAGTTGGGGTTTCACGTACTTTGTCGAGAGGGACTTCGCAAAATATTCAATAAATGAACATAAACTAAATCGAAACTCGAAATAATTGTATCTATGCTAATATTATAAAAAGGAGAGATTAGATTTTTGTTTTTGTGTTTAAACCAAAAACTATTAATTTGTTTTTTAAATCTTGCACCTTTGGAATCTGTACCTATTATCACCGAATAACATAGACTATACTTTATTGAAAAAAGTATAACCTGCTTTCACGCAAGCGAAGCCTGAGCCAGAAGTGCATAGATTTTCACCTGTATGTGTTTGAAGGGGCAGACATAAGTGTATTAGACAGAGATTTGGCCATCAGTTTTAAGTCTATGTAAGGTTGGTAATCGAACTCGCGACCTCATGCACAGCAGTCGCTTCACTACCACTGCACCTCTGCAGCAAATGACATCCGTTATTACTCTTAGTATATTTACATTAATGGCTGCACGGCTGACGCAGTGGTTTAATTGGTCGACAGTACGCCGCGCCGTGTGATATGGGTTCGATTACCATTTGCGACAAGTTTATACACCTATTACACATAGCGAGTTGCCAGCAAAAAAGAAAGCAATATGTTAATTCTGTATTAATATTTTAAAGATAGGTAACTTCCGCTTTACGAATAAACTAGCTGACCCGCGCAACTTCGTCTGCTTCATACAAGAGAATTTTCCCCGTTTTTGCAACATTTTTTATTGTTGCTCCGCTCCTATTGGTCGTAGCGTGATGATAGCCTTCCTTGATAAATGAGCTATCCAACACTGAAATAATTTTTCAATTTGAACCAGTAGTTCCTGAGATTAGCGCGTTCAATCAAACAAACTCTTCAGTTTAATAATATTAGTATAGATTGTGTCGCGGGGAACTTTACAAACATTCAAACAACGGACATAAAGATCACTTAGAGGGTCGAGTCCACGACACTTGATGCAGTGACAGTGGTAAGGCAACCAATATGCCATCCAGGCAGTCAAAATTTAGTTTCAAAGGACTAGTGGATCTAATGGTATTAGAGTGATGATAGCAATAAGTATGAAGCATGTCTTAGTAGGGGTCTTGATTTATCCATTTATCCAACGTATTTTGACAAAATGAGGGTCTGATTCCCCACAAGGGTAGGCAGAAGGGAATCAGACAGGCATGATATAAAGGTATGTTAAATGCCTTGTATGACTGGCGTCCAAACCCATACCCAGATGGTGAGCAATATAAATTACATGATTACTAATTAACGTGCCGTTATTTAAATTCATAGCACAATTTGTATATGGCTAACAAATTATACGTTTAAAATTATACGCATGAAAGGAAGAGTAGAGGTTGTTACATGTGAATAAGCCGACACGTTTGATAAGAACAGTTACGAGCCCGTTCGCCCCTCAAGGTTCGCCCCCTAGTAGGTATTTCCTAGGTTACTTCTTAAATCCACCCATATATGTCGTCTTTCTATGAAAGGGGTGAAAGTCAATGGGCGTACGAGCTCGCAGCCAAAAGAACCGGTTCTAGGTCTACCATGAAAATTATATTTCAAAGCTTTTTAAAAAAAAAAAAGAAAGAAAGAAATCATTCTTTGTTGCCACAAAGAAATATTATTACATATTTTTCTTACAAAATAGACAAAATAATAAAAAAGACAATTAAATAAACAGTTAGTAATTAAAGAAAATATATATATATACATACATATATACATATTATGCTATTGTGGCAACAAATGGTCTCCATTCAGCATTGATGTTGCGATAAAACCGATGTGATATCGCAACGCTGATTTTCAATGGAGACCACCGTTACGCACGGACATCAAGCCAGCTGCATACAATTTTACAACTAACAATAAATAAAATTTCAAAGATACGTACCCAGAGAAAAAACAAACTATTACTCAACCCATATAAAAAACAAATAAATGACAAAAAAAAAAAAAATTAAAAAAATTAAACCTTTACAGTATGCACGTATTGTCTCATGCGGTGATCCAACCCACAACACTCCCCACCGGCAGAGGCTTTTGTGAGTTTCTTGCAGGTTTCTTCTCATAGGCTCAACCCTTTGCCTAAACCTAGCAACTAACCTAAATGTAGCTTCATCATTCTCATCTTCATCTTCATCTTCATCATCATTTCAGCTAACAAATTTTAAAAACTGTTACACTATACTACTATTAAACTTTACTAACTTTTAAGCTAATTAAATTATTATTAAAACTATTTAGATTTAATTTTATTTTACACTTTCCCCGACGTTTCGGTTGCTTATCAGCAGCCATGGTCACGGAGAGAAGTCTCCCCGTGATTAGCTTAAAAGTTAGTAAAGTTTAATAGTAGTATAATGAACAGTTTTCAAAATTTTGTATTAAAGTGTCAAATAAACAACGCGATAAGATCCGTATATCCTACCTCTTAAAAACCGGAATACATTTTATTTATTTTAAAACGACTAGTGCCGCGTGGTGCACAAGCAGCTTGTCGCAAGGAACTTTACAAACATTAAAACAATAGGCACAATGATCACCCACACTCGGAACAACTATTTGTGGATCACACGAATCTTTTTCCCGTAAGTAACCGTAAGTAAAAGACGAGGTAAATACTTAACCACTGCGCCATCCGTGCAGCCCAAAGTAGGTACGTCGGAGTGTTCTATGAACGCTATTGGGTTCACTGGCGAAGTAGCGAGTCACGAGGTTAAAATAATATTACAAGCAACAGTTCTGCATCTTAATCGTAAAAATAATGTACCTACTTTAAGTTATCATCGAAGCATCACGAACATCGGTATGACGGCGTACTATAATTTTTCAAACGAATAACTCAACTGATTGTCGTGCGAGCGATGAGTTTAATTTTTTCACAGGAAACTGCCATTTTTTCTATCATATCTCACGTAATTTGTATACTGACAAAGAATAAATAGTACTATATGGAACTGCAAATTAACTTTGCCGTCGTATTTATGTCGAGTTAGATTAACAAACAAAACAATTGATGTGTTTATACATAGCTAGCGACCCGCCCCGGCTGCGCACGGGTAGTACAAAACCTTAACAAATTATACATCTAAGCCTTCCTCATTAATCACACTATCTATTGGTCTAAACCGCATCAAAATCCGTTTAGTAGTTTTTGAGTTTATCGCGTACAGACGCGGGGGTACTTTGTTTTAAAATATGTAGTGACAGTGATGCGTTCAGGGTACTGATGGAGCTGCCAAGATTCTGCCGTGTTCGGAGATTATCGTGTAGATTGTTTCTGTGCCACGATGCGCTTCTCCGACGAGCAGCGTACGGGACAGCGCCAACAGCATCCTTAGCATGACCGCGAGTCGGCTAGACTGTGTGTTATTCAATCGCTGTCTTGCAGTCTCCAATGGAATTGCGCAACAATGATCGCTAATGATGTTTGTCCCTATCTGTATTCATGGCAATTTCAAAATGGATACATGGTAGTCTTAAATAAAAATTATAATCTAAATATATGTGTTTAGTCTCAAGCAAACATCCTCGAAGGGGAAATTAGTGGTGTTTTACACCCACGCCAACTATTCTACATCATAAGAGGACAAGCCTATTATCATCTAACAGGCACATTACTAGACTCGGTTCTGTTACCGAAAATTCATCTAACAGAAAACTTATTCAGCTTCATAGAAAACCGATAAACATTGCTCGATCCAGCAATCGAGCAAAAACCGAAACTTAATCACAATGTTACTCACATACAAACGGAATGCAGACAAATTCATTCAACGATTTTTCAATGTGAACACGTATCATAAATCAAATTAAAATACCTCGAACGTTTACCACATAGTTTAAAATATTGCTAAATAATTGAAGCTAGTTTATTTTTATCATCCGTAGTAATTTTGATAAAAATATAAACAATTAAATCATCGTTATTGATGTGGTTTAGTTCACCTCATTATTATAATATAACTATTAAGTAGTCAACCTTGTTATTGTTATTAAACGACTTCAAAATAGCAGGCTATTTATCTATACTATACTTCTTCTTCTTCTTCTTCTTCTAGTGTGGTTAGTGGCCAACCTGTTGTCAAGAGTTGTGCAGACCTGTAAGCCTCTGACACGGCTTAACGACTGCTTTCAATTTGACAACAACCAGGCCCGACTTTCTACGTGCCCTCCGAAGCACAGAGACGCTCAGATGAAATACCACTAAGCGGTCATCCATCTATAGACTGACCGCACCCAACGTTGCTTAACCTCGCTAATCGTTTACCGATCAGTGAGTGCAACTAGCTATGAGCGCCTACTATACTAATATTATAAGGCTAAAGAGTTTGTTTGTTTGGTTGAACGCGCTAATCTCAGGAACTACTGGTTCGAATTTAAAAATCTTTTAGAGTTGGATAGCGCATTTATCGAGGAAGGATATAGGCTATATAACATCATGCTACGACCAATTGGAGCAGAGCATCAATGAAAAATGTTGCAAAAACGGGGAAAATTATCTTATGTGACGCAGATGAAGTTGCTGCTCCGCTCCTATTGGTCATAGCGTGATGTTAAATAGCCTATAGCTTCCTCGATAAATGGGCTATCCAACACTTAAAAGATTTTTCAATTCGGACCAGTAGTTTCTGAGATTAGCGCGTTCAAACAAACAAACAAACTCTTTAGCTTTATAATATTAGTATAGATTAGACTCAGTGAGTCATATGATGAGCTTAATTATAATTAAAAGGTACATTTGATTTTATATTATCTTACCTTCCACTTATATTTTCCATTATCCTACACAAACTTACAATTATGTACACAACGTTTAACACACCTGGCCTTATTCCTGTTTTATAGAAGCCTCTTAAAGCAGGAGCTGCTATTTTATATAAAAGAGACAAGTAAATGTATTTTTATTTGGATAGTCTGTTACAATAAAAACACATAATAAAAACAATTGATTGCTTAATTATCGCATGTTTCAGGTGAAGGTAAACATCGTTACGAAAACTGGATATTTCCTAAAAATTGCAATTAAACACTTTTGGGGCATTTTACTGATTAATCAAATTTGACTGTTACGCGAGTTTCCTTGCTTCTCTTTTAATATCTTTCACCAGATTATACTTATCTTAAAATTGAAAATTTATCTGTATAAGACCAACTTAGATTCACGCCTGTTTGGCAGAGAAGATGGCTTCTATAGAATTCCACTTTATTACCATGCTTCGTCCACTTGCATTTCATGCACGCTCGTTTGCGGATAGGGTACTCTTAACCGGGATTTTTTTAACATGTTGTGGATCTATTCTCATTCACTTTAAATAATTTCTTGCTTAGACTTATTTGCCGTCCCTAATTTCCACTGATGCATTTTCACCTGGGCCCAATTTAATGTAATGGCCTGCTCGAAAAGGAGCCTCAACGAATATATAAAGTGAAATTACTTCAAAGATTAGATTCATTTTATTTGTGCCCATATTCATTGGATTTACTATATGCCCTTTTATTTTATACTAACTTTTGCTCGCGGCTGCACTCGCGTAAAAGTAGGTTAGGTTATGTAAGTAACAGTACATTAAAAAAAATATTGCCTATGTTACTCGGTGATAATGTAGCTTTCTAATGGCAAAAGAATTTTTTAAATCGATTGATTAGTTTTTAATTTAAATCCTTACAAACAAACAAACAAAAAATCAAATCATTCCTTTTTATAAGTATAGATAGATAGATTTGTGAAATTCTTCTCTACACAGAACTAAAATCCTGCAGGAGATGACTAATTTTAAAAACCAATTAATCTATATATTTATAAAATTAGTAAGTACCTATAGATTTTAAATACAGCGATAGCTCAGTGGGGAGACTAACAGACTGCAATGCAGAGGGTCTCGGGTTCAAACCCACGTCGCGAACCTCTGACTTTCGGAAGATATATGACTTTTCGAAATTATGTGCGTATTGATTGACAATTATCGCCTGCTCCGTGCCTCGGAAAGCACGTTAAGCTGTCGGTCCCGGCTGCCATGAACATCTATGGCAGTCGTTATTGGGAAAGTCAGCACCCTCTAATATCCTGACACTGGTCTAGCCTTAGGGTATCGCTAGCCTTCGGGTTGCGGAGGTCAGGTGGCAGCCGCTCCGTGTAAAAACTGATATCCAGTCAAATCCGGTTAAACCAGAAAGGCCGACCCCAAGTGACTTGGGAATAATAAAGGCTAAGAGAGAAGAAGAGTACCTATAGATTTTAGACGGCACAGAATAAACTCGTTGTATCTCAAGTGAATTGTACAAATAATTAATAATGAGATATTGATTAGAGAGCATTATGCCATGACCCGACAGCGAAGCGTCGCGTGTTGTCACGATGTCCTATTATGATTCCAAGTTCTTATAATTGCCTTCGCAGTCGCATTAATGAACAGAATTAATTGTCATTGAGAAAACCTTAATATTACTTTATACAGTGAATAGAAAATACTGGTTATATTTAAAAGATTCGTTTGAGAGCTATGGATAAGGTGATAATTGAAATATGCTATGCAATTCTGTAAAATCTCACCATCAAACTTACTTTTGAATACGTAGGGATAATTAGAGCTTTTCTGTAGTAACTAAAGAGATAATCTAAGTGACATTTGAAATTGAGATGAAATCCTTAACTGAAATATATATTATTTATTACATAGTACTACACAGGCGTTGTAGATAAAGTATTGCCAATGGGCGCGCCCATTGGGGCGGCAACTTGCGCGCTACCCACACGGAATTAAAATTGTGTGACATTACTTCCTCTGAGTTTTTGTCTTTTTTGACATTTAAACAACGGAAACAGCGTTGTTTTAATGTTTTTAAAGGCCGCAGGGACACAGGAATACAAATATAAAGGTGGGCATACCGAGCGGCATCTTTGCCGAACATGCACATATACACATATGATTTTAACGCACACTTTTGCCGAGCCGACGATATTTCTTTTTATAACGATTAATACCAATTTGGTACAAGTTAAAGGGGTAAAAAGAATACTAGTAGGATTCTTTTTTACCCCTTTAGCTAAGCTTAAAAGCTTGTATTAAGAATTAGTTCCTGTCGTAATTCAGAATTTGAACCCACTCCCACGAAGAGATATAGGTAAATGCATACCCCGTTAAAAAAATTGGATTCAAACCATAGTCTTTAGATCGTATATCCGGTGCTGAACTCATTGAGATACCGCCATTACATACTTTCATAAACGGCCTAAATATAGCTGAACCAAATTGTAAGTCTGAAAACCTTTACCAATAACTCTCACGTTCATAAGTGTTACTTTGTGACCTAAATGAATAATTGATTTAACTATTCGTTTATCAGGAATATACAGACATGCAGACATAAATGACGTAAGAACAGAGTTTTACCGGAAACTGAAGCCGCAAATAGTCGTGCAAGTCGTTAATAAAAAAGTTGCAATGAACTATTGAGCCAAGGTGAACAGGGTTGTTCTGAACCAGTTCGTGAAAACCCGTACTTTATAGTTAGATAACTCGATACTAAGAAACGTAACATGTTTACGATATTTTTATTAGTTAGCTTTTATATTGTATCAACCCGCGGTTTTGCCTGCATAAAACCTACTGGATCACAAACCGGTTGAAAAAGTATCATATGTACCTATAATGCAGTACATGATCTATCTGTACTTCAAGTTTCATCCAAAAATGCGAAACAGTTTACAGGTAATTGAGTAAACAACATCCAAATATAGAGATGTTTGAAACAAGAGAATCAAAGAATCTCACTGACGCATTTAAGTTAATTACATTAGTTCCTTAGTTCAAAAATTTAGGTTATCACGTAAAACCGTGCAGTGCTATCAAAATCTATTTATAGTATGTATGTCTCTTATGTGGGGGCCAGTCAGTGCAGACCGGCGACATTCCCTCAATAACGACTGCCATAGATGTTCATGGCAGCCGGGACCGACGGCTTAACGTGCTCTCCGAGGCACGGAGCAGGCGATAATTGTCAATCAATACGCACATAATTTCGAAAAGTCATATTACTACCGAAAGTCAGAGGTGCGCGATGTGGGTTCGAACCCGAGACCCTCTGAATTGCAGTCAGTTGTTCTCCCCGCTGAGCTATCGATGCTTATCTGCTATTTATAGTAACAAGCAAATAATTTTGTTGTTTAATTATTGAGTAATCCTTACTCCTAAATATCCTAATTAATATTATAAATACAAAAGTGTTTTAAATTTTTTTCAATTTGTTTAATTGTTTGCTACGCTTTCACGTCGAAAATACTTGACTGATCATAATTAAATTTCGCATACATGTTGTCAGGGGTACGGAATAGGACATAGGCTACCTTTCATCCGGAAATAACTACTGTTACTAACCGTAATTTACGCGAGCGAAGCCGCGCGCAAAATCTAGCTAATACAATAAAACCATAAGTAAAAATAACCTTTATCTATTTCGTGCCGCATCCTTGAAACTTTTGGGTCAATGTGTCACACATTAACATAAAAATACAACGTTTTATGGTTTAAAACATTAAACCATAATGGTTAACATATCCAAGTGTTGCTGACAGCTGTCCTTGGAAGCCATTTTCTATGTGCTAATTAGTGGAAATTAGGGGGTTTGCTTAAGGTCAATAATTTATTTAAGAACTACCTGCGGTGTCACCTACTTCAATTTAGACATTATAAGGTCAAAAGTATTAAGTACGTGTAAGGTCTAGGACATAGTCCATATTTATTTATACTAATATTATTTATTGAAATTAAACTGCTATATACGGATTTTATCGCGTTGTTTATTTGACACTTTATTACAAAATTTTGAAAACTTTACAAATTTTTAAGCTAATTAAATAGTTTTAATAATAATTTAATTAGCTTAAAAATTAGTAAAGTTTCATAGTAGTAGTAGTGTAACAATTTTCAAAATTTTGTAATAAAGTGTCAAATAAACAACGCGATAAAATCCGTATATAGCAGTTTAATTTCAATGAATAATATTCGCGTAAATAGAAGACAATATTATAAATTTTATTTATACCCATCTATACTAAAATAATAAAGAGGAAAGATTAGATTTTTTGTTTGTTTGTTTGTAAGTATTTAACTTAAAAACTACACAAATGATTTTAAAATTTCTTACTACATAGGAAAGTTTTATTATCACCGAGTAACATTGGATATATTTTATTTATAAAAAGTACTGTTGTTAACATAACCGAATGTATTTCTACGCGAGCAAAGCCGCGGGCAAAAGTTAGTGTCGCTATAAATAGATCCAAATCTATTAGTGACTTCTGTCTCGATGGTGCAGCTGTAACGTATACGGCCCTCTGTATCTGGTCGCGGGTTCAATTTCCGGGTCGGACATATTGTTATTGAGACTTTTTAAAATTCGAAAAAACTCTTATACAACAGCTTTGTCTGTCCGTCTGTCTGTTCTACAACTTTCAACTCAAGAACCGTAGGAGCTAGAGACTCGCGGTCAACGCCATTCGACTCAGCATAGTCGATATAACCCGAAATGACTATGACCTTTGACCTCTGACCTCAAGGTCACGTGGTATCACGTGACCTTTGCATATTACTTGAACCATTTTTTCGAACTCTAAGATTTATGGCAATGTATTGCCGTTTCTCACTTGTTATAACGAAATTCTCAGTTGCAGCATGGAGTTTGGAACAACACTTGCCAGAGAACCAGCAATAGCAACGCTCCCCATTACTTCAGATCTAAAACAGTTTTTTAATACAACTCTGGCCAAGCAACGAACACCCAGACTTCGTCTCGTGTGGGATTCGAACCCATAACACTCAGCTCAGTGGCAGCGGCGTGGCGATCACTTAAACCATTATGACCCGTTTCATTGTTTTTTTTTAATTAATTTAAAATTTACTTCTCTTCTGCTTACCCCTTTGATGGTAATAATCATCAGATTTTGGCCTCGATGGCATAATGGATAGTGTAACCGACTGCCACGCCTGAGGTCGCGGGTTCGATTCCCGCACAAGTCAAATATTTGTGTGCATGGACATGAATGATTGTTTTGGTCTGGGTGTTTCTATCTATAATAATTTGGTATGTATTTACAAAAAAAAAACGTATATATGTGTGTTTATCCATTGTCTAGTACCCATAGTACAAGCTCTGCTTAGTTTGGGCTAGATGGTGTTGTGTGTATGTGATAGAATATTATTATTATTTAACGTTTTACACGTGGTTAAGTACCTAACAAACATGCAAACTTCTACAATAGAATATCAGTATTTAGGTCAGTGTCAGCCGTCAAATATGGGATTTAGAATATGGCAAAGTTATCTAGTCCGAGGTCAACCTTTTTGACTTAGACGTCCATCTATGGCTGTGTGGATGGCGCAATGATTTAAGAAGCCAATATGGCCAACACTCCAAATGTTACCAGTTCGATCCTAAACCGTAACAAATCATAGTATCTGCTCATGCGTGAATGCTAAATAATAAATTTATGTTATTGTATTGAGATTAAATAGTCTACGTAATAGTTGATGTAAAACAATTTTTACATTAAATACCAACACGCCTGCAACACCAGAGGCATCACTTGCGCGTTGCCCTTTAGGAACGGAAGTGGGATGGAGAAGGAGCGGGAAGAGGAAAAGAGGGTGATTGGGCCTCCGGAGAATAAATAAATAATCCGTCAAGGCAGGAAATTTGTCTGTCTTTTATAATTTGTGAGAATTTTAGGTCCTAGGTAGCTTTTCTCCATGGGACCTTAAAACACAACTGGCGAAGTAAAAGTGTAATATGCTTAAGAGTGTCAATCTTGCCAAAAGCTTTTCTTACGTGGAACCTAAATGACAGCTGGCGATATAAAACTTTACAGGCGTCATGTTAATATTATTAAAATAACAATAATATTCTACCACATACACACAACACCATCTAGCCCAAACAAAGCAGAGCTTGTACTATGGGTACTAGACAATGGATAAACATACATACTTATACACCTTTTTTTGTTGTAAATACATACATATTATACATATGTATGTACAGCGGCATAAACAGCAGCGATAGCTCAGTGGGGAGACCAACAGACTGCAATGCAGAGGGTCTCGGGTTCGAACCCACGTCGCGCACCTCTGACTTTCGGAAGTTATATGACTTTTCGAAATTATGTGCGTATTGATTGATAATTATCGCCTGCTCCGTGCCTCGGAGAGTACGTTAAGCCGTTGGTCCCGGCTGCCATGAACATCTATGGCAGTCGTTATTGGGAAAGTCAGTACCCTCTAATATCCTGACACTGGTCTAGCCTTAGTGTATCGTTAGCCTTCGGGTTGCGGAGGTCAGGTGGCAGCCGCTCCGTGTAAAAACTGATATCCAGTCAAATCCGGTTAGACCAGAAAAGCCGACCCCAAGTGACTTAAGAACAATAAAGGCTAAGAGAGAAGACATACATATTATACATATCATATGTTTGTTAAGTGTTGTACGGCACTGCGATTGTCAACACTGCTACTGAGCCGAGTGTAATGGATTCTATCTCCAAACAGGATATCGCCCTTGTGTGGTCCACAGATATTTATTTGTTCCTAGGCCGGGTTTTCTTTGAGTCCGTTGTTTCAATGTTTGTAAAGTACCCCGCGATACATGGATTAGTCCAAGTGCGGGATATGCCTTATAAAACTAACCTTACTGTTTCACTTTTTCTTAATTACAGCAGTTGTATTAAGACTGCGCCAAACGAAATATGCCAAAACAGGCGGTCACAGTTAAGTGATAAAAATCACCACTTTTTATCTAATACAAATATAAAATATACATTTACCATAACAATGAATGTGTTTACAATTACTCCGTGTAAAAAACTTAAAATAATAAATAAACGTAAACTCGTGTTACGTGATTTTTGGATTATAACAGTATAAATCTATCCTATTTTACAGCTTAAATGAAACATAAATAGTTATATTACAATTTGTCCGTCCCAAATGTTTAAGTTATTGGTTGACAATAAAGATACATATTTATCAAAAAAGCACTTCAAATCCTCCATACAATTTGACTATGGCGGCCGCTCGCCGATTTAAATATGCGCTGCACGAATTCTGTCATTATCTGTCTTACGCTCGACGCAGTCTTAATGATTTAAATTTATTTTAATCATTTGTATTGGCTAACTAAAATACATGCTGATAAATATATAATTTTCTTTGTTATCGATCCTCAGCAATCATGGTTATATGGGATGAATTCTGAATTATAAAAACAATCGTATTAAATGTTTATTCATAAACCAATGTTACCTAAAACAACTTGAGCGGTATTATCTTTTTAAAAAGAAAAATAAACCACAAAAACGAATGTGTTAAATTTGGTATTACTTAATTATGTTCTTATATTCCCATCAACATAAAATATTGATATTTAAAACATGCCTACAGATATGAATTATGGTTTGATAAAAAACTACATGTTAGTTTTTAGATTTTACATATAAGCTACATTATAATACCGGCTGCTGGCTATCGTTTTTAAATAGGTATAAACAATTTTTTGTTGCTGATTACTTTATTTATAGCTGATCAAGATTTTTTGTGTCGTTTGTTTCGTTTAGCTGTTTGAGACAAGAAGGCTTACTATTACAATAATGTTTTGTCACTGATTTTAAATTTTTATTAATGTTGTCACTCATAACATTATAATTGATAGCATAAGGCTAGTCTTGAATCTAAAAATCTATAGAAATTTCCACAGATAAAGAGGTGTAACACACATTCATATTGCAACCTACGTTTAGGACCCACGGGTGCAAAGTAGCAACAAGCATCGGCGAGGTACAATATAAGTACTTAGTATTTTTTAGAGTTCGAAAAAACTCTTATACAATAGCTTTGTCCGTCCGTCTATCTTTTATACAACTTTCAACTCAAGAACCGTAAGAACTAGAGACTCGCGGTCAACGCCATTGACTATGATCTTTGACCTCTGACCTCAAGGTCAGTATGTTGTATAATTAAGATAACTTTTATCCTAGGAATGATTGACTCAGGTATCATTTGAGTAGTAGTAAAGATTAATAATAATAATAACTTACTGTCTCAAAAAGGGCACATACAATTAATACATATATTCCCTAGCCACACACTAGGATACCCTGTGTCGTGGGATCTACTCTCTTTTAGAATATCTAGACACGTAACAAAAAAATGCGTAGGTAATCCAATCTATACAAATTTTTGTCCTGTGTGCAGACCGAACTTCCAACAGTCGGCGCAACGGTAGTGACGAGGTGACCTATCAGCAGTCTACATTACTACCCTAATGGCTACAATTAAAAGAAGTAACATAATACCGCACGTACGTAATTTAAGTAGTAACTAGTCTCTAATAACAGTAATTAGGAATATGATAAGAAAGACACGTAGATCACAAAAATTAATGTCGTATGTTCAAATATGCCTGTTACTGTATTCGATGCCGATCAACACGTTATATAATGTAAACCATTAAGACTGCGCCGAGCTAAATGTACCAAAACACGTGGTCACAGTTAAGTGAATACAATCAACACTTTTTGTTTAATACAAATATAAAATATACATTTACCATAACAATGAATGTGTTTACAATTACTCCGTGTAAAAAACTTAAAATACCTAATTAATATTTTCGCCTACAAAATTACGTAAATTTGCACGAAAAATGCAAAAATGTAAGCTCGGGTTACGTGATTTTTAAATTATTACAGTAGAAATCTATCCTATTTTACAGCTAAAACTAAACATAAATAGTTATATTACAATTTGTCCGTCCCACATATTTAAGTTATTATCATTATTTGTCAAAAAGGAATTCAAATCCCTCATACAATTTTACTATGGCGGCCGCACGTCGATTTGAATATGCGCCGTATGAGCTCTGTCATTATCTGTCTTACGCTCGGTGCAGTCGTACGCAATGTCTATCCTAATACGGTAGTTGTCGCTATAAATAAAAAATATCAAGACTAGATCGCCTTGTTGCTATGTCATTGATTTTAAAAGTATCTTTATCAGAGTTTATTGCATAGATTTCGAACTGTATGTACTCGCCGCCGCGATTTCTGAATTGTCTTTCTTGAAAGAAAAAAGAAGGCAATTTTCATCGAGACAGACTTATACAATTTATTCGGTAGTAGTAAATTTTTTTAGTTTGAAATTATAACTGCCGCACTAGGAATAATTCCTGTATCGCGGGTACTTTACCAACATACAAACAACGGACACAATGAACATCCAGACTCGGAACAACCATTTGTGGATCACACAAATTTTTGTCCTGTGTAGGATTCGAACCCACAATGCTCGGCGCAGTGGCAGTGTCGAGGCGACAACTTAAAACCAAAACGCCATCTATGCAATCAAATATAGATTAGTCTTGTCGATACAGTCAAATATAACTTAATATACAGTTGTTCACAACATGACTTCTCATAGCATTATCGTATTTTTCCAAATAGTATCTTATCTTATTTCGGGGGCCAATCAATATAGACCGGCGACACTTCGACCCAGTGGGATCTCTTGTGTCGGCCCCGAGATCTATCCCTGAGCTATCTCCCTATGAATGTACTGCATCAGTTGCAGCGTACAGTTAAGAGGGAGAAGCCTGAAGTCTTCAGGGTTCGGATATGCCAATCCCATCAGACCCATCCTTAGTCCAGCCAACGCGTCACATTCACACAGTAGGTGTGATATGGACTCGTCCTGTTTACCACTGGCTCTGCAGATCAAATTGTTTGCCAAACTCAATCTGCACAGGAAGTCGTTGGTGGCAAAATGACCAGTGAACGTTCATGTGAGCAGGCGTATTTGACCCTTATTGTACCCGCAGAACTTCCGGGTGAAGCCCGTGGCTCTGTTTGCAATGAATTTCTTAGAGTGTTCCACACCTCTAAGGGCCATTCCAAATAGTTAATATATTTTGTACATTCTGCACATTTCAAATCAAAGTCAACAAGAGCGAAAGGTCAAAGTTTTTAAACAGGCATCATAAAATCAGCAACTTGTGTAATTGGTTTGTTATTGCCGCGTTCTTATATAACGCTTATTATTGCGTGTCATCGTGAAACGTCGTATACTTATGCGAATATAACGTCTTCACAAAGTTTATATTATAAAAAGCTGTGCCCGCAGTTTCTCCCGCGTTTATGATTACTGCGCCGCCCCGATGGGTCGTAGCGTGATGTTATATAGCCTATAACCTTCCTTGGTAAATAGGCTATCTATCAATAAAACAATTTTCCAATTAGAACCAGTAGTTCCAGAGATTAGCGCGTTCAACCAAGCAAAAAAACGACCTCTTTAGCTTTATAATATTAGATTAGATTATAAATATTTATCACGTGCAAGACCTCTATTGAAAAGAAACGTGCAGTGCTTGAAGGGACAGGGACAATGCCACTCAAATGTAGGTCAAATTGTCTTTATGATTCCCTATTTATTCGTATAAAATGATATGTCATAATTTAACATACCGCATCGCGCCCTAACCTATTTCTATACTATGGTACCCAAGTTATATATGCCTTATAACTTTATGCCAATCAAAATTAGGGCAAAAAGCATTAGCCTAAATAATATTTATGCCTACTGAAATAGTATGCCAGAAACCAATTATGTCAAAGTAAAATTATGACATAAAAATGCCTAACTCGTTATGCCAAATTAAATAAGGACAAAAAAAAATTGTCGAATCAAAGAGTCTTTATTTATATCTATTTTGTTTATACACGCAATAACATATTAATATGTATATAAGCGTACTAAATAGCAAATTGTTACCTACTAGTCTACATAATCGGTGATGCAGAAATAAATTATTGTAGTAGCGTAAACTAAGAAATAAGATGTAGATATTATTATTAAGTAGTGTTAATCCTAACTAGTTTATGTTTTAAGCTTTCACGCCGTAACTACTCGACCGATCATTATAAAATTTCGCCTTAAAGTGTCATCATCTATCATATCATCATATCACACTTTCATCCAGAAAAAGTACGTTTTCTAATCTAGAACCTAACCTGCATTTATGTGAGCGAAGCGGGCATTTAACTAAATAAAGTTTTCACAATTTTTTAAATTGCGTACCGATCTTCTCAGATTCGAGTTGTTTTTCTGCGATGAGCAGGTGTTTTATTTTTCTGGATCCACCTTCAATAGATAGGGTGGGTAGAGCAGCGATAGCTCAGTGGGGAGACCAACAGACTGCAATGCAGAGGGTCTCAGGTTCGAACCCACGTCGCGCACCTCTGACTTTCGGCAGATATAATTATGACTTTTCGAAATTATGTGCGTATTGATTGAAAAATAATCGCCTGCTCCGTGCCTCGGAGAGCACGTTAAGCCGTCGGTCCCGGCTGCCATGAACATCTATGTAATGGCAGTCGTTATTGGGAGAGTGTCGACACAAAAGATCCCACTGGGTCGAAGTGTCGCTGGTCTGCACTGACTGGCCCCCACATAAGATTAGATTAGATTAGGGTCTAACTTTATGTCTTGTTTTTCGGAAGCATGGTAGCTCTTTTTGGCTTTGCTCTACGGCTGCTAACTATATAATATACCGATCGATCGATAAGAATCGATAAAATGAAAAATAAGATAAAAGAATCGATAGAATCGATCAAACAAACAAAATATTTAAAGCTTGATATATTTCATTTCAAATCTTGTTCTTGCATTCTCCCTTAGCCTTTCTTATGCCCAAGTCACTTGGGGTCGACTTTCCTAGTCTAACCAGATTTGACAGGATATCAGTTTTACACGGAACGGCTGCCACCTGACCTCCACAACCCGGAAGCTAACGATACCCTAAGGCTAGACCAGTGTCAGGATATTATAGGGGACTGACTTTCCCAATAACGACTGCCATAGATGTTCATGGCAGCTGGGACCGACGGCTTAACATGCTCTCCGAGTAATCTTGTACTTGCATAAAATTCATAAATGATTTAAGTAAAAGAGATAATTTCAGTCAGCGTAGGAAGCAAACCCTACCTCTATGGGTAACTGACGACTCTATACCTACGTAACGAATTATAAAATAAATTATAAAAAGAATATTGGATCGCATATTTTATGTATAATTCTTAGAAGGCTCCTTCCGTCATATGAATAAAAACTAGAATCGTATGTAGGATCTAAATATACGTACATCATACAAAGTACAGCCAGTTAGACTTCGAACTACGAACTACTCATATGTTATAATAATTGTCTTTTTAAGAACACGAGAACACATCTTCATCAACAATTATCTGCTATTTGTATCATTTTGTTACATCGCAATTGTATCCCACACTTCTAATAGCCACATAATCATTTCAAACAACTTAATAATACTATTAAATATAAAACTAATTATTAATTATTATTGTGGTTAGTAACAAAAACTTGTGAAAAGGAAACTTCCACTGTTATTAGTGACGTAAAAAGGCGTCTCTTTTTTTCTGTCGACAGAGCACTTATGCGTAATCGTCCATCATTCTAGTAATATGCATTTTAAGCGTGTAAGGCCGATAACAAAAGTGTTTAGCTTATACATTTTTAAGGCGCGTTTAAAGTTGTATGCTTAAGTGAATATGGTGCAATCGTGGCAATACGACTAAAACAAAATAAAAAATGTCGAGTATGTGCAAAAAAGCTACATTCATAATTATCAAATAGGATATTTTGCAAATTTGAGTCCACACATGATTTCATAATTCAATCATGCTCATCATCTATTATATCAATATAAGGATAACTCAAAAACTACTGTTCAGATCTTGATCTTATTTTGGAACCACAAAAGAAGCACCAGCTTCCAAATAAAAATTAATAAATCAAAATCGGTTCACGTAAGAAAAAGTTCTGAGATAACACACATAAAAATATACCGTCGAATTAATAACCTCCTTTTTTAGATATTTTTGTGCTACCCACACTCCTCACTTGGCAGGCTATCTAAAATGTAGGTATATTCAATTCAATTCAAAACATTTATTTGCAGACTATTCGGTCCATAGAGTGTTAGTATTACAAAAGGATAACTTAAAACTATGTTAGTAACATACACACAAAAATAAAATGATAAAAATACACAAGAAACAATATGGATCCTGATCCACTGTCTCCATATAGGACTATGGATGCAGTCCGCAATCACTTTCAGGTAGCTGTTGGGACTTTCCCTCACCCTTCGCATCAGCGATGCTGCTCTCTTACGAATAATGGCGTGAAAGCCATCTACTTGTGCTTCAGCGAACATCGCTGACGCACTGCAGAAGCGAGGCAATCCCATCAGCAACCTGAAAGCATTGTTATATTGGACCCGCAGGGCACCGACGCCCCGCTGCGTATAGTTGGTCCACAGACTGCATGTATAAAAACACTAACAATATGCCCTAAAAAGTGTCTTCTTTACATCTTTAGAGCATCGGGCAAATCTGCGTGCCAGAATATTGCAACGAGTGTATAACTAGAGTCGTCACACAAGACAGGTTACCAGGATAATCCTCAGATTACATAAGACAACGCGTGTTAAATACCCACCCATAGTTTTTTCGTGCGTAATAATAAGTCAGATACACAGTCAGACAAGCAATTACGTTTCTCTTTTTGCGCCGTACTTAGATACATAACCATAATATTAACGTTTTTACTTAACACCGTGTTTTTATAATAAATACTGTTTACTAATGCTTATGTATGTATGTATCTTATGTGGGGGCCAGTCAGTGCAGACCGGCGACACTTCGACCCAGTGGAATCTTTTGTGTCGACACTCTCCCAATAACGACTGCCATAGATGTTCATGGCAGCCGGGACCGACGGCTTAACGTGCTTTCCGAGGCACGGAGCAGGCGATAATTGTCAATCAATACGCACATAATTTCGAAAAGTCATATAACTTCCGAAAGTCAGAGTTGCGCGACGTGGGTTCGAACCCGAGACCTTCTGCATTGCAGTCTGTTGGTCTCTCCACCGAGCTATCGCTGCTTACTAATGCTTACGCGCCACCAAATCCGACGTAATTTATATAAACATAATTTATTTTACAGCACACGATACTTGTTTTACAGTATTGTAAATAACCTATGTCAGTAATTATTTGATTCTCAGTTAGCTGCTGAACAAACAATTATATGGAATTTGAGCCCAGTATCGAGTTCGGGCGATCGATCGCTTATTACTTAGGGCTGTCGATATAGTCAATTTACTTAGCATCGTGGCTGAATGTCCTCAAAGTATTATGTATGCACAAGCAATAAATCCTGTGTCGCGGATAATTTTACTGAGAATGATACACGATGACACCGGCCGTGGTCACAAGCTGACTCTCACAGTGGTCACAGTCAGCTTGTGACCACGGCCGGTGTAACCTGGTCGAAACGTCAAGCATAAAAAAGGTAAATATTATGCATGATCGCGTTAATACCCGTTACATATTATATATATAGATACATACATAGTCTTAACGACTATATTTCCGTAGGGCCAGGCAGAGTTTTATTACAGCCACATTTAACCGGGGTTGGTTTGGCTTTCACGCTGTAGGGGAAGAGCCTACTGCTGTTTACTGGGTACTGTTCCATATGCCAGGCTACCTCTTTCATTCTTTAATAAGAGAAGCAGTACAAACATTAGACGGCAAAACAACTTAATTAAAAATATTAACACATGCGGTGTTTACCTTTAAGTGTTTGTAGCACTAATGTCATAATTGTTGTAAATGTATATTCTAATATTGTTTTTTGTGTATACAAACGTTGGTGAACCTAAATAAATAAATAAATAAATAAATAAATAAAAACACTAGGCACAACTATTTAACTTTGTGGAGCACACAAATTTTGGTAAAGAGCATATATTGAACCCACAGCATTTTGCGCGGTTTAACCAGGTAGCTGTTTAAACCATTGCACTACATGTGTAGTCGTTGTTTTACTAAAAACACACACGGTCATTTTTACGACGTATGATTGATAAGTTGATAACCCTAGCCATGCCACTCGCGTATTCGAGGAATTAGCCCCATTCCGTTTAAGTATGCATCGAACAATGCTATTGTGCCACATTTCCAGTTTTCTGGAGTACGTAAACTTTCAAGGAAAGTAACTTTGTTTGTCATATAATCACGATTTATACTAACACTTACTTTTATCAATATAATTTTCTAAGGGCGATGCCTATTGGCAGAACAGCACGGTTAGGTTAGTAATTTCATTAAGCATTGAGAACTCTTTATTTCTTTTTGATATTAATTGAAGTGAAATCCATCTTGTTATCTTTATTATCTGCAATTCTGCTTCGTATGTTATTGAAGAACTCACCAAAGTACATTGAAGGCATTCTAGTGTAGCCTATAATTACTTGTCTTGAACAATCTACATCTTTTAAGGTTCATATAAACAGGAGTCTTGGTTTCAATCTGAAAACCAGCAACCTTCTTGGAGCGCTAGGCATGAGTTGATGCTTGACCCGTTTGCTTTGGTATCGCAATAATTTTGTATAATGTTTACAAATTGCTGTTATACTGAAAACAATAAACTCTATTCTATTCTTTTAATACCAGGCTAGTAATACGCAGTAGTTGGTGACCTTAAGAAATAATTAAAATAGGATGTAGGGAACAGAACAGTTTCTATCTGTTTTTGTTCCGGTATAACGTAGCTCTTTGTCAATGGGATTTAATATGGTATTTGGTAGATAGAAGTTCAATTTACGCGAATATTATTCATTGAAATTAAACTGTTATATACGGATTTTTCTGCGTAAATAGAAACACCAATGATTAAATTATGTTCGGGTACTTTGAAATAACTACACTGGAACATTGAGACAACTGCCATCTTAGTCTCCCCGTGACCATGGCTGCTGAAAAGCAACCGAAACGTCGGGGAAAGTGTAAAAATAAATTAAATCTAAATAGTTTAATAATAATTTAATTAGCTTAAAAATTTGTAAAGTTTAATAGTAGTAGTAGTGTAACAATTTTCAAAATTTTGTAATCAAGTGTCAAATAAACAACGCGATAAAATCCGTATATAGCAGTTTAATTTCAATAGAAGTTCAACTTAAAAACTTAGGTATATTTTATGTGACTTTGAGAACGGTTTAAGATAATATAATGCATAGTGATATTAGCATAAATGACATCGTGAGCAAAGTCCACGAGGACTAAATCGCAAGCAAATGCTTTGTATTATAAATTGGAAGTATAAATAAACAAACTGAGAAAAATCTACACAAGATTTCATCAAGATTATTATCTTGACGTATATATTATAATAATCAAGAAAGATCTTTTGCTATTAATCTTATTCATATTATAAACAGAGTAATAAACTATTCATAATTATAACTTCTGCCTTCGATTTTGTCTGTATAGGTTAAGGTTCACTTGCAATTTAATTTACTTAAATTACACTATGCACAATGTTGGGAAGTCAGTACCCTCTAACATCCTGACACTGGTCTAGCCTTAGGGTATCGTTAGCCTTCGGGTTGCGGAGGTCAGGTGGCAGCCGCTCCGTGTAAAAACTGATATCCAATCAAATCCGGTTAGACCAGAGAAGCCGACCCCAAGTGACTTGGGAATAATAAAGGCTAGGGAGAGGAAGACACTATGCATAATGTATTTGAGCCTTCAAGACGGAATTAGATGCAACCTAGGTTTAGAAAATTACCAATGTTTTTAAATATCACATCAATTCGTTTATCGGTTTGTCTGTGATGTTAGCACAACAAGCTAAGACTTGTTAGAATTAATTATTGTTTCGAATTAAGAGGTCTTTTAATTGTCTAAGTTCTCCCAAATATTTCTTATGTATATACAGCAAAAAGTTTGTAACAGTTTTGTTATAGTATAAATAGATTTAGAAACGCCTTATTTACTCCGAGAAATACTTTCCGCTTATGTTATATTTACATAATTATAATATATACGTCATGTTTGCACTTTTTATATACAGGTTGTCCCAGAAGTCGACGTCAAGCCGGAATCAGGTAACAGGCTAAGTTATAATAGCCATCAGAAAAATATAAAAAAATATCTAAGTTACGTTTTAAACATTATTCGAGATTACATAACAAAAAATAATAATTCGGAAAGTAAATATCTGTAGTAACAGGAGTGAATAGACCGTCACAGAATGTAGAATTTTCGATTTCTTTTAAAATGCCTATAATTTTTAAAATATGTATCTTAGATTTTTTTATGTTTTCTGATAGCTATTATAATTTAGCTTCTTACCTAATTCCGGCTTGACGTCGACTTCTGGGACATTCTGTATAATACTTATGTCATGTAACAATTGGTTCACGAAAACACATTTGTACCCGCCTGTACTTTACTAAAACTGACAACTTTACTCCGAGCCGTCAAATTGCGACCTTATGTCACAACAAACATGAGTGACAGTTCGTTTGTTTGTACGCACTCTTCTCCAAAACGGTATAAATGATTTTGATTGTCTTCGACAGTTTGTATAGTTCTTTTGTGCATCAAGGCAAAGGCTTTTCGTTAACCTTGAGTCATAGAGGTAGTTATTTAGACGGAAATGTTTCAAAATATTAAGCTGTGGGAATATATTTAAACGATAATTAATGTAGGAAGTTGTTTTGTCATTTGTATTGTGATTTAAGGAATTTATGTTTGGAGGTTGATACGCAATCGCATTACGTCTGATCATTTAAATAAATATCAAGTTGGAGACCGTAGGGCTGCCACGCAAAGACCTCGAATTCCATCCTAATTAAGACATGGACCTCAGATATTTCGGAGTTATGTGCGTATTAAATTGTTAATCGCGCGCTCGTTAAACGGTGCAGGAAAACATCGTGAAGAAACCTGCAAGTCTTTTAAAATGTTTTGTGTTAAAATGTTAAGTGACAGCAGCGACCCTACAGAACAGATTCGTAATTCGTTGGACCGCCGGCTCATAGATCAAAAGCGAATTATTGATCTTGACCTTGATAGCTATTTAGTTGAGAGGTAGCTAAGCATTATTTCACTCAAACCGTATTTCATGTAAGTATAACTGATGCATACATTTGATAAATAAATAAATTTAATTTCATTAATCTATACTTACTAATAATATAAAGCTGAAGAGATTTTTTATTTATTTGTTTGTTTGGTTGAATGCGCTAATCTCAAGAACTACTGGTTCGAATTGAAAAACTCTTTCAGTGTTGGATCATAAATGGAAAATGTTCCAACAACGGGAAAAATCTCTTATGTGCACCAGAGTGTGCGCGGGTCAGCTAGTTAGCAATAATTTTATAAGTATGTTTTTGGCTATACTCCATGGCACTCCCTAGGAGGCACAGCGGTAATAAATGCGTCTCCTAGATCTGAGTGGTCTTTAATCGCCGGGTCGAGTCGCGAAGTATTATTGGATTTGTCAGTCAAGAAATATTCAGTAGCAGCTCAGAATATGGAACTGAGCTGAATAGTCTGCATGACTCGCCTCCCAATAGGTGGGATCTAAACTCATAGCTAGTGGAATGTATATAATATAATATAATATTCTATCACATACATACAACACCATCTAGCCCGAACTAAGCAGAGCTTGTACTATGGGTACTAGACAATGGATAAACATACATATATACTTTTTTTTTGTAAATACGTACTTATTATACATAGAAACACCCAGTCCAAGATAAACATCCATGTTCATGCACACAAATGTTTGACTTGTGCGGGATTCGATCCCGTGACCTCAGGCGTGGCAGTCGGTTACACTAACCACTACGCCATCGAGGCCAACCATGTGGGTGTAAAGGATCTGGTTATTCCCTGGGGATATAAAAGAGGCTATGTTATGTATGTATTTCAATTTGAAGAAATTTGTTATGTTTGAAGAAGCATACATACGAAGTTTGTCACACATAACTGTCGAGTGTTGGGCGTTCAATCACGATATAGTACAAAAATGGTGCAGTAGTTAGAGCAGCGATAGCTCAGTGGGGAGACCAACAGACTGCAATGCAGAGGGTCTCGAGTTCGAACCCACGTCGCGCACCTCTGACTTTCGGAAGTTATATGACTTTTCGAAATTATGTGCGTATTGATTGACAATTATCGCCTACTCCGTGCCTCGGAGAGCACGTTAAGCCGTCGGTCCCGGCTGCCATGAACATCTATGTAATGGCAGTTGTTATTGGGAGAGTGTCGACACAAAAGATCCCACTGGGGCGAAGTGTCGCCGGTCTGCACTGACTGGCCCCCACATAAGATAAGATAGTTTAAAAATAATTGTGTTTCACAAATAGTTGTTCCGAGCCTGGATGTTCTTTGTACCGGTTCATTGAATATTTGTTAAATCAACTGCGGTACAGGATTAACTCCAAGTGAAGTCCTTCACCCTTACCCTTTATTATTCCCAAGTCACTTGGGGTCGGCTTTTCTAGTCTAACCGGATTTGACTGGATATCAGTTTTTACACGGAGCGGCTGCCACCTGAACTCCGCAACCCGAAGGCTAATGATACCCTAAGGCTAGAACAGTGTCAGGATATTAGAGGGTACTGACTTTCCCAATAACGACTGCCATAGATGTTCATGGCAGCCGGGACCGATGGCTTAACGTGCTCTCCAAGGCACGGAGCAAGCGATAATTGTCAATCAATACGCACATAATTTCGAAAAGTTATATAACTTCCGAAAGTTATAGGTGCGCGACGTGGGTTCGAAGTCAAGACCCTCTGCATTGCAGTCTGTTGGTCTCCCCACTGAGCTATCGCTGCTACTTTGCGTTAAATCCAAGTGAAGTGGTTGCCTTTAAAAAAAACGTACCTATGCCTTATTTGGGTACCTTAAAACAAAGTCGTGGATTCCTATTTATAGTTATAAATACGTGAAGGTACAGAACAGCTAGTTTCAACAAAGGATTCGATCACGATGTTCGAGTTCGTTGCACCACCGCCTCGGCTAAAGCGTGCTATTTATATTCTAATCCCGTTCCTACCAAGTACTTACACACATAACGTATGATCGTATAGGTTCACGGATTGCCTTTGAAAGAACCAAAGTGACCATGGGTATATTACCATAAATGATTCTTCCGTAATTACTAACACCTTGTCCGAATTTTTATGGCTTTTTCATGTACCTGATGGGTAATTGTCAATCGTGTGTGCGATTCCAGATTAAGTTAAAAATATATCTATTTTTCTGTCTGAATGCCTTTGAATGCCAGAAGACCCATCTGTTGTCAAATGGGGCGTAAATATGTTTACCGAAATGTTGGTGTGAAGTACCTAACTCTTTGAGTATGTATACCTGCATTATCAATACATAAATGAACTCACGTATTTATATATGAGGAGATAGGCAGATATGTATTACACCAACATTTTATTAGTTATGTTTTAAAGTCCCACATAAAAGGGAACGAGATATATTTCCAGACTCTCAGCTGCTACTACCTAATCTTTTCCTGGTCCGAGAAATAAACCCGAGACCTCACGATATAATGCAAACTTATTTATTTATTATTAAATACAAATTAACAACATTGTGGTATACACCAAATAGTTGTACAGTTAAAAATATTATTAACTGTTATTTCCACACATAATATACAAGATATTAATGAATTATTATTGCATCTGCTTATATTAGTAAAATAAAAACATAAATAATTAACTAAACATCCACCAGCATACAAAATCTCATACAAGGGCGACAAACACCAATCCCGAAGCAAACAGATCACACACTGATTCTGATGTCAGAAGCATATTTAAAGTAAACAAATCTTATGTTAGAGCCAACGAGGCCGACTATACCTTGAAGTGTACAGTTCCTTGAACCGCATCTTCTTCTGAAGGGCATAATATAAAATTGCATTATACCGTTAACGCTTCAGGGTATTGAGATACAAGGCTAAGATCGTGCAAAGCATAATTGGATTAACGGCTATAGCCTGAAACTATTCGATAAATTGCGACATTGCAGACCAGCAACGAAGGCTTTAATTTCATTCGATCGTTTTCTATTAAGGTTCGCGTTTATACCTTGCTGGTAAACAATTGACTAGGTGAATTTTTCTGTCTAGACAAAATATATTTCCCTTTAGATATTTCTTCTTCTTCTTCTCTCTTAGCCTTTATTATTCCCAAGTCACTTGGGGTCGGCTTTTCTGGTCTAACCGGATTTGACTGGATATCAGTTTTTATACGGAGCGGCTGCCACCTGACCTCCGCAACCCGAAGGCTGACGATACCCTAAGGCTAGATCAGTGTCAGGATATTAGAAGGTATTGACTTTCCCAATAACGACTGCCATAGATGTTCATGGCAGCCGGGGCCAACGGCTTAACGTGCACTCCAAGGCACGGAGCAGGCGATAATTGTCAATCAATACGCACATAATTTCGAAAAGTCATATAACTTCCGAAAATCAGAGGTGCGCGACATGGGTTTGAACCCGAGACCCTCTGCATTGCAGTCTGTTGGTCTCCCCACTGAGCTATCGCTGCTACTTATTATTATTCTTTTATATTTCTTCTTCTATAGATACGAAAAACACAGATCCGGTACAACTACTTGTAGATCATACAATTTTTTATACCGTACGGCGATTGGACGTACAACACTTGACATGTTGCCGACTCGTATCAAACAAGCCCAGAGTGCTTAATATAGCAAAGATCTACTTCACTGCAGGGTTGCTGGACTTCATTACTTCTGCCTTATATTTAATTCCTTTACTTTTAGTCAGCGCCTTGCAAGTGATAACCCATTTCTATCAGGCGGCCTTTATGCGGTTTTAGTATGTTTAGGCTTTTCCTTTCATGCTAACACGGGATCAATACTCACGATGCCGAGTCTTAAAAGAATAACGCTAAAAAGACAAAGATAATATTTGGAAACTGCTGATGGTACAGCGCCTTTTTCTTTTAGTATCTAGAAACTCTACTCAGTGCACAAAACATCGTATATCACATGGCTGTTTGGCTGCGATCTTCAAAAGTCTAAAGGTACTTTCTTATTACTTCTGGTTGAGCAAAATTCAAGGCTTAAAGCAAAGGGCAAGGAGAATACTTACACGAAAACCAGTTAATTATTGTTTTATGCACGGTTCATGCCGTAAATAAATTATGCACAGCTTTGAAATTTATATAGGGTAGGTATTTCATAACACATTTGTCATTTATTTACATCAAATAGAACGACTTGCGCCAATTATACTATTTAATAATATAATATAAATTTAAAATTTAGCATTCACGCATTCTGCCCATAGTACATACCTCATACATTCTAATAATAATACTTTCCATTCATCCGCAAAAATATCAACTTCTGGGTTAAAGTTCAAGTCTATATGTTTCAAAAAGTATTGGAATTAAACTCCCTACTTTGTACGGATTTTGTCACGTTGTTAATTTTAAAACACTTAGGATGCCACAACAAGGCTCATCACGTCATAAAAAGTGCCGAAACATGCCATTAAATTTGACAGTGACGCCTTGCAATAATTGTAACCGATATACTTAACCGCGATGGGGTCAAGGTAAAGACAACATGAACGAAATGCCATACGTAAGGTTTCACTCAAACCTGTTATTTTATATGTGCTAATACGTTATATGCCTGCATAATGTTGTTCGTTTTATGTAGTTTTATTGAAACTATTGCCGATTTATACGTGGTTTTGATATGTAGAATCGAATTAGATATTACTAGGCGGCACCCTCGGATAGCCCTTCAGAGAAGTTTAGTATTGGAATAATTGGGATGAGCAATCCGATAATACGTTGCGGGTTCCTCACTTTACAATATATTTTTTTAAATTAGTCTTTCCCTTGCTTGGAATAATTCTTATATTGCAAACATTTAAGCAACATACACAAAGAACATCCAGATTCAGAACAAATATTTGTGTATCTCCAAATTTTAACCTTTAATCACGTGGTATCTAAAACCATATCTGACACAATGTGGGTAAAACACAATTCTACCTATTCATTCGTAATAAATTGGGTCTGCGATTTTGTTTAAATTTATATACTAGGGCGAGCCAGTGGCTTCTTTGTTGTCGGTTGTTCTCTCATCATTCCAGAAGTAATATCAGAAAAACAGCTAAGCCATTGCCTACGCTAAAGAAAGGAGGAACTACTATTCGGCTTTCAGTCAGTACGGAAACCTCCTAGGCGACTGAAAGAGATAAAAAGTTGATAACAACCCGTTCCGAGGCAGTAGACATTTATATTTTTGAAGAATATCATGGAGTTCACCTAACATAACAGTAATTCATGCTCAATACACCTGTAATTAGTTACACATTTGGTTAGACGCAAAATGCTTTTCGCAAAATGCATTTAGGTTAGGTTCAGGATTAAAGATCTTTATTATCACTAAGACAATTCGTCATTTATGTGATGAGATAACAAATTTAAAAAAAATAACATTTGAATATCCGTCGTCGCATTCACTAAGCTTAAATATAACATCACATGCCAAGTGAAGTGGTTGTATAAACAACTTAAACAATCTTGAATCACGAATAATTTTGAATGTAGGTTAAGTTACACTGCGTAAAACTTTGTATGAAATATTGTAGTAACTGCTGGTGAATCTGAATAAATACATATCCCTGATATTCCATAACAGTCTAAAAATAACATAGGACACATACAAACAATATCTTTCTTGTTTGACAAACATTTAAATATCTTAAACTCACATTACCGAATTCTACGACCGTTTCATACATTCACTCATGAATTATTGATACACATATTATGCTAATTCATATAATTTTATAGTTTTTGGTTTAGCATTATATTTAAGGTCGTTAAAGGTACGTACGCAAACAGTGTTCGGCCTTGGACGGAACATTGGCCTATTTTGCCAAAAACTGGCACTTTAATGGCATGTTAGCCTGACCAATTGCCAAGTGAAGTGGCACCTGATTTAATTTGCCTTTCACATCGGTTTGATAATTTCCGTATCGTTACTTTGAAAAAATAACACACTATTGATAATTTAAGGTCTTACTCGGTCGAACCTGCTATTTGCGTCATAAGGTGTCATAAACTTAACTAATATGTATTTTATACATCGTTCTCTGACAAGTCGTAGTTAGGGGCATAACTTTATATAAAATATCGAGAGGCCACAGATCATAGTAAATTAAAATGTTATTACTGAATAATGCAATAGACTGTACCTAATAAAATTTTAATGACGCGAGAGTCATCTAAAATAAACTATTTTAATAAAAAAAAGACTACTCCTGCTTTTGAAATAATAGTGACGCAAACACAAACACAAACATTCAAACAACGAACACAAAGAACACCCAGACCCGGAACACTATTTACGAATCAGACAAATTTTTGTCCCGTTTGGGGGGTCGAATCCACAACGCGCAGCGCGGCGTAGCGAGGCGACCACTTAAACTAATTTAACTTGCAATGGATTAGTAAACCAAAACTGACGGATATTTTCTTTAGCTACTGTTAATAATACAGTTGGTGTTAAGTGTCCTTAGAGACCGTTGTTTGAATGTTTACTTTACATACATTACACCCCCGCGACACAGAAATTATTCCTAGTATGTATGTATCTTATGTGGGTGCCAGTCAGTGCAGACCGGCGACACTTCGACCCAGTGGGATCTTTTGTGTCGACACTCTCCCAATAACGACTGCCATAGATGTTCATGGCAGCCGGGACCGACGGCTTAACGTGCTCTCCGAGGCACGGAGCAGGCGGTAATTGTCAGAGGTGCGCGACGTGGTTTCGAACACGAGACCCTCTGCATTGCAGTCTGTTGGTCTCCCCACAGATCTTCCTAGTAAGTAAGTTGTTCAAGGGACCCATAATAAAATGTTGCGGGTCTCAATCCTTACCGACAATGTCATTGACGGATGACAAAGATGGCGTAGTAGTTCAAATGGTAGCTTCGCCACTGATACTATGCCGAGTGTTGTGGGTTTCAATCCCACACGGGACAAAACTTTGTGTGATCCAGAAATCGTTGTTCTGAGTCTGGGTGGTTCTGTGTGTCCGTTGTTTAAATGTTGGTCCCCCGATACACAGGATTTATTTCTAGAGCGGCAATTGTCTGTTTTTAAATCAAATCAAATCAAAATCAATCAAATCATTGGGAAGCTGGGGCATCCCCAGGTTTCATGGAGCCGGCGCTAGAGATCTTAGCACTGTCCTACTAATCTAGTCTAGACTTACTATTATAAAACTGTTACAGGGTTGTAATAATATTCTATGTTCTGTAATAATATTCTACCATATACACACAACACCATCTAGCCCAAACTAAGCAGAGCTTGCACTATGGGTTCTAGACAATGGATAAACATAAATATTATTATATACTTTTTAGTAAATACTTACATATTATACCTACATAATAATAATAATAATTTATATATTTCTCCCAGTTGACAAAAAAGTTATTAAGTACTAAACCTACACTGTTTTGATGACACAGCAGTGGGAGACTGGTTTCCAAATTAGGTTAAAAACCTGTGTGATGGATAACCAGCTACCAACCATAGTATCTGTGAAGTGTGAAGATATTTCTGAGAACTAAGAATTAAAAAAATAGCAGCGATAGATTTGTGGAAAATTGTTGGACTGCCACGCAGAGGTCTCGAGTTCCATCCAAAGGCACGCATCTCAAATTTTTTGAAGTTATGTGCGTTTTAAATAGTTAATTATCACTTGCTTTAAGGGTGAAGGAAAACATTGTAAGGGAACCTGTATGTCTGAGAGATCTTCATAAAGTTCTTGAAGACATTTGAAGTCTGCCAACCCACACTGGATCAGCGTGGTGGACTATGGCCTAACCCTTCTCACGCTGAGAAGAGGCCCGTGCCCAGCAGTGAGACAGTTAAATACAGGGCTGATATTATTATTTGTTTCTCTTTCACAGGTATTTCCCTAATACATATATAATATGTAACGGGTATTAACGCGATCATGCATAATGTTTACCTTTTTTATGCTTGACGTTTCGACTAGGTTACACCGGTCGCAGCACCAGTCAGCTTGTGACCACTGCCAGTGTGATGCAACATGAACGTTTAAAAGTTAATTTCCCTAATACGTTAGGAAAATACCCGGCCCTTTGGGAGGCTTACACGGAGACATGAGTTCAACGTGAAAAGGCCCTTCGAGAGTTTTAAACAAATGTGGGATGGAACACCTACAGCGACACTAACCGCAGCAGGAGTAGGACTATTGCTACGTACGGATTCTAATATAAGGGCTATGGTGTTTGATGGACTGGTATATTGGTATTTATGGATGATAAAACATTATTATTATTATAATTTGTATCAACGATTTAGAGAAGTCTGAATCCATATCAATATTTTATTAGAAATGTTGTCTCTCTCTTAGGCACTTTAACAGATGGACACGAAAATTACTGAACAGATTTTGATGCGGTTATTGTAATAAACTGTAGTTTAGTGGTTTGGAGTTCAACTTAAAATATATTCCGCGTTTCATCAATAGGTCCTGCAGCCGCCGGAGATACGGTGCACAGCCTACATAGACTGCATTGTGTAATACACGTAAATTAACTCGAGGCCAAAACGTTATATAAAATGTGTAAGTTTGAATACTTGTTACTTCTATATCAAATTTATTACCTATTATCATAAAATATATACATAATTATATAATACTGTACCGAAGATAATCACTATACCGAAAATTAATCCGTACAGATAGACAGACGTACAAAAAAACATCAAACATTAATTGTTGTTAATGTTTTTGTAGTAGGTATGTATACAAAAAAGGCGTCAGAGGTTAATGAAAGTTATTCATCTCCAGCAAAAACCAGACACTTTGATTTTATTTCTATGCATGTATGTGATCTGCATTCTCGTGATAGAGGTCCTTATATGTATAACATGCTCAGTCTTGATTTTTTTACAAGGTATAATGCTAATTAATCTTACTTTACTTGTTATATTTTAGATGTTTAATTGATAAAATAATTATTGACCACGCATTGTTATTTAAGAATTAGTCGTGGAGACATATCATTGGCTCTCTGTTGCATATTTTTTTACACTATTATGTATTTTGAAGCTGTTGGTCTTCCTAATAAATAAATAAATAATTATAGTTAATTAGTAGGTAGTTAATTCAGGTAAACTCTTCTTTACAAAGACATTATTATTATCAGATTTATACGCTGAGCTGTTCAAAACTCATCAACTCAATCATTACATTCAGCATTTACATTATCCAAGTATTCTTCTTTGTGACCCTCAATTATAATCGTTCCAACTGTTGTGCGTCATAGAGGATTTAAATTGTAATTGATATCATAACTATGCTACTAAATCAGTACGCTATGTGGCAACAGGTTATTACAGCATGTGGACGTAAGCGGATATGGCTGGTTGCCTACAAAAATGTTTTACAAGACAAGAACCAAAGTTTTTGAACTCCCGCTATAGGAATAAATCCTGTATCGCGGGAAACTTTACAAACATGCAAACAACGGACACAAAGAACACCCAGACTCAGAATAACCATTTGTGGATCACACAAAGTTTTGTCCCGTGTGGGATCAAACTCACAACACTCGGCGCGGTGGTATTATAGCGGTATAAGCACTACGTCATCATTACACTCAAAGATGCTGACGTACTCAGCGTAAACTGTCTTCTGTAGCTTTAGAATCCTTACTCATCATATTAACACAACACTAGGTTAATCTTCTGTAAGAAACTACCTCGTACTGCTACAATCAAGAAGCGCTATTAAGGTGGAATTAAGCAGTTCCACCCTACAAGATATTCTGCTGATACAGCTGAACTCTCGCTCCATAAGAGAGGCAATTTTGATTATTGTATATACATAGTACATATATACATACATATTATACATCGGCCTCGATGGCGTAGTGGTAAGTGTAACCGACTGCCACGCCTGAGGTCGCGGGTTCGATTCCCGCACAAGTCAAACATTTGTGTGCATGAACATGAATGTTTGTCTTGGTCTGGGTGTTTCTATGTATAATGTGTATGTATTTACAAAAAAAAGTATATATGTATGTTTATCCATTGTCTAGTACCCATAGCACAAGCTCTGCTTAGTTTGGGCTATATGGTGTTGTGTGTGTGGTGGAATATTATTATAGTCACCCGCCAGTATACCCAAAGGGACAGGTAAGGTATTAAACCCACATTTCGCTTGATGTTCTTATATATCTCACGTAAAAGGACACGAGCATATTGCTGCCTAGTTACAGTTCACTTCATGCTGATACTTTTTTTTTATTTCACTGCCGCTGTGCCGCTTACGCAATACGTTGTAGTACATTCTCGTAATACATAAATGTGAATATTTGTAACGATGTTTAGATGTTTGGTATTCAATCACGCGTAAACACTGTTAGTGACAACATACAAATTCTGGTAAGTTCCAGCTATATCGAACGGCTTTAGATAGAATCTAGAAAGTAGAAAGGCAATGTCCTGGATTACCATATACCCTGTACAATATTTTTAACCAGGTATACAATTTTGGTATGAATAAGTTAATTATCGTTTGCTTTAACGGTGAAGTAAAATATAGCGAGGAAAGCTGCATGTCTGAGAGTTCTCCGTAATGTTCTCAAAGATATGTGAAGTCTGCCAACCCGCACCGGCCAGCGCGCAACGTGGTGGACTATAGCTAAACCTTCTCACACCTATGAAACTGTGCCAAGCAGTGAGACAGTTTATATTATACATCTCCGTGGGATTAACGCGGGTAAAACCAAGGCCATAAATAAATTAAAAGCTGATTAAATATAACTCCTGACTACAAAAAATTAATTTATTATTGTATGATAAGGGATTAACGCACGACTCATTAGGCACGGATAAACCCCGATGGTTTATTAATTAACCGAATTGACCACCTTCTGTACTGGAGCGAAGGGTCAGTGCCCGGACAAAACAAACGTGTTTAAAGCCTACAAATATTTCTTTGAATGAACTTGTTACTATGACTGGTTTAACAGCTGTTTTATTGTTTGCCCAGGGCAGGCAGTTGTGCAAGCGCCGCTAATAAGGTCTTGATTTCTAGATTGGGTGAAGTTTGACACTGGTGTGGCGCACGAATGGCGCTGTAGTTGAACCACTGCCATTCCGCCGAGTATTGTGAATTCGATACTCACACTAAATAAAAAATATCTTACATCCAAATATTTGGTCTAATTCTCTTGTTTATAAGTTTGTAAAATAGCTAACATTTCAGAGCCAATCTTTAATTTAACATTAAGTTTCTTTTGTGCAATTTTGTATTTTCTAGCTATGTGACAAAGAAACAATAAACTATTATTATTATTATTAATTTGCTTAACGTCACATGTGTATAGCAAGTGTTGGAAATACAACGCATTCCCTTCTAATGTAACGTAAAAGTCAACAAACACGTTTTTCTTTATAAGTCAACTAGTGTTTTTATTTGCCTCGGACAAACATTCTACCAAAGGACGTAAGAAAAACTAGACTCAAAATACGTCTTTGTGGATTACACAATTGATTCTCCTGTGTAAGCCCCAATCCACAGCCCTCGGGCACATTTTCACGGGCCATTCGTACAGTCAATTGTTTATTTAATACATTTTGTATTTATTTATTGCACCATATGACAAACTATCTTTACATGTGACTCTCCTAATACAATAGTGGTGTTGTGATTAAAAGAAAATATAAGTAGAACACAAAAATAAACTTAGAGAAAAATAATAAATACAATTACCCCAAATTAAATAAATTAATAACAATGGCGTAGTGGTTAGTGTAACCGACTGCCACGCCTCAGGTCGCGGGTTCGATTCCCGCACAAGTCAAACATTTGTGTGCATGAACATGGATGTTTGTCTTGGTCTGGGTGTTTCTATGTATAATATGAATGTATTTACAAATAAAAAATAAGTATATATGTATGTTTATCCATTATCTAGTACCCATAGTACAAGCTCTGCTTAGTTTGGGCTAGATGGTGTTGTGTGTATGTGATAGAATATTATTATTATTATTATTCACAACAAAATTAAAATTCTTCAAAGCCAACAAAACCAATCTTAACAAACAATAATAGACTATCATTAGGTATATGAGGTAATAAATAATACACACGTTGCGAGCTCAGTATTTGACGCACCAAATACATCCAATTTCTCGTGTACATTATTTACAGTACTTATAGCACGCGTTAAGGGGATTTAGCCAACAAATTGGTTCTGGCTCTTGGCACTACGAGTAGTGGTGGGCGCCGTCGTCTCCACACATAACGATCCGGTACAGCTGAGTATAGTCTCTCTAGCACTCCCGGATTCGTCTCTTCACCTCGAAGTAGTCTTATTAAATAAAATACTAGGGCGAACTCCCGCCGTACTCGTAATTCATTATATCCTACCATACCCAAGACAAATAAAGTACATTAGAGGATAGAGCGGGTATACGTCTGTACATATATCTATACAGTCTGTGATAAAGGTGCCGCGTGAATTTATTCTGCACCCGTTCCAACATCACCTTATATTTCGCCGCATGTGGAGCCCATATAATTGCACTGTATTCCAGGTGACTCCTGACTAGAGCATCATATAGTACTTTAACTGCTGTGATGTTGGTAAACCCTCGTGACTGTCTTAGTACAAAGCCTAAATTTCTGTACGCCGTTTTACATATATTCGTTACAGGTTCGCCAAATGTCAGTTCTCGTCATCTCTGCTTATCCCCAATACATATGTAACCGCGATGTCAATACCTACTCTATACATAAGCCAATGTTGGGCGTTGGGTGTTCAAAATAAAATATGTTACTTCACCAGTGAACTATTATAATACATAACACTTACAAACTATCCGTATGTGTGTGTAGTGGGGAAGGCGCGTCACACAGTACATTGGTCAATACATCAGCTCATCGCAACTTAATGCCGAATTATGTAATAAGATGTATACTACTCGTCTCTATTATATAGCTACACGTGACATACATACCTACATACATAGCATAAAGCGTGTGTAGTAAAGTGTATGAAATACTTTTATTTCGTATAGAAAGTATTACTCCTGAGTTATAGGGAACAAGCGTAAAGTCGTCTAGGCCCATTTCTCGGTGCTGTTATGAATAGACCGACCCAATAATTGAATACCGGACATCTCGAACACGAAAGCGCAAAAGCAAACTTACGACTGCGCCGAGCGTAAGACAGATAACGATAGAGCTCGTGCGGCGCATATTCAAATAGGCGCGCGGCCGCCATAGTAAAAGTGTATGGAGAATTTGAAGTGCTTTTTTGATAAATATGTATCTTTATTTTCAACCAATAATTTAAATATTTGGGACGGACAAATTGTAATATTACTATTTATGTTTCGTTTAAGCTGTAAAATAGGATAGATTTCTACAGCTATAATCTAAAAATCACGTAACACGTGCAAATTTACGTAATTTTAAAGGCGTAAATAATAATTAAGTATTTTAAGTTTTTAACACGGAGTAATTGTAAACACATTCATTGTTATGGTAAATGTATATTTTATATTTGTATTAAACAAAAAGCGTTGATTTTATTCACTTAACTGTGACCGCCTGTTTTGGCACATTTCGCTCGGCGCAGTCTTAAACTGGGAAATAACAGGATCGTATGACACAATTCATGAAAAGTTAACGAAGTACAAGCAAATAGTATATCAGTGTCAAATGTTATAGAGTACATTTTTGAATAACAATATTAACGAGGACATCTAGCGCTGAATAGTGCAAATCGTCAATACATACATAACTATATTTAGATAAAACATTTTAAGATAATATGTTGTAATATTAACACACAACCTATAACAAGTTATAATTCTATACTAATATTATAAAAAAGAAAGATTTCATTTTTTATTTGTTTGTTTGTAACGATTTAACTCAAAAATAAACTCCACCGACATAAGCTATACATTATGTTATAACTGTCTCCATGGCGCAGCGGTGGTGAATGCGACTGCTGTGCATGAGGTCTCGGGTTTGAACCCCAGGTCGGGCCAAAATAAAATTATTGGGTTTTCTGTTAAGAATTCTCAATAGGAGCCCGGAGATAGGAAATTGGCGGTGTAGGTCACCCCCGTGCCTCGGAAAGCACGTAAAGCCGTTGGTCCTGCGCTGTCTCTCTCCGGTAGTGTCGGATTGCCGTGCCATCGGATCATGAGAGTAAGGGAACAGAGAGTGCTCTTGTGTTTGCGCACACCAAGCGCACACGCTTGTGCACTATAATATCTCCTGCGCAGATGGTTAGTCTCCGTTAAGATTGGCCGCCATGACCGAAATTTGGTCTGGAGAACATTATTTTATAAAAAAGTACCTACTCTTAATAACACACCCTAACCTATTTTTATGCGAGCGAAGCCGCGAGCAAAAGCTCATCATTAAATAACACAAAAATATGTCTGCAAAACATCCAAATCGGCTTCTACCGCGGCAAAGATACCACTACGACGCGACAGCGGGCACAATATACATAAATATTTTTAGATTTCGAAAACACTCTTATACAACACCTTTGTCCGTCTGTCCGTCTGTCTGTTATATAACTTTCAACTTAAGAACCGTAAGAGCTAGAGAGTCGCGGTCATCGCCATTCGACTCAGCATAGTCGATATACCCCGAAATAACTATGACCTTTGACCTCTGAACTCAAGTGACGTGATAACACGTGACCTTTGCATATTACTTGAACCGTTTTTCGAACTCGTAAGATTTTCGGCAATTCATTGCCGATTCTCACTTGTCGTAATTAAATATGTATTTTTCTTCTACCAAGATAATGCAAGCATCGGATTGCCTGATAATTATGGCATTGCAGTGCTAGGGGAGTCACTTAAGCCTCCGTCTACCTAAGTAGGTCTGAAACTTTGAAAAATAAAACTTGAGATGTTTTTAGACTACGATATTCTAAGTATAAGCCGGAGGTATACCACGATCCAGCTGAACCGTGCCTTAAAAAGTACACTGTTCATACACCGTTAGTCCTGTCAGATTGCTGTCATTTCGAACTACTTATAATCTATACTAATATTATAAAGCTGAAGAGTTTGTTTGTTTGGTTGAATGCTAATCTCAGGAACTACTGGTTCGAATTATAAAAATATTTTTGTGTTGGATAGCCCATTTATAGAGGAAGGCTATAGGTTATAACATCACGCTGCGACCAATAGGAGCGAAGCATCAAAGAAAAATGTTGCAAAAGCGGGGAAAATTGTCTTATGTGAAGCAGACGAAGCTGCGCGAGTCAGGTATTATTTATATACACAGTGAGGGAATATTCTACGACTTTTATTCTTTTAAAGGTGCTCCCTCACTTGGAGCTTTCGCCTGTAATGTAACGTTTCAGATTCGATTTTGAGCATTACATTACAGTATTGCCTCCCAGACATGACGAACATTCGCCTGTAATGTACATTTCAGTTTTGATTGAGCATTACATTATAATACTGCCTCCCTGACTGACGAGCATTCGCCTGTAATGTAACATTAGATTCGATTTTGAGAATTTAGTTGATTCCCCAATGTCAGACGAAGCGGTCGTTGTGCTGAGCGCGTCTTCTCTTTGTCCCAGGCCATTACGTAAATTCAATTTCGAAACAAAACAACAGTATACGTGCGTTCACTTCACTGCCATGTGGGCCACTGATCACGCGCGTCCGCCACATGCTCAATTTCAAGTGATGCGCATTGATGTTACAAGTTGTATCAAAATATTACATTTTCCCTCACTAACGTAATGCTCGAATCTGTAACATTTCAGTTTGCGCACTGTAATGCTCGGTTCTCCTCCCTCACTGCTGTAATGCTCGACTCTGTAACGTTACATTACAGGCGAATGCTCCAAGTGAGGGAGCACCATTAAAGACAACATCCGCATTAGGCTGAATTACTGTTTATATGTTTGTAAAATACCTCGCCATTCAGGGGTAATCCCTAATTTGTTTAAAGCCTTGGGAATCCCTTCTCATGTAGGTAACATAAAAGTTTCCTTATTATATACTAGCTGTTGCCCGCGACTTCGTCCGCGTGGACTTTAATTTATTACTCAATACCTGCTTTTAATTTGCTATCTAATTTTAATATATAAAACTACAACTAAAGAAATTAATAAGTCTAACTACACCTATATAGGTGTAGTTAGCTATATACATATATAGCTAATACTTAAAAACTACCTACTATATCTAAAGAATTATATCTTTTGAATGAAATGTCCGATTTTAATAATTCAAAAAGTATTTTCCGGGTATTGAAACGGTCTCTAATAAAATATCATTTAATGGGATAAGGATTAATACAGAGGTATGAATAATATGGTTTGATTATTGTTGCCACTTTTATCAACTTTTAAAATGTAAAAAAGTAGTTATAGTAGCATAACTACAGTAGCTGGACATATGGTATCGTGGCCGTTTTTGTAGATATTGATACGTTCTATAATACTGTAGAACATTTTTTTGTTCTATCATCAATAGTTTTCGCAGCGCACGTGATGACAGATTTTTTATGACAAATTTTTTAACACCTTGGGTTATATTATTGCATTTTTATTAAAGATACCTATTTTTTTGAAAATGTTATATAGCCTATGTCACTCAGTGAAGATGCAGCTTTCTAATGGTGAAAGAATTTTTGAAATCGGTCCAATAGTTTTTGTGTGAAAACATTACAAACATACATACAAAAACACAAATGTTTCCTCTTTATAATATTAGTTTAGATTTTATTTTAAAAAAGACAACTAGGTTTTCTGTCTCGTGTTATTTTCAAACATTCAAATAACAGACACAAACAATACCCAGACCCGAAACAACTATAATTTGGGGTACACAATTTTTTGTCCCGTGTGGGAGTTGAACACACAACACTACCACCTCTAGGCTACCATTTCAACCACTACGCTATTGGTGCACTTGTATTTGTACATACACTTATATACCTACTATAATATCGCCTGCGCTAGTCTCCGTTGAGCGCAATATCGAAAGGCCTAGCGAACATTGTAGAAATAAGTTTATATCAACCTTTCGACCCACATCACTCTGATATTATCGATTAAGTTGTAAGATTGATTAAGTTTATGTTTGTTTATATCCATAATCTCATATTAATCTTAATATTTGATTAATATACATCTTGAGTGCTAACGTTTTTCTGAGAAATGAGGTCTTGACCGATAGATGTTCATAAAATTAAAACAAAAAAAATAAGTATTTGCATCTCATTATTTATGTTCCCTGATGCAAAGCCTTCTTTGAAGTCAATAATATTTGCCTCAGTGGCACAGCAGTAGTGAATATGACTTCTGTACGTGAGCTACGGGTTAGATTCCCGGATCGAGTACAGTTCTATTGGGTTTTCTTGTCAAGGGATGCTCAGTAGCGACGCGTGGAATTATGACCTATAGACAATAATAGGTGTTTCACTTATTAGTGAGAGAGACCGGAAATAGCTTGCGACATGTGGGTATAATCCTCCTTTACTCCTCTGCCTTCTCTTTCGGCGATATAGACGTGTGACTGCATAGGTATTTATGTAATTTGTTATTTTAATATCGGTAATAATTAATGAACCTTCTCATACCGAAAAGAGGCTCGTGCCCAGCAGTGGGACAGTTTATAAATAAAGGTAATATTAGTGTCGGCCTCTATGGCGTAGTGGTTAGTGTAACCGACTGCCACGCCTGAGGCTTGGGTCATCGCGAGTTCGATTCCCGCACAAATCAAGCATTTGTGTGCATGAACATGGATTTTTGTCTTGGTCTGGGTGTTTCTATGTATAATATGTATGTATGTACTTACAAAAAAAAAAGTATACTTGTATGTTTATCCATTGTCTAGTACCCACAGTACAAGCTCTGCTTAGTTTGGGCTAGATAGTGTTGTGTGTATGTGTGCGTATCTGGTAGAATATTATTATTATTATTATTATTGTTGTAACAGATGAGTGATATAGACAAGACCAAGTAAAACTGGTTCCGCGTGTAATAAACATATATGTATATAGCCTATTTTTGTTACCTCTCTTGTTTAGTAGAAACCCATCTCTATGGATCATCTTTCTTTCTTTTTGTCATCTCTATTCATTATAGAATTAATATAGTCCATCCTTACTTAATATTGTAAATGCAAACGTGAGTTTGTTTGTTAGGCTTTCACGCGTTATTCCACCGATCATCGTAAAATTTCGCATATCACGGATACAGAAAAAGACATAAGGTACCTACATTCCTACTATTACGCGAGCGAAGACGCCAGCAAAGTCTAGTTAATTACTAAATAATTGAATTTATCGGACATCAGAGAGACGTCGTCATCGGGGCAGGTCGAGGAAACGCTGCCGCAATGATGTGGACACATTCCTGAATGACGGGACCGAAGCTCTAAATAGAGCCGTTAGAAAAAACTAGGGTAGACTTTTGGCCAACAATGGGGCAGTATAGGTTAAAAAAAGAAAAGCCGCTGTGTCAGTGGTATTATAAGTATCAAATCCTATCTATTCAGGACACTGCTAGTGCCCAAATGACCACTTAAACTGTTGAATCATGGGTCAAATCGTAAGTATTTCATAATAACAAATTAGTCTGTAAAACAAAGCAGGTAAAACTGGTTCTATAATGCCGACCATCTTAATATTTACTAGCAAACCGTCCCGGCTTCGCACGAAGTATAAAACCTTAACAAATTATACACATAAACCTTCCTCATGAATCACACTATCTGTTAATGAAAACCGCATGAAAATCCGTTCAGTCGTTTTTGAGTTTATCGCAAACAGACGCGGCGGGATACTTTGTTTTATAATATGTAGTGATAGTGTTTTCTTAATAACAACTCAGTCTTTATGACAAAGCAGGTATTACTGGTTCTATATGGCGACCATCTTAATATTTATAATGTAACGGTTCCCGGCTATTAGCTAATGTAAGTATTATCGCTTAATGTATAATAATGGTATAAGCGTTAAGTGATGGACGAAGTACGTAATGGTTTGTGTAGTCAGTAGGCTAAGGATCTTAGGAGTTTGATCTCTGTACAGTGGTCGCTGTGGTCGTTTCGCGGCTGCCACTGCGCCGAGTGTTGAGGGTTCGAATCCCACGCGGGACAAAAAATGGTTTTTCGGAGTCTGGGTGGCCTATGTGTCTGTTGTTTGGAGGTTTGTTAAGACTGCGCCGAGCGTAAAACAGATAATAACAGAGCTCGTGCGGCGCATGTTCAAATCGGCGCGCGGCCGCCATAGTAAAATTGTATAGAGGATTTGAAGTGCTTTTTTGATAAATATGTATTTTTATTGTCAACCAATAACTTAAATATTTGGGACGAACAAATTGTAATATAACTATTTATGTTTCGTTTAAGCTGTAAAATAGGATAGATTTCTACTGTTATAATCTAAAAATCACGTAACACGTGCAAATTTACGTAATTTTGTCGGCGAAAATATTAATTATTTTAAGTTTTTTACACGGAGTAATTGTAAACACATTCATTGTTATGGTAAATGTATATTTAATATTTGTATTAAACAAAAAGTGTTGATTTTATTCGCTTAACTGTGACCAGCCAGTTTTGGCACATATCGCTCGGCGCAGTCTTAAGTCACACACAACACAAGAAATATTCCAAGAATATTGACTTTTGAAAAAGAATTTTATGATAATTTCAAGCATAGGTATGTGTAAGTATGTATAACTTAGTTCCTAATAGTATACTGTAAATGCCTGCAAGGCCTGTGTCACAGGTTTATCCTAATACAGGCATAATATGTTATTACCTGGTACTGATTCAAAACTAAGTAACTTCTAAATATTATTAATTTCTGAAAAAAGAAATGTATAATTAATAATTATTATAAGTAAAATATAAAACGAAATATGTAGTAACTAAAATTAATACCTAAATGAAATAGAAAAATACGTTGAATTAAATAAAACAATGAACTAACTACTTTTTGCTCTCACATTTACTTCGAAGTCTGCTCTCCTGGTACTTCAAGGTCAGCGCGATAAGCAATAAACAATTTACCTTTAAATTACTATATTAATTAGTTATCAAGAAAATATTCGGGCTAACCAAAAATCGTCATCGCGAGTGCAACCGTAAATTATTTATACAATAAATAAATATAACTGGTATAAAATGGAAGCATTGTGCAACTATATGGTACAGGACAGTATACAGTGTCCCAGAATATGTGAATCAAATTGTAACGGGAGATTCCTTAAGTAATGAACTATGAGTAAAAATAAAAAATTAAAAGTTTTTAAAAAAATACGTAACGCAGCAAATTAATGCTGCATTTTCAAAAAAATGTCAGTTTAAAAGAAAATATCGTTTGTAGTTTGTCGAATCAATCTTTCACAAATAATAATAGTGAAAAAAAATGAAAATTAGCCATAAACGAAGCCCCTGTAGGTGAACGTCTGAAACACTTTTTAAATATATTTCATTTTTTAATTTTATACATTTCAAAGGTCGTTGTCTAAGAAATCTACTGTTACAATTTGATTCACATATTCTGTGACATCCTGTATAGGCAAGTTCACGCCTATATCCCAAGGAGTCGGCACAGGTCTACTATAACACTCACATTTAGGTAGTTATACTTTTAAGTTGTACGGGCGTGAATCGCCAATACCAATACCAGTTTGCCCGAGCTGGGAATTAAACCTTAGACTTCACAATCGCACTAAAATGTAATTGCAAACTTTATACCGCAGGGCCAACGAAACGTCGAGCAGTCTAGAAAGAAAACGATTAATCATTTCCCTTGAAGTAATTAATGTCTAGTTAAATGTCTTCTTAAAATAAAATCGTTTAACATTTATTGTGTCGGCCTCGATGGCGTAGTGGTTAGTGTAACTGACTGCCACGCCTGAGGTCGCGAGTTTGATTCCCGCACAAGTCAAGCATTTGTGTGCATGAACATGGATGTTTGTCTTGGTCTGGGTGTTTCTATGTATAATATGACATTACATATTTACAAAAAGAAGTATATAATAATATGTATGTTTATCCATTGTCTAGTACCAGTACAAGCTCTGCTTAGTTTGGGCTAGACGGTGTTGTGTGTATGTGATAGAATATTATTATTATTACTTAATAGCACGTATCTATCGCAAAAATTCTGACCTATCCTAACTAATATTATAAATACGAATTTTAGTTTGTTTGTTATTACAAATGCAATCGATCGAATCGAATCGAATCGGCGAATCGATCGATCGGAGGATCATGAAATATTGCATGCACCTTGACAAGGTTACAGAAAAGTACATAGAGTACCTCTCATCCAAAAAAGGACTGTTCGCGAACGAACGGAACCGCGGGCAAAGTAAACATATTTGTTTTTTAGTTTCACGTTAACGCTGGCAACAAACAATATATCACAAAGCATTTACAATCTCAACAATAAGAACAAAAACACCGAGACTTGTCAATAAAAGAACGACTATTCCCAGCGATAATTGCACAAAAGTTGCGACACTGTCGCCGACTCGACGATGTCGTTACGTAATAGATTTGTAGCTATCGTTTTTATAAATGTCGACAGATTGTTTATGCTTGCATATTATCTAGAATTATAGTTGAAGACTAATATTCTTATTAAATAATATAGCTTAATTGAGCGACGCCGAAATTTGTTTCTATCTTACCCACTAGTAATACATACATACATCATACATACATACATAGATTCACGCCTGTTTCCCAGAGGGGTAGGCAGAGACTACGGATTTCCATTTGCTACGATCCTGACACACTTCTCTGGCTTCATTCACTTTCATCACATTCCTCATACATGCCCGTCGGTTCAAGGTGTTCTTAACCTGGCCTTTGTCCAGAACGCTTCCAATCTGATCAAGAAACGTTTGCCTAGGTCTTCCTCTTGCGACTGTTCCATTCACACTAGCCTTATAAACTTTCTTAGTCAGTTTTTCCTCGTCCATTCTTTCTACATGCCCAAACCAGCTTAACATACCCTTTTCTATTCTTGTCACTATATCCACTTTCATGCCGCATCTCTCTCTAATCACACTATTCCTTATTCTATCTTTCAGAGGCACACCACATATATTTGTCAGCGCTCTCATTTTTACAGCATTTATTCTGCTCTCATGCTTCTTTTGCCATACTCAACTTTCACTTCCATACATAAGTGTGGGCACTAATAGTCCTCTATGAACAGCCAAACGTGTCTTTTCGAAAACATTTCGACTGTTCATAAAAGTACTACTTACTGTATTAATCAAAGAAACATTTGAAAAACGTACATAAAGTAAGCCAGAGTCGAAACTACGGTTTGTGGATCACACAATTGTTTTCCCGTATGGGGTCGACCCCCATACCACTTGGCGCAGTTGCCGGGGTGAGGCGACTACTAAATCATCTGTGCAATATAGTAATGCAATGACAAAGATAAAAAGAAAATGAGGCTTGTTTTGCACCGATCTTCCATTCAAAATAATTATCCAGTGTGACCAGTTTAGCTAGCTTTTAATGGTATCCTTCCAGTACATTTAATTTTCCTTTTCTATGAAACCGGCACTAGGTAGGCACTAGGGATTTGGAAATATTATTAGTATTCTTGTTAACTTTTATAGCTAAGCGTGGTGTAACATCATTCGTGCAATAAGTAAGAATCGAATCCACGATCACTCGGTCTTTAACTATTGGACCATCACCCTCGTTTCTCGTTTAGTATTTGCTCTCGATTCTAAGACGCTACATGTATTATCACATTTCCTAGGCCGTAACTCAAGTTTGGTTAAAAAACGTTAAATGATCTGGTGATTATATAAAACGACGACTGTTAAAATATCATTTGTGCAGTACAAAATGAAAGTAGATTGTGTTGTTATATCTAACACTCTATATTGATACACGAAACAGCCGTTTTAAGATATAAAATAAAATGGAACTCGAGAAGTTTTGAGTGAAAGTGTTGATATGAAGATGTAAATTAATTAAATTGATAGAATCGAATACAGTGGCTGTTCATTTCTTCTAGTTGTTTTCTCGTAGGCTAAACCTTTGGCCTGAACCTGGTAAATTACCTTAGTAGACTCTAACCTTTAGACTTTGTCGTTTATCAATGGTACTTTCCGACCTGAAAACTGCGGTTGGCAATAATTTGATGACGGTAGGAATAAGACACGTTGTTCCGAACAGTTCCTAACCTAGTACAACCTCTTATCATCTCTTTAATTTATTGCTGGGTTCGCAACGCGTGTCGTCCAGGTTTGCAGGCGATTGTAGACTATAGGTATCATATGATTTACCTCACACTATATGCAATTAATAGGGATCGAGCTTACTGCTGTCCGAGGATCACTCAAGATATTATACGAGAAAATCTAGTACCATCCATATATTAGCTACAGTGGATTAAAACCCATCAACCGTTCACAGAAGTTGTGGTTACGCTTACAGCAGTAAGCCTACGAGGTTATAAAATCACATGACCTTAAATTTCTCACATCAAGCCATTGTCCAAGGTTCAAATTGGTTGGATAAGTATACAAACAACATTTATCACGAGGGGCAGGCGCTCTGGCCTGCGCTCTATTGTCTCTTTGTGAACATCTGAGCTATGATACGACGAAGGCCCATTGTTTAATACGGCTCGAGATTTTAAGTAAAATCAAATTCAGAGGTTTGGTCTTTATTTGCTTATTATTCCATAATAAAACAACACAGGTTTTTTAATATATCAAGGTGAGAAGTGTATATCTTCATGTCATTTTTCTTATTGCTCTGCACCAAAAAAAGCTCCTATAAAGCAGATGATTTTACAAATATTCAATCAGCGGTCACAGAATACTCAAACTCGGCATAACAATTTGTGGAACACACATTTTTGTATCGCACAACACAGCGCAGTGGCTGGCAACGCGACCACTTTAAATTTTCCATGATTTCGCAGCATTAACGTACAATTTGTAAATATGTCTATTACCTACAGACCAGTGATGTTGGGAATATTCGCATCCGCATCCGCAATCGCGGAGCTTCCGCATCGATTTGGACATCTGCATCCGCATCCCCATCCGCAGTAATCAACGCAGATCTTAATGCTGATCCAGATATAGCTAGCGTAGGTTACGATAAAAAAGAAATCAGTTGTTTATTAGTACGTGTTTAATTTATGAACCTTTGCAAAACAGGCTTGAACCTGCGAAGGCAGTGACATTAGATTTTTATTAAATAAGATGAACAATTTCCATCAACATCTGCATCCGCAATTGAGAAGCTTCCGCATCGATTTGGACATTCGCATTCGTATCCGCATCCGCGGATGTGATATTTCAAATATCCGTACCCGCATCCGCATCCGCGGATGTCAAAATATCTGCATTCGCAACATCCCTGCTACAGTCAGGGCTTTGGCTTGCCTCTAAACAGAAAATAAACAAAGTCTGATAGTTATCCATAATATTCTTGAAGATTTGTTAAGTTTGCCAATGTGCACAGGGCCAGCATCGTCGTAAAGGTGGCATAACCCTTATCTTCGTAAGAAGAGGCCCGTGCTCAACAGTTGCATAATTTATAAACAGTGTTCATATTATTATAATATAATTATAAGCATAGCTGATAAAATGTGTTATGCACCAACGCTTAATCACCACCATATCGGCCTATATTTGTCGGCCTCGATGGCGTAGTGATTAGTATAACCGACTGCCACGCCTGAGGTCGCGGGTTCGATTCCCGCACAAGTCCAACATTTGTGTGCATGAACATGGCTGTTTGTCTTGGTCTGGGTGTTTCTATGTTTAATATGTATGTATTTACAAAAAAAAAAGTATATAATGCACCCTTAATAAAACAGAGACTTATCTCAGTATTTTGGATTAAGCAAATTTGAACTCTATTGCAAAGATTTAACACAAATATAATATTAGAATTTAACATTTACAATTAGAGTTCAAATTGCCTTACTTTCAAATTTTGAGTTAAGTCGCTGTTTTATTAAGAGTGCGATATGTATGTTTATTCATTGTCTAGAACCCATAGTACAAGCTCTGCTTAGTTTGGGCTAGATGGTGTTGTGTGTATCTGGCAGAATATTATATACAAGTATAATCGGATGATGTTATATAAGATTACGCTTTGATCTTCTGGCATAGGTTCGGTGCTCGGATTGCATAAATAGTTATTAGAATTGTTTTTTTTTGTTTCTGTGTCTGGCAGAAAGCAATAGACACGCTCCCTATCACGGGCTAACTAAAAACATATCTGGCTTAACGTGCGGGCAATAATATCTACAACTTAACCTACCCCATTTACGGTATACTGATATACATGCATTTATATATAATTAATTATATCTTCCAAACAGTCAGGTAATCTTACGGGGACCGGCCATTTGCGCAGAAGATATTTTAGTGCACAAGTGTATGCGTAAACACAAGTGCAATCCCTATGCCTTAAGGCTCATAGCCCTGCTTCTCCCTTAGCCTTTATTATTCCCAAGTCACTAGGGATCGGTTTTCCTCATAGCCCTATAGGACGCCAATTCAACACGGCCCGAGAGAGATCAGACGCAGTGCCAACGGTTTTACAAACGCGCCGAGTCACAGGTTTGTATATACTCGTATATGTACGTTACAATATATACGACTACATAATGGAATGTTTTGGACATACGTACATACATACTGTGTGGATATATTATATGCTCAAAAACCTCTGTCATTGTTACGTCATAACTAACCTTCAACTTCCAATTATATATTATGTTTTAGGTAACATTGCAGACAGAATACGAAACCCTTAGTAATGATGAGACCCGAAGCTCTTTTATCAATTATCGTCGAGCTTCCTTCTGAACAAAATTTGTTTATTTGTTTTTATTATCATGAGGTGTTTTAATTTATGGTTTCTTTTGATTTAATATGTTTATAAACATAAAAGAAATATTCGTATAAAGCGCGTAACACAAAGTTATGGCCTAAGACATTTACTAGCTGTGCCAGAGGTTTCACCCGCGTTTATGATTACTGCGCCGCCCCCGTGGGTCGTAGAGTGATATTATATAGCCTATAACCTTTCTCGATAAATGGGCTATCCAACATTAAAATAATTTTTCAATTCGAACCAGTAGTTCCTGAGATTAGCGCGTTTAACTAAGCAAACAAACTCTTTAGCTTTATAATATTAGTATATTATTAGAGTCGAAAATAGCACCCAGCCACGGGTAAAATAAAAATGTTATATTATAGGCATGTTAAAATATTTTATTAAATTTTACTATTTAATATAATTCCAAACAAGTATCATTTGAATACTTTTAATATAGTTTGATTTGTTTAGAATTGCTAGGTCGGTAGCGGCGGTAACAGAAGTAAGTTAATTAAATCATGACAGATGATTAGAGATGTGTATGTATTCATCTCACGTGATTTATTTATATTTACCATATTATTATTATACATTTTCATATTTATTTGCAGTGTAATATTAATAAACAGGACACAATCGTCATGTGTAATAATATTACACTATCCGACGTGTTGATAACATTTTTATAAAAAGTTTCATAACATACATATACAATGTACGTAGAGCTTCACGCCTTTATATCTCCGTACAGGTTGAACTTGTGATGTTTCGGCGGTTGGGATGTCACGTATACTTATAAATTCGAGCTAACTGCCATGTATCCTAACTATCTAGTAACTTTAAATCCTAAACGACTTATCATCATACATACATACACACATAGATTCACGCCTGTTTCCCAGAGGGGTAGGCAGAGACTACGGATTTCTATTTGCTACGATCCTGACACACTTTTCTGGCTTCATTCACTTGAAAGTGAATGAAGCCAGGCTTATCATTAATGATGTCTTATATCACATTCACGTCAAGTGATTGTTAAATCAGTCAGCTAATTACAGCATTTCAGTTTGACTGTATGTCAATTATATTTTGTGAAGATCGTCCTTTCAGATTTGCGTTTCCAACAAAGGTACATTATGTCGTAGGTACTTCATTTTTACAGTACTCCAGAAGAGACGAATGCTTAACTTCATGTGTTGTGACTATCTGTAAGGTATCATCAAACTGTTTCACGTATATTTTTATAAATCTGTGTTACGGGAATCAGTATCATCTATATTATACTGCTTTAATAATTTAAATAATCAATGATTGCATAATATCTCTTCCGTAATAGCTTTGCTTAACAACATTTTCAAATTTTAGCATTGGCAATAAACTAAAGAGAATCAATAACTACATTATAATACGTATATCCAAAATCTGAAAGCAGTCACTGAAACTAGACTAATAGATATAATTGAAATTAAACTACTATATACGGATTTTATCGCGTTGTTTATTTGACACTTTATCAAATAATTTTGAAAACTGTTACACTACTACTACTATTAAACTTTACTAATTTTTAAGCTAATAAAATTATTATTTAAACTATTAAAACTATTTAGATTCAATTTAATATTACACTTTCCCCGACGTTTCGGTTGCTTTTCAGCAGCCATGGTCACGGGGAGACTAAGATGGTAGTTGTCTCAATGTTCCAGTAAAAAACAATAATTTTAGTAGCTTAAAAATTAGTAAAGTTTAATAGTAGTAGTAGTGTAACAGTTTTCAAAATTATTTGATAAAGTGTCAAATAAACAACGCGATAAAATCCGTATATAGTAGGTAGTTTAATTTCAATGAATAATATTCGCGTAAACAGAAGACAATATAATAGATATAATGTCGGCTTCGATGGCGTAGTGGTTAGTGTAACCGACTGCCACGACTGAGGTCGCGGGTTCGATTCCCGCACATGTCAAGCATTTGTGTGCATGAACATGGGTGTTTTTGTCTTCGTCTGGGTGTTTCTATGTATAATAAGTAGATATTTACAAAACATATATGTGTATGTTTATCCATTGTCTAGTACCTACCTATAATACAAGCTCTGTTTAGTTTTGGCTAGATGGTGTTGTGTGTATGTGGTAGAATATTATATTATTTATGTGCTTGTTTGTTTACCTATCGAGACAGGACAGAAATGAGTTGTGTTTGTTTAAAAAAAACAACTCCCGCACTAGTAAATAAATCCTGTGTCGCGGGGTACTTTACAAATATTCAAATAACGGACACAAAGAACACCTAGACTCAGAAGAACCATTAGCGGATCACACAAATTTTTGTCCCGTGTGGGAATCGAACACACACGGCGCGGCAGCAGTGACGACGCGACCACTAAAACCACTACGGCATCTGTGAAATCAATCAAATAGTCTGTCTATATATATGTATGTATGTGTGGTATATAGGTGTGTTGGGCACGCGCTCTGTGACGTAACACGTTGGCCAAGCGACCGGCTAAGCCGCTTACGACAGCCTTATGGGAACTATCACACGATATCAACGCGATACAGACATTCGCTTGTCTTTCTTATAAAGATTATCTGTTGTCAGTTGTTTTGTATGCGCCGTGTGTCGAGTATGCGATGTATTGAACATGATATGCGACTATATTAATATATAATACAATAATAAATATTAAATTTGATAATAATCAATTGGTAATAATGACCCATCTAGTGAGTCGGCGAGTCACCGTCTGTCCATCCGATTGATGCTATTAGAGTATTCAAGGCAGACGCCATTTTACATCCGTAGCCCATAGGTAAATATTAGTGTAGGTACATAATATGTAGCAATCGTCCTACGCTTGCTGTGGCTAGTGCCATCGTAGGTGTTCCATCCCACTTTAGATTAAAAATCTCGAGGGGCCTCTTCACGTTGGAACCATGTCTCCGTGTAAGCCTCCCAAAGGGCCAGATATTGTTCTAATATGCTAAAAAAATATCTGTAATGAGAGAAACATAATAATAATAATAAACGTCTTTTTCCAAAACCGAGATACATATACATAGTTTGCAAAGTTGCAATATAATAATAATATTAATAATAATAATAATAATAATTTATTTATTACAACGGTAAAACATGAATAGGTACAGTCCATAAAGTACTTAATATAGGTAATATAATATGGGTGCCTGTACTAGGGTAAACCTGTGCCACAGGCGTTAAAGGCGTTTACAATATACTACTAGGAACTATTTTACATACAATTAACCATAGTTTTCTTCTTTCTTAGCCTTTATTATTCCCAAGTCACTTGGGATCGGCTTTTCTGGTCTAACCGGATTTGACTGGATATCAGTTTTTACACGAAGCGGCTGCCACCTGACCTCCGCAACCCGAAGGCTAACGATACCCTAAGGCTAGACCAGTGTCAGGATATTAGAGGGTACTGACTTTCCCAATAACGACTGCCATAGATGTTCACGGCAGGCGGGACCGACGGCTTAACGTGCTCTCCGAGGCACGGAGCAGGCGATAATGTCAATCAGTACGCACGTAATTTCGAAAAGTCATATAACTTCCGAAAGTCAGAGGTGCGCGACGTGGGTTCGAACCCGAGACCCTCTGCATTGCAGTCTGTTGGTCTCCCCACTGAGCTATCGCTCTCTTGCTAAACATGGTAACTATTAAATGTACATAAGTGTTATATTGACCTATATGAATAAGCTTACTCAAATCAAATCAAATTAAATTTTGATTTGATTCAAGTCAGTCATTAAATATTTGTCTTCTAGACCTAGCTCTGATCACAGCGACCTAACTTAACGGAGAATAGCTAGCTGCACAAGGCACATAGTGTCCAAATGACATGCATGTTTTTGACCCAACACAGGATGCAAGCCCGAGGTCACGTATTCCGTAAACTTATACAGTAGCACTACACCAATAAGGCAGTCAAAAAGAATAGGTATTATAAATATAATAATAAAACTAAATTTAACAATTAATTATAAAATAAAGTTTTATTACCCCAACAACTGAGATGTCTTTGCCTTGTCATTTTCTTTCCTTTGTTTTATATTCACGTGCAAAAAATGTTAGATTGAAACCAGTTCTTTAAATTATTATCACTAGCAACTTACCGTGGTTCACAGACAAAACATTTAATTTTTACCATGAACTTAGGACTTACTTTATCATTCATATTTTAAACTAAGACACATCCTGCCTGTATGTTCTCAAAGGTACCCCAGAAGGTAAGCAGAGATATATTACACCTACATTTTGCCAGCTGTTTTTAGAACCCACATAATAGAGAAGGCCTCGCTGGCGTAGCGGTTAGTGTAACCGACTGCCACGCCCGAGTTCGCAGGTTTGATTCACGCTCAAGTCAAACATTTGTGTGCATGGACATGGATGTTTGCCTTGGTCTGGGTGTTTCTATGTATAATATGTATGTATTTACAACAAAAAATGTATATATATGTATGTTTATCCATTGTCTAGTACCTATAGCATAAGCTCTGCTTAGTTTGGGCTAGAAGGTATTGTGTGTGTAATAAAAATTATAAAAAAATTATTAAATTTAAAAAACAAAAATTGAGAAGGACCTTTTCGGACTTGGTACTACCACTGAAAATTTGTAATAAAATATAAACACTAAACTACCAGAATTGTCTTTAAAAAATAAATTGACTACGGAAGTTTTACTATCTAATCTATACTACCAATCCTAAAAATGTCTGTTATGCCTACACGCCTTAACTAGTCGACTGATCATCATGAAATCGCATACACGTTGTCACGGGTACAGAAAAAGACATAGGGGTCCTTTCATCCAGAAAAAAGCTACTGTTCTTGAGAGATAGCTAGGATCGGATAACTCAAGTAAAACCGCGGGATTTAGCTACTGTTGTATAATATATTCTATCTATAGCTATCAGCGATAGCTCAGTGGCGAGACCAACAGACTGCAATGCAGAGGGTCTCGAGTTCGAACCCATGTCGCGTTTGTCATTATAATATATTCTCAATCGAGATTAGACTGTCGTGTAGCGACGTAATGTACGTCTAGATTAATAATATCGCAGACAACGCAAATTGTGTGTACAAGGACAAAGTGCGACCACTGTTTTCCGCAAAGAAAAATAATACCTACTTTATAATAGATTTATTTTATGCTCATGATATTTACGCAGATGCTCGAATGCTCGATTAAAACGACTAATAGACAAAATATTGATTACAAACTGAATAGTGAGGTGCAGAAAGAGTTGGACGTTTATCGATAAAAAGTAAAATTATTGGTATCGATACATCCGAAATATATTTTTTTATTCGAATGCATTAATCGATGATATCGTTCGATTAAATGTTAGCCAAACGCTTATACGAATAAATATGTCGCCAGGCGTACACGCGCTGCTAGAAATATTACGAGGAAGATCTAAAAAGGTCAATACTATAGTTAGACATCGTCAGCACGATCGGATATGACTTATTGACTTATAAATCGTGTCATCACCTATCAATATAGCAAGTATAGAATATTAGGTTGCTCCTTGAATTGATGATCTCTGAGAAGGAATAGACAAATATTCTGATTGGGAATCGTCCAATATTCGAATATTTGTTTTTTTTTTAACTTTTTGTCATTTATTGCACGTCCCTACTAGCTAGTAACAAAATATACAAAAATTATTGCAGTTACACATCGACGCCTGTCTACATTGAAATCAGTCCAATTTTAATTTTTTATACTAATGAGATGGCCAGCTAACTTATGGCCTGCCTAATGATAAGCCATTACCGTAGCCTATGGTGGCATGTAAAACGCTTGGAATATCATTTACGCTTTGTTGACCTTAGGTTAAAAAGGGATTGAAATGGGATGAAAGGAAATTAGTAACAGAGGTAGTCTTCTTCTTTTTTCCTTTTTGTGTGGTTAGTGGCCAACCTGTTGTCAAGAGTTGTTCAAGCCGCCCGTAGGCCTCTGACATGGCTTAACGACTGCTGTCAACTTGACTACAACCGGGACCGACGTTTTACGGGCCCTCCGAAGCACGGAGACGCTCAGATGAAATACCACTAAGCGGTCACCCATCTATAGACTGACCGCACCCAACGTTGCTTAACCTCGCTAATCGTTTACCGATCAGTAAGTGCAACTGGCTATGAGCAGAGGTAGTTATGTGAATCTCCAGAAATTTTACTTAATGAACCAGAAAAGCCGACCCTAAGTGACTTGGGAATAATGGCTAAGGAGAAGAAAAACGAAACGCAGTAACAGTGTTAGCTGTTACTACTCTAAGGTTGGTTTACTGTAAATAATTGGTAATGGCAAACTCTTCCATCCCAAAACTAATAAAACTGCATATGCGTCGCGACTAGTTGATTCAAACTGGTCACATTATTTATTGTGTGTTTTGCTTCAACCACTTAAAAAACCATCATGATACAAGAATGCAAAGTGATTTGGTGCAATATAATATATTACTTGGAAACGTTTTTCTTTCAATAAGCGAGAACGCACCAAACCACTCCACGCGGTCTCAAACAAATATTGCACTTTATGACGAAGTGCGCGAAGGATAAGTTGTTTGCTTGTCGCGTTTACTGTTGGCATTAAGTGAGCAAATGTTACGAAGTAGCCAAGTAATTGACGCGATATGTGGTTTAATATGACACTTTTAGCAGTCTAAATATGTACCTACATTATTCGATCCTAGGCGAACGTTTCTCAATCAGATCGGAGACGTTCTGGACAAAGGCCAGGTTAAGAACACCTTGAACCGACGGGCGTATATGAGGAATGTGACGAAAGTGAATGAAGCCAGAGAAGTGTGTCTGGATCGTAGCAAATGGAAATCCGTAGTCTCTGCCTACCCCTCTGGAAAACAGGCGTGAATCTATGTAGAATAATACATACATACATATGTATGTATGTATGTATTATTCGATCCAGGCCCGCGTGGATGCCTCGGTACCGTATACCGGGATAAAAAGTACCCTATGTGTTAATTTTATTCATGTAAAAAGTAAGATTAAAATCTGATAATAATTTAAATGTATTCTATTATTTAAATTTGATATATGAAAAAGAAAGATCATTACGTTCACCCGAGGCCAGTACGAAGCAGCGTTATACGGTAATGTTTATTCCATGCACAACACAAACATGACGCTGATGACTAGAAGTAGCATATAAGTTTCAATTCACCTGCCTTTTGCGTTACTTCTTAGCTGGTTTTGCAGAAGTAATACCAAAGGAATATAGCTATAACCATAAGCGGCGGTGACCGTACATCATCAGACCAATAAAAGGACACAGAATCATTGGAATCGCTGTGATGACTGACAGCACTAACGCAAAAATATTTTTATTTGTCCTGTCTTCACATAAAAAAAGTAACGATGCGACGTGATATAGGACAGGACAAAAAACTAAAGCCTTCTTAAAATAAAATAAGCAACTGACAAGAGCGCAAATTCTGTCTATCATAAAAGTATAAAAGCAAAACAGGTTACATAATTTATGAGCCAATACTTAGATTTTCGTCAGTTATTACCTTTTATTGGCTTCTTCGCTTAACCTGTGGTATGCCGGAACGTGGATCTACGCGAGACACAATGCTTTTTCTATTATGTCTGGTATTCCGGCATACAAGAGGTTAATGCTATTAAATATTAATTCCTAGCAATCGAATGACATGGTCATAAATAAGACTTTGAGGAATGTACTGAGATAAGATCGAAGATTTCTCAGAACGTCTAACTTATGTGATACCACAGAGCCAGGAACCAAATCATGAGCGCTGTAGAATTGGCAGGTGGAGATGAGCGGTACGCATGTTCTATGCACTGTGTATATATTCTAAACTCTAAAGCGTGAAATCCGAACTAAAATTATAAATATGAATGTGAGTTTGTTTGTTTGTTACGCTTTCACGCCTTAACTAACTGAACTCATTATCAAACAATTTTGCATACTCGTTGTCAGGGGTACAGAAAAGGATATACCTACCTTTCATTATAAATAAATACCGTTACCGAGGGAATTCATTGACAAAATCTATAAAAACACGAGAGGAGTCGCGGGCAAAATCTAGTCTGTAAATAAATTCATAACATGTCAAAAGAACATGTTATAAATAAAATAAAATAAATTATATTTACATAATTAATTTTAAAACGAAATAATCTAATATATATTTATAAAAGTATTAAAAAAGATAATATAATCACAAAAACACAAATAATTATAATACAAAATATTTACAAAAATGGTTTAGGCATCGTAGAATTCTTCAGCATCGCTGTCAACTGGTAACGTGCCCAGAAGACTGGCAGCATTGCCACGTTGAATGGCAATGCTGATTCTTTGGGCCAAGAAAAGACCAGCCTTCTGATCACGCGAAACGTCGATCAGGCGTTTTGCGATCACCTAAAATAAAAATAAATATATTTGATTATAATTTAATTTGATTTCTAAAAGACAGCTGGTTTTTTCTAGAAACAGGCTTGAGTCTGTGTTTTTATATACAATAGGTATTTTTGTGTCCATTGTTTCAAGGTTTGTGAGGTTTCTCGCGATACAAGGATGCTTGATGCGGAAGTTGTCTTTATCATGAATAATGATAATATTGAATGGCATGATTCTACTTATATGTGATACAAGAAGAGTCAGTGGTACCATGAAAATATCTATCCGAAACTTCGGGTGAGTAAACTCGCAACGTCGAAGATTCTTTGGAGTTCTTAATTTAGAAGTAACATTACACTTTGCTGTAAGGTTTAGGATGATCAGAGCGTTAGGTACTTTATGTTTCATTGCAGGTACTAATAGTACAAACAACTTGCCCAAAACTTCGGTATTACGTTCGATAGTAGGGTTGTTCCTTTAGATTAAACCAGTTGCTTATGAGAAGCCACCACACTCAAATATAGAGCAATTTCACTGGATAAATAGCATTCTACAGAAAATCGTTGCCAATAAACCTTGTGTTATGTTTCTGCAATAAACTTTTAGTAGGATCGGCAACGTGCAAATAATATCCCTGACATTGCAAGTGAGCCATGGCTCACACACGTACCTCTGACTTCTCGAAATTATGTGCTTATTAAATAGTTAATTATCCTTCGCTTAACGGTGAAGAAAAACATCGTGAGGAAACCTACATGTCTGTGAGTTCTACATAATGTTCTCCCAGATGTGTGAAGTATGTCAAGCTGCACTGGGCCAGCGTGGTGGACTATCGCCTAATCCTTCTCATCATGAGAAGAGGACCATGTCCAGCAGTGGGACAGTTTAATACAGGGCTTATATTTATTATAGGCTACGGTAATGACTTTCCTTTGGTGGGACCACATGCTTGTTTACTACCTTGACTAACTACCCCCGTGACGCAGCGGGCATAAATAAATTGGGTTTTTTGTTAAGAAATCTCAATATCAGCTCGGCGTTAGGAAGTTGGCGGTGCTAGATGCCCCCGTGCCTCAAAAAGCACGTAAGCCGTTGGTGCTGCGCCTGATCTCTCTCCGATCTTGACGCATTGCCGTTGCATCGAATCCTGATAGTTAGGGAACAGAGAATACATTTGTGTTTGTGCACTCACTTGTGCGCTATGATATCTCCTGCGCAGATCGCCAATCTCCGTTAAGATTGGCCGCCATGACCGAAATTCGGCCTGAAGTACATTATTAGATATAATGAAGCCTTGTACTTAACTTACCTACCAGCTGATAGGCTCTCACACTACGTAAGGGATTCGAGGGGATGGTTTATTTTTACAACGGTCAGCCATGTTGAAGTAACATTGGTGTTTGTCACTATTGTGTCATGGAAGGCTGTTGTGAAAACACTTGGTGTTGACATCGCACACTTGTAATACAATTGTTTTCTTCCATACGCAAAGACGCAATAGCGATTTAATTGATTATACGTATGATATCATTACCTAAAGATATGTACTTATTCTATACCCAAAATACGCAAATTTGCTTACACAATGTAATTAATAATAATTTATTGGAAACCTTGTTACCTTTTTACAATAATTAAACGATAGTGACTACAGTATTATAAACTATGTCATAGCCATTAACGTCCACATTTGAAGTCATATTAAATAACTAAGGTTAGTAAGGGCAAATTTCTTTTTAATACATTTTGGTTGCGGTGGTAAGAGCGAAGATATCTTGTACAGAAAAAACACAAAACTGAGAGTTTAAAAACACTGAAACAGCGAACTGCTCCAATAGTGAAGCAATAGTAAATGCAGCTATTATGCACGAGGTCTCGGTTTCAATTGACGCATCGAACAAAAATTTTGAAGTTCCTAACAAGACATTTTCAATAAGAGCACAGTCTAAAACTGTGACTCCAATTACGTGTGACCTAAAATCAAAGCTAGCGAAATGTAAAACCCCTCTACTGAGAACTGCACGGACGGTGTGGCTAGTGGCTTAAGTTGGTACCCTCGCCATTGCCATTGCGCTGAAAGTTGTGGGTTCGAATTCCACACGGGACAAATCTTTGTGTGATCTACAAATGGTTGTTCCGAGTCTGGCTGTTCTTTGTGTCGCTTGTTTGAATTTTTGTAAAGTCATTCGTGACACAAGAATTACAAATAAAGAAGAAGTTGCCTTTTAAAAAAATATGTAATCTTTCCGACTCTCAAACTAAGCATGTATGAAATAATGATTACAAATAGAAGCTAAATATATGCGGCACAAACATTCCCACGCAAATGTTTGCGGCCTCACAAATGTTTATGCCGTGTGGAGTTAAAACTCACAACACTTAACGTAGCATAGTGGCAAAAGACCACTTACATACATACATAGATTCACGCCTGTTTCCCAGAGGGGTAGGCAGAGACTACGGATATTCATTTGCTACGATCCTGACACACTTCTCTGGCTTCATTCACTTTCATCATAATCCTCATACACGCCCGTCGGTTCAAGGTGCTCTTAACCTGGCCTTTGTCCAGAACGCCTCCGATCTGATCAAGAACGTTCGCCTAAGCTGTAAGACCACTTACAGCGCTGCGTAATCTGTGCAGCAAATTTTTATTTAAATCAGTGGTTCTTAATCGGTTGTCCGTGGATCACTCTCCAGATCTCTGACCGCACCAGAAGTGGTCGTCGAAGCCGTCATAAAATTTGAAGTTTAAAATTCTCAAATAATATAATATTCTTGCTTTCGAATAATATGTATGTGTTTTACTTATAGAGAAAACCTAATAATAACTTATATTGCAGTCAAATAATAAGAGGACCCTGGTGAAACAAAATTTTGTATTATGGACCCTCATCACTAATAGGTTAAGAACCGCTGATTTTATTAAACTTATTGCGCATTGCTCGGGCAATAATGAATTTCCCTTACGTATACCAGGACTACCTTGAAAATATCTATCCGAAACTTCGAGCCGAGCGTAAAAGCTCACAAGGCAGTTTCTTCGGATTTCTTTCTTTCAAAATGACATTACTTCATTGTTCGGACCGCTTTATAAAAAGAAGACAATCGAGAGGCCTAGTCGGTACCTTGCCTAAATTTCACAACCGCACATTAATTTCGAAATAAATGTGTTTCACGGTACGAACATTCGGCCCGAAACTTCGGCATTTCTGTTGCATGATAGGCGTCAGCACTCATAGTACTCATATTTACATTGCAATCAAATTGATTTGATTAATTAGTACCAGCAACTGTAGGGCATAGGAAAACACACCTGTCTTTCAATTTGTATAATAGCTAAATGACTTTATATGGTCAGCCATTTAAAATGTAGTATATAACGTTTGTAATTATGGCCGTTATGATTGCATAAGTTATTAATGTATTGGTCTTGAGTTGGAGTGTCTAGGTCAACGCGTTTCTTTGACTGAGAGAATTTAGACCCATGGTGCACACGACGCAAGTATCTGGGCTAAATACGCAAATCTGTTCTTCTTACCTGCACTAGAAATAATTCATGTATCGTGAAGGACTTCACAGTAGTTCAAACAACCGACAGAAATAACATTCCAGACTCAGAACAACTATTTATGACCTGTGAAATGTTAAGCACTTTTGTCCACCCCTTCGGAGATGTACATAGGTGTGAGACTGTGTATGTAATGCCACAAGACCAATCTACATAATAAAAACTCTGACTTGCAGTCAGAGTACGCCCGGATCCTAAGACGCCGCTGTCCATTTTTCTATTGCAATGGTTGGGGTGAGCAATCCGAGGACACGCGGCGGGTTCTTCTTTTCCCCATTATTTTAACACTTTTATATAGAAACTAGATGTGCCCGCGTTTATGATTACTGCGCCGCCCCCGTGGGTCATAGCGTGATGTCATATAGCCTATAACCTTTTTTGGTAAATAAGCTATCCAACAATAAAACAATTTTTCAATACGAACCAGTAGTTTCTGAGATTAGCGCGTTCAACAGTATTTTTTTTAAAGACGTCTCCAGCTCTTGGAATAAATCCTGAGTCGTGGGGGAATTTAGAAACATTCAAACAACGGACACAAAGAACACCCAGACTCGGAACAACCATTTGTGGATCACACAAAGTTTTATCCCGTGTGGGATTCGAACCCACAACACTCGGTGTAGAAGCAGTTGCGGGGCGACCACAGACATCAATACGTATTTTGTAGACAGCAACATACGAAATCTAAATTTGATATAAAGATAAATTACCTATATAAGCCGAAGTTACAAGTCGATTATTTATCATATGAATATTAGTTAGTATTTGTAATGGCGTCTGAGTTGTGATTGCACGACTCATCTTACTGCGACTGGCCGTGACCCGTACCTTTATTATTTACATAAAGTTCGAGTGGTATCTGTCGAGTGACGAAGGTTTTATGGGTCAGTTTGTACATGACTGAGCATCGAAATTACACTACTGTTATAAATTTTATAATAACTGCTTTGGTTATTGGTCTTGCGTAACTGTCGGTTAGGGGTCCTAGGTCGAAACTAACGTGTTATTGCCTTTTTTTATTACGATATTCCAAGTGGTAGTATGTGGTTGGTAACCGTAATGCTTAGTCGGTGATGAGTCATTGCCATATAACATGGGACATTTGGAAGGTTTTAGTTCTTCCCCGTTTCCACAAAAACAGCCCGATTCTAAATAATCAGCAGAGCTGCCAAATACCCTGTAATCTGTTTATACATTAATAAATGCGAATGCGAATATGAATATTATAAATGCGTATGTGAGTTAGGCCTTGACTGATCATCATGCAATTTCGCATACACGTTGTCAGGGGTACAGAAAAGGACATACAGTACCTTTTTATCCAGAAAAATAGTACTATTCCCAAGCAAGCGCAGTCGGGGGCAAAAGCTAGTGATTAATTCATCTATTGGCGTATGGACGCCGGCGTCCAAGCATAAAATTCTTTTACATTATGTCTTGATATGATAAACTTAAAGATTATTTAAGAGTGCTGTATCAAATTAAGCGGCGTTTCTGCTTGAAACGCTTGTCTCTTGCACTGGATAGCGCAGCCAACCCATTTTTGGAGAGTCACTAGTGCGCATATCTGTTGTTGCCATGAACAGGCCGCGTTAACAAAGTTTATACCTTTAAAAATTGTCCTTTCTTGCTAAATCATGCAATACAAATATCCATTCAAACAAAAAGCACTGATTAGGCTTCAAAATCCGACCAATTTTATTAGAGGATCACATAAAGTGCATCTAATCGAGATAATAAAGCCAACCACTATATCATCCGTGCAGTAAATCAACACCTAAAAAGTAAATAGTTAACTATACAAAGATTAACCATTGAGTTGAGGAGGAACCCCAGAATCTTTATTAAATTGCGAAACATGAGCAGCATTACGAAACGACCACAACCGCAAAAGACACTTGCGCTTAGTGAAAACTTATTTGTGATACAATAAACTGTACTTATAATAATTGCAGCTTCATACATATATATAAATAATATAACTAACAATATTATAATAGCAGCGATAGCTCAGTGGGAGACCAACATACTGCAATGCAGAGGGTTTCGGCTTGGAACCCACGTCGCGCACCTCTGACTTTCGGAAGTTATATAACTTTTCGAAATTATGTGCGTATTGATTGACAATTATTATCGCCTGCTCCGTGCCTCGGAGAGCACGTTAAGCCGTCGGTTCCGGCTGCCATGATCATCTATGACAGTCGTTATTGGGAAGTCAGTGCCCTATAATATCCTGACACTGGTCTAGCCTTAGGGGTATCGTTAGCCTTCGGATTGTGGAGGTCAGGTGGCAGCCGCTCCGTGTAAAAACTGATATCCAGTCAAATCCGGTTAGACTAGAAAAACCAATCCAAGTGACTTGGGAATAATAAAGGCTACGGAGAAGAAGATATACCTAACAATATTAGCCCTGTATAAAATTAGCCTACTACTGGACACAGGCCTCTGTCGAATGTGATTTGTGTAATAAACAGTATAGTAAAACTGGCATTTAAATACATGGCCGTGAGTTTTTTGCCCTTTCTTGTTATAGGTTTTGCGCCCTTGCTAGCTGGATGTGGCAACAGGTAAATGTAAATTCACACTATAGTTTAATTAGCGTAACTTTGACGTTCATAAGCTTTACTTTGTGAGTTAAATGAATGAAATTAATGTCAAGTAAGACTTCCAGACCTCCATGACCACTGTACAAGAGGATCAGCTTTTCTCATTTTGTTTTCTTCAGCTAAGTAGTTTAGCGGGCACATTCCTAGAATCCCGGCTATTGACAATTGTCCGACTAAGAAACTCAAGAATATTTTATTTATTGAAATTTAACTACTATATACGGATTTTATCGCGTTGTTTATTTGACACTTTATTACATAATTTTGAAAATGGTTACACTACTACTATTATTAAACTTTACTAATTTTTAAGCTAATTAAATTATTATTAAACTATTAAAACTATTTAGATTTGATTTAATATTACTCTTTCCCCGACGTTTCGGTTGCTTTTCAGCAGCCATGGTCACGGGGAGACTAAGATGGTAGTTGTCTTAATGTTCCAGTGTAGTTATTTCAAAGTACCCGAAACTACGCGATAAAATCCGTATATAGTAGTTTAATTTCAATGATTAATATTCGCGTAAACAGAAGACAATATTATTTTATTTAATCGGTGTGTTAAATAAAATTTTCTTGAATTTACTCCTTTAAAAGGTCGAGATACTTTTTGACAAAAGAAAAACTGACTTACGTTTTTATACTATCGCTATCACAAACAAGCATGTGGTCTACTTTATGGTAAGCTGTTACCGTGGCCTTTGATCACTTTCAATACTGTGTAACGTTTAACCAGCCAATTTTCAATGCCAAACATCATTATAAACCTGCTGAGTCTGACCGCCGGTGTGCCGCTACAAAATTACTTCTTGTTTTTATTATATTTGAGTACATTTGCTATTAGTAAAATTTTGCGGTTCATCAATACCTTGCGCAAGCAGTGACACTTGTGTCAATAAACTATCGAGGTAGATACCTATCGTCCTTTCTAATCAGTGCACGTTTAATTAATTCTTTTTGATCCCATTAACCTTAGGTGTTATGCATGTAAACTGCTAAAATCAAATTTGGATATGTTGAAACTTTTCTTAATTTTAATGAATATCCTATATAACCTCGGTAACGGCGTATTGGCGAGAACAACTGACCTTGACTCGGGTTGGGAAAGATATGGGACACCAAATATAGTTATCCATACAAATTGGTAAATCACCAATTTATAAAATTTCTGCATAACTTTCAGAGGCGCTATGTTCATATTAATCAAATTCTTCATCGTGCCATACTAAAATCCTTAAACCAGTATATTTGATAGCTTTTTATGTTCCTTGTAAGAAAGCTATGGGCGTCTGGAACATCGCCATTGAACTCAAATATAATTATAATTCTTTCCAAACATAATGCAAAATACAGTGTTTTATTGACCCCAAACTTTGTCTAGTTTAGTGTCAATGAAACATGTAAATTGCAATATCTTTGCAAATAAACTAAAGGTATAACATGGGGGCCAATATAAAAGGTTAAATTCAAATTCAAATTCAAATTTCAAATTCAAATTCAAATTTATTTATTTTTGTGAACACAGGTTTACAAGTTGTTACAGGATAGTTTATATAGTGTACTCCATGTCCCGCCAATAGGCATACAAAAATATAGCATAACAAAATTAAATACATAAATGTCATACAAAATACATTATTGTTACGTCATGCAATTACAAATGATTATATAAATTAAAAATGTCAAAAAAAAATAAAAAATTGAAAAAAATTAATAAAAGAGATGTCAACGCTGAATGTCATAAGTTATTTTTGCTACAATAATATATCATTTAGAAATTCATTTACAGAATAGTATGCTTTATTAACTAACAATATAAATAATTTATTTTTAAATTCATTTAAACATTGGCTCAATATAATTCTATTGGGTAACTTATTATATATTTTGGGTGCCATAGCGTAAACACTCTTGTGAAAAAAGGCAGTTTTTGCTGGTAACAGGTGCAGCTTGTTTGAGCGACGTTGACTCTCTATCGGTCTAAACAAATTCATATTAGCTTTTACAAAAATACTGACCTCGAAGACATACAAAGATGGTACAGTTAATAGTTTAAGACTTATGAAATGAGGTTTGCAGGAATCTCTGGGTTTTATGTTACAAATGGCTCGTATACATTTTTTCTGAGCAATTAATACGTCTTCAACGTTGGTTGCATTGCCCCAGAATATAAGACCATAACGCAGAGTGGATGCGACGTACCCGTGATATGCAGCTAATAGAGCGTCCTTATTACTAATTTTACGGAGCATATTAAGTGCGTAGGAGAATTTATTCAGTTTTGTGCAAACAGTTTCAATGTGATTTTTCCAAGACATATCATTGTCAATATGTAGTCCAAGAAATTTAGTGGTATCTGTTTCAAGAACTAAGTCTCCATTGTGGTCAATTTGTATATAACTTGGAGTAGTGTGTCGTAACCTATAATTCATTATTTTGGTTTTAGATATATTAATTTTAAGATTATTAGCATTTAGCCAGTCAATTATTGAAACAAGACTTAACTTAATGTCATTAATAATTTGTTTACTATTTCCAGTGCTATATATAACTGTACTGTCATCCGCAAATAGGGACATTTGATGCCTGGTAACCTTGGGCAGATCATTAATGTAGCAAATAAATAGAAGCGGTCCTAATACAGAACCCTGTGGGACGCCATAGGTTAGCGTCCTTGTGCTTGATGAATAGATAAATTCCATTTTCCTCTTAACGTTCACTTGACTTATCTGAGTTAGTTGTTTTCTATTTTCGAGATATGATTTTATAAGTGCAAGCACGTTACCCCGGACACCATATCTGTAGAGCTTATCTAAGAGAACTTTATGATCCACATGATCAAATGCCCTCGTCATATCCATAAACATAGATACAACAGGCTTTCTAGTATCCAGGTTATGGTGTATAGTTTCTAAAAATCTGTATATGGCCAAATTAATGGATTTGTTTTTTCTAAACCCCATTTGTTCATCACAGAAAATCTTTTGCTTCTCAAAATAATCGTTTAGATTATTATAGATAATCTTCTCAAAAATTTTTGAGAATACTGGAAGCAATGCTACGGGCCTGTAGTTACTAATATTTGTTCTGTCATCCTTCTTATATAATGGTTTTACAATGGATACTTTTAAGGATTGTGGAAATATACCACTTTCTATACAATTATTTATTATAACACTGATTGTATTAGCTATAATGGGTCCCACTGATTTTACTATTTTGGTGTGAATATTATCATATCCTGTACTATTCGTGTTATTTAAATTGTTAATTATTGATATTACGTCTTTTGGTAGTACTGGTTGCATAAACATAGACTTATATGATTTAATATTATTGTTATGTTTGTAATGCTGATAGATATTAACATTTCTTGGTATTAAATCTATAAAATAATCATTGAAATGTTGAGCTATGCTTCTAGGGTTTGATATATACTGACCATTTACATTAATAATATTGATACTTGTTTTAGGTACATTGGATGTAGTGTAATTTATTATTTTCCATGTTGCTTTAGATTTATTTGAGCTTGTTTCGATAAAGTGACTGTTTTGTGCTTTTTGAGTTTGTTTTACGACATTATGGTATCTCTTGGAAAAAGTTTGAAAAGCTAGTTTCGTATTTTCATTTGGTGACAGTTTATATTTCCATAACAAAGCACGTCTGTTTTTGCTGCACTTTTTAATGCCTCTCGTTATCCATTTAGGCTTGAAAACAGTTGATACTTTACATCTCTTTACAGGAAAACAGAGATCATAAAATAATTTAAATAAGTTATAAAAGGAATTAAAGCTTTCGTTAGGGTCCTTTAACTGGTAGACTTCACTAAAGCTTAAGCTCCCGACGCATCTCTTAAATAGATCAATGTTTTCTGTGCAATAATCTCTTCTCATTTTATAGTAATATTTTAAGACACACGTTCGTTTTACTGGAAATGTCATTAGTTGCGCTGTGTGATCCGATACACCTAATTCTAATATCTTAGTTTTACAACCACGTAAATTGTGAAAAATATTATCTAAACACGTACCACTGCTGGGCCGTGTTGGTTGCTGAATTACAATTTTAAGATGAAATTCATGTAAAAGACTTTTAAAAATCAAAGAGTTTCTGTTTCTTTGAAGCATGTCAATATTGAAATCACCACATATTATTATTTTCTGCTGTGTTTTATAACAAAATAATCTTAAAATAGAAGTCAAGTTATTAAAGAATATGTCAATTTTACTTGTACCTGGTACCCTATAAACGCATAGTATTACAATTTTATGGTCGCTTAATTCCACTGCACAACATTCAAAAATATTGGTAACATTAAATTTCTTTAAAATTATAAAATTAATTATTCTGTAATACATTATTAAAGAAGAAAGACGTCCATAATTTCTGTATTGCGGAAGATTTTACAAACATTCCAACAAAGAATTCGCTGCACGGATGGCGTAGATGCAGTGGTGGCAACGCGCCACTGACACTCTGCACTAAGTATTGTGGGTTTGATCCCAATACATGCTAAACATTTATGTGATCCCCAAATAATTATTCCGAGCCGGATATTATTTATGTCCGTTGTTGAATGTTTGTAGTGTACCCCGTGACACAAGAATAATAATAATGCCAAGCTCGGTATGTCTTAAAGAATATTTAGAATTATTTTCATATATTTATATTTTGTAAATGTATTTTCCTTTAAAATAAATGAATAAAACTTAGCCAGAAAGAAATAGTAGACAAATTAAAGCTTTTGGTAATTACAATTTTTCGGTTATCCTGTCATTACCATTGCAGTTAATGAGTTCCATAACATCATTGATATAGACATAACATTTATAAATAAAACTTAAACTAACTTACATTATTATGATAATACAAGCCTTGTTTATAAACTTGAACAGTCCTAGGCACGAATTTCTACTAAACAAGGTCGAAAGGTTACAACATAGTAGAAATGTTATTAGGACTTTATACCTGAAACATAACGTGGTTATGAATTGACCGATTGATCTTGATCGATGCAACTCGGTCGAAAGTAAAGTGTGGCAGTAAATGTGAATTCGCAGGAAAAAATTGTGTAACTTTGACATTCATAAGTGTTACCTTGTAACCTAATCTGAATAAATTTATTTTGAATTTGAATTTGAATTTGAATTTGAATCGAATTTGAATTTGAATTTGAAACGTCGGGCAATAAAATTAAATAGGTATTTAAACCTTTAATTCAGGTTGGTTTAATATTTTATTACGTGTGCAATTAGTCGCGAAAGTCAAAAACATTTACTCTTTACATGCTGTAGATGTATGTAACTATTTCTATGAAGATTTGACTGCTTTTTACGTGTTTTGAACCAATTACACGAAAATATAATTTAACATTGAGAAGCTGTAATTAAGTATAATTAGGTATATAATAATATATCCAGCCGAACCTGTGTGTCTGCATGTGTAATTTTTTATTCGATCCCTCTGAATCACTGTTTGGATTTTTGTTTAAAAGATAATTGCGTTCCCAATTAAATTTAGACATTCAACTTAGATCAGTAACACATTAAAATGAGAAAATTGAGACTTTCTTTTCTTTTTTTAAAAAGCAACTCTCTTGCTTGGAATAATTTCTGTGTCGCGGCGGACATTACAATTTCAAACATTCATTCAAACAACGGACACAAAGAACACCCAGACTCGAAACAACTATCGTATGGGGATCGAACCCGCAACTCTCGGCGCGGCGACCACTACGCCATCCGTGCTATCAAATATGTCAATAATATATTAATTGCTGGCATGTCAGATACAACATAATTGAAATATAAGTAATTATGCGTGGCAACCGCCAAACCGCTTTGGCTCAAACAAGTAAGAAACGGCAATGAATTGCCGTAAATCTCAGAGTTCGAAAAGATGGCTCAAGTAATATGCAAAGGTCACGTAATACCATGTGACCTTGACGTCAGAGGTCAAAGGTCATAGTCATTTCAGGGTATATCGACTATGCTGAGTCGAATGGCGTTGACCGAGAGTCTCTAGCTCTTACGGTTCTTGAGTTGAAAGTTGTATAACAGACAGACAGACGGACGGACGGACGGACGGACGGACAGACGGACAAAGCTGTTGTATAAGATTTTATACCTACATCTTTTTTAGGGTGACTGTACAATCCTAATGATAATTATTATTGAAACAAAATTTACGCAGCACGAACGATGTTTTGGTGTGTAGTATTTCAAATGTAAATCGTACAAGTTATACTAATTCAAACTATTCTCTAGGAGATTTCAGTTAATTATTTTTAAACTAATGTGGGAATTTCAAACATTTTAAGCACGTTTCAAGTTAGTAAAATCACATTAAAACTGTTAAAAACAAACATATTGACAAAGATTTTTAAAATTAAAATTTAATAGTTATAGTAAGCTTAAGAGCATCCATGTCTTACAATGATGTCCTTGGTTCTTGGACGTTAGTGGTTTCTGTATTCTCTTGTAATTACTTAAGAACGCAAGACTACTTAGATCCTGAATAAGTCATTTGTGGATACATTTTTGTCCCTGATGGGAATCAAACCCACGTCTACGTAATGGCGAGGTAAATAATTAAATCAAGGCGCCACCCGTGCAGTTATATGATTTACATTTATACTTCAATACAATAAAGTACTAGATATTGTGTCAGCGATTCAAAATCGTTGCGGTAAATAAGATCTAACCCGCGCGCCTGGGAAGCTCTTTTTACAATGCAAGCAATATTGAGCATTATGATTTGAAATGTAGAGTTTAAATTACACTGTCGACATCTTTAGTAATATCCACAAACGTATCATTCATCATCATTTTTGTCAATTTTGTACTACGGTGTGTATTTGGTAGTAGGTTGCTAAATTTATACTTACGGTTTCACCGATGTTTATAATTAGTTCTCCGCTCCAGTGGCTCATAGCGTGATGTTATGTAGCTTATAATATAAGTTACCTCAAGAATTGGGTTATCAAATCCAAAAAGAATTTATCAAATCCGATTAGTAATTTCAGACAATAGCGCGTTCAAAAACAATACAAAAAACACTACAGCTTAATTATAATATTATACTAGCATTTGCCCACAGCTTCGCTCGAGCTCTGTACTTTTCTTATCCTGGATAAAAGTTACCGAACCTCCAACAACGTGTATGCGAAATTTCGTGAATCGGTCGAGTAGTTAAGGCGTAACAAAGAGCAGCGATAGCTCAGTGGGGAGACCAACAGACTGCAATGCAGAGGGTCTCGGGTTCGAACACACGTCGCGCATCTCTGACTTTCGGAAGTTATATGACTTTTCGAAATTATGTGCGTATTGATTGACAATTATTGCCTGCTCCGTGCCTCGGAGAGCACGTTAAGCCGTCGGTCCCGGCTGCCATGAACATCTATGGCAGTCGTTATTGGGAGAGTGTCGACACAAAAGATCCCACTGGGTCGAAGTGTCGCCGGTCTGCACTGACTGGCACCCACATAAGATACATACATAAGGCGTAACAAAAGTGAAAGAAAGGCCTTGGCGCGTATGCACCGCATAGGTGCAAACGACACACAACGACAAGCGTAATAACAAACAAACAATCCCACATTCGCATTTATAATATTCGTTAGGATTGGTATAGAAGATATTACCTTACTTGATGTGTAAAACAACATTGGATTAAGCATTTAACTAAACCTATTCATTTTGGTAAAAAGGTGTTTGTAATCCAACTACAGAGACCTTGCAATGCCTTATAAGACATAAATACTGTTACTTTCCCTTCGATTCTTCGCTACTGCCATCACTATGCAAATGAACGACTCAGAGTACTCTTATAAGCGACTACACGATCGTTTAAACCTAACTTTCAAATTCAAATTCTTTATTTTACCAAAAATAAACGTTATAAATCAAACATAAAGAGCATGTACATATGTACATAGAGCAACGATAGCTTAGTAGGGACACCAACAGACTGCAACGCAGAGGGTCTCGGGTTTGAACCCACGCCGCGCACCTCTGAACATCTATGGCAGTCGTTACTGGGAGAGTGTCTACACATAAGATCCCACTGGGTCAAAGTGTCGTCTGTCTGCACTGACTGGCCCCCAGATAAGATAAGATGTATGTACATTATAACCTTTAAACTATGTTGTTATCTTTAGAAATGCGTTTGTATATTTATTTAGATTAGGTTTTCTTATCAATAAAGTTCGGTACCTTCAGAACTAGTTGAAACTGCACCTCATAAGGTAACTGTTCATCAGTGCTAGTAATATATCAACTTACAAATAATTATGTGGAGATGGTGTTTAGGAATTAAGGAATATTTACAATTTAAATAGAGGCATGCAGGCTTGTCAATATATAGTACCTGCATATGTAAGTTGTATACAAGCAGCTAATATCAATACCTGCACTAATTCAGTATAGTGTAGTAATTGTATCGCTAAATGAATATGTGATTAGTATAATGTTTCTTTGTTTAGACGCCTACTCTAAGAATAAATCCTGTCATAGATTTTACAAACACTCAAAAACCGACAAAAGGCTTTCAGACTCGGAACTGATATTTGTGGATACCACATAACCCGTTTGGCGATCAAAACTCATAACATTCGGCACAGTGACAACTTAACCTCTGGTATGCCGGAACGTGGATCTGCGCGAGACACAATGCTTTTTCTATTATGTCTGGTATTCTGGCATACAACAGGTTAAACTACATTACTACACTATCCGTCAAATCCCATAAAAACGGAGTCATCCTATACGGATGCAGATACGATGCGCAATTAAACGCTGATAAGATGCGCTACTGTGTCTTAAAACCGCATGCGAGCTATCATGCAATCAGCGCAGTTCACCTGCACCTATCGGGACTGTGTATATAGAATTGATAGATATTTTTACTAAAACTAGCTGACCCGACAGACGTTATCCTGTCTTAAGTTGGCCGCAAACATACGGTTTCCTGATCAGGTTTCCGAAACAGGTATTCAGATTCGTCATTCCGTCAGCTTTGCGCAGACGTTGGGTTTTCCCATCAGGAATTAGTATTACCAGTACGTATGGTAACGCCACTGTGTCTAGCCAGCTCTGAGTGCCTAGTGCGAGTTTGTTTTACGTTAACGCGATTGACACGTTTATGACGTACGGCGCTCCGATTGGCCCTCTCCAAGCTCTTGTGGCCAATCAGAGAGCCAAACGCGGTAAACGTTTCGATTGTGTTAACGTAAAAACAACTCACACTAGGCACCCTGATGTATTTAGAATAGAGAAGGGCATGCCAGTATTAGGTGCACAAGAAATTGGATATACTAAAAAAATATATTAATATTCATTGTAGTTTTTCCTTGTATTTATCATTCTGTACAAGTCGGTAATATTTAAAAAAAATATTAAACAAGAAAACGATTAATCTATGTAATATAACTTGGAAGCAAGTACATTAACGTGAAAATGTTGCCATTACACAAAATATGTTGACAGGTAATTAATCGAAATAGTAATTTCCCATTGCTATATTATATAATTATTATTTTAATCTTTTATTTCATTTTTTATACAAAAGTAATACAAAAACTAATAATAATTATTAGTTTTATCTTTGCAAGATTGCTTTGATTAACTTAAAGTAATGTCTATTACCGATGTATCGAGGTTTTGTGTTTATTATGGCAACACCATCTCTAACTTGTATGACGCCGGAAAACGTAAATGTCAATATCATTGCTTGTTTTGCAACTCCATTGTGATGGTTAGTGTTTATTTATTGCAGTTAATAGCGACGACTTTTACCTATATATGCTATAAAACTGCAATGTATTCTGTTTTATTTCATTCTAGATTGTACTCATAAATTATGTATAATGTGTAAAATAATATAGCACATAGGTATTTAATATAAATTGTATTGAGAGATATAAAAAGATTTGATAATTTTAAAATGCCAAGCTTTTTGTAAATTACTTCGTATGCTAATTAATTATTGGCATTGCTTACTATAATTATCATTAGCCTTTATAGGTGTGCACTGTGGGCCCGAATTACTATGGCGTCTTGGCATGCCCCTTTCAGTTCGTTCGTTTCGTTCAGCGAGCGCTGCGTTCGCAATGACGTCATTCGGTATTTTTCCGTTTTTCATTGAGAACAGAACACATCGGCGAAATTTCGAATCAAACGACGGGAATTATTTTCGCACGAAAAATATAAGAACGTGTGCGGTATAGCAAATTCGTATAAAAAGTATGCATTCTGGTATACTAATTTAAATACCAGATTCGAAATCCTGATCAAGAAAATACATTTGCGGCCAGCTTTAAACGAACTGTCAAACCCGCGATGTTAAAATAGTCGTTAAGTTTTGAGAAGTTTTTTTTTTTTTGCGTAACTTTCTTAACTTTTCTTTCCTAACGAAACTTTTACATAAAATAATAAAACTTAAAAGTTTTTGAAAGAAATCGGTAAAGTCATTCTCAAGTTATAGCGTGACCGAGGGAAACAGGCATTAATTGTTTTATATATATGTAGATAAGATTCTTTTTGCTGATGTAGATAGTATCGTGGTCTGATTCAACTGTTTTAATCGTCACCCTATACAGAATTTATATGTAAATTTTATTGTTTATGTAAATATAAGTATTTCTTTGAATTTATGCATTTAAACACGTGTTTGTTTACAATATGTATTAGATGTCTATATTATACAGGTGGCGGAAAGTGTATAATGTTTAGAAATTCCAGTTCCGAAGTCAGTGCAGAAGGGACAAGCAGAGGTGTTACCCACATTTAAACAGCAATTTTTTACGTTGCCCTATTTTGTGGATGAGCTTATGTGTTGCCATCTAAGGGGCCGAGTTAAATACTCGGTGTTGCAACTATGAAAAGTCAACAATATTAACAATGATACGTCACCTAGGCAAGTCTCATGTTATTTCAGCCAGCAGCATGTAGTCTGAATCTAGTTCCGATGGAAGATACGATCATTTAATAGGACAGGGCAGTGGTGGATATATCTATAGGTATTCATATACCACTGACTGACTCACTTAGAGAAATAGAAGTCATACAAGGGAGAGTCGTGGGAAAAAGTAAATATAGCATCGTATGGAGAATCGTTCAAAATCCCGGGTAAAATGCCTGACCTTCGGAAGGTCAGCTCTCGGTGGTGGTACCACATCGGATCTCGGAAACAGTGATATCTACGGGAGTCGTTCTCGAATAAAATCTTCCTAAAACCCTGGGAACTTTAAGGGGGGGGGGGGGGGGGAGAAACTGGCTGACCTTTCCCTCTTGGATGAAACCGGGGGAGACAGATAGTCTTAAATTTTTTTTTTTGCTATAGTGTTACAGTGGTAACCAACCAACACACATTTATTTAGCCAAATATAACCAAAGCACATTTATTTAGACTTGTAGGCAAATTACAACTATGTCACCTCAATATCTTAAACGTACTTACGAACTTAATTGTATAACTCAATTGTGCTGAATTGTCCTTCAATATTTCACTTAGTACTAGATATTTCTGTTTACATGTGTGTTTATGTATATGCTCACACATACTTAATATTGTGATATAAATACACATGATTTTAATAAAGAAAGCATTCTGAACACGCAATCGTAGTTTTCACTACATTGGTGACCTCCGATATAAGAGGTCGCAGCCGTCGGTGACAATGTGGTAGCCAGCATGCGCATATGACTTCCGGCGATAGGATCTGCACATATGACACGTACGCCACCATGCGCATGGAGGTTTAACAAAAGCAGATATTGGGAAAACGACTTGCCTAGTTTACGAAGACCAACAAGGCTTGGGATACGACGACCTCCTTGAACCAGTAACAATGACAAATGAAACATCTGCCGACTGTAGTGACAACCTAAGGTACTGAACACACTCGTCATTGCTGCATTGGTTAGCTGACTTTGAAAAAGCGACCAATGTAGACCACCGCAGAGCGAGTAAGAGCGATATGGGATTTCTGGGACGAGGCGTAAGACGATCTAAACTTGGCTGCGATGTCAGATGCCGCATCGAGAAGAGGAATGCAGCATACCCAACGGACGAGGATAGATGGCACGGGACACGGCGGTGGCACTCGATGGCACAGTGCACGCGACGTACTCGCGTATCATACCTGGGGGCGAGGCAAGATACCGCACGGGTGTTGGATGGCGCAACCTGCCAGTCGTCACATGGACCACAGCTCAAACGTTGTGTATTGGTGTAAGTCGCTGGCAGTATATGCTTGTCGCAAAGTAATCAAACGTATATATCTCCGTACGAATAGATTCTAAGATAAGCGTCATACAGAGTACTTACTACAGACTAAATCGTAGTTTTCACTACAGACTAAATCCATTAATAATATGATAAATATATAAATTCCAATTTAAACAGAGAAGATACCAAAGATGGTGTTGAATACCTACCACTACCATTTCTCGTTTCGCTCATCTCATCTCGTGTCAAGGTCAAGCTCATACGAGCGAGCGCGAAATGTTACTAATTACAACAATGATTTAATATAATTGATTCCGCACCTGACCCGTGCACGAAGGCCGCTGAGTATCAGCTAATATATGGTATAAAATATAGTAATTAGTTTAATAATTAATTTAACGTCGAAGGAGAATATCGTGAGGCATCATCCACGTTTCTAGAACATATAGGTAAAGGCGTGTAAATCTGTTTGTATTGATGAAATTAGAATGAAAATTGCCTATAAACACATTCAGTGCCCAGTTTTAGGCAGGTGTGCCCGAAGGGATAGATCAGGGGGTAACACATCCAGTTTTCGGTAGCTATGGTTAAGGTCCTACTTAATAGGGGTCCAGTCTATCGCTGTCTACCCATCAAAGTTCCTGATTTCGTGCTGCTTCTAGGCATTTATTGACAGAAAAACCGATAATACAAATAAAATGTATTTCAATTATACAGATATGGGTTCATTACGCAGTTTAATTCATATTTAGACCATATCGGAATGAAGAAATAATTCCTGTATCGTTATCGTTCCGTTATTATATATAATAATACAATTCTACCACATACACACAACCATCTAGCCCAATCTAAGCAGAGCTTGTACTATGAGTATAGTATAGACAATGGATAAACATACATATATATATTGTTTTTTGTAAATACATACATATTCCACATAGAAACACCAGACCAAGACAAACATCCATGTTCATGCACACAAATGTTTGACTTATGTGGGAATCGAACTCGCGACCTCAGGCGTGGCAGCAGTCGGTTACACTAACCACTACGCCATCGAGGCCGAAAGTAAAGTTCCCCACTTTGCAAATATTCCAATAACGGACACAATGAACATCCAGACTTAGAGTAATTACCGCTGTTTGCTTTTTTGAACCTAAACCGATATCAATATATTTTTATAAACAATAGGCATAAGAAGGATTTTGGCTATACCTGTATTTATCTATTCCCTAAATTTGTTTCTAAGATGTCTAAAAAGAATAGTAGAATACATTTCCTGATGATTGGTCGAGTAGTTAAGGCATGAATACATAATAAACAAAGTCAAATTCAGATTTATAATATTGGTTAGGGTATATTGACGAAACTTTACTCTTTTGGGACTAGTGTCATGAATCATAAATTCATAATACTGATTGAAAACAGCGAAATACGATTGCTTGGACTAGAGACTGCGTGCATTTCTTCCGAAGGAAGCAATACTCAGTCAGTAGAACGACAAGTAGTTATAGCACATTTCCAGGCTGAACAGTAAATTTCAGCTAATATTATAAATGTGAATGTGAGTTTGTTTATTTCCTACACTTTTACTCCTTAACTACGTGACCGTTTGTCATGAAATTTCGCATACATGTTGTCAGGGGTACAGAATAGGACATAGGGTACCTTTAATCCCGTAAATAAGTACTATTACTGAAAGGTTGAATGATAAATTCTAGATTAACGCAAGCGAAGCTACGGGATAAGTCCAGTGCCTTATATTTGTAAAGACAACGATGCAATTCTGCTACTTAATTTATAAACCTTCTCAGGCCGTCAAAGTGGAGACCTCAATATCGCCTCGGCTGTTATGAGGACGGTGTGGAGGCCACTGCTCTTAGACCACACGACTGCTTACCATCAGGAGAAGTGTGTTCAGTTTGAAGAGCAAAAATAAGTAACAATAATAATTGAAAAAAAACACTTATAACGAAAAATTTTTGGGCGGCTCAAAATTGGTCTGTATGGTAAACCTTATGGGTGGCCTATATCCAGCTGTGGACGTCTTTCGGCTGAGATGATGACTTACTACTGTTATAATAGGCATATCCCAATGCAATAGTTTAAGATTAAACTAGATTTTACTTCACTTCACTCGCATAAATGTAGGTTATATAAATTTTTATCCCCCGGGAGCAGTGCTTTTTCTGGATGAACAACACTATGTCCTTTTCTGTACCCCTGACAATGTATACCAATGCAAAATTTCATGATAATCGGCGAAAGCGTAGCAAACAAACAAACAAACTCACATTCGCATTAATAATATTAGTTAGGATTTTGTCGAAACAGAATTAAACGATTTGGGTTTAACACAACTTCTTGTTTCCGTGTTTTAGAGATTATTTTATCCTGTAATGATGAGTATCCTTTCTTACGTATTTTTCTAAAAACATCAGAATGGTGTAAATTTATGATAACAAAAATGTATAATCTAAGATTCACTGCACTGATGATTTAAAGTTAAGTGTGTTTTTAATAGTTAATTACTGCATACTCTTTATCTACGATTCCGTGAGGCAACCTGCATGGTTTTTGCCTATCTATGCCATTTATGCCTTTGGCCTTCCTTCGAACATACATATAATACATGTACATGCATACTTACGACTACAACAAGCGACACGCCCTGGCTTCGCACGGGTAGTACAAAACCTCAACAAATTATACACCTAAACCTTCCGAATGAATGACACTGTCTATTGGTGAAATGTGCATGATAACCCGTTCAGTAGTTTTTGAGTTTATCGCGAGCAGACGCGGCGGGGGACTTTGTTTTATAGTATGTAATGATAATGATAAATACAACGACTGTGCATACGGCCTAAAATGCAATTCCCGAATCAGCCAAGAAGTTATTGAATGTTTCTGTTAAAAATAAATATCCGCACGAAGTCTCGAATTGCTCCCGATAGACTGCAATAGGCCTCTTAAAATCTTCTAGTAATAAACTGTCACAACTACACACAGCAGCTCGTATAAGAAAAATAACTAAATAGTTTAGATGAGAAACATAGTAAACATTTGGTGATTAGAAAGAGTGAGTCTCTTGCCTGCTGATTCTCATGCGAGCTCAACTTCTCGAACAGTATATTTATAAAGCAATTTTTTTATTTCCTCTTATTTTTATAATGATACTTTTAACTAATATATTAGGTAATTGATGTGATTACACATTTAATGGAAATTAAAGTTTTTGCCTTCGACTTTGACCTTATTACCTACGTGTGAACTAAAATCATAGCTAGCGATTGCGGATGTGATACAGTCTACCTCTTCAGTGTTGTAGGCGTGAGACTATATATCCTTTAAAAAAACACATACAAAGTCATATAAATATAATACCAGCTCATAAACGAGAAGGGAACTCAATTGTTTAAAAGATATTGGTTCACGGTGGGTGATTTTAGTTATTTCTTGCGAAAAGTCCAAGTAGGTATGATCCAAGTACTGGACGCAAAAAGAGCTTCTTTAAATAAATTTTCTCACATAAAGATGACAATTTGAACACGAATATTTGTAATGCTATTTAAAGTTTTTTTATAAAGTGTGCAGAAATATAATCTAATATTAAATATTATAAATGGCAACCCTATCTGGAAAACATGTCTTGACGAAATAGCTGCTGCAGTATCTTCTCGTATTTTCCACAAATAATATAATATTACTTTATTAAAATTTTAATATTATCCCTTCCCGATTCCCGAGTCGGAAAAAGTGCTATTGCAGTTGCAGCTGCAGTGCGTAGCAAAACGGAGTCTGAAACTAGGCCCCATAAATGACAATAGGCTCGCTCCTATTAAGTGGGATCTAAAATTATAGCTGGCGAAATGTGGGCGACAAACCTCTACCTACCCTTTCGGGAAAACAGGCGTGAGACTATGTATGTATGATCTATAAATTCCATGCCGATTCTCAGGCCATTAAGTCAAGTCAAAAGCTTGCGTGTACTGTTGCGTATCAGCAAATGGTTCAGAAAGCAAAGTGCTATTAGGCTTACCTGTCGATAGTCAGTGAAATCACGAAGCTTAAACATGTATCCGGTAGAAGGCCTGATAATACGTGAGGCATAAAATTAGTGTAGTCGTCGAAATATGTGCGTAATACAGCTCTCCCTTTTTTTTTGCCTTTCGGCGATATAAGCCTGACCATGAATTAAGTATTTTTTATATAATTATGTACATACATTATATACAAACGAAAACAAAAATGTATCTTCGATATACCTACTATAACTAAATCACGGACATATTTGGATGATAACGGGTTATTTATAAATGATAACTGACCCGCGTAACTTCGCCTGCTTCATATAAGAGAATTTGCACCATTTTTGCAACATTTCTCATTGCTACTCCGCTCCTATTGGTCGTAGTGTGATGTTATATACCCTATAGCCTTCCTCGATAAATGAGCACCAACACTAAATGATTTTTCAATTCGGACCAGTAGTTCCTGACATTAGCGCGTCCAACCAAACAAACAAATTCTTCAGCTTTATAATATTAGTATAGATTAGCTTTTCAATATTATATTTTCAGACATTATTGGATATTATGGTTTGGGATTATCTTATATATAAAATTCTCGTGTCACAATGTTAGTTACCATACTCCTCCGAAACGGCTTGACCGATTTTTATGAAATTTAATATGCATATTAAGTAGGTCTGAGAATCGGCTACTATCTATTTTTCATACCCCTTAGTGATAAAGTAAACATAAAAAAAAGAAAAATTACTTTTGACAGAACGAATTCTGACCGGGCAGCTAGTAATCTATATATATAAAACTCTTCCGTTACTGAGTAACTAACAGACAACGCACAGCCGAAACTACTGAACGCAAGAAGCTGAAATTGGGAGCACTAAGAGAGGATTTTTGGAAATTCTACCGAGAAGGGGGTGAAAGGGGTGGAAACCGATATTCACACGGGAACGGGACTTACGCGGGTGAAACTGCGGGAAAACTACTAGTTATTAATAAAAGCGTTTATAACTATTAACGATCACCCGCATACTTTTATGGTAAGTATTCCTCACCAAGGCACAATAGATAAAGAAAAATGAATAGATAATGTTTCCTATGCATGTATGCTATAGTTCTGTATTCTGTAAAGCCAATGACTATATAATCATGATTCATATAAATAAATATTGACAATCTGGATATTACAATTAACTATTATATAAATTTAAATAAACCAGATATATAAATAGCGTTTATATAATTATTTTTATTTGCCTTTCTTTTTACAAATACACCTACCGCACAAAGCATATACCCTGTGTCGCGGGGACTTTACAAACACTCACACAATGGACACAAAGATCACCTAGACTCGGAACGGAACAACTATTCGTGGATCACACATTTTTTTTGTTCCCAATAGGGGAAGCCACTACCCTTGGCGCAGCAGAGGTGAGACGACCACTTAAATCATCATCTGTGCAGTCATTTATATTATTTACTAGATTTTGCCCGCGGTTTAGCTCGCGTAAATGTAGGTTCGGTTAGGTTGGTAACAGTACCTTTTAGAGTTCGAAAAAGCTCTTACAACAGCTTTGTCCATCCGTCCGTCCGTCTGTTATACAACTTTCAACTCAAGAACCATAAGAGCTAGAGACTCTCCCCTTTGCATATTACTTGAAACATTATTCAAACTCTAAGATTTACGGCAATTCATTGGCGATTCTTTATGTTTCTGGATGAAAGGTACCCTACGTCCTTTTCTGTTCCCCTGACAACGTATATGCGAAATTTCATGACGATCGGTGGAGTAGTTAAGACGTGAAAGCGTAACAAACAAACTCACATTCGGATTTATAATATTAGTTAGGACTTAAATAAACGTTATTAACATTATGTTAAATAAAGCAGATATAGTGATGAATGAAGTAAGAACGCAACTAGTCGACCTTTCTCTAGATCAATGAAGTTGTGTTGACCGAAACGAATCGACGTATGCGATAAGATGCCGGCGCCGCTTGACCGGTATTTAAACATAAATGATTACTTTTTTGTTACGGTAGTACATACATACATACATATGTTAGGCAGGTACTTAATGTTCTACGCGTGTCATATGTGTCTGACTGACTCATATAAACGTTAAGGAACTGCTTCTTAAGAGGACATACCAGTATCAATGCATTTAAAGTAAATGTTCTGAACGAACGAAGATCTATTGGGGATCCTTTGTTTTCGCATAATGTTTTTTCCTAGTATTCTTCGGCATTTATTTTTGTATAATAATACTTTGTCGTAATTGTTTTTGGCATAAAGCAAATCTGGTGAGGTCCCCTTACCCGACCTTGCTTGCGGACCGAGTAATTAGTGACAACCTGACAAATAGGTGCGTTAGGATGCAGCGTGGTTAGTAGTGATAGTATGAGTACAATTAAAAATATATGCGTAAGCAACTATGCGTAAATAAAATTAGTAAACAAAAGTATGTCATGTTATATTATGTCTTAAAATTGGATAGGGAACAAATCCATTGCCGTCGCGCTGGGTCCGAACGAATCGTCAATGTGCAAAAGAGATATATAGTAGTGCTAGGTCTGTTTATAGAGATCTAACTAAGCGGGTGATCGATTCCTCGTGCTTTTGAAGACAACTCCCCCATTCTTGTGTCGTAGGCAACTGTACAAACATTCAAACAACGGACACAAAGAACACCCAGGCTCGGCACAACCATTTGGGGATCACACAATTTTTTGTCCCATGTGGGATTCGAGCCCACAACACTCGGCGCAGTGGTAGCGGCGACCCCTTAAACCACTACGTCATCCGTGTAACAAGAAGGCTGGTATTTTCATTGCGTAAAACATAAACTATCCAAAGTGGCAATGCTGCCAGTGTTCTGGGCACATTCCCTTTAAACAGCGAAGCGGAGGCATATTATAATGTTCTGTAAATATTATTGTTATTTTTCTATAGTATAGGTAACCATTGTAAATAATTTGTTTATACATATATTATGTTATGAATATAGTTATGTAATTGTTTACAGTAATAAAAGAAAACTGCCGCTCGGATTGATTTTACCTCTGAAATCATCATCTTGTAATTTCATATTTACTCCTTTATAACTAAACGGGCGTTAACATTTTTTTTTCATAAACAATATGAGAAGGATTACGACTATATACGTATGTTAAGAGCAGCGATAGCTCAGTGGGGAGACCAACAGACTGCAATGCAGAGGGTTTCGGGTTCGAACCCACATCGTGCACATGCGACTTTCGGAAGTTATATGACTTTTGGAAATTATGTGCGTATTGATTGACAACTATCGCCTGCTCCGTGCCTCGGAGAGCAAGTTAAGCCGTCGGTCCCAGCTGCCATGAACATCTATGGCAGTCGTTATTGGGAGAGTGTCGACACAAAAGATCCCACTGGATCGAAGTATCGCCGGTCTGCACTGACTGGCCCCCACATAGGATACATACATACATACAAATACGTATGTTTTTATTCATTTATAAACAGCAGTATAACTGAGCAAATTTTTTAAATTTAGATAGATTTCTAGTCCTAATAAGTAAATTACGAAAACTACAAAAACATAGGCAAATCAGCTGTAGATTTTAATAGGTATATACTGTATAATCTTAACGTTTTTGCTTTAGTATCGTTATTCAGGGATAAAACAGATAAATACATTTGTATGAACGTAACGCTGCCCGCATTTCCTTTTAACAAGAATGCTAATCATTTTCTATACAAAGTGCTGATAATAAAAACACACATATCACATGATAAGTATTATTTGTCATTGCTGCCGGAATATAGCATGCAATCGTGAGGTCTCAGGGTTCGATTACGGAATCGGACATAGCGTTATTGTGGTTTCTATTAGGCAGTTTTTATTAGCATCAAGGTGTTATTTTTTTACAATAGGCTTGCTCCCTGTAACGCGAGCAACAAATGCAAAGCAGCAGCAGCAAAGCAATGAATGTGCCCGCGGTTTTACCCGCGTTTATGATTAGTGCGCCGCCCCCGTGAGTCGTAGCGTGATGTTATATAGCCTATAGCCTTCCTCGATAAATGAGCAATCCAACACTAAAATAATTTTTCAATTCGGACTAGTAGTTCCTGAGATTAGCGCGTTCAAAGAAACAAACCAACAAACAAACAAACTCTTCAGCTTTATTATATTAGTATAGATATATTCTATAGATATATTAGTATAGATATATTCGAAAGTATGTCTATCTGTTACCTTTTCACAGCTAAACCGCTCAACCGATTTAGATAAAATTTAAAGATATAGTTTAAAAGCTGGCGAAGGACATAGGTTACATTTTATTGATGTAGGTACCACGCGGGCAGAGCCGCGTGCAATAGCTAGTATTATATAGGTGTCACTCTATGTATGTTCTCCTCACGAAGGAGACTACGGACTTACCTTACAAGCCATAATATAAAGCATGTTAATCTATCTAGGTGAACTCGATTACATTCTAGCGACTTCACCAAATAAGTCGCCGCTCTATGTTAAATGCTATAATTTCAAAAACATAAATATGCATACAATTCTAACATTTGGTATTTGCGAAACGAGTATTTTCTACAATGTTGTTTATAATTCGGTTTTTTATATCAGACTGGAAATAAAGTAATTTTGTCAAAGTTTTAGTAGCAGCGGTAGTAACAACGACTGCTGCGCATGAGGTTGCAGGTTCGATTATTGGGCAGTGCTACAGAGATGTTCTGTCAAGAAATCCCCAAAGGAGTAGGCGTAGGTCGACTATAGTTATGGCTATCCACATTACACCATCTATAGCTTATTAAAGTCTGAGGTAATTCAGGGCATGCCTATTGCCGATTCTTTGGCAAAGGTCCAGACTCTGTATAACTGCTGAAAATTTCTTCATGGAAAATCAAATAAAGCTTTACCCAACCCGGGCTTAGAACCGGAGACCACATGCCCAGCAGGCGAAATGGAGGTGTGTCGTACTACATTGCCTACTTCTTCGGATATATAGAAAGTATACATAGAACATAGTATCTCTGGGTGGTGACCTGGTATCTTATAACACAGACTTATGCCTAGCCCAGGGTCGAGTATCCCACAATGTTCCTTGTGTTTTGTTTTTATTATTAAGACTGCGCGGAGCGAAATGTGCCAAAACAGGCGGTCACAGTTAAGTGAATAAAATCATCACTTTTAGTTTAATACGAATATAAAATATACATTTACCATAACAATGAATGAGTTTACAATTACTCCGTGTAAAAATCTTAAAATAATTAATATTTTCGCCTACAAAATTACGTAAATTTACACGAAAAATGCAAAAACGTAAACTCGTGTTACGTGATTTTTAGATTATAACAGTAGAAATCTATCCTATTTTACAGCTTAAACGAAACATAAATAGTTATATTACAATTTGTCGGTCCCAAATATTTAAGTTATTGGTTGGCAATAAAGATACATATTTATCAAAAAAGCACTTCAAATTCTCCATACAATTTTACTATGGCGACCGCGCGCCGATTTGTACATGCGCCGCACGAGCTCTGTCATTAACTGACTTACGCTCGGCGCAGTCTTAAGCAATAGGTATATGTATATCTTCCGTTAACATTGAAAATATTGTGGCAAGATAATAAGCAATCAGGTATTATTATTATATAGGGTTGAAACTATGTATGTATGTAGTCTACTAATAGTATTAGTAACATAAATAATTATTTAATTTATAATACTTATGATAATACCAACATTTTGTCTGAACTTGCGTGACATCATATATTAAGATTAGTGTAGTAAGTATTAAAAGTTCAGGAATGAATAAATTTGCTTATATTTATACAGAGTTTGTAGAAAGGTGAAGGTTTTTGTAATTATTGAAAGTTTTTAATGATGAATGGAAGGCTAGTCCTTAATCGGATATTGTCCTTTTAAACTATCGCGAAAAGCATACAATTGTTAAGCTTAAACTTTATGCCTAACGGATAAGGCATTGGATCGAGAGGTCACGGGTTCGAATCCCACCCATTGCACTACTGACGTGAACCCAGTCCTAACACAAGCATTCTAGCTTAGCTGGAGGGGTTAACAAGAACTAGCGGTCGCCAAGTGGTCAAAATTCGACCATAATTGATTTAAATTTTACGTTTGATCGTTAGGTTTTACTGTCTATAACTTTTTCCATATAATCCCATTTCATTTAGATTTCGCCAAGGCTATAAAGGTTAAATTTACCTATAATTTTCAAATAAATGATATATACAGATTTTCTTTTATACTACTAAAGTTTCAAACAATCATACGGTCCACCTGATGGTAAGTGGTCACCGTAGCCTATCGACGCCTGCAACACCAGAGGCATCACTTGCGCGTTGCCGACCTTGTAAAAACCATACTCATATTTACTTAATTATACTCTTTCATTGACGATATTCCTAAGCTTGCTACTTTGTTTTCTTTTTTTCTTTATTACATATAAATAAGGTATATTATTATGTAACCATAGTTACAAAGAATTGTACGACGTCAGACGAAAAAGGCCGAAATACTACGAACGCGATTCGACTGCATGTGTCAAATGCATGGTTGTTTTTTTTCATTAATTTAATGTATTTCCAATGCATATTTTATAAAAATATTAGGATTCGCCATTCCTTCCCCATACACACTTTAACTGTGCCAAATTTCATACTCCTCCGTCCGCGCAATTTTCGTAAAAAGGGGCACAACGTTTTTGCTTCACGTATTAATATATAGATACTAGTAGTTTGAAAGCAAAATAGCTAAAAATATTTAAAAATATTGTTATTTCCTCTAAATTTCAAATTGGTTATCTGTTACGATATAATACTAAATTTTGCTCGTGGCTTCGCTTGCATAAAGTAGTTTTTTATGAGATGTAGTCTATGTCCTTTTCTGTTCCCCTGACAAAGTGTATGCGAAATTTCATGATGATCGGTCGTGCAGTTAAGGCGTGAAAGCGTAACAAACAAACTCACACTCGCATTTATAATATTAGTAAGGATTAATTCGAGAACGTCTTAATAATATAGAAGAATACTATTTCATGCACGAGTGTTTTATACACTCCTATAAGTATTTTAATACAGTTATAAATGTTAATATACATTAACATAATTCAATAAATAAATTAACTAGCGTTAACTGTCTGCCTTATTAACCGATACTTTGTAACTTCTTACTAAAAAGTAACAAAGTATTTAAACAGTATCTATTTAGTAACATCTCACCTATACACGTTACTCAACGTTCCATGTTAATTAAATAATATTTGAGTAACAGCTGGCATTTATTGAAAGTTAATTATTGATAAAAGACTTGAGATTATTAATTAGCGTCATTTTTTATAAGCGATCCTGTTAATTGGTAAACACTAGCTGTTACTTAATAATAAAAAAATCTAAAATAAAACTAGCCTAAGCTAATCTTTATAACATCAGTTATTTTCCAGTGAAGTCCCTTCATAATAATTCAAGCCGTTTCAGAGATTAGCTCAAACAAACAAACACACAAATAGACAAAAAATATAAAATATTGATTTTTAATATAAGTAGGTACCGTATAAACTTTCATATGCTTTTAGTAAAAACCGTTTTTTTGACATTACAAACAGACAGTTCATTTTTATTTATTTGAGCAGTAGGTATACAGAATAATAAACTTATTTTAGGTACTAAAGCTAAATCACTGAAATATCACCTTTATGCGTTTATGTCTTTTATAAATCTTACTGTTGCACTCGGAGACATTTTAATGACTTAATTACTCTTTATTAAAATGTTACATTGTAAACCTTTACTAAGGAGTTCATTTAAGTCATCATTCAAAGTCCCTGAGTGAGGTATTTAGGTATAAAGTCCACCTATCATATAAGTATTATTTACTAGATTCTGCCCGTGACGTCGCTCGCGTAAATGTAGGCTAGGTTAACTTTGTAACAGTACTTTTTTCCGAATGACAGGTACCCTATGTCCTATTCTGTAACCCCGATAATGTGTTTTCAAAATTACATGTTGATCAGTCGAGTAGTAGTAGTAGTGAAGTAAGTAGTGAAAGCATATAATTGAAAATTCATTGTTTGGCCGCCGGTGTACCGCTGCGACTCAATAGGTTAAAGATATTCCAAGAAGGTTTAGTACATGATATATTCACTAAAAATTTTCATAATTTTTATTATGACACTTAAATACAAATTCAAGGCTTATGCTGTAATTTACAAGTTGTTTCATATCAATTCAAAAACTCGTTCCAATCACTATCTATACAATTATATTATAAGCCAGCTGTATGAATGACTTTCAAACTTCATCACAGGAAACTTGCAATCAGAGAACAATAAACAGCCGCTGTCTCATAATAAATATATAATGTAGGTACTTAGGATATTTCATCTCGAATAATTATCAAATCTAGAAATCAACGTCTCAATTCAAGGTGAATCACAGTCTAAGCAATGATTTTCTGATCGCAATCTTGCCGTAATTGCACTGTTTATAAAAACATACCCTGCAAAAATTATAATAACTACTTACACACACAATCCGGCTTGAAAAAAACTTGTTTTGTATCACTTCACAATATAACACTATATTTTAATTTTGTAATAATAATGTTTATGTTACGAAACACTCGCGGACTAATGAGATTAAACAGCGCGAGAGACGTGCACTCCGCTCGAATTGCAAACGTCGACTGACGAAAATCGCAGGTTGTTGTGAAGGCTCGATGCGTGTGCGCAGGCAAATGTTCTATCTAAGCTCGTATTAAGGCCGTTGAGGTGGCTTCACACGTACGACTGCATTGTTAACATGAAAAATGCTAATTAAGCAGCTGCTTTAAGATGATTTTGACCATGATTATATTATAGACAATGGCGGTAGCCTGTCGGATGAGGTATCGGACTTGCGATTGAGAGGTCATGGGTTCGATTGCCACAAAATCAAAAATCAAAATCAAAAATAAATTTATTTAGATTAGGTTACAAGGTAACACTTATGAATGTCAAATTTACACTATTTTTTTCTGCAAATTTACATTTACTGCCACGTTCAGCAAAGCAAGGGTGTAGGGCTCATGAGAAGAACGGGCAAGAAACTCATGGTCACTCTTTTTAATCGTCAAGTTTTTGTTTACAAATCATAAGAGCTGTAAGGTGCTGCAACCATTTCTCCATGAACTATTACTGAACATACTCAGGCATTTAATAAAATTTGATGGTAGCCTCCAAACCTCACTGCACCAATGATGTGAATAAACTCCTAACACAAGCATATTAGCTTAGTTAAGCTATTCCAAAGATAAGCCTGTCTTCTCCCTAGCCTTTATTATTCCCAAGTCACTTGGGGTCGCCTTTTCTAGTCTAACCGGATTTGACTGGATATCAGTTTTTACACGGAGCAGCTGCCACCTGACCTCCGCAACCCGAAGGCTAATGATACCCTAAGGCTAGACCAGTGTCAGGATATTATAGGGCACTGACTTTCTAATAACGACTGCCATAGATGTTCATGGCAGCCGGGGCCGACGGTTTAACGTGCTCTCCGAAGCACGGAGCAGGCGATAATTGTCAATCAATACGCACATAATTTCGAAAAGTCATATAACTTATAACGAAAGTCAGAGGTGCGCGACGTGGGTTCGAACCCGAAACCCTATGCACTGCAGTCTGTTGGTCTCTCCATTGAGCTATCGCTGCTGTTCCAAAGATACGCCTGTACAGACAGACAAACAATTAAAGTCTAATATGGTCGTTTATATTTTCGTATCATGACAAAAACTGGTTGTGCTTATTTATCTCGACATTAGAGACAGACATGTCATATTTATTTACCTTTAGTAATACGACCATGACGTCAGCGTAAAGCGAATGAATGCACTTACCTACACATAATTGTACTTATGAACGTTCAAGTCACAATACAAGTCTCAACTCTTGACTGGACCGATGTCGTTGTGGTTTATGTGGTCGCCTTCCAACTTCCCCTACACCGAGTGTTGTGGGTTCGATTCCCAAACGTTATAAAAAATTGTGTGATCCATACCTAAGTGGTTGTTCCGAGTCTGTATCCTTTGTGTCCGTTGTTCGAATGTTTGTAAATGTCTACCCCGAGACAGTATTTATTCCTAGATCGGGACTTGTATGTTTTAAATAAAAAAGTCAATCTTGATAATTAAAACTAGTGACCTGCCCCAGCTTCGCACGGATACTTTAAAACTTTAACAAATTATACACCCTTACCCATTTTTTTTCGTGTGGTTAGTGGCCAACCTGTTGTCAAGAGTTGTTCAAGCCGCCCGTAGGCCTCTGACATGGCTTAACGACTGCTGTCAATTTGACAACAACCGGGACCGACATTTTACATGCCCTCCGAAGCAAGGAGACGCTCAGATGAAATACCACTAAGCGGTCACCTATTTATAGACTGACCGCACCCAACGTTGCTTAACCTCGCTAATCGTTTACCGATTGAGTGCACCTAGCTATGAGCGCCTTAATAATATTTGCTCAATTCTGTGATCGAATCCGAATGTTCATGCACAGCAGTGGTATTTACTACCGCTGTGCCATCGGGACAGTAACGTAAGATACCAATAACTAGTAAGTTAGGTACTCAAACAAGAGCATCAGACATATTAGGAAATAAGTTTATTACTAAACATTATATAACTGACCGTTGAATCTACTTTTAATAATATAATAATAATATTCTATCACATACACACAACGCCATCTAACCCAAACTAACCAGAGCTTGTACTATGGGTACTAGACAATGGATAAACATACATATATACTTTTTTTTTGTAAATACATACATTTTATACATAGGAACACCCAAATCAAGACAAACATCCATGTTCATGCACACAAATGTTTGACTGGGAATCGAACTCGCGACCTCAGGCGTGGCAGTCGGTTACACTAACCACTACGACATCAAGGCCGACAATTAATTTTTTGAATTAATCTTCTGGTCAATGTTGATTTTATTTAGGTATACTAAAAAGAAAAAGATTTGTTTTTTTGTTTGTTTGTTTGTAAGGTTTAATTAAAAAACTACTCAACAGATTTTAAACATTATTTCACCATTAGAAGGCTATATTATCGCTGGCTATATAACCTTACCTACTTTTACGTGAGCAAAGCTGCGAGCAGAAGCTATTATTTTATAATTTGTTCTAGACGATGTGTTGGTGCAGTGGGTAGTTTGCGCTTATTGTTGTGTGCGATCGTGAGTTCAATTACCGCTTCGGGTAACATGTTATTGGGTTTGATAAGGCAATTCCCAGTAGAACGATGGATTCTGAAAACGTTGGCCTAAGAGTTTATTAAATGATCTTAAAGACATATTTATTTATTTATTAAGATACACCAACAGTTACTACAATATCACATACAGATAAGATAAACATTTTGAGTCTAACTAATAGTACCTATAACTAATTACAGGTGAATTCAGCATACATTACATTTTAAATATTACATAAATAATATGACATTAGAAACAAAAATAAATATTAAAAGTGAAGAAATATCAATATTAAAGTTAAGTTTAAAATTAAATTATATCAAAATTCAGTAAATTTAATTTGTTTTATAGTCATATAAATTTGTATGAATTACTTTAAATAATAAATTGACTTCTTAATCTTTCTAATTAAAATAAACGCTTATTATTATTATAACTATATTTTATGACTGCACACATGGGATAGTGGTTTATGTGGTGACCTCGCCATGACAACTACGCCGAGTAATGTGGGTTGGAATCCCACACAGGACAAACACTTTTGTGATCCGCAAATGAGTAGGTATCCCGAGTCTGAATGCTCATTGTATCAGTTGTTTGAATGTTTGTCAAGACAGCATTTATTTCTAGTGCAGGTATTGTCTTTTTAAGAAAAGAATTTGCAGAGAAGATGCTCTTGCTTAGTAGTAGAGATCGCGTTTATTATTTCTGGTCATGAGTTTCTGGGTTCAATTTCTTGGTCGAGCAAAGTGTTATTGAGTTTGGCTAGTAGGAAATTACCTGTAGAAGCATGGAGTCTAAAAATGTTTTCGGAAGTCAGCAATAGGCTTATACCCTCTATTATGAGGGACTTCAAACCATAGTTGTGAAATATGGATGTATCAGGTATGGTGGTATGTATCAGGGATGTTGCGGATGCAGATTTTTTGACATCCGCGGATGCGGATACGTATATTTTACGGTTATTATCCGCAGATGCAGATGCCGATACAGATGTCCAAATTTATGCGGAAGCTCCGCAACTGCGGATGCGGATGTTATTGAAAATTGGTTTTTATTTTTATTGTTTAATAAAAAGTATCTAATATCACTGCCTTTGCAGCTTTAAGCCTGTTTTACAAAGGTTCATAATTTAACACGAACAACATTACTGAACAACTATTTACTAGGAACACTGGCTGGTGACGGCAATACAAATCTGCGTGCCTTTGTTGATAATATTTTCAATTCTTCTCTATTAATGTTGTACCGTTTAAGTAGATTTTCATTTATATTGACCTTAATTTTATTGAAGTAAAATAGCATTTTTTTTTGTATGTGTATCGCTAGCTATTCCCTTTTCTGGTGTTTCGTAATTCTCATCTTTACATGAAGGCGAATCATCGCGCCTTTAATCGCCCCATCCATTTTTCTTTTTGACGCAATTTGCGCTATATCTGGATCCGCATTGATTATTGCGGATGCGGATGCAGTTGTCCAAATCGATGCGGATGCAAATATTCGCAACATCCCTAGTATGTATACACGTCTTTCCCTTTCGGGAATAGAGAAGGGTCCATGTTACAGTTCTTATTCTTTACAATATTTAACTTCAAAGTTATGTGCGTATTGAGTAGTAAATTGTCACTCGTTTTAAAGAATACTTTGTGAGGCAACTTGAATCCTTAAGAGTCCTATAAATGATCTTGAAGATAAGTTAAGCATGCCAACTCGCACTGTACTAGCAGTGTCTAAACCTGCCCATACTGAGAAGATACCTGATATTATATTTTTATGCATACAACATTGTGGACACGGAACAGCGACTCCAAAAATAGATTATGACCATCTTAAACCGTCAATCTACAAAAGGATGGAAGGGAAAAACCCCAATCTATTAAAACTGAGAAATTAATTACCACATCTAGGATTTACCGCCATATTATCTAATGGCGATGACGTAAATGTACTGCTGAAAATTATACATACGAACATACATAGTCTCACGACTAGTCTACATAAGACACGCGATAGTCTCTCTTCTATTTCCGACAGCGGGAAGGCAATGATGTAGGTACTTACTATTGCTTCGTTTGGCCAGCTATGTTTGTATGTTTTATTAAAAACAACTCCCACACTAGGAAAGAATCCTATTTCGCGGGGACTTTATAAACATTCCGACAACGGACACTAAAACACCCGGACTCGGAACAACTATTCGTGGATCACACAAATGTTTGTCCCGTGTGGGGATCGAACCCACAACACTCAGCACAGTGGCAGTGGTGAGGCGACCAGTTACACCACTATGCCATCCATGTAATAGTGGGTGAGCCTTTTGCCTTCTTGTGAGCACAGATACAGACTATAATAATAATATTCTACCACATACACATCTAGCCTAAACTAAGCAGAGATTGTACTATGGGTACTAAAATATACCTATACTAGACAATAGATAAACATACATATATATATTTTTTGTAAATACATCCATATTATACATAGGAACACCTAGACCAAGACAATCATCCATATTCATGCACATAAATGTTTGACTTGTGCGGGAATCGAACCCGCGACCTCAGGCGTGGCAGTCGGTTACACTAACCACTACACCATAGAGGCCGCCTTTGTGAGCTGAACTGAGCATTTTTTGACAGAAGAGTCCAAAAATACTTTGCCTGAGGAATCGAACCCTCATGCACTGTACATGAAGGGTTCCATAATGTACAGTTTTCGTATTTACTTTCACCGAGGCATTCCGCTTGCGAAACGTGGACCTTAAGACAGAGAGACCGGAAAAGATTGGTAACTTTTGAGATGCGTTGCTGGCGTCGAATGGAGAAAGTGCCCTGGACAGAAAAAGTTACTAATACAGAAATATTGACAAGAGTAAATGAAAAACGTGAAATTTTGAAACACATAGAGAACAGAAGGGATAAAATGATAGGACACCTACTTTGACATGATAATTTTATCACAAACATAATGAAAGGGAAAATAGAAGCAAGAAGGAATAGGGGAAGACCAAGAAGAAGGTACACCGATCAACTGAAAGAAGTTGTGAAAGTTTAAACTTATAAGGCACTGCAAGAGATGGCATTGGAAAGAGAAAGATAGAGATTGCAACAATGACAAGTGCAAAGCACTTAAGTTTTGGATAGATGGAGGCATTCAAGAATAATATAGATTTGCCTCTCTCCTGCGACTCTCTCACAGTCTCTCACTCGTCACAGACATGAATATAAAGGTTTTGACTGATTACCTGTTACAGATGGCGTACTGGTCGTATCACTATTGTCACTGCACCAGAAGTTGTGGATGCGATCCCTACAACAGGAACAGGACAAAAATTGTGTACCACCATATGAACACCGTCTTATGTTTTGATAATATAATAATATAATATATAAATTAATATTATATAATATAATATATAAATTAATAGAACCTATTTTTCTTTGATAATAAAAAATATTCTAGTTATGAAGGCCAATCTGTTATAAAATAATTACATTGATATTAACAATAGTACAATTTATTTGTATATATAGGCGCTTGTTTCATTTGCAAAAGAATGTATATGTAATATAAGTATAGTATGTATGTTCGTATAGTATGGGTTCGTATATTTAAGTAGATATATTAATGATGTTTTGGTTTATAATACTACGAATTTGCCCGCGGTTTCGTCTACATGGAATTCGGTTATATCGGAAACCTCCTCCGCTTTTCCACGTTTTAGGAGTGTCTTTTGATAAATCGTTTCATGTTGAATGATACGCTGTATAAGAAATCTTTGAGCAAAATTTCAAGTTGCCTGACTCAGTAATTTGATTGATTGATATCGATCAATATATTATACATATTATATATTTCTTAATAAATAAGACCTACTATGATTTTATTATTTTAAAGGCTAACAATGTAATATTATCTTTTTTTATATACCGTCAAGTATACCGTCAAGTATTATATAACTAAGATCAAATTATAGATTTATATGATACTTTAAAATCCTTTTAATCGATTTAGGCGTTGTTGTAAAATACGCAGTTGCAATACGCACATAATTTCGAAAAGTCATATAACTTCCGAAAGTCAGGGGTTCGCGACGTGGTTTCGAACCCGAGACCCTCTGCATTGCAGTCTGTTGGTCTCCCCACTGAGCTATCGCTGCTTTTTATTATATGTACAATAAATAATAAAATTAAATATTTTAGAATTATGAACTTACTAACTTACTTTTATGAACAGTCGAAATGTATCCGAAAAGGCACGTTTGGCTGTTCATAGAGGACTATTAGTACCAACACTTATACCTATACAAGGAAGTGAAAGTTGGGTATGGCAAAAGAAGCATGAGAGCAGAATAAATGCTATAGAAATGAGAGCGTTGAGAGACATACGTGGTGTGACTCTGAAAGATAGAATAAGGAATAGTGTAATTAGAGAGAGATGCGGCATTAAAGTGGATATAGTGACGAGAATAGAAAAGGGTATGATAAGCTGGTTTGGGCATGTAGAAAGAATGGACGAGGAAAGACTGACTAAGAAAGTTTATAAGGCTAGTATGAATGGATCAGTCGTAAGAGGCAGACCTAGGCGAACGTTTCTTTGTTTATTTAAGGATTTCCAACAAAGGAATATACAACAATATACAAGTACATTATAAAGCAATAATTAAATTTCTTGACAAGATCGGAGACGTTCTGGACAAAGGCCAGGTTAAGAACACCTTAAACCGGCGAGCGTATATAAGGAATGTGATGAAAGTGAATGAAGCCAGGGAAGTGTGTGAGGACCGTAGCAAATGGAATACGTAGTCTCTGCCTACCCCTCTGGTAAACAGGTGTGAATCTATGTATGTATGTATGTATTTTTGAAATATAATGGCATTGTTTATTTTATGTAGTTACCTACAATAAAAAATAAAGAACAATCATATTTATATGTTTTTCTTCTGGGTTCTCATATTTAAAAACAAGGTTAAGTTACATTTTTATTTCCTGTATATCTATACTAATACTATAACGCTGAAGAGCTTGTTTGTTCGGGTATAAAAACTATATTGTATGTATATAAAACTCTTCCGTTACTGAGTTACTGACAGACAACGCACAGCTGAAACTACTGAACGCAAGAAGGTGAAATTTGGCATGTATGTTCCTTGGAGAGTGTAGGGGAGCACTAAGAGAGGATTTTTGGAAATTCCCCCCCGAAGGGGATGAAAGGGGTGAAACTCGATATTCACACGGGAACGGGACTTACGCGGGTGAAACCGCGGGAAAGCTACTAGTATAATATAAAATAGATTGATATAAGTTTAAATTAATTATTTTTTATCCCATGTATGTTTTATTTTCTTGTGTACTTCTAATAAATAATTATTTATAGGCCTACGAGCATACCTGCGTTGTAGTCTATACTGCAACAATAGCTGACGCAGTTGCCTAATTTGATCACCATGTACCGCCTTCTGTTCAATTG